>CM047811.1:93309735-94044666 GCA_026214975.1 Gentiana macrophylla
CTTTGTAAAATAAAGAATGAATCAAGTAAATGATTTGATTCTGGCGGCTTGATTAGGATGATATAATCAATGACTTGCGGTCTTCAAGTGTGTATGCTTGATGCGGCTTGAACACAGAATGCACTTGAAGAAAATAACTAGATCGTGACCTTAAGCTCATGTAAGTTCAGCGAGAGGTGTTTTTATTTCAGTGTTATCACTTAAAGTTTATCCCAAAATTCATCATCTTCTTTTTGAGTTGAAAGTCCTCTATTTATAGGTAGGAATGCATGTGACTTGAATTTGAAATTCAAATGTGACCGTTCCTTGTATTTGTCCCATCTCAGACCGCATTCATCACTATTCATGGGATCGACATCGCATCGATTACTTTTGACAAGCTGATCTGATCTGTCCACCCTTTGACTTGTATCCAATGGATAAAAATATGGATCATCCCAACGTCTTTTAATCTCACCTTTGATTTGCTTGATAAGTCGAGGTAGTTGGTCGTTCTTATCCATGTAACTTCCCAATAATCTTGAATTAATCGAGGTATATATCGGCGAGGTTCATCGATCGTCTTTGTAAACTAATCATCTCTTTGAACATCATATTTTTGTCTCAGCAAAATATAATGCAATGAATCGTTTTATCCAACTTTTGTTTGTGAAGTTAGATTACATCATTTAAAGTATAACCAAGTTCCAAACATCATCCAACTTGTGGAACTTAGACTTTCTATTACACAAGGTATATGTAATCAGTTTAGGTCATCACAGACTTGCCTAAATTTCGATTCCATATCCTTGACATTAAATACTAAGTTTGATCCCTTAGCCTTCATTCACCTCGAGTTTGAACCCTCGGCCTTGATCTTGATCTTCAAAGAGTTCCAGCACCACCTACGACTTATCTACCCTATCGACCTAGATCGATCTGCGATAACCAATCAAGACTTTTACGAGTCTTGTTTGATCAAACCTATTTATGAATCAAACTCTAATAAGCCTATACATTTTATCTAGACATCTTTTTGCCTTTGCACTATAACAGCTAGTATGGCACTCATCATCAAAACAGAGAAATAAGTCCAACAAACCTCCCAATGAATAGTCTCTCTCCAGAAATCCACTTCGTCCCAACTACCCATCAGGGCTTCCTCTTCTACAAGGTTAAAGTCTTCCCGATGCACTCTTTGAAATCATCGTTCATCATGGGAAATTCCACGTTTCGTGTTCATTGTGAGCTTAGTGTGAGCAAGTTGTGAAGACGACTCATCGATGACTACGGCCTGTGATGAAAGCGAGAAGATGGTCCACAATCGACTTGATCTTTAGTGTTTATAGCTTCGAAAACACCTATCTCTCGTTAGCTCTTCCGCTTCTTCGAGTTGGCATCTTCTTCGTCCTCATAAATTGCTTCGACGAACGAGATTTCTTCAATCAAGGTTTTCTCGGGACTTTTCCCTCGTGTGAAGGTAATGGATGTATCATCAACTCTAAGCGTAATCGACCCTTACAGTAAATCGATGAGAGGGCGCAGAGGTGTCCAAAAGGTCCGGCCTAGAATTAGGGGCATCTCTTTGTCAGCGGATAGTCTAAGATAACCCGATCGGTAGGAAAACCAAGTCTTCAACATGGAGAAGAACATTAGTAACACAACCAATTTCTTTGGCGGCTAGATCGGTCTACCATCCGAAGAGAAATAGTATGTTCCCGTATTCTTTTATCTAAACCGAGCTTTTGCAGACGTTCAATGGCATCACATTTATAGAGGCCCCGAGTCGCATAAGACGTTTTGGAACATGTGGCCTTCAATCTCATAAGAGATTGAAGGTCTTCCGGGTCACCTCGCTTAGTAGCAACTTTTGTGAAACCATAGAGCAATCTTCTCTTAAAATTTCTTCCGCCATCCTTGAAGCTTCTTCTTGCTCCTACAAACTTCCTTAAGATACTTAGAGCACTTGGGCATTCGGTCAATAATACCTCATTTAGGGGTATACTCACTTTGGTGTCTCTGAGCATCCTCCCATCTCCGTCATATTGTCTGTCATGGCGAGGGTATTCTCTTTCTTCTTTGGTGGATAAGGCAGGGCTTTATCATTGTTCATGGCTTGATTTCTTATGGCTTCGTCTTCCTTATCCTTCCATCTGACAAAATTTTCCTCCCTCTTCTTTGTCAGGGGTACAACCACCTGACTTTTCCTCATTTCTTTATCAGAATAATTTTCATCCCCCGAAGAATCATCATCATTAAGCTCCTCCTCACTGTTGCTTTCTTCGGTATTTAACTTCTGATTGCCCCCTCCTGAACTTATGGTGTCAGGAGGGGCTACTCGTTTCCCGACATCTTTCCGGGTCCCGCCTGCTTACCACTTCTTAGAGTGACCTCATTCAGCTCTTCGTCTCCATACTCCCATTGAGGTGTGATGGCGGGCAAACATTGATATCTCGCTTTTAGATTTCTTTCGGTATAACTTGGAAGTTTACCGTGGGGTCTCGCTTGCTTGTTGGTCCGCCATCCGACCAACCTGTCTCTCTATTGCCTTGACACTAGTAGCCAGGGTCTTCAAAGATGTCTACTAGCTCATCAAACTTATGTTGAGGGACACAAGAGGTGGTTTGGTTATGATGTTGGTTTTGATTCCAACCACCTTGAGGTCTTTGGGAGTTAGGATTGTGAGATTGATTGAGCATCCCAGAGATGGTCTTTGATAACTTGAGTTGAAAGAAGGTTTTGAATTGGATGGGCCGGTGGTGCATTGGCTTGATTAAAATTGGGACGTTGAAATCCGGAATGATTCTCGGTCCCGATTGAAGTTTACGAAGGTTTGGTTATGATTCTCCATTAAATTCACTTCCTCATTCATCTCATTTCCACTTTGCATTCCCGGGTAGTTCACATCCTGACGGCCTCGTTCTTTCTTTGTATTTGTAAATTGGCTAGCTGTTTGCTCATCACTTCCATTTGAGCAACTAACATCTTAGTCTCAGAATTGCTCGCAGCAGATTCCTTCTTATTCCCACTAACATTGGTCTTCCTTGGAGTTGACCACATGTTATTCTTTGCTATAGTTTCAGCTACCCTGTAAGCAGCGTCATCACCTCCCCCTAGGAAGGATCCATGAGTAGTTGAATCAAAGTAGTCTCTATTTGGTTGAGAGACACCTCTGTAGAATAACTCTAGTAGCTCATGTCTACTGTATCCATGGTTGGGGCACTTCCTCATCAGCAGATTTAGTCTCTCCCATGCTTTCCCCACACTCTCACCATCAAGCTGTTCAAATGTGGCTATCTCCCTTTTCATGTCCATGATTGTCCCAGGTGAGACAAACTTTAGAGCAAAGGCTCTTTTGACATCATTCCAGGAACGGAGAGAATGATGGGCTAAAGATTTGAACCAACGGTTTGCTTCACCCTGTAGAGCAAACGGGAAGAGTTTTAAATTGACAATCTCAGAATCAATACCAGGATAGTGGCCTGCTTCGCAGATTTGAATGAAGGTGGACAAGAAGTCATGAGGATCTTCTTCAGCAGTACCATGAAAAGAACTATTCTGGACCAGCCCAACCACTCCATTTTTCAGATCGAAGTTCAGTTGCCCCATGTCTGGAGGGCGAATAGGTCTATGCCCTTCCAGGAAGTCTTGGTCAAGATAGGGGGCATAGGGGTCTTGATTTAATTGGTTTAGCTGGTTTTGACGGAATTGTTGAAATTGATTATTTATCCCAACTTGTTGATTTTGTTGTTGTTGTATTGCCTCGTGATCCATTGAAGGATCGATTCATTTGGGCTTGAGGATCTCGGATTTGGAACTTCGTTAGCCATAATGTCCGGATTAGGGAAGAGCTTTCTCCCGAGAATAGATCGCTCAGGTTGAGATTAAAGGTAAGAGGTCCTTCTTACCTGTGGTTTGCATAAACCAGAAGAGCAGAACAGGAAGAAATCAACCTTAGGGTTGATGAGAACGAATGTAGAGAAGATTAGAGGGTTTAGAGGTTTAGAAAGAGAGAAGAGAGAAGAGGAGAGGTGACAATTTAAGAGATTGAACCGGCGTTCGATGATGAGTGAATCTTTGGTTCTGTGGAAATTTTGAGGTGAACGCTGCTCGTTGAGAAAGTTTCTTTTTTTTTTTTTGAATAAAGGCTGCTAAAATCTAAGGGAAATCTAAACTCTGAAAAATAAAAGTCAAATATGAAAAATATAAATAAAAAAAAGACAAACTATGATAAAATAGAATAAACGTACCTTTTAGATTAGCACCTATTAGAATCCGACAACCGTTACCGACTCCCCGACAACGGCGCCAAAAACTTGTTCGGTAAAAACTAGTTTTAAATTTATAAACCGAAACACCCCAAGTATAAGGCTTGTAGTAAAGGGTGTTAACGGGTCGTCCTAAGGGAGTCGAATGTTTATCGGATTAAGGTGCAGTTATTATATCGATTATGTCACAAATTATTATCTAAAACTAAGGTTTATAATAATTGTAAAATAGAAACGAAGAACAGTGACTAAAATAGCAGAAAACAGAAAAATTCAACACACTGGACGGCCGTTCACCGAGGGTGGACGGCGTCCGTGACGTCTTTGGAAAATGTAAATATGCGAGAAAAAAATGGGTAGCAACTAAAGTTCTTGAAATAACTAATCGTAGCAATCACAATTGATACGAACAAATTGGTTTATCAAAGAATTAAAAGAACGGCAAGGCAACTAGAATCCACCAATCAACCAACCAACCCCAACTAGATTGTGAGCTAAAGGTCCGATTTTTAGTAATGATCAAATCACGAATTCGATTAAATCTCTTTAATCGATTTCTAAGTTTCGGTTTCGCTTTCTCAAGCAAAACTAAACTAGCATGCATAACACGATCATGAGATTGTCACCAATACTCTACTCAATTAATCATAAACAATCTCTTGAATCGCAATTAATTGCATCAATTGAAAGAAATCACAACTTGAATAATATTCTCATATAAATTCAATTAGAACGGTAGTTTCATCGATCTCTCGATTCAATAAAACATAAACAATTATTTACGTAATCCAATTGATGAAAAACAAGAATTTAACTCACTAAGGATATAGCTTAAAATCTTCTAGTTGGTGTGGTTGTTGGTTGGTTTCCTCCGTTGTCCCACCGCAAGATGCTTAGCCAACAATCATATTGGTGATCATGATTGTTGAGATGGAAGAATTCATCTCTGTGTTTGCTCTTTGTGGAATATGCGGCTGCTAGGATATAGGCGGTTGCTGTGAATTTCTGAATGAATGATATGATCCTCCTTAGGGTTTGATATGCGCTGGTATTTATAAGACTTTGAGGCGGCTAGGGTTAAGTCGGCGATTGGACGCCCGTCCAGCAAGGTAGACGCCCATCCAGTCTTCACAAAATTCATCGAGTCGGGCCGAGCCGGATCAGACGCCCGTCCTATGTAATTTTTAACGCTCGTCCACAGAAAATCTGAACATCCTGAATCCGAAGGCTCCTCCTGGACGCCAGTCCACTCGTTTGGACGCCCGTCCACTGGACGCAATGATCAAACGCTCGTTCAACTTGTAAATCTTCATTCCAACTTCAATATGCATCTTCCTCCCTCTATTTAACCTTCAATAGAATATCTTTTTAGCTCATCCTATGCCATGCAAGCGTACCTGCAACACGACAAAAACATGCAAAATGTAAAACAATACATATAGATAGAAAACACCAATAAACCACGTAATTAGCTCGATTTTGCATTTAAACCAATTTCATATGCATTCCCTTAATAAATCCTTTAAACACTTACTTTTCTATGAAAAGTAATAAAACACGAAGGAAATTGCTACGAAATAATATCATATATATCGTAAAAATCACCGTTAACAGTGGCAGAGGCAGGGGAGGAAGAAACAGTGGAAATCAGCAACAGCAACATAGTTCCAATGCAAATGCAAGCAAAATGGCATGTCAGTTATGTGGGAAAATTGGTCATACAGCCAACATATGCTGGCATAGATTTGAGACTAACTTCAACAATTGCCCTGCTGATACAGCTAATCCCAAACACAAATCTCAGCTTTTGTTGCTAGTCCTCAAAGTGTAGCTGATAACTCCTGGTTCCTTGACAGTGGGGCAACAAACCATGTTACATCAGATCTAAAAAATCTCCACCTCAGTGCTGGATACAATGGTAATGATACTTTAGCTGTGGGAAATGGTAAGGCACTGTGCATCAAACACATTGGCACTAGCACCATTAACACACACTCAAAACCTTTGATACTTAATACTATCCTTCATGTACCTGATATCACAAAAAATTTGATTAGTATGTCAAAGTTAATTTCTGATAATCCCATTACTGTTGTGTTTACTGATTCTCTTTGTCTTGTGAAGGACAAGATCACAGACCAAGTTCTTCTCATGGGTCTACTCAAGGGTGGATTGTACCAGATGGACACCACAACTAGCCAACATCAGAGGTCTCTTCACTCCAAAAATAGTAGTGACAGTTCATGTCTAAGTGTGTCTAGGTCACCTAAGTCTTTATTTTCTCCTAAAACTGCCAGTGGTAGTGTCTCCAGTGATATCTAGCATAGAAGACTAGGGCATTGCTCCCATAATGTGATGACACAAGTTCTGTCTTATTGTAATGTGCCTGTTAATGAAACAATTACTTTCTGTGAAGCCTGTCAGTTGGGTAAATCCCATCTTCTGCCTCATTTTCCTTCTGATTCTAATGCTCATAACATGTTTGATTTGATTCACACAGATATATGGGGACCAGCCCCTGTGAAATCTATAGAAGGGTACTCTTACTATATTCATTTTATAGATGACCACACTAGACACACATGGATATATCCTTTAAAACTAAAATCTGAAGCACTCAGCATTTTCAAACAGTTCAAAACCTTGATCCAAAATCAGTTTGGTACTACCCTCAAGTGTATTCAATCTGATTGGGGTGGGGAGTACAGAAGTTTTGAACCCTATTTAAAAAATGAAGGCATTCTGTTCAGGCACTCATGTCCTCATGATCACAGCCAAAATGGTAGGGCTGAAAGAAAACATAGGCATATAATAGAGTTAGGATTAACCCTCCTTGCTCAATCTTCAATGCCTCTCAGATTTTGGTGGCATAGTTTTGAGTATGCTGTTCATCTTATAAACTGTCTTCCTACACCAGTTCTGAAAAACAAGTCACCCCATGAATGCCTCTTCCAAACTAAATCTTCATATTCCCTCCTTAGAGTTTTTGGTTGTGCTGTGTACCCCAATCTAAGACCTTTTCAGCATACTAAATTTCAGTTTCATAGCAAGAAAGGTGTTAATCTTGGTCTTAGCATGCATCACAAAGGATACAAGTGCCTAGATGAATCAGGCAGAGTCTATATTAGCATTAATGTTGTCTTTAATGAAGAAGATTTTCCTTTTACCAAGGGATTCCTGCAAGGACCTCATAGAAGTGTCATCCCTCTTCCAGAGTTTGCTGTTATCACACCAATCACCTTTGATATCTGGCCTACAACCCCTCATGCTGCTGGTACAATCCATCCAGAAAAGACTCCTATCAGTGCAGGTAATCTATCTTCTAGCTTTGATCAACTCAACAATGACATACAGAGCCCTATCAGTTCACCACCACTTCCTGATAGTCCTAATCACACTCATCACAATACACCAGATAATACAACCACTGATAGTAACACTGGTGCATCATCACCTATGCCCACACACACCAACCACTGATAGCAATATTTTCCCTTCAGCTACAACCTCACCTCCTCCAAGTCCTACACCCTCACCTGCACCTCCATTTACAAGTCTAGCTCTCACACACACCATGCAAACCATAGCCAAGTCAGGCATTTTCAAGCCAAAAACCTACAGTGTTTCTTGTGTTAATGTACCTGCCTAAGCATTTCTTACATAACCTTTAAATGTATCAGAAACATTGGCTAGTGCACAGTGGAGAAGGGCAATGGAGGAAGAAAACAAGGCATTGTTACAGAACCACACATGGGATCTGGTGCCACCCTCATCCAATCAGAAAGTGGTAGGCAATAGATGGGTGATCAAGGTCAAACTAAACACTGATGGGAGTGTCCTCAAATACAAAGCAAGATTGGTGGCCAAGGGATTTCATCAGAGCTATGGCATTAATTTTACTGAGACTTTCAGTCCAGTTGCTAAATCTACAACTATCAGGGTTGTGCTTTCTGTGGCTGTTTCTATGAACTGGCCTATTCATCAGATTGACATCAACAATGCCTTCCTGAATGGACCACTGAAGGAACCAGTCTTGATGGCTCAACCAGAGGGTTTTGTTGATCCTGCCATGCCACATTTCCTTTGTAAACTGAATAGAGCTCTGTATGGCCTCAAACAGGCCCACAGGGCCTGGTTTAAAGCTCTAACTGGTCAACTGAAGGCCTGGGGTTTTACACAGACAGTGTCAGATACATCCATGTTTACTTACAAGACAGCTAATCAGGTTCTGTATATTTTAGTGTATGTGGATGATATTTTGATCACTGGAAATTCATCAGAGCTGATCAAGAAATTTGTCCAGCAGCTTAATAATGTTTTTGCCTTGAAAGATCTTGGATAGGTATCACACTTTCTGGGAATGCAAGTGTTCAGGGATAGCTCAGGTTTATATCTAAATCAGTCTCACTATGCTATGCAGCTCCTAAAAATATTGGAGCTTGATCATCTTAAGGGATGTTCTACACCTATGATAGTAGGGAAAAGTTTGACACCTAAGCAGGGTACACCACTACCAGATCCTAAAGTTAAAAGGAGTGCCATTGGGGGTCTGCAGTACCTTACACTGACTAGACCTGACATCACCTTTGCTGTTAATTGTCTTAGTCAGTTCATGCAAGATCCTTATACTGATCATTGGATAGCATTGAAGAGGCTCCTGAGGTATGTGAGTGGGACTTTACATCTCAGCTTGCACTTTAAACCATCATCTGAGCTGCATCTGACTGGATTTACTGATGCTGATTGGGCTGTTGATACTTTTGATAGAAGGTCAGTTGGGGGCTACTGTGTGTACATTGGTGATTCTCTTGTTTCTTGGAGTTCGAAAAAACAAGGGGTTGTTTCTAGGTCAAGTACATAATCAGAGTATAGAGCCCTGGCTGATTTGTCTGCAGAAATGAAATGGTTGAAGCAACTTATGGCTGAACTAGGGTTATGTTCTCGGTGAATTTTATGATTTATATCGCAATATTGCATAGCAATAATCCCCGTGTTTTAGTAATTTTTATAGAAAATTACGTATTAAATGAATAAATTGAAGAAATGGTTGTAGAGTTATAAAAAGTGTAAAACGTGCCAATTACGTGCTTAAAAGGATGATTTTATGTTGGTTTGAGTTGTGTTACACTTTGGTATGTTTTCAATGACGTGCAGGTGTTAAATACGGCTGAGGAAAAGTTGATTTGAGGTGTTTAATCGTGCTTTGAAGAGTGGGAGCTGAAGAATAAAGGGATGAAGATAAAAAGTCGAATTTAAAGGCATGCTGGACGAACGTCTGAAGTATTGAACTGGCGTCCAGAAAGCTGAACGAGCGTTTGATGTCCCGTTCCCTGGACGGGCGTCCGGAATAGTGGATTGGCGTCCACTGGAAGAATTTTGATTCAGATGTTCGATTTTGAAGGAATCGGCGTATGATTTTGCCCAATTTTGCATAGGACGTGCGTCCAACCCCAGCTCGGCCCGACTCAAATAAGTTTTGCACTTTGGACTGGCGTCCACCCCTTTGGACGGGCGTCCAGTGCTGTTTTTGACCTAGCCGCCTCAGAATTCTATAAATAGGCGTGTTATTTCAACCCTAATACATATAACATACAGCCGCATATTCCACCCTTGGAGGAGCCATGACAAACCCTAAAGAAATTATGAGTTTCTTCCCTTCAATCATGTCTTGGATCATCACAAGGATGGAAGGCTAAGCACATCACGGTAGAATAGCGGGAGGATACCACATCAACATCACCACAACCACGGATTGTTAGGTTATCTTTGTTTATGAATTCGAATATTGAATTTTATTTATCGATTGTTATTTGATTTGATTGTTAAGTGTTTTGTTAGATAGGAGTATCAATAAAACCATATGTTGAGTTGAATTTGTATGGAAATATAATTCATCAATAGAACTTTTTCAATCGATACAATTAACAATATTTTGAGGAATCATGTGTTGTTAATTGGGTTAAGTAATTTGGGAACAAATTTATGATCATGTGATGTATGTCTAATTGTTTTACTTGGAAAAGAGAACAAAACCCTAGGAATTGAGTTAAAGGAATTTAATCGGTTTCGAGATTGATCAAACCAATAAAATCATATTCGGATCATAAAGTGGTTGTGTGATTGTTGTGTGGTTGATCCTAGTTATTCTACTGTTCTTTTAATTATCTGATAAACAAATTCGTTCGTATTGATTGTTATTGCTACGTTTAGTTATTTCCAGAATTTTAGTGTGTTTTCTGCATATTTTCTGTTTCCAGCACGTACTCGGACGCTCGTCCACCCTTAGCGGACGCCCGTCCAGTTCTAAGTTTTTTCTGTTTTCTATGATTTTTCCCACTGTTCTTCGTTTTTTATATTATAGATAGTATAAACCCTAGTTTGATATAATAATTCGTGACATAGTGAATATAATAACTGCACCTTAATCCGATTAACATTCGACTCCCTTAGGACGACCCGTAAACACCCTATACTACGAACCTTATACTTGGGGTGTTTCGGTTTATAAATTTAAAACACGTTTTTACCGAACAGGTTACAGGTCTCTGGAGTGCCTAGAGCATGGTGTGATAATACTGGAGCTACCTTCTTAGCTTATAACCCAGTTTATCATGCCCGGACCAAGCATATTGAAGTAGATGTTCATTTTATAAGAAATCAGGTTTTGAGCAAGCGATTCTTGTGTCTTATATATCCCTTCTTGAGATCAGTTATGATAAAGATGACAAAAGCTTTGCCTCCTTTGTCATTCACAAATTTGAAGCAAACTCAATGCGGCAGGTGCACCATTTCGTTTGAGGGGGCTATTGAAGATAAGACTAAATGTTGCTAAATAAAGAGCCTTGGATTGTCTTTATTATAGATGGCTAGGATCTTCGCCATGTGTCATTGGTCGTAACATAATCCTATCACTAGATTTTACATAAATATGATATCGTGTAATGTGGTCATTATGATGAACATTATTCGAATAACAAATATGGTTATCTCCATTTGCTTTCTGTTTTCTTAGTCTCTAAGAACATCTAGTCCTTTGGCCACGTTTATAAATCTATCCGAGTTCATGGAATTCATGCAAAACAAAATCAAATTGACAATTTCAAATTGCTTTTGCGAACTTTCTTATTTATTTCTAGAAACCGATGCAAATTGATATGAGTCAAATGTTTCACCTTTCTAGATCGATATTTCAACATCGCTCATAGTTCCATTTGTTCTTCCCGGATTTTAAGAATCTGAATGCTCAATTTCGGAGATTGTGTGATGGCAATCCTCTTTAAGGTTGAAATCTCTCCAAAACAAGGTGGCAACTCTTCCGGTGTTGGGCAATATTTAATCACAAGTTGCTCCGGATAAGGCACGGATTCAATGGAGGCATTCCATTATACCAAATCCCGCTTATTCAATTCAAGGAATTTTAGATTTTGAATGCCATGTCTTCCATCTTCAATCTTGACTCCTCGATGGAAATCCATCGTAGCTTCAAAACTCGAAGACAAGGTAGTTCCGCAATTCTTGATATAGTCGTCTGTGCCACAGAAAGTGCAAATGTTAGTTTCTTAAGAGTTGAAGGAAAGTCGATCAAGTATGGACTTATCTCTCATTTAAATCTGGGTTAGTTTCAACGACTTAAGTTTTATATTAAAGGTCAATGTTTCTACTGATTCTTCATCATAATCAAGAGATTCTTCTAAACAAGCAGCATTTCGGTTTCTTAATAGCCGGTAACCTTTGCGAAGCCTTTGTATATCTTTTTCAAGAGATAAAACAGATTTGAAAAGCTTACCACCTTATCCAATTTATGATATGCCTCATGCTCTTCCCCGTCTGAAAACTTGAGGATGCATTTGTCGATTTTCACATGCCTAAGATTTTTCATTTTCCAAAACGTTTCTGGCAAATGTATTTTATCAAAACCATCTAGAGTCAACACTAAAGATCCTAAATTCCTGAGACTGGATATGGATAATAGAATGGATTCCGGTTTCAACATTCTAGCATGTAAATGTCTCAGATGTACCAGAGAGGTAAGCTGTTTGATACTACCGGATTCTCCCCATATGAGATCTAAATCCAACACGTGAGCAAGTCTAAACTGCATTAAAGGTGAATCATTAACAATATCTTCAAAGTATAAACTCTCTTTCCCAAAGTAAAGTACAGAGTGTGCATTTAAAAGTGATGATCCAACACCAATAGTGATGCAATGTAGTTACATTAATATTATTTAATTAGTATTTATTTTTGGTTCTGTTAAGACACTTTCTGTTGTTTTGCTGTTTTATTTAAGAAGGGGTAGTTATGTAATTTTGAACCGTATGAGAGCATGGGTATTTAAAGCATAAAGCCCTATTTTGTATGCATCGTTTGGATAATTCAATTGAAGAATCGTGAGCCGAGTTGGCTGGTTCCTATTCTCCTTCATTTGATTCTTGTTAATCTTTACATCATCTTGGTATCAGAGACTACTTAGGGTTTCTCCCTCAGTGACCTATGGCCGACGTTGATGCTGAAGATATGAAATGCCAGGTTCGCGACGCAGATCGGGACTTGAAGGCCCTTTGGGCAGCCATCGGAGATCTAGATCGGAAAGTTGCTGGAGTAGCAATGTCAGTTCATCAAGCAGTGCAAGAGTTCAAGCGGGGACAAGAAGAGCTCAGGCAGACACTTCATCGGACGGGACGAGATTTGACTCGTACGCCGGCAGAGAAAAAGAGCGGACCTTATATCCATAAGAAGGATCAGAAAGAGCAACCCAGACATTTCGGTGGTCCAAACGGCGGAACAATGAACACACCGGTTGTTATGGAAGACTCTGACACCGATCTAGATGTATCAGAATGGAATGAGGAAAGAACACGACCCCCACCAAAACCCTACAGAAATGACAGGGATTACTGGGGAAATGAGTTTCGTTTGAAGATGGAGATCCCCACCTTCGATGGAACACTTCATATCGAAGATTTTCTGGATTGGTTGGATTCAATCGAAGACTACTTCGAGGGAATGAATCCCCCGGAGCATATGAAATGCAACTTGGTGTCTTATCGCTTGAGAGGTGGAGCACACGCATGGTGGAAGCAACTTCAAAATGATCGAACCCTCAGAGGTAAGAACAAGATTAATTCCTGGTCGAGAATGAAAGCCCTACTCACAGCCCGGTTCCTACCCTCAAATTATTCAAAAAAACTTATGCTCCAATTCATCAAGTGCAAGCAAAATGGAAGGACAGTGAACGAGTATACTAATGAATTTTATCGGTTGGGTTCGAGAGCTGACACACCGAAAAGAGAAGATTTACAGATTGCCCGTTTTATTGAGGGTTTGGGAGAAGAGCTGCAAGAGAAGTTAGAACTCACACCTATTTGGAGTTTGAGTGAGGCTGTAACTCTAGCACAAACAGCGGAACTACAAATTCAGAGAAGGAGTGCTAAACCTTACACGGGGAGAAGGTTGTTTGCCTGGACTTTTGGGTCAGCTGCTCCAATTCCGACTCAGAACAATTCGGAAAGCTTGTTCCGACGCCGGCCGTTCAGTGCCGTTTTCGAGGTCAAAATCCACTGTTTTCCCCTCCATTTTGGCCCTAGAAGATTTCAACACGTTTTTTTTCCGTCTTAGTGCCTTTTCTGTTTTAAATTTTTCGTAGTTAGGTTTCTTTTATTGTTTCTGTTTCTAGATCTTTTTCTAAATTCGAAAATAAGAAAATAATAAATAAATAAAAAAAATAATAATAATAATAATAAAAACCTTCTGAACGAGCGTTCACCCATACTGAACGCCCGTCTGCCTCCATCTGTCTTCAACGAGCGCTTGATTCGATGCTCAAACAGCGTTCACTTCTGAATCTCTCTCGAACTAGCGTCCACTTACACCGAACGCATGATTCGGTCTCTCCAAAATTTCACTTTTCAGTCTCTTCTCTTCTATCTTTCTAAACTTCTAAATCCTCCAATCTTCTCTAAACTCGTTCTCATCAACCCTACGGTTGATTTCTTCCTGTTCTGCTTTTCTGGTTTATGCAAACCAGGAGTAAGAAGGGAAATCTTATCTTTAACCCCGAACCCGAGCGAGACATTGTCAGGAGAAGATTATTTCAAAACCCTGACAACATGAGCCAACACGGTTCTAGTGATGACGAACCGGAGAACCAAGGGAATAATAACCAAGATCCCGCTCAATTAAATCAAATTCTGATGCAAATGTTGCAGAACCAACAACAAAGAAGAAGCCTGGATAAAACAAAGCAGATGCAACAAAGAACGACCCATGCACGGTTGCACATCCACCATTAAATCGAGAATGCAAAGAAGAATGACCTCAAAGCGGCCGTTGTACAGTAAGACCCTTATGCGCCATATCTTGATCAAGATTTCTTGGAAGGGCATAGACCAATCCGGCCTCCGGAGATGGGAGGAATGCATTTTGATTTAAAGAATGGAGTTGTGGGGATGGTCCAAAATAGTTCATTCCATGGCACTGCTGCAGAAGACCCACATGATTTCTTGTCGACTTTTGTGCAAATATGTGAAGCGGGTCACTACCCTAGCGTTCCTACAGAAGTTGTTAAATTGAAACTCTTCCCGTTTGCTTTGAGGGGTGAAGCAAAATCGATGGTTTAAGTCCTTACCCCATCACTCTCTTCATAACTGGGCTGATGTTAAAAGAGCCTTTGCTCTGAAATTCGTTTCACCTGGAACGATAATGGAACGTAAAAGAGATATAGCCACTTTCGAGCAACTAGAAGGGGAGAGTGTGGGAAAGGCTTGGGAGAGGTTGAATCTGTTAATGAGAAAATGCCCTAACCATGGATATACTCGACATGAGCTTCTAGAATTATTCTATCAGGGTGTTACGCAACCCAATAGAGATTACTTGGATTCCACAGCTCATGGATCGTTTTTAGGAGGAGGAGATGATGCCGCCTATAGGGTAGCAGAAACGATAGCTAAGAATAACATGTGGGCAACTCAAAAGAAGACCCGTGTTAGTGGAAGCAAAAAGGAGGCTGCTTCAAGTGACTCAGAGACAAAACTGCTTGTTGCTCAAATGGAAATGATGAACAAGCAACTCGCCAACATGCAAATGAAGCAGCAAGAAGGGCCAGCAGATGTGAATTACTCGGGCATACAGGCCGGGAATACGATGAATGAGGAAGTGCAGGCCATGGAGAACCAGAATCAACCTTTCAGAAGCTTCAGTCAAAATTCTGGTCAATCGAGTGATGACGGTCAAATTATACCCGTAAAAGTCATCAACGTTGACCTTAAATCGAGATTAATAATATATATTTCATATTAAATCATATGTTTATATTTATTATTTAATGTTAAGTGATTATTAATATGATATTTGGTATTTAGCCGTTTTCATTATTGAAAGCCGATTTATTGTGCGATAAATGCTGATTTTGTAGATCACGACAAATCGAGAGTTTTAATGTCATTCAATCAATTATCTCAAGATAAGGAAGGAAGAAAATCGGAGCATTAAGTGGAAGATTAATCGGATCAACATGCAAGCGCGATGGGAACAAGGCAAACGAAGACAACGTGTTAAATATGCCAAGTTTAGGTTCGGTCGACCGAGCCTAGTGCTTCGGTCGACCGAGTGTCAGCTCTCGGTTGACCGAGTGTCAGCTTCGGGTCGGTTTCCGGCTTATATCGTGCTTATCTTCTAGAACCACCCTAAGTCGGCAAAAACCTCTATATAAGCAAGCAGCTACGAGAATTGTAATTCATACCTTAGAATTCCATTCAATAATTCCATACAATTCTACTTTGATATTTTGATACAATGTAGCATACCTTAGATTGAAGGTTTCTAGAGTTTAAGGGCTGCAAGTTATGTAAGCCTTTATTTTCTGTTTCTTTCTTTTAAGTAATTAATCCCTCCCAATTATGCTTTATCGTTTGAGTTAGTTAATCATAGCTAGATGATGTAGATCTAGGCTATGACGTTGGGAAGGTGGCGATACCTTGTC
Organism: Gentiana macrophylla; assembly: GCA_026214975.1. Lineage (NCBI taxonomy): Eukaryota > Viridiplantae > Streptophyta > Magnoliopsida > Gentianales > Gentianaceae > Gentiana > Gentiana macrophylla. Next base: position 93,325,963 of record CM047811.1, read on the forward strand.
TATGAGGATCCCATAACCTACGTCATCTACTAGTTTCTATCCATGAATCTGCATTGTTTAATTAATGTGTATCTAAGTTAGTTTATATGAATGCTTTACGACTTTTGTTTAATGTATTGTATGAGAAAGCCGAGAGATAGGTTCGTAGAGATGTAATCGGGAGTTGAAATTGTTTGGGTGACCGAATTGTGTCATTCGGTCGACCGAGCCTACACTCGGTCGATCGAGCCCCTTTTACTGTTAATCCGGCCACGTCTTTATGGTTAGGTTAGCGCAATAGAATTTATCATCTCGTGAGGTATGGCTACGGCCACGTTGCTCGTCTGTTTTAATTAGCGTATGATTAGGAAATACCAATATAGGGCTCCTAGGTTGGCTCATGAATGATCTTCCGGGACTTTCAGCGAGATCTAGGTAAGTTTTGTATTTGGGAATTGAGCTCACCTAGTTATACGTAAATCGTAGATTAACATGAGACCGTGCAGGTAATTGTTAATAGGACAGAGACTGATGCAATCGTTTAGGAAGTACGCCTAACCATAGGAATGTTGCCTAGACGAGGTGTACGATTAATATCGGCATCCTTAGTGTCGTAAGCGTGCAAGTTATATGAGATGGATACCCAAAAGGTGAAGTCACGTAATGTAGCACAGTGATCTAGCAACCTAACCGGTGCTAAGTCAAGTTAAAGAGGATGACTCCGTAGCCAATCTAAGATAGATACAAGCGGATTGACAGTTAATAAGTTCGGATTTATTATATAAATTATCTAGGTCCAAACGATAAAGACTATAATTGGGGAGGTTAATTACGTTGTGTCGAGTCGTGTCTTTACTTTTCTTGTTTTATGTTGGTCGTAGACCGCCTCTATGTCCTTGACATGTTTAATTAATTGTTTGTATATAAGATGATCCACAATTGGTTCCCTGTGGGATCGACCTTGATTCACTATAGCTATACTACGATGGGCCTAGTCCTCTTGCTAGTATTGGTTTATGGTGGTCAAGTATTTTATAACATGATTGAGAATTTATTTTTGTTTTGTTCTTGTTCTGTTCTGTTTATACGGTTTCTGATTTGTGTTTTTCGAGTCTGGAATTTCGCGTGTCTGTTTATCCCCGTATGTTTAATCCGTAGGTCTGATAGCGGCATGGGAAACCATGTTAAAATCAGTCTACGGTTTGTTTTGTTTTTCTTCTGTTTGCAGAAACCAAGGAAGCAATAATCCAAGTCAATAATTTTTCAAGGGCGCTGAGAAAATAACCCAGCAACATGCGGAATTACTACTCTACGATGGGAAAAGCGATGGAAGCAATACCATTAAAGCACCAAGATGGCTCCGAAAAAATATATATATATATATATACATATTTTAAGGCTTAAATTCTTCGTGGTACAATGTTGAAGGCAAGGTACTACCCTTTTTTTTGCTTATGTTTTACTACCTTTTGGTTTTTTGAGCATAAGTTAGCCTATACATGAACCTTAGTATGAATCTTGGCCCGGAGTGGTTTGTAAGATTAATTCTATTAGTGTGGAAGGTTCTGCCCCAAATCTGTCTCATCTAGAGGGTGTAAGGAAACATGTAGTCGTTGAAAGGAAGCAGTGAATAAAGAGTTCCTCGTAGTTCTGTTAAAATCTCACCTGCCCCATGCATGAGATTGCTTCTACTGCTGCAGGGAGCAACAAATTGTGTGGTTTAAGCATTCACAATCTAAAGAAGACGTTGAGTTTTGAGAGAACACCATCTTCTGCTTTCGTTGAGTTTTATGGTGATGGCTTCTCGGTGAACCCACCTTAAACAGAAACGAGATTACGCTTTGGGTGACAATTTAGAAATCGGAGACTCTTAGTACATGGGTTCGGAAATGGTCTAACCATGGTGGCGAGTTCAACCGAGCTTCGCTCAATCTACTCCCTCCACGTGTGATATGCGTTCTGCCAGTTCAACAAGACTTAGCATAGCCGATAAGCCTTCGGGCTAAACGGGGCTTATCTTGACGGATTGGCCTGAACTGTCACATATGTTCCAACGAATAAGACGGCGTAGGCTTGCCTACATAACCGACCTTATTCGGAGTACTTTGATTCATTGTTTCTTATTGTCAAGGCCAAAACCGTAATTAGTAACCGTAATTTTAACCGAGTTTCTTAGAATTCACTAATTCCTAAAACGAGAGCCGAGGTAAGAGCTTTGGATAAATGGTATGGATAAATGTCGTTTTCTAGGTCTCAAAACCAAGGAAGGGTATTAATCCATAGCGATGAGCCCACCTCTTATAGTGCTCAGAGGGGTCAATATCTAGTGATCCAAGAATAATGACTGACAAGGATACTTTTGGAAAGTCGAGCTGAGGACTTTTAAACTCAGAACTACTTCTTAAAACCCTTAGGATTTCTTTTTAGGATTATAGGTTTTGTTTTCTTTGAGTCAAATAAGAGTAACGTGAAATATGTTGAGGTTTTTTGTTTTGCCGTGTTCCGATGGCCATTGGGCTAAGGATGTGCAAAACTTTTTTACTCAATATAGGTCACGTGAAATAGAGTTCCGTAGGAGAGTCGAGAAATTGCTAAAGAAAAGGAAATTTAGCAATCCACCTTAAGATGGAAGCATTAAGAGAGCTTGAGAATTATTGAAAATGTAACAGAGAATGATTGGTGCGAACAAGAACAATTTTGTTCAACTTCCAAAACCTTTTAGAATGGTGATCCAAGTGAAAATCCAAAGTGATGTGCAATTCATTCTGCAATTATCCTTACCTTTCCTTTTACACTTTTTCACCTTCAAACTTTTCGATCCTCTCACCAATCTGCCCCGACAGTTCACATTTCTAACCATTCTTTCATCGCCTCTCTTTCTTTCCATCCGTTTCACTCTCCCACCCAATCTCAATGCCTTAACCATTTTCAACCCACCCATAAACACAATTTCTTACCCACCCTTTATCTTTTCTTCCCAACCTTATGTGTATCTTTTTCTAAACCCATCATATTCTCAACCTCCATTTTGTTTACACAATACCTATGTGTTGCGGAATTTGAAATATTGCTACGGTTTAATGATTATTTTTTATCATTTTGATTTTCATGATACTAGTTGGGGTAAGTGTAGCTCTGACCCTAGCTAGATTTTCAAGGTTTTTGGTTCGATCAAAGTACTACTTATCTTTCTACCGGAAGTTTTAAATTTCACATTTTTTTCCGTTTATTCCGGCATTTCTAGATGATAAGTTTTGTTCTGAACTATCACACCGATCCGACCTTGTTGATGACGGTTATGACTTTTACGTGATACATTGGGTTATTAGTAATTTCGAGGAGTAGCTACATCTCCCTAAGTTGTTGATATCCAATACAAGCGAAAAGTTTCTGCGCTAAGTATTCGATTTTACCTTTAGTCAATAGGTCACATTGAATCTGTTATACCTTACCAAGTGTCTCTTTTATACTGGATTGAATACATGGTTAATCCAGTCCACCTCGTGTTTTCCCAATTGGGGTTATGCTTGTCGATCTTTGTCTTCTCCACCCAGTTTTAAGAATATTTAGGCGGTGGAGGTTGTAGATAAAGACTACCATCTTTAGTTGGTTGTTTCTTTTCCTTCTATTTAGTATTTTTCTTTTGGTTTCTCTTGTCTTTGGTTGTATAAAATAAAGTGGCTTAAACTGTTTTTCGGTATTTATACCTAATTATCGCCACATTATTTTATAACTTCCATTGACATGATATTTTACGATTTTGTGGAGTTTGTTTGCTTATACAGATGTGTCTGTCTCTCCACGACGTCTTTGAGGTTACCTCCATTGCTGCATCTACTTGAGAGCCATTTCAGAGCTAAGTCTTTTCTTCAATTCTCACTTTTCTTTGTCATTGGGGACAATGCCATGTTTCGATGGGGTAGGAGACTTAGCTATAAGCTGAAAATTGAATGAAACGGTACATGATTGAAAAATTGAATGAATAAATACCATATTATTTATCTCGTACCTTAGAATTGTGAATTTTTAGCAAAGAATTAATAGGAAATAACCCAAGTTGCATGAGTACGTGATCATTTTATACTTATGCTAAGTTAATTTAAGGATATTCATGCCGGTTGTTGCAAAGTAGTTGTTTATTATTCAATTACTCAATAAATGAATCGAGTTATCGCACGAATTATAACTGAAGAATTATGTGTACATTGCATAGATGATTGGTTATGCCTACCTAGTGTCAATATCTATTGGCTGATGTATTTTTATCTTCTAGCCAACAAAAGCGGAATAATAAGCTTGAGACGTACCTGTGTTTTAACAATGTGTTAAACACTGGGCTTGTAGTAAATTACCAAAGTAGCCTTGCGCTTGTGGTAATATTCATTGCTATATTTGATCTAAGATAGGGGGATACTTTAAAAAGTTTTCTTCCTTGAGATTAATAGTATTTGAAAAATATGAAGATATGAAAAAATATTCAACTCTTTAAGAGGCTTTGAGTAGTACTCGGTCTCCAAGTCCAAAATCCCTATAGATACGCTCTTGCTTATTGCTCTAGTGCTCTAACCATTGCGAGGCATAAGAAGTATGAATGTTGAGGTTGGTAGGTTGAGATTGCGAAGTTAGCATAAACTCTGATCTTGCCACGAATATATAAAACTAAATGCACATGCACACATCACTTCGATTCATAGTAAGTAGTGAATAATGGATATCTTATGAGCATGACTAGTATGAGTTGACTTGAGTTTCTTGTGTAAGTATGATTTGACCATAGAAAATGTTGTCTTGGGGAATGACTTATTGATGCTTTGTTCGGGACGATCAAAGTCTAAGTGGGGGTAGTTGATGACGGTCAAATTATACCCGTAAAAGTCATCAACGTTGACCTTAAATCGAGATTAATAATATATATTTCATATTAAATCACATGTTTATATTTATTATTTAATGTTAAGTGATTATTAATATGATATTTGGTATTTAGCCGTTTTCATTATTGTGACCGATTTATTGTGCGATAAATGTTGATTTTGTAGATCACGACAAATCGAGAGGATTAATGTCATTCAATCAATTATCTCAAGATAAGGAAGGAAGAAAATCGGAGCATTAAGTGGAAGATTAATCGGATCAACATGCAAAGCGTGCGGTGGGAACAAGGCAAACGAAGACAACGTGTTAAATATGCCAAGTTTAGGTTCGGTCGACCGAGCCTAGTGCTTCGATCGACCGAGTGTCACTCTCGGTTGACCGAGTGTCGACTTTCGGTCGGTTTCCGGCTTATATCGTGCTTATCTTCTAGAACCACCTAAGTCGGCAAAAACCTCTATATAAGCAAGCAGCTACGAGAATTGTAATTCATACCTTAGAATTCCATTCAATAATTCCATACAATTCTACTTTGATATTTTGATACAATGTAGCATACCTTAGATTGAAGGTTTCAGAGTTTAAGGGCTGCAAGTTATGTAAGCCTTTATTTTCTGTTTCTTTCTTTTAAGTAATTAATCCCCCCCAATTATGATTTATCGTTTGAGTTAGTTAATCATAGCTAGATGATGTAGATCTAGGCTATGACGTTGGGAAGGTGGCGATACCTTGTCTATGAGGATCCCATAACCTACGTCATCTACTAGTTTCTATCCATGAATCTGCATTGTTTAATTAATGTGTATCTAAGTTAGTTTATATGAATGCTTTACGACTTATTGTTTAATCTCAGACAGGTATGAGAAACGCCGAGAGATAGGTTCAGAGATGTAATCTGGGAGTTGAAATTGTTTGGGTGACCGAATTGTGTCATTCGGTCGACCGAGCCTACACACTCGGTCGACCGAGCCCTTTTTACCTGTTAATCCGGCCACGTCTTTATGGTTAGGTTAGCGCAATAGAATTTATCATCTCAGTAGGTATGGCTACGGCTACGTTGCTCGTCTGTTTTAATTAGCGTATGATTAGGAAATACCAATATAGGGCTCCTAGGTTGGCTCATGAATGATCTTCCGGGACTTTCAGCGAGATCTAGGTAAGTTTTGTATTTGGGAATTGAGCTCACCTAGTTATACGTAAATCGTAGATTAACATGAGACCGTGCAGGTAATTGTTAATAGGACAGAGACTGATGCAATCGTTTAGGAAGTACGCCTAACCATAGGAATGTTGCCTAGACGAGGTGTACGATTAATATCGGCATCCTTAGTGTCGTAAGCGTGCAAGTTATATGAGATGGATACCCAAAAGGTGAAGTCACGTAATGTAGCACAGTGATCTAGCAACCTAACCGGTGCTAAGTCAAGTTTAAGAGGATGACTCCCGTAGCCAATCTAAGATAGATACAAATGGATTGACAGTTAATAAGTTCAGTTTATTATATAAATTATCTAGGTCCAAACGATAAAGACTATAATTGGGGAGGTTAATTACGTTGTGTCGAGTCGTGTCTTTACTTTTCTTGTTTTATGTTGGTCGTAGACCGCCTCTATGTCCTTGACATGTTTAATTAATTGTTTGTATATAAGATGATCCACAATTGGTTCCCTGTGGGATCGACCTTGATTCACTATAGCTATACTACGATGGGCCTAGTCCTCTTGCTAGTATTGGTTTATGGTGGTCAAGTATTTTATAACCTGATTGACCACGTCATCATCGAGTCAAACTCAAAACCGTAACTATTCGGGAAACCCGCGGAATAGTTATTATACACCGCCTGGTGCATCCAATAACCCAAGACCCCAAGGTAACTGGGCCCAAACGCAAAATCAACAGCCCACCTATGTCTTTCGGAAGAAATTCGATGAGCTAGTTGACATGGTGAAAAACACTAGCCACCGGTCAAAAGGCGATGGAGAGGCAGATTGGTCGATGGGTGATCAACAAGCAAGCAGAGACCTCAAGGAAGACCGCCGAGTTATGAGATAAAAACCCTAAGGCGGATATCAATGCTTGCACCTTTGCCATCACACCTCAATGGGAGTATGGAGAGGAGGAGTTGAATGCACACACCCTCGAAGCGGTAAGACAAGCTGGACCCGAAAGATGTCGGAGCTTGAGTAGCCCCTCCCGACGCCATAAGTTCGAGGAGGGCAATCAGTTAAATGCCAAAGAAAGCAACAAGTGAGGAAGAGCTGAGTGGTGATGATTCTTGAGGGGATAGTGTTGGACTTATTCCTCAGTTTTGATGATGAGTGCCATACTAGCTGTTATAGTGCAAAGGCAAAAAGATGTCTAGATTAAATGTATAGGTTTATTAGAGTTTGATTCATAAATAGGTTTGATCAAACAAGCATCGTAAAGTGGTCTGTGACTTGTTTCAAATGAGACTTGTCTAGGTCGATAGGGGTAGATAGGTCGATGAGACTAGTCGGGAACCTCTTCAAGATCAAGATCGAAGGGTGAGGTTCAAACTCATAAATGAAGGCTAAGGGATCAAACTTAGTAATTTAAGTTAAGGATATGGAATCAGAATTTAGGCAAGTCTGTGATGACCTAAACTGATTACATATACCTTGTGTAGAAGGTCTAAGTTCCATAAGTTGGATGATGTTTGGAACTTAGTTACAATTAAAATGATGTAATCTAACTACACAAATAAAAGTTAGATAGAAGTAATTTGCATTGTATTTTATATACTGATTATATGATGATCAAGAGATCGATAGGTATCTCGTGAGACTCATGAACTGCGATGTACTACCTCGATTAATTCAAGATTATCTTGGAAGACTACATGGATAAGGACAGCCAACTACCTCTGACTTATCAAGGAAATCAAAGGTTGAGATTAAAAAGGCGTTGGGATGACTTTTATTTTTATCCATTGGATACAAGTCAAAGGGATGGATAGGATGCCTTTGTCAAAAGGAATTTCGAGCGATGTCGAGTCACCCTATGAATAGAGACAGAATGCAGATCAGATGGGACAAATACAAGGAACGGTCACATTTGAAATTCAAATACAAGTCACATGCATTCTTGCCTATAAATAGAAGACTTTCAACTCAAGAAAAGATGATGAATTTTGGGATAAACTTTAAGTGCTAATTCTGAGCTGAAAAACACCCTGCTGAACTTACTGAGCATAAACTTGCTGATCCAGTGAATTTCTTCAAGTGATTTCTGTATTCAAGCTGCATCAAGATTACACACTTGAGAGGCGCAAGTGCCGATTATATCATCCTAATCAAGTCGCTGAATCGAATCATTTATTTGATTCATTCTTTATTTTATAAAGAACTCCGCCAAGACAGTGAAGCATTTGTTGGAGTGTGAAAGACTCGTTGTTTGTGGTGGAGTGGTGAAGAGGAAATCCTACCCTTCAAGGACCAGTGGAAGACTCGGAGCAAAGCAATTCTACTGTTCCCGGCCAGTTTGTGAAGCCATAGTTATTGGTGAAGGACAAGCAACTTAGGAATCTTTGTAAAAGCTACATCAAAGATCTCTAGTGAATTCCCTCCAACATCACAGGAGAAGAGTGGACTGACAGGATTACATCTACAGGATCTCACCATGGATGATCTGGAAGCATTGATCAATGAGGGAATTACATTGAGTCTTTGGTAGGTTTGGTTGATGAATGCTACATTTCTTGTTGTAGAGCCTCTTGCACAACATGAAGGTGAGCAGTGAGGATTTTGATGGAGAGAAGATTATTGATCACAATGAACCAAGTGCCACTCGGAAGAATCCATTGAATATCGAGGGTGGATTTGACTTTGAGGGCATTCTTACTAAACCGCCATCATCCCGCACAAGATTGGTAATCTTTGAAGGTTTCCAAGTGGATAATGAGGCTACATTCAATCCACAGGAAGTTGAAGAGGAGGTACAGTTCTTTCGGGTACAAACAAAGACTGGACAAAGGTTGGAACATGAGGTACATTCTTTGAGTATCAAACGACACTGGACAAAGGTTGGAACTGAGTTGGGTTTGGAGGAAACCCTGTTGTTGATGAGGCTCAGTTTGTAGTGGAGCCTCACTGGAGCCAAGGCCATTGTAGAGGAAGGATAGTCGCGGTGATGTTGTTGATCAAGAAGAACATTTCTTTGGACTATGACTACTGATGATGAAGAATTTCAAATTTTTGGAGAAGAAGAAGTTCTTTGAAGAACACGCACAAGATCCTATCATTGAAGATATTCTTGGTGCTATGGTTGAGGACGGACCTCCCCCTGCTGGGAGAGATATGAGTAAGGCAATGGTCATCAGCAGACAACAGGCACAATATAGAGTTGAGGAGCTCTTGATGGATCTACCGATAGTAGAATGAGGAGTGGAGTGCAGTTGAAGTTTTCAATGAGTTGAGGACCGTAAGGCATGATATGCAATTGATTAAGGACACAACCGACAGATGACAGAGAACAGAGATTTGAAGAACTCGATGAAGATGGTGAATGAAAGCAGACAATCTGTTGATCTGATTGCTTCAAATTTTACATCCACTCAAAATGTCATCAGCGATATGATGCTAGATGTGAGAGGCATCAAGGTTGGAAACACTGCAAAAGATAAATTTCTGAAAGAACAACTTATTTCTATTCATCAGAAACTTGACAACCTTGCTGCAACATCTGAACCTACTGAACCTGTTGTTGCACAACAACCTACTGTGCCTGACCCCAAACTCACTGAAAGGATCAACAGACTGGAGGAGACATTGCAATCCAGGATTACTGCTCTTGATACTAGAACTGGAACTATGGAAGGTCAATTGCATAGAGTGATAGTATCACAGGAGGCTATTCATGGCCTTATATCCCGTTTTGTTGATGATGTCACTAAGGGGGAAGAGGGCCAATCAGCTGCAGCAAAGGAGGCTGCAAGACTCTTTGCACAGAAGAGATGGACAGATGATACAAATGCTTTCAGGCAACCTGCACCTGGCAGAGTGCAACTCACTGATGATCTTCTGAGGCAGTACAAGAAAGAGTATTACAACAGGAGGAAACCTTATCATGACAAAGGATTTCATGAAGGTCTAGACTCTTTCTTGGGATTGAAATTTTGGGAAGCAAGGGTTAAAGCCTTAAGGGCAAGCAACAGAGGTGGAAAAGGTGGCAGAGGTGATAGGAGCTTGCCTATCACAAAAGCAAAGGATTCACTTGATGAGTTTAAGGAGCTGTATATGAAGTTTGGATTCAGGGTGAATCAGATTAATCTTATCTGCTGAAGCTTGGGGCTGGTGGAAGCAAGTCAATCCCTACATTGATTTTACACTGATTGAAAATGAATGGATGAGGGATATGATAGAACAGATCAGAGCCTATCAAGAACAAGCTGAGAAGGCTAGAAGAGAAAGAGAGAAGAGACAATAGATCAGCATACTTATTATTCTTTATCTTTGCTGCATCCAGTTTGTAATAACTGAACAATGTTTATAATGAGAATTGACTGAATTTGTTCTGTTTTTGTGTTTTATCTTTTTGCTTTGCTGATTAGGTGAGGGTAGTGGCATCATCACCAAAAAGGGGGAAATTGTTGGACTTATTCCTCAGTTTTGATGATGAGTGCCATACTAGCTGTTATAGTGCAAAGGCAAAAAGATGTCTAGATTAAATGTATAGGTTTATTAGAGTTTGATTCATAAATAGGTTTGATCAAACAAGCATTTGTAAAGGTCTGTGACTTGTTCAATGAGACTTGTCTCAGGTCGATAGGGGTAGATAGGTCATTAGCCTAGTCGGGAACTGCCAAGATCAAGGCGAAGGCCGAGGGTTCAAACTCGGTAAATGAAGGCTAAGGGATCAAACTTAGTAATTTAAGTCAAGGATATGGAATCGAATTTAGGCAAGTCCGTGATGACCTAAAAGCGATTACATATATACCTTGTAATAGGTCTAAGTTCCATAAGTTGGATGATGTTTGGAACTTAGTTACAATTAAAATGATGTAATCTAACTACACAAATAAAAGTTAGATAGAAGTAATCAATTTGCATTGTATTTTATATACTGATTATATGATGATCAACAGATCGATAGGTATCTCAAGCAGACTCATGAACTCTTTGATGTATTACCTCGATTAATTCAAGATTATCTTGGAAGACTACATGGATAAGGACAGCCAACTACCTCTGACTTATCAAGGAAATCAAAGGTTGAGATTAAAAAGACGTTGGGATGACTTTTATTTTTATCCATTGGATACAAGTCAAAGGGGTGGACAACAGAATATGTATATTGTGGATTGGTCTACTGCAGTTCCAGAAACCTGTCTGATTGTGCATACCAAATCAGAACTCAATTGGCTATGGCACAAGAAGTTGAATCACTTGAACTTTGATGACATCAATCAATTGGTGAAGAAGAAACTGGTGGTTGGTTTACCTGAGATCACATTCAAGAAGGATGCCATATGTGATGCTTGTCAACAAGGTAAACAGATAAAGTCAAGCTTTAAATCAAAGACCAAACAATCAACTAATAGAGTGTTGGAGCTAATGCATATGGATCTTTTGGACCAATAACTCCGGCAAGTGTAACACAGAAAGAAGTACACTTTAGTGGTTGTGGATGATTATTCAAGGTACACTTGGGTGATTTTTATGAACAAGAAAAGTGAAACACTTCAAAGCATGCCTAATCTTTTGAAAAGATTACAAAATGAGAAAAGCTTAACAAGAATAAAGATAAGATCGGATCGAGTCTTTGAATTTCTCAACAAAGTTATAAGAGAATATTGTGAGCAGAATGGTGTACTACATCAACTTGTCGCTCTTGGTACACCTCGGCAAAATGGGGTTCTTTGAGAGAAGAAACAGAACTTCAAAGGAAGCGGGAAGAACAATGATTTGTGAAGCATTGTTTACGAAAGATATTGAAATTTGAAGCAAAGAAATACTGACATGCTATACACAAAAGCAGAACTTGATGAAACAAGAAGTCTGCTGAAGACACCTTATGAGGTTTGGAATGGAAGGAAACCTAACATATCCTATTTCCATCCATTTGGAAGCAAATGTTTTATTCTAAATCATAAGGTACATTTGAAAACATTCCAACCAAAATCGGATGAAGGAATTTTCTTAGGATATTCTTGATCACAGAGCATTGAGTCTTTGAATAAAGATCAACTGAAACATGAAGAAACAATTCATGTTGTGTTTGATGAACCTAAGTTTCTTGGTATGGAAGATGAAGATTGTGAACTCTTTGAAAATCAACAAGTCACCGATCCAGTTGTGTTGAAGTTCGGAAAGATTCAATGACTTAAAAGTTTACGTCATCGCCTGCTTGAACACCTGCTTTGGTAATGTTATGATGCAACAATCAAGGCAGTTCAAGGATCTGCTTGAACCCCCTGTAGAAGAAGCTACAACAGAGACCCTACGAAGATGATGTTCACGATAATCAAAATAACCAAAATCCACAATGGTTAAGGAATCACCTCTTTGAACAAGTTATTGGTAATGTACATCAAGGTGTAAGGACTAGAAGACAACTGGAAGCCATGTTTACTTGTTTTCTATCTCAAATGGAACCAAAAGTTGTTGAAGAAGCTATTTCAGATCCAGATTGGATAATTGCTATGCAAGAGGAATTAAATGAATTTGAAAGAAATCAAGTTTGGACACTAGTTGATAGGCCAAATCATGCAAATATCATTGGTACTAAGTGGGTATCTGAGAAATAAACTTGATGAATCGGTACCATTGTAAGAAATAAGGCCGGACTAGTTGCAAAAGGCTATTCTCAAGCGAAGGAATAGATTTTGATGAAACTTATGCACTGTTGCAAGATTGGAAGCTATCGATTATTCTTGGCACATCTTTGCATATAAGAACTTCAAAGTATATCAAATGGATGTCAAGAGTGCATTTTTAATGGCATTCTAGAGGAGGAAGTTTATGTTCAACAACCTCTGGATTTGAAGTTAAAGATCATGAAGATAAAGTGTATAGACTCAACAAAGCACTTTATGGATTGAAACAAGCACCAAGAGCATGGTATGAGACTCTATCTCAATTCTTGGTGGACAATGGTTTTACAAAAGGACCATTGACAAGACACTTTTCGAGAATCATGAAAGGAACGACAAGACTTTGGTACAAATTTATGTAGATGACATAATTTTTGGTTACGAAAATGATTTAATGTGTGAAAAGTTTGCAAATCTAATGAAGAGTAAATTCCAAATGAGTATGATGGGAGAAATGAACTACTTCTTGGGATTGCAAGTTAAGCAGAGATGAAAGATGGAATCTTTATTCATCAAACCAAGTATACCAAGGAGTTTTTGAAGAAGTTTGGTATGGAAAACAAAGACTAAGAGTTCAACTCCTATGAGTACAAACATCAGTTGGATGAAGATAAAGAAGGCAAAGATGTTGATCAGACCTTATACAGAAGGATGATAGGCAATCTGCTGTACCTAACTGCCAGTGAGACTGATATATCCTTTCTTTGTAGGTGTTTGTGCAAGATTTCAATCTAAACCTAAAGAAAGTCATTTAGGTGCAGTCAAGAGAGTTCTCAAGTATCTTAAAGAAACTATGGGAGTAGGGATATGGTATTCTAAGGAAGGAAGCTTCAAAGTGATATCATACTCAGATTCGATTATCTTTGGATGCAAGATTGATGAAAAAACCATCGATTAATGGGAAATAGACTGGTTTCTGGTTTAGCAAGAAAAGTAATTCTATATCAACTTCTATCTGAAAATTTGAATACATTGTTCTTTGAAGTTCTTTGTGCACAAGTACTATGGCTAAGACAACAATTAAGGGATTATGGAATTGAAGAAAAGGAAATTCCAATCATGTGTGACAACACAAGTGCAATTGCAATCACAGAAAATCTGTTTTGCACTCTAGAACCAAGCACATTGATGTGAGACATCATTTTATAAGAGATCATGTTGAAAAGAAAGATGTGGTGGTTTTATACATTCTTATGAAGATCAACTTGCTGATATTTTCACTAAGCCACTTGATAATGAAAGATTTGCTAAATTAAGGGTGAACTTGGAATCATAAAGGTTGGTGATATTCAAAGAATGTAATGGAATTCACCAAGGGATTAGTCTTTGCTATGTTGGGTGAGCTCACTTAGCAGATTAGTCTTTGGTATCAACAATTCCATGTACTTATGTTTGATCAATTGAGCAAATGAGGTTGCCAAGGGATTGGTCTTTGTCATGTTGGGTGAGCTCACTTGTGATCGGTCATTGGTATTAAACTTCATCTTGTATTATCAATTGAACAAAACAAGAAGAAAACAGGATCAAGAGAGTCACTTTGACAAAGAAGTCTTTGAAGAATTTTATCAGATCACGAGCCCACCTCTTGAGCCCCCACCTTTGGATGGAACGTTACTCGACCAAAGTTATTAAAGTCAAAAAGCATATTGGCGGGATATTTATTCTATCCTTTATAACCGCAGTTAACACGATCTAACGGTTATCAGACGTTATGGAACACGTGTCAAGCCAGCATTTATTCAGTTTAATCGTGGTTACCTCAATGTACGTGCAATGACAGTTTCAACTACCCACTCGTCTATATATTGAGGCTATCACAGCGAGAATCATCACTTACAAATCTGCTTTATCACTGGCGATTGTTTACTTTGTGTGAACACGATTTGAGATTCAATCTTCTTCATCTCATTCTTCTCATTAAAATGGCGGAAAAAGTTGATGTACAAATTGAATCAAGCCAAAGTGTAAGAGGTTTTGTTGAAGATGCAAGCAGAATCGAGTTGGCCATTAACATTGGTCGAAGAATAAGAAGGTATGCGGTGCGGAGAATGTGTTGAATATAAGACTGGAGACAATTTTTATACAAATGTTGTCCGTTTTCGGAGAAATATTCCAGATAAATGAAGGAACGAAGCATTTAAGACTGCTGTAAATGGGCAAGAAATTGAAGTTTCCCCGCCTTCTTGAGGAAGTTTTGGATTTGTTGAAGTGGTGGATGGCTCTGTCAATCCTGAAGCAATGGGGTTGGACAAATTGGCATTTGTAGATCAGATTAAGACAGATGCAGATATCAAATCCGTTCCAGGCATCAACTGCAAACATATTGGAAGTGAATATAGTCTACTGAGCAAACTGATTGCTAAAAACATACTTGGACTGATTGGAAGTATGGACACTCTATCAGGACCCAAGATAGAGTTGATGATTATCATCTGTAGGAGCATGAAGTTTGACTGGGCTGGTTACTTCATTCATTATATGAAGAAAGTGGCCAAGGAAGAGAAATTAGGGAAGAGGAAGTCCAAGGCACTGCCCTTAGGATTGATGGTCCAGACCCTGCTGAATCATCTTGGAATCCCTGATGTAGCACCTGTGGATATTAATCAGTCTAGATACAAGAAGGAAATTGATTATATTATTCCTGGTCTAGATGATGATGAAGAGGTTCTTTGAAGAGAAATTTGACGATGATAATGATGATGATGATGGTGATGCTGGTGGTGAGCAGGTTCAGCAAACTAAGAAGATATCCATCAAACCTGCTGCACCAAAGAAAGCTGCTAAGAAAAGAAAGAGTGGAGACACAAGGAAGATAACTGAAGTGTTAAAGCCTTCAAAGAAAACAAGAAAGCAAACAGCACAGACTGCTGAGTCTGCTGAGGGTCAAGTGGAGGTTACTGACCCTGCTGTTGTTGAAACAAGAAAAACTGTTGTTGAAATTCTGAGGGAACAACAGAAAGAGGACAGTAGAAAGAGGAAGTCTCACTGTGGTTGAGAAAGATGATGAACCCTTTCCAAGAGAAGGAAGGAAATTGCCAAAAGAAGAAATATGGCAAGGGAAAGAGTTGAAAAACATGGAAGCTCAAAGAATCCAAGAGGAAGCACCAGTAGAAGAAGAAGAAGAAGAGCTGTTGAGGTGAGCCCTTAACTATCATTCCGCTTTGTGGTGATTCTCGACTCTCACTGAAGAGGGTGTCAAGTCTACTAATGCTTTGGACAAAGGTTGTTCTTGAGCAACTGTTGAAGATATCTGACAGATCTGTGACGACCTCGAGCCTCTTTGTAATATCCTTTGAAGAACCACAAACAAACCACCGAACTGAACTCTTTGTGGTAGTTGAAAAGACAATTGAAGACTTGGTTGAAGACCACGCAAGTGTGGCAAGAACTCGGGGGAAGAGCAAATCTCTGCTGCCAACCTGGCGATGAGCATGTAAGTCAGGGGGAACCAAGTGTGGTACAGATGGAAGTAGTAGGTACAAATTTACAATCACAGCAACCTACTGACTTTCAGACATCTGTTGAAGAAACCTTGAATCAACTTGTTGGAACCTTTGGAGGTCAACAAAGTGCTGGAGTTGCTCCCAGGAGGTCTTTCATGCCATTTGAGAGGCATGTGAAAGCAAGGAAGAAAACAAAGGAATATGTAGACCCTAAACTTCAACAAATTGCTGACTATTTTCAATGGAAGTTTGGCTTCTATAAAAGACAAAAGCCATTCTTGAACCAATGATGCAGATCTTGAAGAATGGGCTTTTGACAAGTTGGGAGTGGAAAACTTATTGGATCTCGATTGATACAACCTTGCCGCAATCAAGGCGATGGATTTGTTTGATGAGCAATGAAGGAGGAAGGTATCAAGTTTATAGATCCAAGAGATGGAGATGATGATTCTTCCTCATCATCAGATAGTAGAGGAGATTTTCCCTCTGGACCAGGAGAATCCAGTGGGGTTGCATCGATAAATGAACCACATGTACAACAACCCTCGATCTTTGGTAAGTCTGGCGAGGAGGCCAAGAGATTGGAGAGATGGATGAGGATCTGAGGATCTCACCATGGATGATCTGGAAGCATTGATCAATGAGGGAATTACATTGAGTCTTTGGTAGGTGGTTGATGAATCTGCTACATTTCTTGTTGTAGAGCCTCTTGCACAACATGAAGGTCGAACAGTGAGGATTTTGACGGAGAGAAGATTATTGATCACAATGAACCAAGTGCCAGCTCAGAAGAATCCATTGAATATTAGGGTGGATTTGACTTTGAGGGCATTCTTACTAAAGCGCCATCATCGCACAAGATTGGTAATCTTGAAGGTTTCAAGTGGATAATGAGGCTACATTCAATCCACAGGAAGTTGAAGAGGAGGTACAAAGTTCTTGTCGGGTACAAACAAACACTGGACAAAGGTTGGAACAGGAGGTACATGTTTGTTTGAGTATCAAACAAAGACTGGACAAAGGTTGGAACTGAGTTGGGTTTGGAGGAAACCCCGTTGTTGACGAGGCTCTTGTAGTGGAGCTTCACTGGAGCCAAGGCCATCATGAGGAAGGATAGATAGCCGCAGCCGATGTTGTTGATCAAGAAGAAGCAATTTCTTTGGACTATGACTACTGATGATGAAGAATTTCAAATTTTTGGAGAAGAAAGAAGTTGTTGAAGAACACGCACAAGATCCTATCATTGAAGATATTCTTGGTGCTATGGTTGAGGACGGACCTCCCTCGCTTTGGGAGAGATATGAGTAAGGCAATGGTCATCGGAGACAACAGGCACAATATAGAGTTGAGGAGCTCTTTGATGGATCTACCGATAGTAGAATGAGGAGTGGAGTGCCGTTGAAGTTTTCAATGAGTTGAGGTGTAAGGCATGATATGCAATGATTAAGGACACAAGCGGGACAGACGAGAGAATGAGATTTGAAGAATCGATGAAGATGGTGAATGAAAGCAGACAATCTGTTGATCTGATTGCTTCAAATTTTACATCCACTCAAAATGTCACACCGATATGATGCTAGATGTGAGAGGCATCAAGGTTGGAAACACTGCAAAAGATAAATTTGAAAGAACAACTTATTTCTATTCATCGAAACTTGACAACCTTAACGCAACATCCGAACTCATCGAACTGTTGTTGCACAACAAACCATCGTGCTCGACCCCAAACTCACTTTGAAAGGATCAGCATTTGGAGGAGACATTGCAATCCAGGATTACCGCTTTTGATACTAGAAGCTGGAACTATGGAAGGTCAATTGCATAGAGTGATAGTATCACAGGAGGCTATTCATGGCCTTATATCCCGCTTTTGTTGATGATGTCACTAAGGGGAAGAGGGCCAATCACCTATGACAAAGGAGGCTGCAAGACTCTTTGCATAGAAGAGATGGACGAGATGATACAAATGCTTTCAAGCAACCTCGCACTGGCGAGTGCAACTCACCGATGATCTTACGAGGCGGTACAAGAAGAGTATTACAACAGAGGAAACCTTATCATGACAAAGGATTTCATGAAGGTCTAGACTCTTTCTTGGGATTGAAATTTTGGGAAGCAAGGGTTAAAGCCTTAAGGGCAAGCAACAGAGGTGGAAAAGGTGGCGAGAGGTGATAGGAGCTTGCCTATCACAAAAGCAAAGGATTCACTTGATGAGTTTAAGGAGTCAGATATGAAGTTTGGATTCAGGGTGAATCAGTTAATCTTATCTGCTGAAGCTTGAACTGGTGGAAGCAAGTCAATCCCTACATTGATTTTACACTGATTGAAAATGAATGGATGAGGGATATGATAGAACAGATCAGAGCCTATCAAGAACAAGCTGAGAAGGCTAGAAGAGAAAGAGAGAAGAGACAATAGATCAGCATACTTATTATTCTTTATCTTTGCTGCATCTAGTTTGTAATAACTGAACAATGTTTATAATGAGAATTGACTGAATTTGTTCTGTTTTTGTGTTTTATCTTTTTGCTTTGCTGATTAGGTGAGGGTAGTGGCATCATCACCAAAAAGGGGGAAATTGTTGGACTTATTCCTCAGTTTTGATGATGAGTGCCATACTAGCTGTTATAGTGCAAAGGCAAAAAGATGTCTAGATTAAATGTATAGGTTTATTAGAGTTTGATTCATAAATAGGTTTGATCAAACAAGCACTGTAAAGGGCTGCTGACTTGTTTCAGCAGACTTGTCTAGGTCAGTAGGGTAGATAGGTCAGTAGACTAGTCAGGAACCTGCTGAAGACTGAAGACTGAAGGCTGAGGGTTCAAACTCAGTAAATGAAGGCTAAGGGATCAAACTTAGTAATTTAAGTCAAGGATATGGAATCAGAATTTAGGCAAGTCTGTGATGACCTAAACTGATTACATATACCTTGTGTAGAAGGTCTAAGTTCCATAAGTTGGATGATGTTTGGAACTTAGTTACAATTAAAATGATGTAATCTAACTACACAAATAAAAGTTAGATAGAAGTAATCATTGCATTGTATTTTATAAATGGTTATATGATGATCGTGATCGATAGGTATCTCAAAGTGAGACTCATGAACTGCGATGTATTACCTCGATTAATTCAAGATTATCTTGGAAGACTACATGGATAAGGATGACCAACTACCTCGACTTATCAAGGAAATCAAAGGTTGAGATTAAAAAGACGTTGGGATGACTTTTATTTTTATCCATTGGATACAAGTCAGTGGGGATGATTGATTGTCAAAAGGGAATACGGCGATGTCGACCCCTATGAATAGAGCAGAATCACGATCGGATGGGACAAATACAAGGCGGTCACATTTGAAATTCAAATACAAGTCACATGCATTCTTGCCTATAAATAGAAGACTTTCAACTCAAGAAAAGATGATGAATTTTGGGATAAACTTTAAGTGCTAATTCGAGTGAAAAACACCTGTCACGAACTTATGAGCATAAACTTGTCGATCCGTTGAATTTCTTCAAGTGATTTACGTATTCAAGCTGCATCAAGATTACACACTTGAGGCGCAAGTCGCTGATTATATCATCCTAATCAGGCTGCTTTGAATCGAATCATTTATTTGATTCATTCTTTATTTTATAAAGAACTCTCTTGAAGACAGATGAAGCATGTTGGGTGTGAAAGACTGTTGTTTGTGGTGGAGTGGTGAAGAGGCAATCCTACCCTTCAAGGACCCAGTGGAAGACTCTGGAGGCGACAATTCTACTGTTCGATCGCCAGTTTGTGAAGCCATAGTTATTGGTGAAGGACAAGAAACTTAGGAATCTTTGTAAAAGCTACATCAAAGATCTCTAGTGAATTCCCTCCAACATCACAGGAGAAGAGTGGGTGACAGATTACATCACTGGAACCACTATAAAATCGGCCATTTACTTTGACATTTTACTTTCGCACTTAGTTTATTTCACTCATCAACCTACCGAATCTAGCAACTGAAATCACACACCTGCACTACTAAGTATCTAATACTTAGTATCATATTTAACAACAAGTATTAAGGCTTAATTTTGATATAATTCTGCTGCACAAATTCAGCAAATCGAATCTGTCAGTGAGAACTCTTGTCTAACAAAGAAGCTTTGAGGTCTCAAAGCAGATCATCAAGTATCGTGAGCTTGAAGTTGCAGATTTTGTTAACTCCAAAGTTTTAAGTGTTAAGTTTACCCCCCCCTCTAAACTTAACCAAAGCCTTTTCAAGGGACCAACAGATAGTGATGAGGATGTTGAGAAGAGAAGTCAGGTATCTGAACCCCTGACTAAAAAGAAAACTGAGAAGTTCGTCAGATGGAAGGATAAGGAGGATGAAGCCATTAAAAGTCAACCTATGATTAATCATTCGAAAACCCTTCCTTATCCGGCAAAGAAAAGAGAGAATATCCTAAACTCTGACAAACAGTATAACGGAGTGAGGAAGATGCTTAGAGATACTATGGTGACTATGCCACTTGCTGAGGTATTAACTGAGATGCCTAAGTGCTGTAAGTATCTTAAGGATGCCTGTGGAAGTAAAAAGAAGCTAAAGGAAATGGCAGAGGAAGTGCTAAGAGAAGAGTGTTCAACGGTTTCACAGAGCGTTGCAATCAAGCAAGGTGACCCCGGACGACCTTCAATCTCCTGTACGATTGAAGGCCACACGTTCCACAATGTCTTATGCGATTCAGGGTCCTCTGTTAATGTGATTCCATTGAAGCGCCTGCAAGAGTCTCGGCTGGACAAAAGGCTAAAGGGCGCCCCGCTCTCTCTTGATTAGTGGACCGAACTAGCCGTTTAGCGGTGGTTGTGTTAACAACGCCCTTATCCATGTTAAACATCTAGTTTTTCCAAGCGATCGGGTCATTGGATTACCGATCGACAAGGAGATGCCCTCGATTACGGGGCGGCCTTTCTTAAACACTACGCCTCCACCATTGACTTCCAGTGGCCAAATCACTCGAGGATAGAGACACTACATTACTCTCGGGCAAGGAAAAGTTCTGCGGAAGCCCCAACCCAGGAGGTTTCATTCATTGAAGCAATCTATGGAGATGGACCTGACCCTGATGAAGAACTCACGGAGATAGGAACCATGGATGTTATAACTCAACAACTTGTGCACACTGAGCCTAAGAGTGAACGGAAAATCTGGGACATTCCAGGGATGAGTAGCGATGATTTGAAAGAGCTTAACCAAGCAGACTTTAACCTTGAAGAGGAGGAAGTTTTAATGGGTAGTTGGGACGAAATAGATTTCTAGAGAGAAACTACCAACTGGGAGTTGGATGATTGGGAACACTTTGAAGAGCTTGAAGAAGAAGAACTTAAGAAGATGGTTAAGCATAAGAAAGAGAAAACGGAAGGCGGTGGGGAAGATTCCTCAGATGATGTCATTCAATACCTTCAGGGTTACACCTCGGGAAGATGAGGTGTTTTGACCAACCGGTCCAAGCTCACAAGGAAAAAGGTGGTCCCTTAAAATCTAGTATAGAGAAACCACCTGTGACTTAGAGTTGAAACCACTTCGCAAAGACTTAAAATACATCTTCCTTAAAGACGGTGATAAGTTGCCCTTGATGATCATCTCGCCTAAACTCGAGCGGCAAGCAAGCGAGAATTAATCAAGGTGCTTGAGAAACATATCCTCGCGTTCGGATGGCAAGTGGGCGATATCAGAGGAATCAGCCCAGACGTGTGCATGCATAAGATTCGAACGGAGGAAGGAGCAAAGAAGGATAGACAACCTCAAAAGAGGCTAAATCCGCACATGCAGGAGGTTGTCAAAAAGGAGATCATCAAATGGCTTGACATGGGGATTATCTACGGCATCGCCGATAGTGAGTGGGTCAGCCCTACTCAAGTTGTGCCAAAGAAGGGAGGCATTACTGTGGAGAAGAATGAAAAAGGGGAAGAAGTTGCCTTACGCCTTGTGACTGGGTATAGAGTTTGCATTGATTATCGCCGGTTAAATGAAGTCACCGCTAAGGATCATTTCCCCCTGCCCTTCATTGACCAACTTCTAGAAAGACTGAGTGGTCATAAGTATTATTGTTTCCTCGATGGATATTCTGGTTATTTCCAGATAGCCATCGACCCCAATGACCAAGAGAAGACAACTTTTACGTGTCCATCTGGCACTTTTGCTTTTCGCAGAATGCCCTTCGGCTTGTGTAATGCACCGGCTACGTTTCAACGGTGCATGTTGGCCATTTTTGATGGACTTGTGGAGCAGTGCATGGAGGTCTTCATGGATGACTTCTCAGTCTATGGCGACAGCTTTGATGAAATTTTAAAGAATCTAGATATGGTACTCCAACGTTGTGTTGAGAAAAATCTGGTGCTTAACTGGGAGAAATGCCATTTTCTAGTTGAAGAAGGGATTGTTTTGGGACACAAGGTGTCCGATGATGGTATTCGGTGGATAAGGCTAAAGTAGAAGCCATTGAGAAAATGTCGTACCAAGACAAAGTGAAGGAGGTACGAGGATTTCTAGGACATGTTGGCTTCTACCGACGTTTCATTAAAGACTTTTCGACGATAGCAAAGCCGTTATCCAACCTGCTTAAAGAGGAAGTGGAGTTCTTGTTTGATGAGAAATGTAAGATAGCTTTTAATAGCTTAAAGGATAAGCTTACCAGTGCCCCCATTTTAATCGCGCCCGACTGGACTAAACCTTTTGAATTAATGTGCGATGCCTCTAACTACGCAGTGGGCGCGATTTAGAGGCGAGAATTGACAAAAAGTTCAGCCGATTTACTATGTGAGCGAACTTTGAACCCGACTCAATGCAATTACGCCACTACCGAGAAGGAATTCTTGGCAGTCGTTTTTGCTATTGACAAATTCAGAAGTTATCTTTTAGGGTCCAAAGTGGTGGTGTGGACGGATCACGCAGTACTACGCTACCTTATGGG
Source organism: Gentiana macrophylla (assembly GCA_026214975.1). NCBI lineage: Eukaryota > Viridiplantae > Streptophyta > Magnoliopsida > Gentianales > Gentianaceae > Gentiana > Gentiana macrophylla. The sequence goes on from CM047811.1 coordinate 93,349,032, forward strand.
CAAAGCAGACGCTAAACCAAGGTTACTCAGATGGATTCTGATACTACAGGAATTTGACCTTGAAATTAAGGACAAGAAAGGTAGTGATAATGTTGTGGTGACCACTTATCTCGCCTAGTGAATGAGGGTGGCGAAATCCCTAAGGAGATAGGCATTGACTTTCCCGACTGAGCAATTAATGAAGCTAGAGACTTTGAGGCCGTGGTATGCTGATTACGTTAACTACTTAGCGAGTGGGCATTTAGAAGACATGACGTATCAGGAAAAGAAGAAATTTTTCAGCGATTTAAAGTATCTCATATGGGAGGATCCGTATCTGTTTAAAGTCTGCAGGGCGGGTTGCTTAGAAGGTGCGTTCGGAGCATGAACAATTGGATATTCTAGAGCAATGTCATAGTGGTCATTGGTGGACACTACGGAGCACCTAAGACAGTCACAAAAATCCTTCAAGCTGGTTTTTACTGGCCTACTTTGTTTAAAGATGCTGAAGCCTTTTGCAAAGGCTGTGATAGATGCCAAAGAGTAGGGAGACTCAGTAATAGGATGGAGATGCCTTTGAGGCCTATCTTGGAATGTGAAGTTTTCGACGTCTGGGGCATTGATTTTATGGGACCGTTCCCATCATCGTGCTCTAACAAATATATTCTGGTCTGTGTGGACTATGTTTCCAAGTGGGTAGAGGCCATAGCCACCCAAACCAATGATCACAAAGTTGTAAAGAAATTCTTACAAAAGAATATCTTTACTAGATTTGGCTGTCCTAGAGCCCTTATCAGTGATGAAGGTTCGCATTTCTGTAATGCACCACTGGATAAAATTCTTGAGAGATATGGTGTCAAGCATTGAATTGGTACACCATATCACCCCCAAACCAGTGGCCAAGTCGAGGTAAGCAACCGGAGCCTTAAGCGGATCTTGGAGAAAACGGTAAATTCAAATAGATCCAAGCGAGTGCGAAGTTGGACGACGCACTTTGGGCTTATCGCCGCGCTTTTAAGACCCCTATGGGTACGTCACCCTTCCAAATGGTTTATGGCAAGGCTTGCCATCTACGAGTCAGTGGCGCCTGAGCTTCTTCGGGCTATTAAATTCTTAAACTTCGATAGCCAACTCGTGGGAGAAAAGATTATTGCAACTGCATGAGCTCGATGAATTCAGACTCAGGGCCTACGAGAACGCCAAAATCAGCAAGGAAAGAACGAAGGCGCGCCCACGATGCTAAGATTAAAGATCGGGAATTCAAAGTGGGAGACATGGCTTTCTTTGTATAACACCGAGACTCCATCTTTTGCTTTGGTAAGCTTAAATCGAGGTGGTCTCGCCCCTTTGAGATTCTTGATGTCCATCCTGGTGGAGCCATTACGTTGAAAGGGTACGGCGATCAACCGTTCAAAGTCAATGGTCACAGGCTTAAGAAGTACTTTGGGCAACCTAAGGAAAAGCCTGAAGTACTGTACTTTCAAAAGAGAAATGAGACGGTTGAGTCATTTATTTGTGAGGGGATTCCATCTGACTTCTTTGGAATGGATGATGACATTCTCACCCCTATCCTTGCAGATCCTTCTGTCAATGTTCCTGAGCCTGTTAGCATACCTCCGCCGCATCTGAGAAACAAGAACAAGAAGAAAAGAGTCAGTGTTGTCTGGAGAGAAAAATTTCATGATCTTCTCGCGCACTTGACTTGTTGTTGTGGCGAAAACCATTTCCGTTCTAGTCATTCTGAGTCTGACAGAGAAGTGGTTATCCTTAAACCCAAGTGGCCTGATCCAGGTTGACTTGGTTTACTCTGTCAAGCTAATGACATAAAAGAAGCGCTCCTAGGAGGCTGATGTGAAACCGCCCGGAGGAAGGCTTCGGATCGAATGAATACTTAGGATCGTGGATTTGAGGTATTTGGAATAGGTCCTTGACACAACCACAACCTGTGTGGAGGCACCTTGGAATAATAAGCTCCGCGACACAGTCACAACCTGTGTGAAAGCACCTTGGAATAATGAGCTCCTCGACACAATCTCAACTCGTGAGAAGGCACCTTGGAATAGCACCTCGACACTTAGAAAACTTGTCTCTAAGCACCTTGGTATATTGGATACCCACAAGGGTTGCTCGGGCCCTTGATAATCCGGTTTTGAATACTCTATCCAAAGAATTCACACAACACTAATCCAAGTGAAGAAAATATATTTTATATTGAGCAAAAGCTGAATTACAAGTTACAAGTAGTAGGGTATTTATAGGACACTTGTAAAAACTAAGTACATGAATAATAGTATTAATAAGATAAAAAGTCTTCTTAAAAACTTCAACAGGTGGCGCCAACTTTTGGGGAGAGGAGTCCAAGGTAAGTTCATTCCATGCTTCCAAAAAAAATGCAATGTATGTTCAAGTGTCCAAGGTCAATGTATCTTCTTTATATTGTCCAGTTTTTGTCCCGCATCTGTTTAGGCTATTTTGACCATTATAACTTATTCAAATGAAGATGACCCCTTGATGAAAGTTGAAGATCAGGTTTTCGACTATGAAATGCATATGTGGATCATCAATTTTGGATAAGTAAAGCTCCTGATCCGATCCAATAAAGAAGACTGCTCACTAAGTAAAGCTCCAAAGTGTGGCACCAATAATATCCTTAAAATCAGCCCGTATTTTATAATTAATATATTGTATTATTACTTAGATAATAATATACATAAGAATACTTAAAAATGAGATATATGATGGATCTTGATTCACATCATACTCTCCCTCTTCGAAAGGATTCGTCCTCGAATCCACCAGGGTCGAATATGAAGGTTGGCCATACACACAGAATAATTCCAACATAGAAACCGTCATCCAACACAAAGAAATGGATGAACAATGCCGCCATCATCCTTGCAAACATTGTAATCTTCTCATTGATCCTTTGCACATCTTCATTTTTTCCAGCCATTCTTTAGTTCAAATGTTTTTTTTTTTTTTGAGAAAATATAAAGGGATATAATACCGTCAATCCGCCTTGTTCTCTGATACCAACTGATATGAAACCGCCCGGAGGAAGGCTTCGGATCGAATGAATACTTAGGATCGTGGATTTGAGGTATTTGGAATAGGTCCTTGACACAACCACAACCTGTGTGGAGGCACCTTGGAATAATAAGCTCCGCGACACAGTCACAACCTGTGTGAAAGCACCTTGGAATAATGAGCTCCTCGACACAATCTCAACTCGTGAGAAGGCACCTTGGAATAGCACCTCGACACTTAGAAAACTTGTCTCTAAGCACCTTGGTATATTGGATACCCACAAGGGTTGCTCAGGCCCTTGATAATCCGGTTTTGAATACTCTATCCAAAGAATTCACACAACACTAATCCAAGTGAAGAAAATATATTTTATATTGAGCAAAAGCTGAATTACAAGTTACAAGTAGTAGGGTATTTATAGGACACTTGTAAAAACTAAGTACATGAATAATAGTATTAATAAGATAAAAAGTCTTCTTAAAAACTTCAACAGTGGCGCCAACTTTTTGGGAGAGGAGTCAAGGTAAGTTCATTCCATGCTTCCAAAAAAAATGCAATGTATGTTCAAGTGTCCAAGGTCAATGTATCTTCTTTATATTGTCCAGTTTTTGTCCCGCATCTGTTTAGGCTATTTTGACCATTATAACTTATTCAAATGAAGATGATCCCTTGATGAAAGTTGAAGATCAGGTTTTCGACTATGAAATGCATACGTGGATCATCAATTTTGGATAAGTAAAGCTCCTGATCCGATCCAATAAAGAAAACTGCTCACTAAGTAAAGCTCCAAAGTGTGGCACCAATAATATCCTTAAAATCAGCCCGTATTTTATAATTAATATATTGTATTATTACTTAGATAATAATATACATAAGAATACTTAAAAATGAGATATATGATGGATTCTGATTGAATGAATACTTAGGATCGTGGATTGAAAGTATTTGGAAAGTCCTCAACACAACCACAACCTGTGTGGAGGCACCTTGGAATCAATAAGCTCCGCGACACAATCACAACCTGTGTGAAGGCACCTTGGAATCAATAAGCTCCGCGACACAATCACAACCTGTGTGAAGGCACCTTAGAATAATAAGCTCCGCGACACAGTCACAACCTGTGTGAAAGCACCTTGGAATAATGAGCTCCTCGACACAATCTCAACTCGTGAGAAGGCACCTTGGAATAGCACCTCGACACTTAGAAAACTTGTCTCTAAGCACCTTGGTATATTGGATACCCACAAGGGTTGCTCGGGCCCTTGATAATCCGGTTTTGAATACTCTATCCAAAGAATTCACACAACACTAATCCAAGTGAAGAAAATATATTTTATATTGAGCAAAAGCTGAATTACAAGTTACAAGTAGTAGGGTATTTATAGGACACTTGTAAAAACTAAGTCATGAATAATAGTATTAATAAGATAAAAAGTCTTCTTAAAAACTTCAACAGGTGGCGCCAACTTTTGGGGAGAGGTGTCCAAGGTAAGTTCATTCCATGCTTCCAAAAAAAATGCAATGTATGTTCAAGTGTCCAAGGTCAATGTATCTTCTTTATATTGTCCAGTTTTTGTCCCGCATCTGTTTAGGCTATTTTGACCATTATAACTTATTCAAATGAAGATGACCCCTTGATGAAAGTTGAAGATCAGGTTTTCGACTATGAAATGCATATGTGGATCATCAATTTTGGATAAGTAAAGCTCCTGATCCGATCCAATAAAGAAGACTGCTCACTAAGTAAAGCTCCAAAGTGTGGCACCAATAATATCCTTAAAATCAGCCCGTATTTTATAATTAATATATTGTATTATTACTTAGATAATAATATACATAAGAATACTTAAAAATGAGATATATGATGGATCCTGATTCACATCAGAGGCAGCCTAGTCTTTTACGTTATACTTTTTAGTTCAGTTTTTAGGGCATTAGGAATAAAACCTTGGTGATTTGTGTGTTGGTTATCCCTGTCCTATTTGTGGTTGTTTTCTGTGTATACATGTTTACTCATATACCCCTTGTACCCCAGGATTATACGCTATGTCGAGTGTTGCAGATACTTTTGAGCGGTTTTTGCCAGCTATTCCTTCAGTGTTGTCTGTTCTTGATACGAGTTGCAGCGGTACATTAATGTTCCAGCCCGACAACCACGTTGAAACCAGCTAAGTATTCTTTTCTTTCATTTGCACATTCTGAGGACATAATGTGATTTAAGTGTGGGGGGGTGTCTACATGTTTTCATGTTATATTTATTGGAAAATGAGTAAATATGTGGATTTCATGCCAAATTTAAAATTTTTTGTGAGTTCCGAGCATATGATTGAAACAAATGCTTGCTAGTTGTAGTTCCTAATGATGATTGTATGTAACTTGGTGAGATAATTATAGCATGTTTTACTGATTTGAGATAGTATTCATTTCATACTCACGAAAGCCTTTGATATTGAAGCAAAAATTTTGAACTGTATCCTTTCACTATTTTAGTGATTTATCTTAGAGAGATTTGTTCTTAATAGTAACAGTGAAGTAACACCTAAGTTCAGAACGTGCACTGTGAATATCTGAAGGTTTGAATGTGATAAGTGAAACGTAACTAATGATGACCAAAAGCTCGAAATGTTTGAGTGCGGTAGGGCATTATCTCGAAATGTCCTATTCCACTATGATGACCAAAAGCTCACGACAGTCAGGAAAAGTTACCCTATGATTTGAGTAAGGTAGGGTGTTATCTCGAAACATCCTATTCTACTATGACGGGTAAGAGCTCATTCTGATGTGCGTCAAAAAGAAAAAGAAGAAAAGAAAGTGAAAAAAGTTAAAGACTTTGTTATCGTTGAATTTATATCCAGTATAAATCGAATGATATCTTTGTAGGATTATCCTAATGAGTGCGGGAAGACTTTGTGTGGAAGCATCACGCTATACCTAGGATAGTCATTAAAATTAGTTGAGAGGATATTTGTTTGAGAGGATTGTGAAGGTTGAAAAGGGCTTGACACACACACACCAAATCTATCTCTGTGTTGGTATTACTTGCTATAGTTGTTGTATCTTCTGTTACGTGAGTTAGGGATCTATGTGGATTGCATTAAAGTGAGCTAGTTTTGATTGTTTTGTTCGGGACGAACAAAAAGCTAAGTGTGGGGGAGTTGTTCTCGGTGAATTTTATGATTTATATCGCAATATTGCATAGCAATAATCCCCGTGTTTTAGTAATTTTTATAGAAAATTACGTATTAAATGAATAAATTGAAGAAATGGTTGTAGAGTTATAAAAAGTGTAAAACGTGCCAATTACGTGCTTAAAAGGATGATTTTATGTTGGTTTGAGTTGTGTTACACTTTGGTATGTTTTCAATGACGTGCAGGTGTTAAATGCGGCTGAGGAAAAGTTGATTTGAGGTGTTTAATCGTGCTTTGAAGAGTGGGAGCTGAAGAATAAAGGGATGAAGATAAAAAGTCGAATTTAAAGGCATCTTTGAATGAACGTCGAAGTATTGAATCAAGCGTCCGAAAAGTCGAACGAGCGTTTGATGTCTCGTTCCCTGGACGGGCGTCCGGAATAGTGGATTGGCGTCCACTGGAAGAATTTTGATTCAGGATGTTCAGATTTTCAGTGAACTGGCGTATGATTTTGCCCAATTTTGCATAGGACGTGCGTCCAACCCCAGCTCGGCCCGACTCAAATAAGTTTTGCACTTTGGTGGCGTCCCCCCTGGGGCGGGCGTCGAGTGCGTTTGACCTAGCCGCCTCAGAATTCTATAAATAGGCGTGTTATTTCAACCCTAATACATATAACATACAGCCGCATATTCCACCCTTGGAGGAGCCGCACCAAACCCTAAAGAAATTATGAGTTTCTTCCCTTCAATCATGTCTTGGATCATCACAAGGATGGAAGGCTAAGCACATCACGGTAGAATAGCGGGAGGATACCACATCAACATCACCACAACCACGGATTGTTAGGTTATCTTTGTTTATGAATTCGAATATTGAATTTTATTTATCGATTGTTATTTGATTTGATTGTTAAGTGTTTTGTTAGATAGGAGTATCAATAAAACCATATGTTGAGTTGAATTTGTATGGAAATATAATTCATCAATAGAACTTTTTCAATCGATACAATTAACAATATTTTGAGGAATCATGTGTTGTTAATTGGGTTAAGTAATTTGGGAACAAATTTATGATCATGTGATGTATGTCTAATTGTTTTACTTGGAAGAGAGAACAAAACCCTAGGAATTGAGTTAAAGGAATTTAATCGGTTTCGAGATTGATCAAACCAATAAAATCATATTCGGATCATAAAGTGGTTGTGTGATTGTTGTGTGGTTGATCCTAGTTATTCTATTGTTCTTTTAATTATCTGATAAACAAATTCGTTCGTATTGATTGTTATTGCTACGTTTAGTTATTTCCAGAATTTTAGTGTGTTTTCTGCATATTTTCTGTTTCCAGCACGTACTCGGACGCTCGTCCACCCTTAGCGGACGCCCGTCCAGTTCTAAGTTTTTTTACATTTTACGTGATTTTTCCCATTGTTCTTCGTTTTTATATATTATAGATAGTATAAACCCTAGTTTGATTTAATAATTCGTGACATAGTGAATATAATAATCGCACCTTAATCCGATTAACATTCGACTCCTTAGGACGCACCGTAAACACCCTATACTACGAACCTTATACTTGGGGTGTTTCGGTTTATAAATTTAAAACACGTTTTTACGAGCAGAGTTCTGAGTCTCTGGAGTGCCTAGAGCATGGTGTGATAATACCTGGAGCTACCTTCTTAGCTTATAACCCAGTTTATCATGCCCGGACCAAGCATATTGAAGTAGATGTTCATTTTATAAGAAATCAGGTTTTGAGCAAGAAGTTGCAGGTCTTATATATCCCTTCTTCAGATCAGGTTGCAGACAGCATGACAAAAGCTTTGCCTCCTTTGTCATTCACAAACTTCAGAAGCAAACTCAATGCAGCAGGTGCACCATTTCGTTTGAGGGGGGCTATTGAAGATAAGACTAAATGTGGCTAAATAAAGAGCCTTGGATTGTCTTTATTATAGATGGCTAGGATGCTGCCATGTGTCATTGGCTGTAACATAATCCTATCACTAGATTTTACATAAATATGATGTCTGTGTAATGTGGTCATTATGACTGAACATTATTCTGAATAACAAATATTGTTATCTCATTTGCTTTCTGTTTTCTTAGTCTCTAAGAACATCTAGTCCTTTGGCCACGTTTATAAATCTATCCGAGTTACTGGAATTCATGCAAAACAAAATCAAATTGACAATTTCAGCTGTTTGCGAACTTTCTTATTTATTTCTAGAAACCGATGCAAATTGATATGAGTCAAATGTTTCACCTTTCTAGATCGATATTTCAACATCGTTCTGCAGTTCCATTTGTTCTTCCCGGATTTTAAGAACTGAATGCTCAATTTCTGGAGATTGTGTGATGGCAATCCTCTTTAAGGTTGAAATCTCTCCAAAACAAGGTGGCAACTCTTCCAGTGTTGGGCAATATTTAATCACAAGTTGCTCCAGACAAGGCACGGATTCAGTGGAGGCATTCCATTATACCAAATCCCAGTTATTCAATTCAAGGAATTTTAGATTTTTGAATGCCATGTCTTCCATCTTCAATCTTGACTCCTCGATGGAAATCCATCGTAGCTTCAAAACCTGAAGACAAGGTAGTTCCGCAATTCTTGATATAGTCGTCCAGGCCAGCAGAAAGTGCAAATGTTAGTTTCTTAAGAGTTGAAGGAAAGTCGATCAAGTATGGACTTATCTATGACGAAATCTGGGTTAGTTTCAACGACTTAAGTTTTATATTAAAGGTCAATGTTTCTACTGATTCTTCATCATAATCAAGAGATTCTTCTAAACAGCACCTCAGTTTCTTAATAGCCGGTAACCTTTGCAGAAGCCTTTGTATATCTTTTCCAGTAGATAAAACAGGATTTGAAAAGCTTACCACCTTATCCAATTTATGATATGCCTCATGCTCTTCCCCGTCTGAAAACTTGAGGATGCATTTGTCGATTTTCACATGCCTAAGATTTTTCATTTTCCAAAACGTTTCTGGCAAATGTATTTTATCAAAACCATCTAGAGTCAACACTAAAGATCCTAAATTCCTGAGACTGGATATGGATAATAGAATGGATTCCGATTTCAACATTCTAGCATGTAAATGTCTCGGATGTACCGAGAGGTAAGTTGTTTGATACTACCGGATTCTCCCATATGAGATCTAAATCCAACACGTGAGCAAGTCTAAACTGCATTAAAGGTGAATCATTAACAATATCTTCAAAGTATAAACTCTCTTTCCCAAAGTAAAGTACAGAGTGTGCATTTAAAAGTGATGATCCAACACCAATAGTGATGCAATGTAGTTACATTAATATTATTTAATTAGTATTTATTTTTGGTTCTGTTAAGACACTTTCTGTTGTTTTGCTGTTTTATTTAAGAAGGGGTAGTTATGTAATTTTGAACCGTATGAGAGCATGGGTATTTAAAGCATAAAGCCCTATTTTGTATGCATCGTTTGGATAATTCAATTGAAGAACTCTAGCCGAGTTGGCTGGTTCCTATTCTCCTTCATTTGATTCTTGTTAATCTTTACATCATCTTGGTATCAGAGACTACTTAGGGTTTCTCCCTCAGTGACCTATGGCCGACGTTGATGCTGAAGATATGAAATGCCAGGTTCGCGACGCAGATCGGGACTTGAAGGCCCTTTGGGCGACCATCGGAGATCTAGATCGGAAAGTTGCTGGAGTAGCAATGTCAGTTCATCAAGCGATTGCAAGAGTTCAAGCGGGGACAAGAAGAGCTCAGGCAGACACTTCATCGGACGGGACGAGATTTGACTCGTACGCCGGCAGAGAAAAAGAGCGGACCTTATATCCATAAGAAGGATCAGAAAGAGCAACCCGGACATTTCGGTGGTCCAAACGGCGGAACAATGAACACACCGGTTGTTATGGAAGACTCGACACCGATCTAGATGTATCGAGAATGGAATGAGGAAAGAACACGACCCCACCAAAACCCTACGAAATGACAGGGATTCTTTGGGGAAATGAGTTTCGTTTGAAGATGGAGATCCCCACCTTCGATGGAACACTTCATATCGAAGATTTTCTCGGATTGGTTGGATTCAATCGAAGACTACTTGAGGAATGAATCCCGGAGCATATGAAATGCAACTTGGTGTCTTATCGCTTGAGAGGTGGAGCACACGCATGGTGGAAGCAACTTCAAAATGATCGAACCCTCGAGGTAAGAACAAGATTAATTCTCAGTCGAGAATGAAAGCCCTACTCACGGCCGGTTCCTACCCTCAAATTATTCAAAAAAACTTATGCTCCAATTCATCAAGTGCAAGCAAAATGGAAGGACAGTGAACGAGTATACTAATGAATTTTATCGGTTGGGTTCGAGAGCTGACACACCGAAAAGAGAAGATTTACAGATTGCCCGTTTTATTGAGGGTTTGGGAGAAGAGCTGCAAGAGAAGTTAGAACTCACACCTATTTGGAGTTTGAGTGAGGCTGTAACTCTAGCACAAACAGCGGAACTACAAATTCAGAGAAGGAGTGCTAAACCTTACACGGGGAGAAGGTTGTTTGCCTGGACTTTTGGGTCAGCTGCTCCAATTCCGACTCAGAACAAACCAACATAGGGTAATGAGGGCAACAAAAATAAGTCCCAGAAAGCAACAGAACCTAAGCCTACAAATCCTTACCAAAAACCTACTGGAACCAAGTGTTATCGATGTGGTCAACTAGGCCACAGATCGGATGTTTGTCCACAGAGAAAGCAGATTACTCTCATACACAGGTGTCACGGATTTTATCAACACAAAATAAACAAGTAATAATCCGGTTAACCTCAAGTATAAGGATCGTAGTATGGAGGCTAATGCCGGGTCGATCTTACGGGGAACTAAACGATTGTGGTTTCTAGTTTTTATCTAACTAACCTATGTCACGATTACTAAGCTAAATAACGGATAAAAATAAACAAATACTGTAAATTAAACTTTAACTAAAACGTAAAACTGGACAGAAGAGATGATCTAAAGCCAGGGAAGATACGGGCTGCGAACCAATTTAAACTAACTAATCTAAGATGCGGATAAAAGTAACTAACTAGACAAATTCAAGCTTTTAAGGATTTAAATCAAATTTGTAACGAGCAAACGAGGATTGATCCACCTATCCAACAAGCATTGATTCCCTATCTCGATTATAGTGCAGTTTTTATTCAGATTGTGATTCACCTTACCTAGACATGAACCCTAATTCCTTAGAAAGTTCATCTATCAATCTATTATCTTCCGATGTAAGATTAACGCGTTTAATAATCAAAGGTGCAAACTTTGTGTTTATAACCTAGTAATCAGACCTATTAACTTCCGTTATTATAGATTCGAATTACTATTCTTATTCATGGTGATCTAGGGTTTATTAAGACTTCCATCAACAATAAACAATCAACACATGCATATCTTCCGATATAAAAGCAAATTAAACATGAATAAACATGAATAAGAAACAACCTTTATTAAAAACTCACAGTATAATCGAAGAAAACGAAATCAACAATTGTTGAACGGCTTCACAATACTCGTTTGATGAAGCTTTTAGCCTCTGAACATCCTCAGCAACTCAAATTTGCAAAAAAAAGTACATAAAAAGTAACTAGTGTTTAATCTAAATTAAGAGCATGAAAATAGGAATAAAAAGATGAAAAACGCAGCCTAAAGCCGCCCCTAGGTTTAGGGTTTTGAATAATGTGTGTATGATGATCTTTTGTGGAGAAAACAGCCGACTATATATAGATTTTAAAGTCGGTTCTGCTAAGTCGGCCACCGGACGCCCGTCTGAAACCTTGAACGCCCGTCCACTCTTCAATAATACTTCGAATCGGGCCGAGTCATGACCAGACGCTCGTCCATCCAGCGTCCACTCCAGCGTCCAAACTTCCTGAATCAAAGATGACACCCTGGACGCTCGTCCAACTGCATCAGACGCCCGTCCACTGGACGGAGATACTGGACGCCAGTTTGATATGATCGATTTTGATTTATTGATCTTTATCTCTTCTATCTCTATCCCACTTCTTCATTATCTCTTTTATCATCAATTAGCTCGAACTTAATCAACCTTTGATCATCTTTTGAGCCTCCAACATGTATCTATAACACATAAAAACATCGCAAAATGTAATAATGCTCAAATAATCATAAAATCACAATTAAAACACATAAATCAACCTAGTTTGCGATTAACTCATTTAAAATATCATTTGCTCAATATATCCATTAAACCCTCGTTTCTTATGCAATTTAGTACAATTACGGGGAAAAATATCATAGAATATAGCATTATAAATCGTATAAATTCACCCTTAACAACAGGGAAGGAGAAACCGAGATCCTCATGACTGAATCTGAAGGAGAAGAGATGGAAGCCATTGTTGGTGATGAGGGGTCACCACTAGTATGCATTGTGGAGAGGGTTTTACTTGTTGAATCTACTGCTACCCAAAGGAATTCATTATTTCGAACTAGGTGCACAATCAACAAGAAAGTCTGTGATGTGATCATTGATTGTGGTGCCAGTGACAAACTAATAGCGAAAAATGCAGTGAAGGCCCTCGGTTTGAAAACTGAAAAACACCCTCATCCTTACAAAGTCGGATGGATCAAGAGAGGACCCGAAAATAAGGTAAATGAAACTTGTGCAGTGACCTTTTCGATTGGGAATTCTTACTGCGATGAATTTATATGTGACGTGGTAGAGATGGATGCGTGCCACCTCCTCTTAGGGACACCTTGGCAATTTGATAAGGACATAAGGCACAAAGGGAAAGATAACACGTATTCGTTCAGTTGGAAAGGCAAGAAAATAGTGCTTCTACCTGGTTCTATAAAGGGCTCGAAACAAAAGGCGGAGGACATGCCCCAGTTAATGATAACCAAAGGGAAGGAATTTCAACAAGAATTGGAAGCAGACTCCCGGGTGTTTGCCCTCATGGTTAAAGAGCAAGATACTTCTCAACAAGATATACCCCACAGCACTGAAATTATGAAGCTGCTTGAGAGTTTTCCCGATTTGTACCCCCCAGAACTGCCTGCTGGATTGCCACCGATGAGAGACATTCAACACGGAATAGACCTTCTTCCTGGAGCATCACGGCCTAATATGCCTCATTATCGGCTCAGTCCTAAGGAACATGATATCTTGCAAGGAATGATTGATGAACTCTTAGAAAAACAGTTGATACGGCCCAGCTTGAGTCCTTGTGCCATTCCATCCATCTTAGTCCCCAAAAAGGAAGGGAAATGGCGAATGTGTATCGACAGTAGAGCCCTCAACAAAATCACAGTCAAGTATCGGTTCCCGATACCTCGATTCGAAGATATGCTGGATAATTTGGTTGTAGCTATTTTTTTTTGAAAATCAACTTGACGAGTGGATACCATCAAATCCGCATCAAACCCGAGGATGAGTGGAAAACAGGTTTTAAGACCAAGGAAGGCTTGTACGAATGGATGGTGATGCCTTTCGGGCTTTGCAACGCCCAGAGCACTTTTATGAGATTGATGCACTTTCATGAGATTGATGAATGAAGTGCTCAAACCCTTTATCAATAGGTATGTTGTGGTTTGATATACTTGTTTTCAGCCGAACAATGGACGACCACTTGGCACACCTCAAGAATGTGTTCACTGTGCTAAGGGAGAATCAGTTGTATATTAACCTGAAAAGTGCATCTTCGGCACCTCACAGCTTCTTTTTCTAGGCTTCGTGATCGGGGCTGATGGCATTCGAACTGACCCGAACAAAGTTGCTGCAGTCAAGGATTGGCCACCACCTTCTACAATAACCGAATTACGAAGTTTCATTGGATTAGCATCATTCTACAGGCGTTTTATTAAGGGATTCAGCGTTATTGTTGCACCATTAACAGAGTGTCTCAAGAAAGGCAATTTTCATTGGTCTGATGCTCAAGAGCGGAGTTTTGCTGATATCAAATATCACCTAACCCATGCCCCGGTTTTGGCACTACCCAGCTTTGACAAGGTTTTCAAGTAGACACGGACGCATCACAACAGGGTATCAGGGCCGTTTTGAGTCAAGAAGGCAGGCCCATCGCCTATTTCAGCGAAAAACTATCTGATGTACGAACCAAATGGACAACTTATGAACAAGAGTTTTATGCGATTTACCGGGCTTTGCAACAGTGGGAACACTACCTCATCCAAAGAGAATTTGTCCTCAATAGTGACCACCGGACCTTACAATTCATCACCACGCAAAAACACATCAACCGGATGCATACGAGGTGGTTTCTTTACCTTCAAAAATTTAATTGTTCTGTGCTCCATAAATCTGGGAAGTTAAATACCGTAGCTGACGCTTTAAGTAGGAAGCAATGCCTACACACTTTGTTGCAAACTGAGCTTGTGAGTTTCGAGTCCTTAAAGGAAACATATGATGATGATCCTGACTTTGGTGATGTGTGGAAAATCTGCAAAAATGGGGGATATAAGGCTGATTATAATATCCATGATGGATATTTGTTTCGTGGTAACCAACTTTTCATTCCCAGAACTTCCTTACGTGAGCATTTAGTGAAAGAACTCCATGAGGGAAGATTGTCCGCCCATACGGACAGGGACAAAACATTGGCTCTTTTACAGGAAAGGTTTTTCTGGCCTTAGCTACGAAGGGACATGGTTCGGTTTGTATCCAAGTGCGGAATCTGCCAAGCTAGCAAGGGGGCTAAAAACAACTCAGGCCTTTACACACCTCTCCCAGTTCCGAACTCTATTTGGGAGGACCTTTCAATGGACTTCATTCTTGGCTTCCTCATACCATCCGCGGATTCGATTCTATATTTGTTGTTGATCGCTATTCGAAGATGGCGCACTTTATTGCGTGTAAAAAGGCTGCTGACGCCAGCTATGTGGCTGCACTCTTTTTCAAAGAAGTAGTTCGTTTCCCTGGTCTTCCAAAATCAATCATTTCGGTTGGCGACGTTAAGTTTGTTTCACACTTTTGGAAGGAACTCTGGCGTCGATTTCAAACGAAACTACAATTCAGCATGGCCTACCATCCACAAACAGACGGTCAGACGGAGGTTGTTAATCGAACTTTAGGGGATATGTTGCGTTGTTTGGCCGGTGATTCCCCGAAACAATGGGATGCTGCCCTTGCCCAAGCTGAATTTGCATTCAATTCTATGGTAAATAGGTCAACTGGAAAGTCCCCTTTTGCTATTGTCTACACTAAAATACCAAATATGCTTGTAGACTTGGTTCCACTTTCTCAAGCAAAGAGCAGAGCAGCTGGGAATTTGGCTAAATCCATACAACAAATGCATGAAGAGGTACATGACAGGTTGGAAAAGGCTAATGCTGCATATAAACTGAAAGAAGACGCACACAGAAGGGTCCAAACGTTTCAGGTTGGTGATTTGGTGATGGTATTTATACGCAAGGAACGATTCCCGGTAGGCACATATAACAAGTTGAAGCCCAAGAAGATGGGGCCATATCATGTGGTGAAGAAAATTAATGACAATGCGTACAAGCTTGACGTCCCAGCAGATTGGCAGGTCTCCAGGGTGTTTAACGTAGCAGATCTTACCCCTTATTTTGCTCTAGATGCTGCTCCTACTGATCAAGTACCACTCGAGGACGAGTTCTTCATTTTAGAGGCGGATGGAGATGATGCAATGTAGTTACATTAATATTATTTAATTAGTATTTAATTTGGTTCTGTTAAGACACTTTCTGTTGTTTTGCCGTTTTATTTAAGAAGGGGTAGTTATGTAATTTTGAACCGTATGAGAGCATGGGTATTTAAAGCAGAAAGCCCTATTTTGTATGCAGCTTTTGGATAATTCAATTGAAGAACTCTAGCCGAGTTGGCTGGTTCCTATTCTCCTTCATTTGATTCTTGTTAATCTTTACATCAAATAGTAATAACGCTTTGCTTCTGCGTGGCAACACAATAGTTGTTATCTACTGAAGGGTTCGAGGAACTAGATGATGCAATTTCAAGGTTCAGCTGGAAAAAGTTTCCATCTCGGCATTTCGTTTGACACATATCATGTATCAGATCATGAACAAGAAATGTATTTATCTCACCGTAGCAACTTCTCGCATTAACAATGATAAGGCTTCTGTCAACAAGATTGTGGAGGTACTCTTTTGCCACATTTTCTAAGGTTTTTGTCTTTGATTCTTGTATGAATCCTTCAGCAATCCACAACAGTATCACCTGCTTAACTCTAATCAGGCTATCTACCGGAAATGCTCCAAGATAGAGAAGGCATGGTTTCAAATATTCAGGTAAATACGTGTAACTTAATTCTAAAATTTGCATACATCCCTCATTAGATAGATAAGAAACTACCATTTCGGCAACTTCACTCCACCACATCCGGCTTTTTCTGTTCTAGCAAGAAGACCTGGAATTACAACAACAGCTAGTAGGAGGCCTTTGCAGTTTATGGCAATCCGATTTCCAATCTCATAAAGACATGGTGGTGAAATACCATTAAGGAACACATTCTTTTGCAATAGCTCCCAACTTTCAACCTCAGACATAAAACTTAGTTGATGTGGAGTACAATTGATTTTACATTTCTCTGCAACTTCATGAGATCGGGTAGTGAAAATAACCCTACTCCCATTTTTGTCATCGGGGAATGAGCTTTTAACTTTATTCCAAACGCTTATGTTCCATATATCGTCCATTACAATAAGGTACTTTTGACGACTCAAACTCTGCCAAAGTTTTTGAGCCAAGTCATCTTCAGTCTTATCACAAATTTTGTCAATATTTCCCGCAATGTCACGTAAAATGACAAGTAATAGCCTTCTAGCATTATGATCTCTCGAAACATAACAGAAGGCAAACACATGAAAATTACATTTCACTAATGAGGAACCGTAAACCTTTTTGGCTAAGGCAGTCTTTCCCAAACCACCCATGCCGACAATTGAAACAATGTCAAGTGACTTTAGCCCCCGTGTAAGCTTACCAATTATCTTTTCCGCTTCATGTTAAGGGTGAGTTTATACGATTTATAACGCTATATTCTATGGTATTTTCCCCCGTATTTGTATAAATTTGCATAAGAAACGAGTGTTTAATAGGTTTATTAAGCGAATGAGGTTTTAAATAAGCTATTCGCAATATTGGTTAATTTTGGTGTTTTAATTATGTTTTTATGATTATTTGGACAATATTACATTTTGCGATGTTTTTATGTGTTATAGATACATGTTTGAGGCTCAAAAGATGATCAAAAGTTGATTAAGTTCGAGCTAATTGATGATTAAAAGAGATAATGGAAGAATGAGATAGAGAAAAAGAGATAAAGATCAAGAAATCAAAATTCGATCGTCCTGAACGAGCGTCCAGGCCCCGGCCAGAGTGGACGGGCGTTTGATAAATGACGGGCGTCCGGTGGTCCGATTTTGATCTGAGAGAGTTTGGGCGCCGTCTGAACGAGGGGCGTCTGGCGATCGAGATCTATACGGACGGGCGTTCTGAAGAGCGACGAAGCGTCCGTCGACCGACTTTGGCAAACCGACTTCGAACTCTATATATAGCAGCTGTTTTCTCAAGATATGAAGTACCATATACACATTATTCAAAACCCTAAACCTAGGGGCGGCTTTAGGCTGCGTTTTTCTCCTTTTTATTCCAGTTTTATGCACTTTAGATCTAGATTAAACTAGTTACTTTTTATGCCATCAAGCTCGCAATTTTGAGTTGCTAAGGATGTTCAGAAGCTAAAAGCTTCATCAAACGAGTATTGTGAAGCCATCCAACAACTGTTGATTTCGTTTTCATCGATTATACTGTGAGTTTTTATTAAAGGTTGTTTCTTTATTCATGTTTATTATGTTTAATTGCTCTTATATCGGAAGATATGCATGTGTCGATTGTTTATTGTTGATGGAAATCTCTATAAACCTTAGATCACCATGAATAGGAATAGTATTTGAATCTATCTTAACGGAAGTTAATAGGTTTAATTGCTAGATTATAAACATAAAGTTTACACCTTTGGTTAGAAAACGCGTTAATCTTGCATTGGAAGATAATGGATTAATAGATGAACTTTCTAAGGAATTAGGGTTCATATTTAGATGAGGTGAATCACAACTTAGATAAAAACCACAATATAATCGAGATAGGAAATCAATGCTTGTTGGATAGGTGGATCAATCCTCGTTTGTTCGTTATACATTTGATTTAAATCCTTAAAAACTTGAATTTGTTTAGTTAGTTTACTTTTATTTGCATCTTAGATTAGTTTCGTTAAAGGTTCGCAACCCGTATTCTTCTTAGCTTTGGACTATATCCTCAGTCTAGTTTTATTTTCGATTTTGTTCTATTTTATTCGCTGCTTAGAGTAGTTTCGTGGCATAGTTTAGGTTAGACAAAAACTAGGAATCACAATCGCCAGTTCCCCGTAAGATCGACCCGGCATTAACCACTATTACTACGATCCTTATACTTGAGGTTAACCGGATTATTACTTGTTTGTTTTGTGTTAATAAATTCCGTGACAAGTTTTTGGCGCCGTTTCCGGGGAACCGGACGGTTGTCTAGTTTTTGTTTTTCGTTTTTTTCGTTTTAAATTACTGTTTTTAGTTTCTGTTTTTACTTGATAATCGCTTAGGTTATTAGGATATTAGGGTTTTTAGTTAGGGTTTAAGGTCTTCTTTAGTTCTCTTGTGATTAGATTTTTCTTTCTGTCGGTTTTTCCATCTACCTCTGTTCTTTCTCTGTTTTTCCTTAACCCCTGTTCTTTTCTGCAATTTCTCTGCTTCTGTTCTAGTTTTCCCGCTACCAAACGGGCGTCTGGGATCTTGGACGCCCGTCCGCTGGAAAACTTTAAAACCAGTAGCGTTTTTCATTCACTTAGACGAGCATCCATAAAATTTGGACGCCCGTCCAAGTTTTCTGAAGATCAGACGAGCGTTTGGACATCCGAACGCCCGTCCAGTCTGAAAGTTGGGCAGACGCCCGTCCAAAACTTTGGACGCCCGTCTATTTCACCTTTTTCCTTAATAATCCTATTTTCTTCCTTTTCTTTTCTTTTCTTACGCTTTAATTTTTAGTTTAGGCTTTTAATTTCTTAGTATTTAGGTTGCTTTCACTTGTTTTTGGTCCGGTTTATGCAAACTCGGAGTCAAAAAGGACGCTATCTTGTACACCCACGACCGAAGCGAACCGTAGTCCGGCCAAACAGGCGGATTCTCCGTTCTGCGGTTCTGGAAGGAAGAGCCGAGCAAGATCTTGAGGATCAGTTAGCCAAAGAAATCACTGATTTTGTAATAATGGCTGCTAATGATAGACGTACGTTGGCAGACTACGCCATGCCTGGCACAGTCACAGTCAACCCGGCTATTGTTATTCCAGCCATCACTGCCCAGAACTTTGAGCTAAGGCCTGGCCTCATTCAGATGATGCAGCATGCATCAATTTTTCATGGATATCAATCGGAGAATCCACACACTCACTTGCATACATTCTTGGAGATATGCGGCACCACACGCATCCAAGGAGTAAGTGAGGATGCAATCAAGTGAAACTTTTTCCATTTTCTCTAAAGGAGAAGCGAAGGAGTGGTATACTTCTCTTCCCTCCGAATCAATCACCACCAAAATTTGAACTCGAAAAGGAGTTCTTGAGTCAATACTTTCCACCTTCAAAATGTTATTGGTGTTTGAAGCGAAATTTTCACTTTCTACGAGAAAGAGAATGAATCTTTCTTCGATTCTTTGGAAAAGATTCAAATCTCTGCTTTGAGAAAGTGCCCCACCACGGCTTGCCGCTGCAAAGGCAAGTCAACACATTCTTTAGTGGATTGACCGAGCTTACAAAAGGCATGGTCAATAGTTCATCTGGTGGGGCGTTTTCAAGAAAACACACGAAGAGGATGGGCATTGTTCGAGGACATTGCTAAATATAACTATGCTCCATCCTATCAAGCTATTCAAGCACCACCTCCTCCTCCTAAGGTAGAGGAGGTAAATATGCAAAGTTTGATCGCCATCTTCTTGAAGCGGATGGCAGATCTCAAGTTTCAAATCCGATAAATCAAACTTCTTCTTTTCCACGTAACCCTCGTGTTTCAGATCGCTAAAATCTTTGCCGACCGCCATATGAATGACCGGTGTCGGTTTAACCCCTCTGCTCCTTATCAAGTGAATGCTGTTCATGATTATGGACAGTATAATCAAGTTACATGTCAAAATTGTGACGAGGTGGGGCACACATCTAAATTCTGTCCTATGAACGGACAGAACGCTAAAGTGAATGCGTTCTATGGCCAGGACAACCAAAGGTCTAATCAAGTTTCTGGCCAGCAAAATTTCCAAAACCATGGGTTTAATCAATCTTCTGGTTTCAATCCTAATTCGAATTTCAATTCGAATCAAAATTTCAATAGGAACCCTGGTTTTAGTCAGAACCAAAACGCAAATTTTTCCAATCCTACTCAAAGGTTCAATCAGAATTGGCCTTCTAATTCCAATTCTAATTTTCAAAATCGGCCCAGCCAGCAATACTCTCAAAATTTTCCCAACTCCCAAGGCCCTTCAAGCTCGGGAGACCTCAAGGCTGAATGGAACTCATTTAGAGAGGAGCAAAACAAGAATATTCAGCTCCTTATGAGTATAAATAGGAACCTTGAAAGGCAAATAGAGGTAATTGGTGAGCAGATTAGCTTCAAGACCCCAGGCATCTACCCGGTTTTTTGAAAAAAGAATCCAAAGGGCGGTCATGTTGCTCAGGCCGATATAAGCAACAGCCAATGTACTGACCTCATACCTTCAATTCCATACGGTAGAGAGGAGGCCAGTACAATGAACCTAAGAAGCGGTACTCAAGTTAGTGGTCCTTCCCACCAGGGAAACCACTAACCCCTCCTGCCACTGTTAAGGCAGGAGGGGAAGCTGAGCACCTACACTCCCCTCTGTTGCAAGGAAAGACTCAGGTGGCTGATCCCCTGAGAGGTGAAAGAGTTGGAGATCCTCAAGTGGCTGATCCCTTGAGGACTGAAAAAGCAAGCGAAAGTCAGGAGGCTGATCCCTTGACTACAAAAAAATCTGAAAAAGTTGTTCGGTGGAAGGATCTGGAAGACAAAGCTGTTAATGAATCTTCAAAGAAAGTCTTTTCTGAGAATGACCTTAAGAAGCTTCCATTTCCACCGAGAAAGAGCAACATTTCCTTGAGTGAGGACAAAAGTACTGAAAGGTCTTTGAACCTTTTGAAAAATACTCGAGTAAATCTTCCATTATCCAAGTCTTGGTCGAGATGCCTAAGTATACAAAATTCATCAAGGATGTTGTGTCTTCAAAAAAGTTAGCGAGGCATGGAAAGGCAAATTGGTGAGGATTGCTCCATGATTAATTATGAAGACTTACCAATTAAAAGAGGTGACCACTGGCAAGTTCGTACTTACAGTATTAATGGGAGGTCTAGTCTTCCCTAATTCTTTGTGTGATCTAGGTGCCTCTATAAGTCTTATGCCAATGTCTGTATGCAAACAGCTCGGTTTACAAAGCTTTCTAGAACCCACTACTATGAGTTTACAATTACTGATAGATCCTCTAAGAAAGCTTCAGGGATCCCGAAAGGCGTTTTGGTTGATTGATAGATTTACCTTTCCAGTTGATTGGTATGTTTTAGATATGGAGAAAGATGAAAACGTCCCCCTGATTCTTGGAAGACCTTTCTTATCTACAGCTAGAGCCCTCATCGATTGTGACGGTGGGCAAGTGATTATCCGAGTTGGTGATCAAGAGGTGAGTTACAATGTCTTAAAGTCCATTCAAGTACCCTCTGGCCCTCCAACCGGCTTTTCCATTGATTATATGACAGATGATTTCACTGATTATATGGATAAGCAAGTCATGGCTGTAGAAGCTGAATATGAGCGATTGGTTGATAATCTGAATACTCATGGTGTGGTCAATTTAGATCAATTAGCAGCTGATTTTGAGGAAGAACTGTTGAGAGGAGAAGTCGAGGTGGTTGGACCACTGAGTAAGCTCAGTGATGTTGAGTTGAAAGGTGGAGATCTTAAGTCAAGTTTGGAAGACCCCCCTGCTGATTTGGTTCTGAAGCCGTTGCCCAAACATCTAAAGTATGTGTTTTTAAGAGAAGGCGACGAGCTTCCTTTAATCATATCCGCCAAGCTGTCTCGTATAGAAGAGATGAAATTGATCAACGTCTTGAAACGAAATGAAAAAGCTTTTGGTTGGCAAGTAGGAGATATCAGAGGGATATCTCCTGACATCTGTATGCATAAGATCAAGACTAATGAGGGTGCGAAATGTGTTAGACAGCCCAGAGGAGGCTCAACCCTCACATGCAAGAAGTCGTTAAAAAGGAAATCATCAAGCTTCTGGATATGGGAATCATTTATGCCATCACTGATAGTGAATGGGTTTCCCCAACTCAAGTAGTTCCCAAGAAAGGAGGAATTACGATTGAGAAGAATGAGAAGGGAGAGGAAATAGCATTGAGACTTGTCACTGGTTACATAGTCTGCATCGATTATAGAAAGCTCAATGAGGTAACCATGAAAGATCACTTTCCCCTTCCATTCATTGACCGGATGCTTGAGCGTCTGGCGAGGCACGATTCTCATCGCTACGGATGGTTATTCGGGATATTTCCGGATACCCATTGATCCGGTGACCAGAGAAAACCACTTTCACCGCCTTATGGTACATTCGCCACAGCGAATGCCATTTGGTCTCTGCAATGCCCCAAAGCTACATTTCGAGAGATGTATGTATGCCGCCATCTTTGACGAAATTTGGTAGAAAAGTGTATGGAGATTTTCATGGGCGATTTTTCAGTTTTTGGTCAGTCTTTTGATGATTGCCTTGACAATCTTGATCAAGTGTTGTCCAGATGTGTGGAAAAGAACTTAGTGCTCAATTGGGAAAAATGCCATTTTATGGTTGATGAAGGGATAGTTCTTGGCCACAAAATCTCCGCCAAAGGTATAGAAGTTGACAGGGCAAAAGTAGAAGCTATCGAGAAGATGAGTTATCCCAAGAATGTGTGCGAAATCGGAGGCTTTCTTGGACATGTCGGTTTCTATAGGAGATTCATTCAAGACTTCTCCAAGATAGTCAAGCCCCTGTCTACTTTACTTAAGGAAGACGTTGAATTTAATTTTGATGAAAACTGCAAGCAAGCGTTTGAGGAGCTCAAAAATCGTTTAATATCTGCTCCAATTCTTATATCGCCTGACTGGAACTTACCTTTTGAGCTTATGTGTGACGCATCAAACTATGCTGTTGGTGCGATCTTAGGACAAAGGCTTAACGGGAAATTCGGCCTATCTATTACGCTTAGTCACACATTGAACCCCTCTCAAGTTAACTATCGACCACCGAAAAGGAATTATTGGCCGTAGTCTTTGCTATGGACAAGTTTTCAGAGTTACTTGTTAGGAGCTCAAGTAGTTGTGTGGGTGATCGATCACGCTGCTTGCTGCTATATCGATGACCAAGAAAGAGGCTAAACCGTGCCTACTACGTTGGATACTAACCCTGCAAGAGTTTGACGTCCAAATTAAAGACAAAAAGGGTAGTGAAAACGTAGTGGCTGATCATGTTTCTAGAATGTTGAGTGAGGAAAAGGATGATCCAGATGATATAGATCTTTACTTTCCTCTAGAGAACATTATGCTTATTGACGGCTGTCCTCCCGATGTTCCATGGTATTCTTCCATTGTAAACTACCTTCATGCCCGATATCTCGATCCGGAAATGTCTTATCAGGAAAAGAAAAAGTTCTTCTCTGATTTAAAATCTTTCGTTTGGGATGAACCTTATCTTTTTAAGATCTGTAAAGATGGTCTGCTTAGGAGATGTGTTCCAGAATCTGAGCAGCGCGATATCATTGAGCAATGCCACAGTGGACCCACTGGAGGTCACTTTGGTCCGTGGAAAACCGTTGCCAAGATATTTCAATCCGGTTTCTATTGGCCTACGATCTTTAAGGACACAGAAGCTTTCTGTAAAGCTTGTGATAGATGCCAAAGAACCGGTACTCGACAAAGCGTTTTGACATGCCTTTGAAACCCATCCTGAAGCGCGAAGTCTTTGATGTATGGGGTATCGATTTTATGGGACCATTCCCATCATCTTGCGGTAACAAATACATCTTAGTCTGCGTGGATTACGTGTCAAAATGGGTGGAGGCTCAAGCCACTCCTCACAATGATCATAAGACTGTCATGAAATTTCTAAAGAAAAACATCTTCGTGAGGTTTGGATGTCCACGTGCCTTGATCAGTGATGAAGGGACACATTTCTGCAACCGACCCCTAGAGAAAGTCCTTGAAAAGTATGGTGTTCGTCACAAGACTGGCACACCATATCACCCGATGACTAGTGGTCAGGTTGAAAGGAGCAACCAAAGCATTAAGCAGATCCTGGAGAAGATGGTTAACAGTCATAGGAAAGACTGGAGTTTGAAGTTGGATGATGTTCTATGGGCTTATAGAACCGCCTATAAGACTCCTATGGGTACATCTCCATATCAAATTGTCTATGGTAAGCCATGTCATCTGCCAGTCGAGTTAGAGCATAGAGCTTATTGGGCTACAAAGTTTCTGAACTTTGATTCCCAATCTTGTGGAAAACATCGACTGCAGCAGTTGCACGAATTGGACGAATTCAGACTCCAGGCCTATGAAAGTGCCAGGATTAGTAAAGATAAGATGAAGCTACTCCACGATGCTAAGATTAAGAAGAGAGAAGTCCACGTCGGCGAACAAGTTCTTCTATACAATTCTAGGTTACATTTGTTTCCTGGAAAGTTGAGGACACGTTGGTCCGGTCCCTTCGAGATTCTCCAAATCATTCCTGGAGGCGTTCTAGAACTTCGTGGTTATAGCGGTAAACCATTTCGAGTGAATGGCCAAAGGTGCAAGCACTATATTGGTGAACCTGAAGAGAAACCTTTGATTGTCCGTTTCCTCGATATCCTCGGGTGTGGTGCTACGGAAGTCGAAGAATTCGACGAGTTTTTACTGCACTGTTTTTGTGAGGATGGCGGTAGTGGTCCATCCGAAGAAGTTCTAGCGGTAGTTGGGATATGGAAGAGTTTGAGAGGGCGCCGGTTGAAACGTCATCGAAGGCTCGAGAGAATGAAGAAGTCAATCATGGGAAGTTTAAGCGTGTTTGAAAGCTATTAAAGGTTTTACCCATTATGTGTTAGGTCTTTGTTTCGCAGACCAAACCATCGATCAAAGTGCGGGACGAGGTAGTGGTGGCGAGAAAGGTTAAATGGCTTTGATCCAGGCTGAACTTAAACGGTGTCGAGCTAACGACATTAAACAAAAGCGCTACTAGGAGGCATCCTAGATATCGTTAGTTTTAGTTGTTTTTGTTTTGTGCTTTTGTAGTTTAGTATTTAAGTTTAGCTTACTAAGTTTTGTTTTGTTTTCTCTGTCAGTTAGTGTGCTTTCTAGATATGGATTTCGGAGTTCTACCAGAGGAGTTACCTTTCCTTAGGAGGATCCCACTTATCACTGTAGATGACGGACCGGGAGGGACTATCGTTTTACACGTAGATTTTGACATTAGTACCCGCGTCAAGACTGTCACCTATGTTCTTATTGTTCCCCACTGTTCGGGAGGTGGAGACTTCACTACTGAGGAGTTACAGAAGGCTCTAGGACGTCCGTACACAATCCTCAATGATCCGATGCTGACAGATTTAGCGCTAGTGCTGCAAGCTGAACATTTTCGAGGTGTTGATGTAGCTGGTGAGGACTGGGGTTTACAAGATGAGTATGACTTCCCTCCGGCGATTGACATGCTCCGCCGTCTTATTCGAGTGATAGATTGGTCGGCCATTTACGATGACTAGCGTTCTTAGGATGTTTCGTCGAGCAAACGACGTAAAACAAAAGCGCTGGGTGGGAGGCAACCCACTGTTTTCTATTTTGTTTTCTATTTGGTTTTTACTTGTTTTCTAGTAATTTTATGTACTTCGTTGATCTTCATTTGTATTTTTGAAAGTTTTATTTAAGTTTAATAAGAAAGTGCAAGTTTGAGTTTAAATTGTATGAAATTTCATGATTTTTGCATTATTCTACCTTGGACGCCCGTCCAGAAGTCTAGACGCCCATCCGCCATGACCAATTATTGGACGAACGTCCACTAAGCCTGGACGCCCGTCTGATATATTCCCTCCAATCCTGTATTTGATTTAGCGATTTGGACGGCGTCGACTATCGGGACGCCCGCCCGATTCATCTAATTTCCCAGTGGACGCCCGTCCATTGAGTTGGACGAGCGTCCAACGTCTGTCTATATATACCCCCTGCGTCATTGAACTCCCACTTTTCTGAGTTTCAAAACGCGAAAACCGTTTCCTCTCCCCCCATTTGGCCTAAAATCTTCGATTTTAAACCATTTCGAGCGATTCAAGTTGCTACAGGCCGCATTTGATCTCCTCTCTTCGATTGTCAAAGCCAAATTCCCCAACGCACCATCTTTTTAGAGAATCGGGACCCTTTTCAGTCCGACGTTTTGAAGGAAAAATTCGATTTTGGTGGCCAAATTTGTGTTGTTTGGACTGATTTTCACCTCAATCAGCATCTACTCACCCTACTTGGTAAGTTAGTAACAACTTTTCTGGATTTTATTCACGTTTTTGTGAGTTCGATCTTTGGGTCGGCTCGTTCACTTGAATATTACCTTAATTCGTTTTTTTTTTTCTGGTTTTGTGTTTCTTTCTGCTCTGTTATGGTGATATGGTGTTGTGATGGGTGATGAATGGGCTGTTTGGTGATGATTATGGTTGTGGTTGTGGTTTGGTTGCCTTGAAATCCCGCTTTGGATGTTAAACGAGTAACTTGTTGTGAATTGGGATTGCTTTCGTGTAGTCTAGGTTTGGAATTATGGTTCACAAGAAGGCGGTGGTTAAGAGACATGGTAAGGAAGTGGCTAGGGGGGCCGGAAAGAAACGTAAAGAGTTTGATCCTACCTTAGTTGATCCTAACCGGGGTGTTAGCATTCGAGAACAACCCCATAGAGCCACCCAAACTAGGGCAACTTTGAGAGATGAACCAACCTCGGGGTCTGAGACGGATGAAGATGTGCCATTGGCACGGATGCATAGGGTTCCCCGAGGTGGAGGATCGTCTAGGGCTAAGGAAACTATGGATACTACCCGGGAAGAGGAACCGGTGGAAACTAGGGCTGCACAACCTAGAAAGAAAGCCAAAACCGTACCCCCTATGCCTATGCCTCGTAGATTCGTGAACCCTAGGGCCCACGATGCGTATACCAAGCACTATTTCTCGAGGACTATATTGATAGAGAGGGCTACATTGGAAGCTAAGGTGGATCCAGGATTCGTCAAGTTGTTAAGGGATCGGAAATGGGAAGCCTTGCTGACTATCCCGACTACCCCGGTAAATGGCTCCCTAGTTCGGGAATTTTACGCTAATTGCTCGGAAACCGACTTGGAGACGGGAGTAGTTATGGTTCGAGGGGTGCAAGTTCCTTTTTCGGCAGATGTGATTAATCAAAAGTATAAGTTGGCGGCTTTTGAGGGACGAGACTATAAGGAGGAGATTGCTCATAGACAGAGTTTGGGCCAGGATCCTTTGGAGGAATTGAGATTGACGGTTTGCCCGGAGGTGGCTTGGACATTGAGGCCGGGTGGAGACCGGAAAGAGTTGGTTACCACTACCTGGACGGAAGATTGGAAAGTCCAGTGTAGGTTTATTCAGAGTCGGTTGTTGCCTAAGAACAACTTGACGCACTTTCATATTGGTGACCTAGGCATGCTTTATGCATTGACTTTTGGCCTGAACGTGAATGTGGGACAGGCGTTATACGATGAGGTGGCTATTAATCAGAAGATTTATACTCGTTGCTTGATTATCCCTCACTTGATTCACAGTCTATGTCTGGATGCCGGTGTGCCTGAGTATGGAGCAGATCATAAGCCGAAGAACCCGAGGCCTATACAGAGAGAGAAGGGTAAGTCTTCGGGACATTCTGAGTCAAGGGCACCACAGGAGCCTGGTTCGTCATCGGCGCCGCCTCGACCGTCCTCACTTCCTACTTTATCTCCCTCAGTTCGGATGAGGTTGAGCATGGCCAACAGTGTAAGGAACTGGATGGAGGATATTCGGACGTCTCAAAACAACATTTTGACGATTCTGAAGTGTATCAGTGACGGCCGGAAGCCGAGGGATGACAGAATCTTCAGTCCGAGCACTATTGATTATCTTTATTCTGATGAGATTGAGCAGGCCATTGCAGATGTCATTCACGAGTCTGAGTCGTCTTCCGATGAGAGCAGCGGCGACTCGTGAGATAGAGCTACAAAGCACCACCATCTCGGACCTCTTCCGATCCTCCGGCTGATGATTCTACGACTCCGGGGCAGCCATGATTTTATTTGTCTTTCTTCGATTTTGCCTTGCCCTAGATACTATGATTGTATATTTTAGCTACTTTTGATTACGTGATTCGTTGTATTTTTGATATTGCTACTGTTTAATTTTTCCGATGGATCATGTAAGCCATAAGGCGTCAGTACCTTCATTTCTACTTTGTTTACACTTTTGGACGTGTTGAATGTTCTCTCTTTTAATTTTTCTTCACTTTTGATATATCTTTTCATTCTGGTATACTTCCCCATTTTCCCCGAGATGTTTCCGTGTTTGTCAAGTAGTGCAGGTGTATTTCAAGCGGTTTTGTCGAGCTACATTGTACGGTTACGAGTTCTCAGTGTCACTATGTAGGCTCCGGCCTGACCGACGATCCGAGTATCGATCGAAATCAGCTAAGTACCTTATCTTTTGTTTAATTCTGCACAACATGAGGACATGTTGATCTTTAAGTGTGGGGGAGGGGAATGATTTGACATGTATCTATGCATTTGCTTAATTCATTACGTTTCTATGCAAAAATGAGCTAAAAATGAGCTAGAATTTCAAAAAAATTCGACATTTTTGTTTTTGTTTTGTCCCGAGTAGGCAATTCGATGCAATGTTCGTTATTTCTATAGTCATTTATGCTATATATCATATGTCTGATAAGTTAGTTGTTTCACCTAAGATCTACTTTTCACGAGCCATAGTGAATGATGAGCTAATATATATAAGTTATACCCCTTTTGACGAGTGATTTTTGATTTTCTTATAAGTCATGTGCTTAGTGCTACGTATATATCTTGAGATTTATGATAGTTTGTATTTAGGTCCGGAGTATGTTATACTGTGAATATCTAAGGTTTGAATGTGATAAGTAACACGTAACTTATTGTCAAATGAAAAAGTTGAATTTATAATGAATTATTGGGTGTGTCAAAAGCTAGTCAATGATTTGAGTGCGATAGGGTATACCACGTATGTCCTATACCACTATGATGACTAAAAGCTCACGACATCGAGGAAAAGCTCGCCTTATGATTTGAGTAAGGTAGGGTATATCTCGAATATCCTATTCTGCTATGACAGGGCAACAGCTCATTCTGATGTGTGTTTAAATGTGGAATAGTTAAATCAACTAAAGAATTGGTATGAAATGAATGAAAGACTAAGTTATCGTCTCATCTTATCCCCAGAGAAACCGATAGATATGTTTGTAGGATTATCCTCGAGTATTTCGTAAAGGCCCAGATATAATCGATCATCCTTTTCGGGATATGTCACGTTTGTAGGGTACAACTTATGAGTGTCATTTATCGCTAGTCTACGAGGGGGTATTAGGTAGTTTTGCTTTGAGTTTCTCAAGTTTGGATTTAGTGGAAGTTTTCTATGGCTTTGCACACACGCACTGGTGAACCTCTGATTTATTGATCTATGATATATTGTCTTAGATGTCTGTTTTTTGTCTCGAGCCTTAATTTTCGTTTTGTTTTGCTCGGGACGAGCAAAAGCTTAAGTGTGGGGGAGTTGTTAAGGGTGAGTTTATACGATTTATAACGTTATATTCTATGGTATTTTCCCCCGTATTTGTATAAATTTGCATAAGAAACGAGTGTTTAATAGGTTTATTAAGCGAATGAGGTTTTAAATAAGTTATTCGCAATATTGGTGAATTTTGGTGTTTTAATTATGTTTTTATGATTATTTGGACAATATTACATTTTGCGATGTTTTTATGTGTTATAGATACATGTTTGAGGCTCAAAAGATGATCAAAAGTTGATTAAGTTCGAGCTAATTGATGATTAAAAGAGATAATGGAAGAATGAGATAGAGAAAAAGAGATAAAGATCAAGAAATCAAAATTCGATCGTCCTGAACGAGCGTCCAGGCCCCGTCCAGAGTGGACGGGCGTTTGATAAAGCAGACGGGCGTCCGGTGGTCCGATTTTGATACAGAGAGTTTGGACGCCGTCTGAACGGGCGTCTGAAGCAGTCTAGATCTATCTGGACGGGCGTTCACAAGAGCGGACGAGCGTCCGTCGACCGACTTTGGCAAACCGACTTCGAACTCTATATATAGCAGCTGTTTTCTCAAGATATGAAGTACCATATACACATTATTCGAAACCCTAAACCTAGGGGCGGCTTTAGGCTGCGTTTTTCTCCTTTTTATTCCAGTTTTATGCACTTTAGATCTAGATTAAACTAGTTACTTTTTATGCACTGTTTCTGTAATTTTGAGTTGCTAAGGATGTTCAGAAGCTAAAAGCTTCATCAAATGAGTATTGTGAAGCCATCCAACAACTGTTGATTTCGTTTTCATCGATTATACTGTGAGTTTTTATTAAAGGTTGTTTCTTTATTCATGTTTATTATGTTTAATTGCTCTTATATCGGAAGATATGCATGTGTCGATTGTTTATTGTTGATGGAAATCTCTATAAACCTTAGATCACCATGAATAGGAATAGTATTTGAATCTATCTTAACGGAAGTTAATAGGTTTAATTGCTAGATTATAAACATAAAGTTTACACCTTTGGTTAGAAAACGCGTTAATCTTGCATTGGAAGATAATGGATTAATAGATGAACTTTCTAAGGAATTAGGGTTCATATTTAGATGAGGTGAATCACAACTTAGATAAAAACCACAATATAATCGAGATAGGAAATCAATGCTTGTTGGATAGGTGGATCAATCCTCGTTTGTTCGTTATACATTTGATTTAAATCCTTAAAAACTTGAATTTGTTTAGTTAGTTTACTTTTATTTGCATCTTAGATTAGTTTCGTTAAAGGTTCGCAACCCGTATTCTTCCTAGCTTTTGACTATATCCTCAGTCTAGTTTTATTTTCGATTTTGTTCTGTTTTATTCACTGCTTAGAGTAGTTTCGTGACATAGTTTAGGTTAGCCAAAAACTAGGAATCACAATCGCCAGTTCCCCGTAAGATCGACCCGGCATTAACCACTATTACTACGATCCTTATACTTGAGGTTAACCGGATTATTACTTGTTTGTTTTGTGTTAATAAATTCCGTGACACTTCATCATCAAAACCCACAACTATTTCATTGATTTCTGAAGGCCTAGCTTGTTCCGAGAGTGTACTAATGATATCGGTTGAACGAGGGGGGCATTTTGCATTATACAGGCTATTCTCTTTGATCTTCTCAAGTTTTGTCTTTACAACCTTGATTACGTCAAAGACATCATAAAGATAAGCCATATGATACCATATTGGATAATCAAAGACAAACCATGAACTGATGCACGAGTTGATGACATGTTCCGTTAGATGTACTAAATTGACCACTTCCAACCACGTCTCGTTTTGTTCATTTTGCATATCGAAGATGTGAATGAAAAAGGGACAAAGCAAAACCAATTCTTCCATAATTTCTATGATCATGTATTTTGCAAAAGGTGCGTATTTCCGGTCATTGCTCATCATCTCCTTCAAGTTTCTAAGATTCTGTATAAGAAAATCAAGACATTGTGGAGAAACAACCTTTGGAAATTTGTATACAGATGGATCCGGGAATTTACAGTAAAATTGCCTAATATTAGCATTGACAGTATCAATTGTCAGCATAAAATCTCTTAGAACCCCTTCCATGTCATCGAAGGGGAGGAGGCTGCACACACCCTCCCAGAAAAGAAATACGATATCATCTCGAAAAAATTGAAAATCATCATTCAGAGGAGTCACCAAATCCTCAAGAAGAAAGTCGACGAAGCTCAAAGCAGCTTGTCCAAACATATTAGAATCAGATCGTTGCACATATATGGCCTTAAAGGTTCCAAAGTACAATCTAGCAACATCAAAGCGTGGTAGGTTTGATCTTTCCCAACATATGAGAAAGCATGAAATTTGTTCCAGTGTTGCTTCGTCACTTGCATCTATTGTCCAATAAAGAAATGTTAAGATTCTTTGCATCATTAGCAAATACTTGAACAAACATTTTGAATTCTTCCAACTCTTTACTATCTTTGCAATTATGACCATCTTAAAAGAATCTTCAGAATATTAGCTTCTCTTCCAAGATTTCCGTTTGCTTCTTAAGCGAAACGTTTTCACTAGCCTGACAACTGACTAGATCCTTCAGAATTTTTAGTATAGAATCTAGAAACTTTATGATCTTATCACTTGATGAAGGCTTACATCAAAATGACCGATGAAACAAATTTATCCACCATGATTTGACTTCTAGCTTAGACAGTTGGATTTTTCCCTCTAATTCAGATGCCAATCTGTGATGCATCCTGTAGCGCGTATTGCATGAAGCCGATGAGCAAGAAGTCCATTTTCTTCTTCTTTTCTCCATATCCCTTGAAGAGAAGTGATTATGGAGCTCAATTTCACCTTTATTTCTTCATGAGAATCATCCCATGTCGCGATGCATAGCAAGAACACCCTTAGGATTCTAAGCTCCGTTCTGTACAACTACATTTGACCCAACAGTGGATCAGCCCATTGGGCATGCTTCTCAATCCAAGAGAGCTCTCTATGAACAGAAACAAAATACATGTATTCCATTTCCTCAATTTCCAAGCTGATCCGAGTGTCTGACAATCCACTAAAAAGCTGCATGATCTTAGTATTTGCTACATCAATCTTCATCATACAATCACTTAGAAGCAGCTTTTTGTCGGATAAATCCTCTTTAATCTTATCCAAAGGCGAAAGGAGATACGCATCCTCACGCAAAAGAGCAACAATTTGGCTGCGGATTTGATCTTCTTCTTCTACATTCTCACATGTAGCATCGGTGAGAAGTGTGAAAAGAAACATTAGCGGTCGCGAAGAACTAGAAAATCATCCTTCAAAATAGTAGCTAAGTGCTCAAAGAAAACGTCAACAAAGCTTTCAACGGCTTCTCCAAAAGAAAAGAATCGAGATGGTTGCAAGTCGCGAGACTTTAAGATGCCGATGTATAAGGGTGTAATATCATATGCATAAGGTATGAACTTACGCAACATATGAAAAAGACAATGTTCATTTCGATTGCAATTTCTTCATTGGCTTCTTTTGCCCAATACAAATATGTTAAGCATCTTTGACTTGTGGGAAAAATCACCAATAAAGTTCGAGAAATTGAACGATTTCCTTCCCATCCAGGCAACGTTCATATTTGTTCAAAGATTCTTCCGAAATATTATCTTGGCTTTCAAAATATCAATTTGCTTCTTCGATGGAACAATTTTACCACTCTGTAGGTGGAAAGTAAATTGATTCTTGAAGATTTTTAAGAGAATCCCGGATGTGGGAAAATTTTAAAGACAAAGCGTTGCATTGAGGAATGCATCAAATTTACACACCAACCTTCAACTTGTTGTTTGCTCTGCTGAATTCTCGCTTCAGTTCAAACTTTCTTTGAATAGAAATCTTGGATTGTCATGTCCATTGGCCCGACCGGACATGTTTCATCCAGCGTGTGACAAGAGAGAAGCCTTTGTGTTCTTTTCACCATATCTCTCTGTAAGAGTAGTGATCATAGATCTCAAACTTTCCATGCTTTCTTCATCGATTGGCATAATCCCATTTTTAAGGCAATCACGAGCGATGCCGATGTCGACATCCATCTTGATCGGTTGAGTTGGTCCCGCACTTGATCGACCCACGGGCATACATCTCGATTATTAAGAGCAGTCATTAATGAATCGAAAGTATACCAAGTCACTTTCTCTTCCTCCATACTGTTCCAAGTGAATCACTTAACACTATCAGCAACTAGATGGATGAAGCTCATAAGATTGCTTTTGCGGTACATCCAGGAGCCACTAAGATGTATAGAGATCTCAAGGAGAGATATTGGTGGCCTAGCATGAATTTAGGGATCACAGAGTTTGTGGCAAGATGTGATACATGCTAGAGAGTGAAAGCAAAAAACACAGAAGGCCACGCAGAATGTTGAAACCTTTGGAGATACCGGAATGGAAATGGGAGAATATCACGATGGATTTCATCACCGGTTTGCCTAAGACTAATGGCGGTCATGACATGATTTGGGTGATCGTGGATAGACTTACAAAATCAGCTCATTTTTTGCCATGTAAAGTGGACATGCCTATAAGGAAGTTCGCTACTATGTATATCGACAATATAGTGAAGCTTCATGGTGTGCCTTTATCTATTGTATCCGATAGGGATAGTAGATTTATCAGTCGCTTCTGGAAGGGTTTACAGAAAGCTTTTGGGACGAAGACTGATTTGAGTACAGCGTTTCATCCGTAGACGGATGGGCAGTCAGAGAGAACAATTCAGACTCTCGAGGATATGCTTAGAGCTTGTGTTTTGGATGCCGGAGGATCATGGATAGATTACCTCAATTTGGCTGAGTTTGCTTACAACAATAGTTACCATGCTAGTTTGGGAATGCCACCTTTTGAGACCTTGTACGGTAGGAAGTGTAGAACTCCACTTTACTGGGATGAAGTGGGAGAGAAACACATCACAGGGCCGGAGATGGTTCAGCAAGCCAAGGAGAAAATCGAGTTGATAAGGAAGAATCTGAAAGCCGCTCAAGATCGTCAAAAGAGTTGGGCCGATGTTAGAAGAAGACCGCTAGAGTTTGAGGTCGGGGATAGAGTTTACCTTCGAGCGTCTCCAATGAAGGGTGTCAAAAGGTTCGGACAGAAAGGAAAGCTAAATCCAAGGTATGTAGGACCTTTTGATGTCGTCGAAAGAGTTGGGAAGTTGGCGTATTGACTACGGTTACCAGAATCGATGTCTAGAGTCCACAATGTTTTCCATGTATCGATGCTTAGGAAGTGTCTATCTAAAGTGGATGTGGAATCTGAGATTGATCCGGAAGTTTTACAAGATAATCTTTCATACGTGGAGAAGCCGATAAAGATTCTGGATAGAAAGGAAAAGATGATAAAGAGGCGAGTGATCCCGTTAGTGTTAGTGCAATGAGCAATCATGCACCGACTGAAGCCACTTGGGAAGTGGAAGCGGACATGTTCGACGAGTTCCCAGAGTTCCCTCATCTACCAGGTACGTTATAGTTTCGAGGATGAAACTCCTCTTAAGGGGGAAGGAATGTAATATCCCGATTTTTGAAAAAGGGCAAATGCGGCCTTTTAGCAAAAATCAGAATATTATGTTATTTAATTAAAGGATTTAAGGAAAAGAAAAAGAAAGTGGTTAATAAGGATTTAATTAATTAATTGGGATTATAAAAGGAAAACTAATCCTAAATTAACCTAATCAGTTCTACGTATAATTTATCTGAAGAGTGGTGCAAGTTCTGAGAAAAAGAAGAGGAGAGACTTTCGAATCTCTAGGCTAATCCGTTGATCGTTTCCACAGACTCTTCAAGGGAAAAGCGATCATCTCAAGGCGAGGAAGCTTTTGATACCGACAATTCCTAAATCCGTTAACGTAAGTTTTTCCCTCATCGTTCTTGGTGATTAGGGTTTAATCACCATTGTTAAGGTTGAGTTTTTCTGAGTTAATTTTCGTAGTGATCAGTTTTGGTTCGAATCGTTGTAGGTTCGGAGTTCTAAAGTTTAACCTTTTCAAGGTTTTGGTAGCGTGGATCGTAGTAGCTCGCAATTTAAGGTGACGTGGTGTTCTTATCGTATGATTAAGGTGTTGTAAAGTTATAGAGCAATTTGTATGGTTATTTTCGTGGTTTATAATCTGTTTAAGTCGGAGTTTGGGGAGGAATTGGGTTGGAGATCGTATTTTTGACAGTTGCAGATTTCTGGGAAAAACCCAGGAAATCGAGCGTTTGCACAAGGGCAAACGGGCGTTTGAGATCGTTACAATTCAAACGAGCGTTTGGGGTTTATGGACGAGCGGTGGAAGATGGTGTAAGGATGGCCTCTAGTTACCTCTGGTAGGGACGATCCGGGACAAGTCTTGGCCGTCATGGTGAGGACGCCAGTCCCTTATAAGGGGGGGAGAATGTGATATCCCACATCGGTAAATTAAGTGAATGCTCACCCCCATAACTTTAACATGCATGAATGGTACAAAACACATTTCTTATACTTTTATTTTGCAGGGTGCATATTATAGTTTCTCAGCAACAGTGTCAAGTGTGAAGAATTTGGATAATCTATGGTATAGTTCATGCATGCAATGCAACAAAGCAGTTCAAAGAGGACCATGTGGGTGGGTATGTTCGAAGTGTAACAAGAACGATGCAAAAGAAGCACCAAGGTAATCTAAATTACTATGCTTAACCATTTAAAACATACAATTAAAGGGTGGCTGCTTCTAGGCAAACCTTATCTACCCTTTCTCCCGTAGATGTGTTTACTGAGGTAATTGGATCTTGATTGAATAAAAATCCGAATCGAAGACATCTATTAAAAAAGAAAGAAATATTAACATTAAAAAATGTGTTTGTAAGTCGAGTAAAGAAATTCATAGTTATAGGAAAGAAAACCTATCCACATAAAAAGCGAAACAAATAAACAAATATACAGATGAAAATTTGTTTAGAAAATACAAAAACCACCACTTCGAACAATCTATGCAAAACGAAATTTGATCAGAGAAAAACAAATGCAGAAAATTTTACCAATTGGATCATAATGCTCTTTTTCAATATCTTTGAAGTCCATGTAGTTGCATATCTGCTATTTGAATATCGGCCTCTTTTATAGTTGTATATAAATTTACGACCAACTCAATTTCCGGATGGATAGTCTCAAACTTTGGATTGATACGTTTCACCCCGACATTTGAGAATTCATATGTTGTATTGTGTTGTAATGGACATAGTTTTGTATTTTCTTCAAATGATTTCGTTCCGATTATTTTGGCTGATACATGATCTCACCTACTCAAAAAAAAGTTGATCGAGTCATGAAATTTCTAGTTGGTCAGAATTGTTGATAAAAAATAGTATTATATAAGCTACCTTCACAGTTCATTATTCTCATCTCAGCATTGAGGAAGTACGGTTGATCACCTTTTTTTGTTGGCCCTGTAATTGTTAAATGCACGATATTCTAATTCAACAACATATACAATGCTAGAAATCTTGAGCCTAAACGTGTAATATTAACATAGTTAAAAAAAATTAAGTTAAGAGTGAATTTATCTGTAAGAAATTTCAAGTTACTCGCACCTTTTCACATGAATCAACAACCTATTTTAATTGACTAAAATATCTCTCCATAAACATAGCATATTTTGTTTAGCTTAAATGGTATTTTAATGCAATTGAAATAACATTTTAAATCAATATAATACAAACAAATCAATTTCCAAGATAAGCAAAATTTTGATTGCATGCACTAAAATTTCACTTTGAGAGGGCGATACATCAACAATGTATAAATACCATCCTTAAGGAAAACAAATACGTAATTAGTATTTCTTGATTACCTCCGGTAGATCTTCGTAACATTCTTGATTTCATTACTTGTTGAATCTTATGTTGTTGTTGTTCCACTGTCATTTTAGCATATCTTGATCGGTCTTCTTGTTCTACAAAATTTAGTAAGAAGAAAAATAAATGAAAGAATGAAGCAAAGTTTTTAGAATTTTTTGCATCATATGTCTTCTCTCTCTTAATCCCTCTCTCCACAGTCTCCGCCCCACCACATCATCATTTTTTTTTCCTTTTCCAATAGGCAGTTCGTTCAATCTTCTCTATCAGTCACTGTTTGTGCTTGTTGTGCTGGGTTATATGATCACCCGGGATAGGGAGCCATGCACATCTGATGCTAGTCCTTTGTGGTTTAGTCTATTTTGCTCCATACACGTATGCGCTTATGCTTTCTCTGAGTCAGATTTGTTCTAATTATCTGGATAACTTTCTTTCTGAATCTATTTTGTTACATCATTGTATGAATTATAATTGTATCAACAATGAAAGTAGAAACCCATTTTACATGAACTACAAAGTCATCTTTTATCGTCTACTAAACAAAGATACTATTACTAAAAACAGACAATTCAAGTCTAGAGTTCATATCATTGATGTTGTTTTCGTTTGATGTAGAACCCTTCTATTTTGACGTTGTTGCAATAACATTTTCGATGTTGTAGTGTGCTTTCTCGTTTACTTCGGTACACTTTAATTTCTGTGATTCTGAATTATGTTCATTGTCAACAACTTCAACTTCAATTCTGTTGAGAAGAAGAAGACAATAAAAGAAAATGATGATAATTAAAAACTTTGAAGGTATGGTATGAATTACTTGAATTTAATCTTCTTTTTTTCCTCGATTCTAATGCTTTTTGAATTTTATGACGTCGTTGTTCTTCCGTCATTTTAGCATATCTTGATTTTGTTTTCTTTTCTGCAAATTCCATGAATGAATGAAATTAGGAAGCAAAATGAATGAAATATACCAATAATAAATGACTTAACTATGATCACAGCTAGTTTTTTCTTTAATTGTAGGAGACAAAAAAATTAATTTCAAAAAAGATGCAAATATTTGTTACACAGTTATAGTATTGATTTTTGCAAGTTTGGAAAATCAAAATGCGAATGTTAAATTCGCCAATATAATCTTTATTTAATTTATTTTTTGTCAATAATATATCATCATGAGATGTGGTTTCGATGTGGTTTCATTGGGTATTTTCTTTAAGGTGTAACCTTGGTTTGTGTAGTATACATAATATACATACCATTGCTGATAGATGCATATTTTTCTTTTTGTTGAGCTTTCCGTTTCTTCCTTGTTGTCACAACGCTTTTTATCTTGTTGGAGCGCTCATCCATGGTCAGTTGGGAATATCGTGTTCTTTTTAACTTCTAGTCTGTGTGCATCATCTTGGTTACCTTCATAATTGATTACTTACACATCTATTGAATTAGAGCAATTTCATCATGACATTAACGTTTCCCTATTTGAAAAAAGAAAAAGAAAAAACTGAAAGGGAAAAAAAAAAAAAAAAGAGCTTTATTAGTGTAATGTACTTACATGTATTGGTAATTTCACTTTCCGGTAAATCTCCCTTTGCAGAATTGTCATCAAGCATCTCGACATTCCCGATTTCGTCAAACTCAGCCGTTATATCCTCCTCGAAAAACGGAGGATCTGGAAAGTTCTCTTCCTCACCTTCTTCTACAATTTTGATGGTCTCTTTATGCACCTGCATCTCCTTTGATTTCTCACATTCTCTTTGATTTTTGTGCTAAAAAAATAAAATAAGTTATTAATTTAATACAACTAAATTGACTCCTGCCCCATCCTTAAACTACCACTTTTAACCTCCTTGAGGACCTTGACCCAGTAAGCTATTGAATCTAGAGGCTTCTCTCCTAGTTTTCATTACCTTAATTATCTCTTAAAATTATGCTTCAATCTCCCACCGGTGGTTTCTCCCGTGTTAAATCCAAATAAGCTTTTTGGTGATTGCTAAATTAAGGATTAATGGATCTTTTCATCGAGTAGATTTTTTCCTATTTGATACAATCAAGCGAACCGTCGCAAGCGTGTATGGAGGAAAAAATGGTAGTAAGAATAATTCTTCTACAACATCATAATTCATCTGGACGTTCCTTTTAGCATCTAAATACAGGACGTTCCATATACGAT
The DNA here is from genome assembly GCA_026214975.1 of Gentiana macrophylla. Lineage (NCBI taxonomy): Eukaryota > Viridiplantae > Streptophyta > Magnoliopsida > Gentianales > Gentianaceae > Gentiana > Gentiana macrophylla. Next base: position 93,389,072 of record CM047811.1, read on the forward strand.
GTTTCGTAAAACAATAAACAATCCGATCGTTTAACTATATGTTATATGCATTCTTACTTCCATGAGATGTTTAGCAGGTAGAAAGCCTTCAGAACGGATGTTTAGCATGAGATGTGCTAAAGAATCCATATAAGTTACCTAACATCACCAAAGCAACACACGCATCAAACCAAAATCCCTCCTCATCTCATACCCAAATCAAACAAACTACACTGCAGACTCGATGCAAACTTTCACGATTAACACAAAGATGCCAACCTCCGAAGCACCAAAGGTGTGTACGATTATATATTTTTAACATGTTCCGTGATCCTATTCGTTTTGCTATGCATTAAATCACTATCATACATACAAATCATAGATACGATTATATTTTTTTTAACATGCTCCGTAGTCCTGTTCGTTTTGCTATGGATTAAATCTCCATCCGTTCTAATATAACTGAAGTAATTGTCAAAAACACGCATATTAAGGAGGTGGATTAATGCCTTAATTTACTAAAAAAAAATCCTTAGTCTATAACGCTAGTGCCTATCGGAAAAGCTATAGTCCCCGAAAATGTTCACAGAAAAAACTCCGAAAATTGATCCTGTCCATCCAGTGTTTTATGTAAAAACAATAAAAAAAAATAGAAAAGAACATGTAGAAATTAGGGGAAAAGAGACTAGTGTTTATTCAAGAGAAAAGAGAGTCCTTTGTCTACACGTATTCCCCTGTGACCGAGAAGTTTCTACAGTTGAAACAATGGTTTCAACTTTCAATAATTGAAGGAACAGAAATACAAGAAAACGCTTAAAACACCGCAAAGTCATTAACTTGATATACAAGCAGTATGATCACACGAGTAAGACAAATAAAACCATACTCGGGAAGAGAGCCTCGCTTCAGCAACTGAATTAAGCATTCCACCAAGCAGTCTAGATTTGGATCATCCATCTAAAAAGAACTTTAGATGAGCGGAAGCAATAACCAATAGTAAGACCTCCCTTGCAGTTACGTTGTTATTCACGCTGTTACGTTAAATGGATAATGAAACTTGATGTTAAGCAACGAATGTCTTGAAAATACAAACCAAAGTAATGGTATATACGCAAAAGGCACATTCAAAGGGTATGAAAGAATTATATATATATAGATCGAAGAACTCATAGGTAAGAAAGAGATATTTAAATAGTAAAAAGACAACATAACTATACCTTGGAGTCAAATTATTGAACTTGGACAATCAGTATTGATGCATAAGTCCCAGCATATAGGCAGTGGAGGCAGAAATCAGCAGCAGCAACATGAATATACAATGATCGAGAGACGCAACCTGCAGCTGAAATATAATTTAATTACCCATGTCGGTTATCCAGCATGTCCTAAATCTGCAATGACGGCCAATTTAGTAGACAATTGCGTGATTCCATTGCTCCAACCAACCATTTCTTGGAAATACCGAGGATTCAACGGGTGTTTACATTGTTTGCCCTCTATATATTGCAGATTAAATGACTCCAAGGCCAGTAAGGTTGCATAATAATCCAGTGTCGCAGTTTCTTTTCTCTCTGTCTTGTATTGCAGAAGTAGCGTATTTGTTCATCCATGTTGCTGGACATCAACATAATGTCTCTGTCGAGCGATCGATAAGCAAGAGAAACGTACAACAAGCTTCTCAGGTGCATTAAGAAGCTGAATTTGCAAAAAGCTTTGACCAGCATAGTCATCCCATATCTGATTTATGAAACCAATCAGTTAACTAGCAGATGGCAACTCATTTTCGCTCTGAGATCCTTTGAATCAGTAAATAAGAGAAAAAGAGAGTTACCAAGTTGGACTACCTATATATTATATATATGTCATTCCCACAAACATTTCCGCGATATGTCGATTGACTTCTCACCGGCCTTAGCACAAGATCTTAGTTGTTGAGAATTTCTAACTTGGCCTTCGAGATGAGATGTGTCAAGCCGCTCAGATGCGTATTCCACGATCAAAGTCGAACTCTCAAATCAACTACTCTCACTAATACTGTGATGATCACTTCCCATGGGACTAGCAGGTTAACACTGCAAAAAATATAAAAATTTAAATTAAAAAAAATAAGCTGCGAAAAATGGAAAGAGGTTTCAGATCATCATTAATAATCACATAAAAGATTTACCCTCTCAATAGCCTGGAAATGGTATTTGCCAGAAGACTTAAATTCGAACTACAAGTGAGGATAAAGGCTAGAGAATTTATAGTAGAGATATACATGTGTCATGTGTGTGTAGACATAATGTTTGACTATGCATGTTCCCTGGGGCTAGGACTTGATACAACAAATCATACAGACTAGATCGCCACAAAGTTAACTCCATTCAGATTAGGATGGCTTCACCTTCAATCCACTACCTTCCAATGACAGCAGTAACATGTATATAAAAGATAGTTGTTACATTCACAAGCAAGCCTAATTGCTACGCAAGGCATCGATATCATCAACGATATAAATTCATATTGCCGAAGACTTTAGAATAACTGACTGGTGCACTGCACATTTACCATTTGAATTCCGAAACTTACATATCAATATGATGCACATCTTCCCATAACTAAGGTCACTGGCCTCGTAGCTTGCGGGGCTGCAGCGGCCTCTTCCTCATGTCCACCAAGTCCGTTGGTAGGTAGCCTCAGAACAGCTTCAAAATTCACATCTCTGCTACTTACTGGAAGTCATGCAAAAAGAAAGCAAGTTCACATTTCACAATTTCAGCTATTTGTGATCTTTGTTATTTATAAAAATAAAAATAAAATTAACAAAGATATGAATATAAATTATGGCTTGAATGTAATTTTCACCTATGGTAGATCAAAACACCAGCTTCGTTCCTCGGTTCCATCTGTTCTTCTGGAATCCGAAGAGCTGAACTCTCAACTTCTGGGGGGTATCTAACCACAATCGTTGTGATATAAGGTTGACATTTCACCAAGTCTTTTGTCTTCGAGTATTCCCCATTGACCATAGGTAAGTCTTAGTTGCTTAGGTAGTGTTCAGGACGGATTGGAGGATACCTGTGAGAGAGAGATTTATTAGACCCTTTCTTTTTTCTCTTATCTTTTTTTTGGGAAACAATAGTGTACAATCAGTATGATCACACAAACGGTTAAAACACCGTAAAGTCATTAACTTTATGTACAATCAGTATGATCACACGGGTAAGCCCAGTAAAACCATACTTTGGGAGGAGAGCCTCGTCTTAGCATCTGAATCAAATTCTTGATTGTTTTTCATGCGGGGTTGCTTCTCTTTTCTCCAGTGTCTAAAAATGAAACAAGTTCCCGGCCAGTTCTTCAGAAGGTTCATCTTTATTCACAAGCACCTGAAGAAAGAAAGGGCGTAATTGTTATTCATACAAGAAAGTGTTGTATACTTGTATACCATTATAAAGATGACAATGCAAAACAAAATTACAAATACAAAATGTATTGTTATCTTTACTGACAGTCAAAGTAGTACAACACAATCATTTTTCTCATCATTCTGTACACAAGTGACTTTTTATTCCATACACAAAATGAATACCAGTTTCCATTCATCACAACACAACATCTATTACCAGTTACCACGAATGTGGCAAGTAAGATAACATAATCACAAGACCCTGCCTAATTGAAATGTGAGCGCTTCAAATGATATGGTCCAGCGTAAATCAAATAAATTCTCAAACAAAATATTTTGGAAAAATAAAATCTCTTTTAATTACTTTAAAAATCCACATTAGTCATTATAAATCAAATTAAGCTCAATCAAAGGCCAGCTATTTAATGAATTAATCAAAGGAAGCCCTAATAAGTGTAATGGTATAAAATATCTTATAAAGTTGATTCGCACTAGAAAGAGAAGACATATCGTTATGTGCTAAATGTTTTTTTTTTTTTGAATAAAAGCAAAGAAGAGATCGGAAATTGTTATTTACCCTATAGCATTTAGTAGATCGAAACTTCAACTTCATTCCCAGTTCCATCTGTTCTTCCCGGATTCTAAAAGTGAACTCTCAACATTTGTACATTTAACGACAATCCTCTTCAAGGTTGAAATCTCTCTCAAGCAGGCGGTAACTCTTCTAGTTACGGGCAATCAATCACAAGTTGCTCGAGACAAGGCAATGATTCGATCTGGGCATTCCATTCCACCAAAGCGTGATCAATTAATTCAAAGAATTTGGATTCGGAAAACCAAATCTTCCATGTCCAATCTTATCTCCTGGATGGAAACTTGTCGTAGCTTCAAAACTCGAAGACAATGCGATTCGCAATTCTTTGATATATCCGTCCACAATAGCTCAAAGCACTTAAAAGTTAGTTTCTTGAGAGTTGGAGGAAGTGGATCAAATATTGTCTTTCCTTGAGAAGAGATAGCTTTAGCGACTCAAGTTTCCGACTAAAGTCCAATATTTCTTTTGATTCTTCATCATTATCCAGAGATTCTTCATCATCATCCGAGATTCTTCATCATTATCCGGAGATTCTTTCAAAGAACATCTCGATTTCGGACTGACCGGCAACCTTTGTAGAAGCCGTTGTAAATCTCTTCCGGTAGATAAAATCGGTTTTGAAAAGCTTACCACCTTATCCAATTTAGGATATGCCTCATGCTCATGTCCGTATGAAAATTTAAGAATACATTTGTCGACTTTCACATGCCTAAGGCTTTTCATTCTCCAAAATGTTTCGCAAACGTATGGATGAAACTAAAGATTTCAAGCGTTAAAGATCCTAAGTTCCGAGATGTTGCAAATTGATTGTGGAATAGATGTTGCGCAGAAGACCCCAAATTAGCATATATATGTCTTAGATGTATTCGAGAGCTAAGGTGTTTCATACCATAGTCCCAATTCCAGATCCAAATCCAACACTTGAACAAGTCTAAGCTTCCATAAAGGGAATTCTGTCCGATCGTCAAGATATTTATCGGGAAATAGGAGTAGAGTGCGTACACATTTGAAACTAATGATCCGGCAAGCTGTAATAAGATCGCTTTGGTTCCACATGGAAACACGACGGTGGTTGTTTATTGAAAGGTTTGGGGAACTAGATGATGCAATTTTATGGTTATGTTGGAAAAAGTTTGCCTCACGACATTTTGTTTGACATAGATCATGTATCAGATCATGAACACGAATTTCTTTTATCTCACTATTGGAACTTCTCTCACTCATAATTATAAGGTTTCATCCAAGTAAGTCATGTAAGTACTCTTTCGCCACATCTTCTATGCATTTAGATCGAATCTTTTATGAATCCTTCAAAGAATCCATAGCAATATCACTTTCTTAACCATAATCCTCTCATCCTCTCGAAATGCTCCAAGATAGAAGACATGGTTTCAAAGTCTCGGGTAAATGGTTGTAACTTAATTCCAAAATTCTCATACAACCTCGCCGGAAAGATAAGAAACTACCCTTTCGAAACTTCGCTCCACCACCAGGCTTTTTTTTTGTTCTAGCAAGGAGACTGCAATTACAAAGAACCGCCAGAGGAGGCCTTTACGCTTTTGGCGATCCGCTTCCAACCTCATACTGAGATATGGCGGTGAAATGACATTATGAAACACTTTCTTTTGCAATAACTCCCAACTTTCAACCTCAGACATAAAACGCAGCCGATACGGGCTACAATTGATTTTGCATTTGTCGGCAACTTCATGAGATCGGGTAGTTAACATAACTCTACTCCCATTTTTGTCGTCGGGGAATGAACTTTTTACTTCATTCCAGGCAATAGCGTTCCAGATATCGTCTAGTACAATGAGAAATTTTCGACGGCTCAAAGATTTCCACAATTGGTGAGCCAAGTCATCATCGCACATGTCTGACCATCTTTTGTCATCCCCCATAATATCACATATAATGTTAAGTAAAAGCCTTCGAGTATTGTGATCTTGCGAAACAGAACAAAATGCAAGTATGTTGAAATTGCATTTCACTAATGAGGAACCATAAACCTTTTTGGCCAAGGTAGTCTTTCCCAAACCACCCATGCCAACAATTGAAACAATGTCAAGTGACATACTTCCCCGCGTAAGCATGCCCATTATTTTCTCTGCCTCATCCTCGAAACCCACAAATGCTTCACTGACTTCTAAAGGTCTAGCTTGTTCCGAGAATGTACTAATGAAACCAGTTGAACGGGGAAGGCGTCTTGCATTATTAATGGTATTCTCTTTGATCTTTTCAAGCTTTGTCTTAACAACGCTGATTCTGTCAATGACATCAGAAAGACGAGCCATATGATACCAGATTGGATGATCAAATACAAACCACGAACTGATGCACGAGTTGATGATATGTTCTGTTAGATGTACGAAATCAACAATTTCTAACCATGTCTTGTTTAGTTCACTTTGCAAGTCGAAGATATAATTGAAAAATGGACGGAGAGAAACCAACTCCTCCTCAATTTTAATAATCTTGTATATTGCAAAAGGTGCATACTTCCGGTCGCTAATCATCCTCTCCTTCAAGTTTATAAGATCATGTATAAGATTATCAAGGAATAGTGGAGAAATAAGCTTTGGAAAATTGTATACGGATGCATCTCGGGAATTCATCAGTAAATCCGTCTTATGTTAGCATTTATCATTTCAATTTTCATCATAAAATCACTTAGAAGCACCCGTTTATCGAAGAAATCCCTTTCATGTCATCAAAGGCGGAAGACCGCATACACCCTCCCGTAAAAGAACATCAATTTGGTGCAAATTACTTCTTTTGCATTTCGATTAGGAGGATCGTTGAGAAATGACAAAAGAAAAACAATATCATCTCGAAGGATTTGAAAATCATTCTTCAAAGGAATCACCAAATCCTCGAGAAAAAGTCGATCAAGGTCAAAGCAACTTGTCCGAACATGAGAGAATCGATTGTTGCACATATATGGCATTAAGGATTCCAAAGTACAATCGGCAACTTGATGTGTGGTGAGTTTGATCTTTTGCAACATATGAGAAAGCATATTGTTTGTTTGGATGCATTTTTCTCATTTGAGTCTTTTGCCCAATAAAGAAATGTGAGACATATTGCATCATTAGAAAAGACTTGAACCAACAATTTGAATTCTTCCAACTCCTTACTACATATGCAAATTGTAGCGAGTTTCAAAAAATTCTTTAAAAATACTAGCTTCTCTTCCAATGTTTCAATTTGCTTCTTGAATGAAACGATTGCGCTAGCCTTGTAGGTGACAAGATCATTCAGACATTCGATGATAGAATCCATAATCTTTAGGATCTCATAACTCGTCAAAGGCGACCAGTGAACCGAATTCACCCACCTTGCTTTGATTTCTAGCTTCGATAGTTGGATTTTTTCTTCTAATTCGGAGGCAAATGGATGCCAATGTGTGATACCTACCACACGTATTGCACGAAGGCGATGAGCAAGACGACATTTTTCTTCTTCTTTTTCCCATATATCTTGAAAAGAAGAGATCAAAGATCTCAATCTCATCTTGACTTCTTTGTCACTATCATTCCACGTGGCAAAGAATAGCAGGAACACAATTAGAAATCTAAGCTCCATTATGTATAATTGTAGTTGATCAATGACCGGATCAGTCCAACAGGAATTCTTCTCAATCCATCTGAGCTCTTTATGAACAGAAACAAAATAGAGGTGTCTTATTTTCTCTACTTCCAATTTGAGCCAAGAGTCTGAGGATCCATAGTAAAGTTGTCTGACCTTAGCAACTGTTATATCAATCTTGATCATACAATCATTTAAAAGCATCTTTTTATCGGAGAAATCCTTTTTCATCTCATCAAAAGGAAGAAGGAGATAAGCGTCCTCCTCACGCAGAAGAGCATAGATTTGGTTGCGGATTAAATGTTCTTCTTCTTCACGTGGAGGATCGGTGAGGAGGAATGTGAAAAGAAATGTTAGCCGGTCTCGAAGAATAAGAAAATCATCCTTCAAAATAACAGTCAGGTGGTTGAAGAAAAAGTCAACCGAGCTTTCAACAGCATCTCTGAGAAGAATTGAATCAGACGGGTGGAAATCGCAGAAGTTGAGGTCAAAGTACAAAGGAGTAATATCAAATACGCAAGGTATGAAATTGTGCATCATACCAAAAAGAACATTGATCATTTCAGTTGCAATTTCTTCGTTGTATTCTTTTACCCAGTACAAACATGTTAAGCATGTTGCACTGTTTGCAAAATAACCAATAAAATTCAGAAATGGAAGGTTTTTCGGATCCCCATATGCAATACAATCAACTCCGTACCAGAATTCTTGAAGAAATAATATCTTGGCTTCCAAGATATCAATTTGTTTCTTCAATGGAACGATTTCAGCATATTTGTATTCAGAAAAATTCTTCAAACATCTCGTAAGGCGGTAAGGGATGGTTCTGGAAACCGAATAAGTTGAAAACTTGTATAGTATGGAGGAACACATTAAAAACTGAGTCCAGCCTTCAACTTGTCGTTTGGTCTGCTGAATATTGGCTTCCAATTCAAAAATTGCTGATTTAAAATCTTGCTTCCACATGTCGTCGTCGTCAAGGGAGGTTTCACTTTTAACCTTCAGGCGATTGAGAAGAGATAATGCTTTGAGTTCTTTCGGCCATATGAGTTTAAGAGCAGTGCCGATAGATCTCAAATATGCCATGCTTTCTTCTTCTTCATCATCATCATCAGTAGTACTAGTAGTGTAATCCAGTGTTTCAAGCCACAAGCTGAACGTTTCCAGGAAGAAAACATCCATTGCGAGCAGCCTAAGGTGGACTTGATCTGGATCAACACGCTGAATTTTAGACAGCAGCATACTAATCGATTCAAAGTATTTGGGAGTGGCTTCCACTACCTCTGCCTCCACATCCATTGTTGTGATTGAATCACTTGAACAATAATATCAGCAGCTAAGATAGATAGATAGATCGATCTAAATGTTTGTTGATAATATTTCTATGGGATAGAGAATAGAGATAGCAGGAATCTTTTGTCAACTAGTGTAGTTTAGTTGCTGGAGCCCGGAGGAAGATAAGATAAAATAAGAGGGAAAGCCGGAAAGGTGTGTACGCTGAAACTCAAAATTTTTTTATTTTTTTATTTTAGAGATAAGGACTGTTTTTGGAATATTTTTGAATAACAAGACAAGCACACGTTTTTTAATAGGAAGAAGTATAATTTTTTTATATTTTTTTATAGCCTGAAGGACAAAACCAAAAAGTATATATATATATATTATAAAAAAAAATCCACACGCATTTCCCGGGAACTTTTTCCTGAGCACTTTTTTTTTCTCTTCTTTCTCGATTTTAAACGATCATATCTTTTTTATCTAAATATCTAAACGCGATAATAATTTCATTGAATTTTTATTTTTTGATGTTCTTCTTTGAGGCATTTGGTTCGATATAATTACATCGTTGCCGTGAGATTCACTATCGAAATTCATTCAAATGAATCTCTCAAGTAATCCCGAAAATCAAATGAATATCGATAAATAATTTGAATAATAGTGAATTTCGAAAGTGAATTTTTACGAAATCACGTTGGAATATGTTGAATGTAGTCTCAAAATAAAGAGTATGAAAAAATAAAAAATTCGGTGAAAGAATTTTCAAATTTGGAGTTGTAGATTGAAAGATATGAGTGTTTAGAAAATATGGATGAGAGAGAAAGTGTGTTGAATTTTTTTTTATTTAGAAAACCTGCGCCATAAAAATATAAAATAAAAAAAATAGTTTTGTCCTTTATGCAAAAGTTTCAAAAAGTTGTCCTTCTATCTAATTGATGAAATGTTTGTCATCATTCTCCTCGAATCACTTTTTAGGGGAATGATGAGAGAATGACGTAAATATTTCATCAATTAAATCAGAAGAGACGATCTTTTCAAACTTTTGCATAAATGACAAAACTATTTATTCATTGTCGAAAATTCACTTGTGTTCAAATTCATCATTTAAATTATCGCCGAAATTCGCCGTCGAAATTCACTAATTTTCAAAATTCATTGTTAAATTCAATTTGATTTTGAGATTCACTATCAAAATTATTGTCGAAATTCATCGATTTGGGATTATGAGGAGATTCATCGATTTTCGGGATTCATCGTTGTTTCTTCTCTCACATTATAAAATTATCTGATTATCCTTCTTCCTAAAAAAAATATGTAGCTGTCTTGTTACTTAAAAATATTTCAGATTGTGTCTTTATCCCTAATTTCCCATTTTTTTGAAGAGATGAAACTCAATTATTGATTTTTCCAAATAGGCAAATTGTGTGTATTATGAACAAGAATTTTGTGTATTGTGCACACATATAATAATGCCACAACAAATATACATAATAAATTGCCACAAGACACTTTTAGACCATTAATTATATGGAAAATTAAGGATAAGGACACAATCTGAAATATTTTTAAGTAACAGGACAACTACATATTTTTTATAGGGAGAATGACAATGCGTGCATAATTTTTATAGCGAGAAGAATGACAAACAAATAATCCCTAAAATCGGTGAATCTCCTCAATGAATCCCGAAATCGATGAATTTCGATAGTGAATCCCTAAAATTAGTGAATTTCGACGATGAATTTTGAAAATTAGTGAATTTCGACAATGAATTTCGTCGATGAATTTAAACAAATGAATTTCGAACACAAGTGAATTTCGACAAATGAATAAATAGTTTTGTCCTTTATGCAAAAGTTTCAAAAAACGTCATTCTACTCAATTGATGAAATATTTATGTCCTTCTCCCTCATTCCCCCTTAATTATAATATGAAACATATTGATTCAATAGAAAATTAGGGATAAGGACATGTTTTGAAATATTTTTTAGTAACAGGATAACTACACATTTTTATAGGGAGAATGACAATTTTTATATTTTTTATAGCCTGAAGGACAAAACCAAAAATATATATATATCCGACGCTGGAGTGTTGGACGCGTTTCTTCCAGTTTTTTGTTTTTGTTTTTTTTTTTTTCCTTTTTTCTCTTTTCTCCTCGATTTTTAAACACTCATATCTTTTGATCTAAAGATCCAAACGTGATAAAAATTTCACTGAATTTTTTATTTTTTGATGCTTTTCGTTTTGAGATTTGGTTCGATATAATTACATCGTTTTTCGTGAGATTCACTGTCGAAATTCACTCAGTGGATCTCCCCAGTGAATCCTGAAAATCAGTGAATATCGACAGTGAATTTCGTACAATAGTGAATTTCGACAGTGAATTTTCTGAAATCACGCCGGAATATGTTGAATGTGGTATCAAAATAAAGAGCATGAAAAATAAAAAACATGGTGAAAGAATTTTCAAATTTAGAGTTATAGATTGAAAGATATGAGTGTTTAAAAAAAATGGATAAGATAAAAAGTGTGTTTTTTTTTTTTTTTTTTTTTTTTTGGGAAATGGCGCAGAAAAATAAATAAATAAATAAATAAAAAATATTTTTGTCGCTTTATGCAGAAAGCTTCAAAACCCGTCATTCTCCTAATTGATGAAATATTTGTGTAATATTCTCCTCCTTACCCCTCGATTCAAATGGGTTCTAACAAAATCAATAATGGAAAATGTTGTTTTGTGACATTTGTTGCAGATAAAGCGATTTCTCCTTTACAATAGGCAAATTTGAAAAAAGAAAAAACAAAATGCTGGAAAAATGTATTATTTGTAGGATATTCCTCAGAATATAACATTTAAAAAATATATCTGAAAGACATTTCGTTGCGTATTTGGTGTGGATTCATCGCAAAATAGTTACGGAATCACAATGAAAAGTTTTTCAGCCATATTTTTCAATTATTATTCCTTTTTTGAGAGGCCGTCGATCGAAAACTACTTTCACGTTCGGTTCAGAGAGCACTTTTTTTTTGTTAGTTTTATTGTATTTTTAGTTTACTTTTGGCCAAAAGGGCAATTTTGTAATTCTTTATTTCTGTAAATATTTCCCCTTTATGTAGGAAGGGTAGTTTCGGTACTTCATGTAAAGTGTTTGCTAGAGACAAACAAAAGAGGTAGGTCAGCTGTCATTTGTAGAGCATCCCCAAATCCCCAATGCTTCCTCGAAAAGCTTTATCCCTTCTACTTAATACAAAGACAAGGGGGGTTTAATTTGGGAGTGACACGTGTCGCCCTTTGATTGGTTCAGGCTTTTCCTTTTTTTTTTTTTTTTAATTTGTTGTTGTTTTTTTAGATTAGTTTGTTTTGACCGATGCAATTATGTGGATAAAATTTCACAGATTCATTCATTATTCTAAACCCACTACACCAACTCCTTCTTCTTCTCCCCCTAGCACCCCGCCTCTCCTCCTCTGCTAAAGCTTCTTCCGGCCGTCATCGCCGATTTTCCCTTCAATCAATCGTTGAAATATGGATCTTTTTTCCTACACCGCATATTTATTCGTACTTACACAAAATGATATCATTGTTTCTTTGACTGAAATTGGTTCTCTGTCCGTCTGTGCATTTCTGTCTACATAACCAGGCTCTTGGTTCTACAAACAAGATAAACACCAAAGAAGAAGAAACCCCCAAGAATTGCTGGTCTGAAAGGTAATTTTCGCTCTTATAGTTAACCATTCTAGGTTTAATTCATGTTAATTAGATCTTCATCTTAAACTAACAATAATTTATGCTTTCTTTGTTGTTGTATTTCGCACGTTATTAACAGATTGTCCTTCGTCAAATTCAGTTCTTCACTTGAAAAGTTGATTTAACTGCAGGTACTCTGTCTTCCTCTCTCGTTTGAATGTGTAATTTTCATAAAAATTAGGCTTTTGTTAAGATATGATTTACTTGTTTGTCTGTAGATGAATAGATTTTGGTGAACTGTAATTTTGTTCAATTGATTGTGTGAAGAGCAATCGATGTGTGCTAATTCTTGTAAATGGATCGCGTTGCTGCTCTGTTCAAATTTTCATTTTGTAACATTGAACTGTTTGTGATGGTATGAATGAAGAGATGCCTTTTTAGAAACGAAGCTCCAAGAGAAGCTTTCTTCAGCTATTTGATTGGAATGTTAAATCTAGGAAGAAGTATATATTTACTTCATCTCATCTCCCTCTTCACTGGCGAGATGAAGAAAAGATCTGTACTTTCTCAAAGCTCAACGGATACGGTATGCTACTTTGGTAACAAATCTAGCATAGGATTTGGCGTTAATGCAATTTATGTACTCCATGTCTTATCTCCTTTTCCCTTTTTCCATTTCTCTTGTTTGATCTACCACATGTACCAAGCTTTCTATTTCTACTGTCTATTTTGGAAATTGTAACTGCTTGTCATTTTTCTGTTCGAATTAGGGTCTAATACTATTACTCCAAAATATATGCTTCTTTTCTTCTTGTTTATTCGCAGAAATTTCTCCGATAACTGAAGCAAGGAAAAAGGCTTTGAGAATCAGATGAGAACTATACAACCAAACTGAAAAATGGGCGTGCTTTCATTATAAAAGGTACGGTATGAGGCTTCGAGGATGAGAGATCAACTCGCTTTTATGATAATCAGGAAGCAAAATGACATGATCTTAACTTGGTTAGAAAACTCGATGGCAGACAAATTAAAGTTAATATGCTTATACTCATCCACGGTTCCAAGTGATTTCTTCTTCTTAGGCTAATTTTTTTCTTGTTCTTAATTCAATTTTCTCTTCAAATGCCTATTTAACCACCATTGATTTCTTCTTTGCTGTTGTTCCTTCAGGCCTGCTAGAAATTTAAGAAGCTTCGGTCATTCATTTCTTGTTGCATGTGTGTTTAGCCAAAAATAAAGGTGATCATGTGTTGTTTGGCGCACTTGATTCCTTCTATCCCTTTTTTGTTTTCTCTTCTTAAGGGTTTACTATTTTCCTTTTTATAAAAAGTTAAGCTTATCTTCTAATGTGTCGTTTATTCTATCTCTAAAATGCAGTTTCTCTGTTAATTTTATTACTTACCTGACTTTTTTTCTCCCTACAAGCAGGAAGAGCACCATGGTTGGAACTGACATGAGGTTCTTCTATGTGTATCTGTATATATTACTGCTACTCAGTTGAATGAGATTTTGAATGTGTTCTGTGTGGGTATACTACAAAAATTTGGTTGATGTTTCTTGCCATTTGTGTGTTTTCTCATCCTATTGGCTACAGTGCAGTTTGGCTCTAACACTGTGCAGCTACTATTAGTTTTCTTTGGGAATATTTTAAACCACTTATGACCATGGATATAGTAGATTGAATTTGATGGGCATCCAAAAGCTCGGTAAGTCTCCTGCTTATGTATATTTAGGGGGATATATAATGCATTTCTTTATTGTTTTTTTCTGGGTTGTTTTTTAGATGGATTCTTGGAAGACCAAAGTGCTATTGGCATCTTAAAGTCACTCTTGGTGTTGTGCACTGAGGCACTGATAAGTTTCGATATAATAATAATAATTCCTACATGGTCTTCTGGATATTTGAAAGTTAACATCTTTGGTGTTTCCAGGTGAAAATTGAAGTGGTTATGAGCAGATCTTGCTTTCAAATTGTCCCTATTGTTAGAGATCATTTCTCCTTATTTTTGTAGATATTTCTCACGATAATATGTATCACTCTCCTATATTTCTTTGATGTTTACAGCTACGATTGAGCCCTTTGATCCATCGGTGCTGATGGATTTTTCTGTTGGTTGACGTTGCATACCACAACAATTTCTTGCTTACCGGAGCTACCGGAACGGTGAAATTGAGATTTTTAAGAAGCCGACGCCAAAAGAGCTCTGTATATTACCCTATGAAATTGCAGATTAGCCCTGATCAAATTTTCAGGACCACCGATTTCTGCACTTTGTAACACGTTCGTTCCACGATTCAGGAATAGCTACAAGTAATAACACTGTTTTTTAAATTTTCATTTCACTTATTTCGTTTCTTTTTTTTTAATTCATTGTAGTCAATGTCAGCTCAAGCGGCAGCAACTACCTCCTCTAAACCTGGGTAACAAATTTTTCATGATTTTCTCTTTTTTTTATGCACTTTTCAGTCTTCTTTGTAATGTGCAGTATGGAGTTCTAATGTTAAATTTTATCTTTGTTGTCGTATGATTTGTGCTTTGCGCAAAATTGCTGTAAGAATGTGCAAGGAAATTGTAGTTTCATCAAAGATTTTTACCCAGTAGGGAACAATGCAGTGGAACAATATAAGGGAAAACTAGGTACAATAGACCTATTTAATGACCCTGAATTTTACTGGACACCACTAAGACTGGAAGCTTCTATACACCGGGTTGTCATTCTATGATAATTAGGCTTTCGTCTTGAAATTGTCAAGTTGTGGTGAAACGGTCATACGTCACTTTGCATGTCATATCCATTGTGATGTTAGGAATAACACTTCTCGTTCTTATTTTACCATAATGTTCTTTAAAGGAAGATATATATGCATTGCAAAGCCAAGAGGATCCTATCAGCACTGACAAGCAATAGTCTTTACCTTATGAAGCAATTGAACTTTAGTTTGAGTCACAAATGTATGTGTAATGTTTCTGATCAAAGTTCCTGCTTTAGATCTTATGCCTGTTTTCACGGTTTATGGTTAATAATTTAAGTGCCTCTTCTTAGGCATGAGCTTTTGCTTTTCGAAGCCCTTCGTGAAGGGCTAGAAGAAGAGATGGACCGAGATCCACGAGTTTGTGTAATGGGCGAAGATGTTGGTCACTATGGAGGTTCATACAAGGTGACAAAAAGTCTAGCTATAAAGTATGGAGATCTTAGGGTTCTCAACACTCCAATAGCCGAGGACTCCTTTACCGGTATGGGCATTGGAGCTGCCATGACCGGCCTGAGACCAATCGTCGAGGGAATGAACATGGGATTTCTCCTCTTAGCTTTTAACCAAATCTCAAACAACTGTGGCATGCTTCACTATACTTCTGGCAGTCAGTTTACGATACCGATAGTAATTCGTGGGCCCGATGGAGCTGGTCGCCAACTCGGAGCAGAGCATTCCCAACGTCTTGAATCATACTTCCAATCCATTCCAGGAATCCAAATGGTGGCATGTTCTACACCATACAACGCCAAAGGCTTAATGAAAGCAGCTATCAGAAGCGAGAACCCCGTGATTCTATTCGACCATGTTCTTTTATACAATCTGAAAGAACGGATCCCCAATGAAGAATACATATTAAATCTTGAAGAAGCAGAAATGGTTAAATCCGGTGAGCACGTTGCCATTCTCACATATTCGCGTATGAGGTACCACGCCACGCAAGCTGCAAAAACACTTGTCAACAAAGGGTATGACCCAAAGGTAATCGAATCAGATCTTTGAAACCGTTTGATCTTTACACTATTGGAAATTCAATTAAGAAAACGCATCTTGTCTTAATCGTTGAAGAGTGCATGCGTACGGGTGGAATCGGTGCTAGCTTGACCTCAGCTATAACTGAGAACTTTAATGATTATTTAGATGCCCCAATTGTATGTTTATCATCACAGGATGTGCCTATACCATACGCAGCCACATTAGAGAACTGGACAGAAGTTCAACCTGCTCAGACCGTAACCGCGGTCGAGCAGCTTTGCAAATAGTTACGCTGAAATCCTTGCTCTGGAGTCTTCGTCGTGAAAAGGTTACTGTTCTTACGTTTATTTATGAATCATCCGTAAATCCTTTAAAGCTTTTATGTGTTATTTGGTAGTCTCTGCAGAAAGGAGACTTCACATCAGATAGTTTTGCCGGTTCACATTACTCTCGATCTCGGTTCCCTCACGTTATTTGGACTGATGCAGTCTGGACTAATGCAGGGCTATTGGTTTAGGCATGGCTGGCTATGATGATAATCAGAATCTGGAGGAGGCACAGGCAAGAATCGATAAATTCTTCCTTCTCATTCTGCAGCAAGCTTTTGCAATTCGATGGGCTCTCACCGATCCAGGCAACGCCAATGAGATAATATCATTCTTTTCTCGGATTGTAAAATTTTGGTGGATAGCTTAAACGCGGGCAAAGCCTTCCTTAATATCTGCAGAACCATTTGTGAGAACATTCTTCTTCTCAAGACCAATTTTACACATTGTCTTTTTGCTTTTAGGCCTTGCGCTCTTAAAACTGCTCATAATCTTGCTAAATTGAGTTGTAAGCTTGTTAATACTATCCAGTGGAAAGCTTCTTTTCCTTCCTGGATTTGGCCTTCCAGGAACTCTTAGCTTTTGGATTTTCCTTCCTGGTTTGAATCCCCCCTCCCAAGACAACACTTTCAGGAAGTTATGGCACAATAGATGGAATTCCAGGTCCCATGCGCCATACTTGTTGCACACTTTTATAAAAGTCTCAGTAGCGCTACCTGTTTTATTTTGTACAAAGATTTATCAGTACTCTAATTCCATTATCTCCCATGTTATGTAGTGTTCCATAACAACAACGTCCTTCATTTAGGTTTACACAATGTATGCTCTTGATACATAATCACCCCCAATGTTACCGTACATACAAAATAAACTAAATATGCTAATAAACACAACCATATCATATTCAATACCTGGATTGGGCACGCACCGTGCATTGCACGGTGAAAAGGCACTAGTAAAAAAATATAAAGCTTTAGAAAAGCTTTACCACCGTGAAGTATATTTTAAGATGGGTTGTACTTGTTGATTTTGTTCTTTATTCATTTGTCCTCTTGTTGCTTAAAAGAAAGAAACATTTGATGTGAGCAAGACATAAGAGAATTTGAATGGCAGAAAATATTTGATAAGTTTTGATCTTTGTAAAGGTTACATTGAAAGAGATTTGGAAATGCAAAAATTAATCTGTGATGCATTTTGGGAACAATTTTGTTTCCCTTTTTTTTTTTTTTTTTTTTGTATTCTTGGCACATGACATGATTATATATGATCCATTTTTTATTTTATTTTATATATGATCCACTTTGTTATTAAAGTTGTTTATGTCATAAAGATCAAACATTGGCAAGATCACGCACTGTGATAGTATTAGTGTGTTCTTGTGTTTGAATGAGATACTATGATACTGATACTATGATAATGTTACTGTGATACTGTTATCGTTGTGATACTCATACTGTGATACTGTTACTGTGATGATGTTATGGTGATGAGGTCGACGCATTGAAACCGAAGGCGGAGATCTACGAGCTAATGTTCCAAGAATAGGCTAATACTCCTTAGTAATGATCTGTGAATTGAGATAGATACAAATGTTAAACCATTTGATGTAGATGTCAACTTTATTGAGAAAATGTTAAATTATTTGGTGTAGAGTTGGAGAATAAGATGATGGTACCAATTGACATTGTCGAGATTTTTAGATGCTTAGATAATCATTTCCTTGATGTTGCCTAATTATCATATATGTTGATGTTAAAGTTGTTTATCATATATGTTGTAATTTTTTTCCATTGTGATTGAATGTGTTACTTGAGATGGAATGTGTTATTTCAAAATACACAAGTTTTTTGGGTGTTAACATGATTATATTATTGCCCAAATGATTTTTAGTTTACGGTTTGTTTCCATTTTAATCCATAAAGGAATATAGGTTGTCGGTGTTGTTGTAAAGCTTGCCGAGTCCATGATTTTTGCCTAATCGTATACTATTAATGGTAATGATAATGGTAATGGTGTCATTGTGTTTGTTAATAAAAGCGTGTTAATGTGTGACCATTATTATTGTGATCATCGACATCGTGATCATCGTATTCTTGTGATCTTTGTGATACTATGATATTGTGTAAACGCTGCGATTAAATTCAACTTTCAAAACTACGTCGAAAAGTATCATATGAGATCTCAAAATGAAGAGAAAAAAAATTATGAACTTTGGTGAAAGAATTTGATGATCGGTGTTCTAATCAAAAGTACGGTCATCTGTAAGAAAAAACGCTCTGATAAATGCAAATATTTTTTCGTCTTTCAAAATTTACGTCGGAAGGGTATCGTATGAGATCCCAAAATGAAGAGGAAAAATATGACTTTTTGATGATCGGAGAATGAACCAAATATGAACCTGGGGACGCGCGCCCAATTTGTAGAGTAAAGAAGTATTTTTGTCCGTCTGAAATTTTTGTCCTTTTACAACTAAAAAAAAGTGTGTACACATGTTTATTTATTTTGGGTCAAAATTTGGATTTTTCCCTCCTTCCCTCTATTTTTTTTCTGGTGTTGCGGATATTTATTTATCAAGGTTATACTGTAGCTAAACTTGAAAAAAAATACGTCGGAAAAAATTATTATTTATGTGATAAGTTTTTTTTATGGAAAATTATTTTATTTTATTGCTGGAATAAAAAAATCGTACATGCCGTGTCCTGGCCTCCCCCATGCAATGCGTCATCGGGACATAGTCTTGCCTCCTTAAAACCTATAACTGGCAAACCCAATATGGAAAAATCCAGGTGTATAGGAAAAGAAGACAAAGACCCTATGTGTGGCTATGTCCGGTCTACAATTCTTCGATAACCCCAAAATAAAATTACAAAATGTAATTTGAGTTCCAACATTACCAGGATCCTCCCTTAGCCATTGAACGGCCATCCATGAAATCTTTGTCTCTTCCACGTTCTCGTGGGCCTCGTCAGTCATACTGATTTGTGTCCAATGATGTCCATCGCTATTATCCGGAGCTCCTGATTTCCAGGTACCATCGCCAAAGTGTAACAGAATGTGGCCTCCAAAAAAAAGAAGCAACACACAACAGAGAGCAAAAAAAGGCATATGGCAAATGCTACACCAAGAAGATCACAAGCTACCACCTATTTGGCACCCCTCATGTTGATGGGGGTGTCTTCTTAGGATCAGCTTGTGCACTGCCATCTTGAAGGAGAAGGCCTAGATACTTAATCATCTATTGTGCAAATGAGCATTTACTGGTTTTGGGATAGAACTTGTGATCCCTAAGAGTCTGCAATACCTCTTCCCAATGTTTCACGTGGGATGTCAAATATGTGATGTACACCAATATATCACCAAATTTATGCATCCTTAATTACAATGGACTTACATTACAATCGATATATAAGTACATGATAATCGAGTGACATGAGACATAAGGTGACTTACCGAACACAATATTTCAATTAAATACTTCAATTTTAATTAACACATAATATGACACATAAAGTGACAAAACACAGGAGCTCACCAAACCTTGCTTGAAGATAGAGGCTTGGTAAAGTAGCTAGTGTGCACTTGGAATTAATATAATGAACAAGAAGCTTCCATTTACTGACTAAATAGATCTTGAATGTAGTGGACCGTGGACATCAAATTCAATATGTTTGGTTCTAAGATGAATGATTGGATTATAAGCTAGAGAACCAACCCTTATATAACCGCGCCAATTAGGCAGTAGGAGGCTAATCAACAATGAGATGAAGTTCTTAAAGTAAGAAACACAACCATTGGATTTTTAGAAACTACATTAGCAAGGGACATATACTTGATTTAATGCTTGAGCGAGCAATAACATGCTATTTTTTTGAACTCCAAGTGACTAGAGATTCACCTAGATAACTACAAAGCCAGCAATGGACACCCTAATTCATTCAACAATTCATCTATTATGGGAATGGGACAACTGTCTTTAATAGTATGATCATTAAGCTTCATGTAATCAACACAAAGTCTCCACCCTCCATCCTTCTTTTTGACTAATAACATAAGGGAAGCAAAAGGGCTGCTGCTAGGTTGGATAATGCCTTGATCCAACATCCCATCAATCAGTTTTATCTATCTCATCTTTCATTTAATGAGAGTACTTGTAAGGTCTGATTTTAAAAGGAGAAGTACCTTCATTTAAATTTATATCATGCACCCATTGTCTCTCAGGGGGTAGACCAACTAGTTCCTGAAAAACAACCTTATAAGATTCCAACAAGTTTTGGACAGTGGGTGGAATAGGTATGAAATCCTCCTGAACAACTGCCTGCATAGAGTAGAAACATCCCCATAAACCACATGTGCCTTCATTAATTGAATTTTTGACACCCTTGCAGCTGATGAATTTTAAGTGTGCTTCTTCTGTACTCCCGAGGATGATGTCCTCATCATATTTCTTAAAAGACACACTCATTTTATCAAAATCAAACAATAATGGGCTATTGTTCTTCATCCAGTAAATCCCCAATACCATATCACAGCCCCCTAACTTGATCAGCCTCACATCATGATGAAACCTGTTTCCCCCAATTAGCCAAGGAAGATTTGGACATATGGAAGTGCTAGTCATCTTACTCCCATCTGCTACTATTACCAGCATTGGTTTTGCAGCCACTACCACACAGTGCAATTCCTGTTAGGTGTAGTGCCTAAAAGACAATTATCTAATTGGTTTTAAGACAGATTTAATAATTCATCTTATTATATGCATGTATGCTTATAATTAAGACACTACTGAAAACACTAAGTACCTTGTTTATGTAATCACATAACTCAGTGTATGGCTATACACAAGAGGATTGAGTTAGTGAGATGTACTTAAAATTAACTTAGTATGTAGCGTTTATTAGTCCTGAAAATGGTCTCAAGATTAATTTGCTAGTAATGCGCTCGAACACTTTAGGTGTGACGATCTTATCCGGATTATCGGTAATAGTGGTACTAGTGGGGCATTTATATATGATGATAATCATATGAAATTTGGACCGATTTGATTTGAGTTCTCGATATAATTCCGTGATCGAGAAGTCTTATCGAATCACAAGATGATCATATATGGATTAATCTCAATCCTGAGGTGATCACATAAGACTGCTTAGACTAGGGTAGGGTTTGATGTGTTGGTAAGGATCACTTCGAAGTATGTGGTCCAACACTTCTCGTTGGCTCTATTCTAGAATGAGTGAGTAGTTTGTGCTATCATAGATATGGAATTCATTCCTTCCTGCGGGAGGTAGACAGACAGTTCCCTTATTTGTTAATCCTAGAAACTGATCGATCCCGGGAGTTCATATTATATTAGTTATGAACTAATTGATCACTATGGGGTTAATGGTAAATCAGGATAAGAGGTTTCGAGAAGGGTTTACGGAGATATCCCGAATCGAAACGAACAGTCTATGGAGGATTTATCCGTATGTAATGATTATATCAGTGGACGCTTATCAACTCATAAGTTATCTATATTCGGCAGAGTTCAGTTTCGGGTTTATGGTGGTGTAATCCCGGAATTAATAGATTGAATATAATTGTTCGGTTTGACGAATAATTTTATTTAATTTATTGTAGCTACTGAATATGGGTCCATGATCCCCGACGTGGCTCCTAACATAGCATATGTTTTCTAGTCGTTTCACCTCAATTAATATTAATAGTTGGATTAGACTATTTAATAGATATGTGGATTAATTGTTTAGTTGGACTAAATAATTAAATACACGGAAAATACATTTTTCGTGGACTCGACCCAAAATGGTGAAAAATGCGTGTGGACCTTTTGACCTAGGGTGGCGCATTTTTGGTTTTATTATTTGTTGGGAAATTAGTTTTCTTGATAAATAATAAGACATGTGATTAAATTATTTATTGGTTAAATAATTTAAGGAAAAGAATATCTTTTATATATCCTAATTAATTTTAGAATATACTAGATATATCTTTTAAGGAAAATGATTAATTTGATTGATTTTGTATTAATTAATTAAATCCTTGGAGGACAAAGATTACTCTCCTATATAAAGAGAGTTCTCCCAAGCTATATCACAACATCACAAATTTCGACATATTGGGAAGTATTAGGCTTAGAATTTTCGGCCTTAAATACTTGGGTTCGAGTTTTAGAAAACTTCGGGTTTTCTAAGTTAGCATATCGAGGAGGTCCGGCAACTTGAAACGCCATCCACCTAGTGGTATTTGGAGACACACGTTGGAAGACTTTGGCTTCTCAACTAGGATCTCAACTAGCTTGGATTGACCTTTCGTTCTTGGCGTTTTGCACCATAAAAAGGTTGGTAATCTAAACCCCTCGTAGGTTCAGATATATTATTTTATGTATTTTGGTTGACTAGATCTAGATCTTATACTTTCTGCTGCGTAATCGGGTGGATCTTTAATCCATCCGGCGATATTACATCCTACAAGTGGTATCAGAGCCTTTGATCTATCAATCAAAGTATGTGAATTTTAGATCTAGGAGTGGAAAAGCATGTGTTAGCTTTTTTTTTTTTATTTTTCGTTGGTATTTATATGCATCGAAAATTAGATCATGTATGTTGCCTTTGTGATTGTCGTGGTTGAAGAGATGGATTGGGGTTGATACTGTTTACCCGTAGATCTATTTTGTAGCTCTTTTGATTAACATCGATTGAGCATAGGATATGTAATTTATTTTATATTGATTCGAAAAATTGTAAAAGGTAGTACATTTTGGTTTTTTTTTTTTATCCGAGTTCGAGACGACGAAGATTATGGTGTTGATGTTAAAATTCACATAAAACTGGAAAGAAAGTGCAGAAATCTCACAAAGAAGATGAAGATCATCTTCCAATATTCAAAAAATAATATTGGCGGGAAAATTGGAAATATGAACAAGATGAAAAATACACTTTGATCACTTAATACAAAGCTTAATTCAGACTTCTAACTTGTTATTGACACTCCTAACATCTATATATAACCAATGCTGAAGTCAAAAACGGTTGCAATCAGTTTTAACTTCCTCAACTAACTTAACAATCTAACCGTTCGACCTATTGCCCCTTTGAACCAAAACTCCTACTTGTGCATCTTTATTCAGTCTCAAAAGATAATCAAGAAGGTAATAACGGGAGGAGGCCGAATTGTTTAATAATTTTTTTCCTTTTGCCTCGGCTGGCTTTTTTGATTATGCGGCAATGACATATTTTTTGGTTATCCATTGTTTTTGGCCGCAAGGCCTGATAGGTTTAATAAAAAATAAAAAATAAAAAAACTTTTCTGCCTTATACAACCAAAAAAAAAAAAAAAAAAAAGGGTTTATATTTTTTGTGTTAGCCGAGGGCTTTATAAAAAATAAAAAATAAAAAATAAAAAATAAAAAGTTTTTAACAAAACAATTCTAATAATATATATATTTTAATATATTGGTATATTACGCCTCTCTCTCGTGAATTCAAGATTCGTACAAGATCGAAACTTTGAAGATCCGGATGATTCAAGTTTGAAGATCAAGACTTGAAGTTTTAGATTAAATTTTTACTTTTCCTTAGAAAATAGGTTAGTCGGGGGTACCAACGGTCCATCTCGGTGTTTAATTTTTCCGTTTATTTTTTCGTGTATGATCGAAATTACGTAATAGAAACCGGAAAATTGCCATGACATGCATCATATCATGATTCCACTCCAATGCATACATGTAGCTAGTTTATTTCGAATAAATTAGGCATGTATAACTCGTATAATTAGTTAAAAAGCTTTTTTAATTAAATATGTGGTAGTTAATTAATTAAGTAACTAATTATTAAAACCGAGGAACCGGGTTTTGTCAATCGTTACGATTTTAGTGATGGATTCTAGGTGAATCCCACTTAGATAAATCGTTGAGTTTTCGGTGATAGCTTCTCGGTGAACCCACCTTAAACAAAAACGAGATTGCGCTTTGGTTGACAATTTAGAAATCGGAAAATCTTAGTACATGGGTTCGGAAATGGTCTAACCATGGTTGGGTGAGTTCAACTGAGCTACGGCTCGATTGACTCCCCTCCACGTGTGAC
This sequence comes from Gentiana macrophylla, assembly GCA_026214975.1. Lineage (NCBI taxonomy): Eukaryota > Viridiplantae > Streptophyta > Magnoliopsida > Gentianales > Gentianaceae > Gentiana > Gentiana macrophylla. The sequence goes on from CM047811.1 coordinate 93,413,721, forward strand.
GATTGCACGGGGGTTCGACAAGACTTAGCATATCCGATAAGCCTTCGGGCTAAACGGGGTTTCTCTTGCCGGATCCGACCGACAGTCACATATGTTCCAACGAATAAGACGGCGTAGGCTTGCCTACATAACCGACCCTGTTCGGAGTACTTTGATTTATTGTTTCTTATTGTCAAGACCGAAACCGTAATTAGTAAACCCACCACTTTTTCAAATTATTGAGTGGGAGCGGGAAAGGCGACAGCCAACCCCACGGCCTCTACTATAAATGCAAGCATGTGAGAGAAGGGTGATGCCTCGAGCCGCTTTGATTCCGGCCCCTGCGGGTGGTGTTCACCCCTATCAAAATTCAAGGCTTGGTTTCCGAAAGGATAGGATTTCGGGTACTCATTGAGTCACTGACCGACCCTGTGGCGGCACACTCGGGGCGTACTTTGAGATCTGATATAGTAGGTCACACTCTTTATGGATATTTTCGAAATATCTAGGCTAGAAAAAAGGAAGGTAATCGATGATTAAGGTCCGGGATGTCTGATTCCCGTGAGATGTTCGATTCTCGAAGTTTAATCATTGAGAGAGATTGTCTCAGTTTGATCGTCGCCTCTTTGACTGACCCTGCGGCGGCACTGAGGTGTGAGATTAAATCCTTGGAATGGTAGGATAGACTTTTAACAAGTTTATTATTCCTAAAATAAATCTAGTAGTGAAAAATTTGTTTTTGAATTTAACTTTCTGTCATACAACTAAATCTCCAGGCTACTAAACTGTTAGTAATAGGACTTCATTAAAAATGTGGAAAGTAACAAGTACGTTGTGAATTATCAATAAATGCAGTTAATTTTCGGAATTTTTTTTCTCTTGAGCCTTTAAAAACTTAAGTGACATAGTATAGGTATGTCACGGATGTCACTCGTGTTGAACGAGAGACGACCATGCTTAATTTACAAAAGATGATATAGGACTATCAGACAAATTCATTTAGTGAATTTTAAAAGTGTAATTACACAACAAATTTCTAAATTGAAAAATTGGAAAATCATATACATAAGGCGTTGCTAGTTAGACGGTATTTGGAACCGATAAACTAGTGGGAGCCTTAGTCTTATGATTTGTTGTTTTTCTAAATCATTAGAAATGTGTAATGGACTGCACAAGAGTTTTTCCATTCATTGGAAAAACAAGAATAAAGCGTTACTAGTTAGACAATATTTGGAACTGATAAACTAGTGGGAGCTTAGTTCTGGAGATTTTATAATCTTTGAAACATCATGAACACAGCATTGCTAGTTAAACAGTATTTGGAACTGATAAACTAGTGGGAGCTTAGTTCTAGGTGATGTTCTAATCTTTGAAAAATCATAAATACAAAGTGTTGCTGGTTAGACGGTATTTGGAACCGATAAACTAGTGGGAGCTTTGCTCTTATGATTTGTCGATTAGAAAAATTGAATAGTCCAAGCTAGTAACACATCATTAGACATCCCACAGTTCAAGAGTAGTGTCTACTCAAACGAACTGCTAGTTCAAGACTATTTCCATTTAAGGAAAGTCGAGAATGGGAAAGAATGTTTATACGTGTTAGTCATCTAAACTAAGTAGTTTTAAGGCTAAACCGGAAAATTAATAAATTGGAAATTAGAGGATAATTAAGGAAAGTGATTTCGGATCACTGACCAATGCATCCTTAGCAATTTTCTCAAAAAGCTAAGTTCTTTGGAAGAACTAGGTAGCTTTGCATTAAACGATAAATAAAATAGACAACGGGCAGTTATTTCAGATAGACTAGTGTGAGTGATATAAGGAAATGAATCTCGGATTCAATTCTTGAGTATCATAGAAAATTCATTTTCTGTTTTCGGATTCGTTGGAACGAACGTATTCATTTTCAATAGGATAATTTGTTTGTCTTATTGACGATGAATATAACATTCGTATACGAACCCAAGACTCGAATTTTGTTTGATAAAGTCAGAACCACTAAGAAATCTTTGAATAGGTATATGTAACACATCTCAAACAATGTAAACGCAAATGGTTTCCGTATTTAGATAAACGCTTCTTTCTATTCTATTAATTAGTGTATGTTCTATAAAGACAAGATCTGAAGACTGGCTTAGGGTGATTCCTATCTCCCAGTCAACAAAACACTGTCTCAAAGGAACAATGACTAAGTTCCTTTCAATCGGGAAAGGGTAATAGTTTTAAAGAAATCGCATAGCTTGTTCATAACGACCTTCGGGGCCTTATGAAAGATACAAGCTAGTGGGAGTCTTTTGAAGTAGTGACATCTTGTCTGACAACTATTCGAGACTCCGGTAAGTTTATCCAAAATATTTGGAGAAAATCTCTGATTTCACCAGAGATAGAGTATTCCATACTCAGAAATAGGTTATTGCGTAGTCTTCGGGACTGATGCTCGGCCTGCCTCCCAGTGAAATGTTTTCACTAAAGGATACACCATAAATTTGCCTTATATAGTTATTGATGTGCTACGATACGCTGGTGAACTCATTTAAGATATTGGTTGCAAAATAACGGTTTACGTTGTAATGAAAAACCGAGAAGTCTATCTAGAAGATGCCTACGCATTTGTGGATACGGAATGAATTCGGTTCACCCCACTTCTGCAAATATAGACATTTTGCATCTAGTGCTTGAAGGTAGGACTGGAAATTTTGCGTACATGTTCAGATCGTGAAATATCTTAATGCATTGAGTAAAGGTTGATTATAAAAAACTCGTAAAATCGAGAGAATGAGCGGTTATCTTTGTCAAACTCGGTCTGATAGAGTCTATAAATCAAATCTTTGGATCTTGAAGTATTTGTACTCGAGATGTTACTAACTGATTTGTTCGATCCACATCCAACACCGTGATTGGTGATAACACTAATAAAAACTACTAAACTAGATCGGTATATCAATCCACCCGAACGCGGTGGGAGTATGGTTTGTCCATTATCCGTTGCGAGGACCTTACGTCTACATAGGGTAGATTGATGACCTATAGTCCTTCGTGGGGTGTATAGGATCCGATCATAGAGGTTGGTTTAAAAGCCATAACCCTGTGAATGGAGTTTGATACTCCAGTTCTGTTGAAACTCTTGTAGAACCACCTGAGTATCTCAGGTCCAGTGGGATTAATTAGAATTACACGGAGAAGAGTCGAATGAATAGGAAAGCTTAACTTTCAACGCAAAGCTGATTAATTTAGGGGTGATTCCTTAAAAGATAAAGAGTTAACCAGACCGTGATCTCTCTTACCACTCAGTCTTGCTTGATTTCGTCAGAAAGCAGGGTTTTTGCTAAGAACGGAATCTGAATTCATTCAGAACAGAAGGGTTTTTGCTAAGAACAAATAACGGATTCGTTACAAAGCAGAAAATAAGGATGATTCCCTAAGACCTTTTTTCGAGACTAACGGTATCTTAATTTATTCAGAAAGAACCTTTGGCAGGATGCCTGCCATAGCTTATATCCTTTGGGGATTAAAGCAAACCTCTAGGTCATTTCAAAGTCATATATTTTAATATGTGGACTTGACCAGAATGTTGATAAGTCTTTCATAGACTGGGTAGTAAAGTAGTATGTAGATTAGTGTTTGTGAATGGTAACACTGAAACAGTTGGAAACAACATGAGTGTGTTATCTGAAGTCGGAGTCTGACATGCCATCGGCATTCATTCTTAAGGATTTGATTCGATCAAATTCTTGAGAATCGATCATTGGCAATCTGATGAGTGACAAATTGTCAATCATTATTATAACAATTTACCCCACTTCTGATACTATTTTGAGCGTTTTTATATCATTTCGAGTCATAAATTCCTTAGATTTATCTAAGTATATTAGTAGTAAGTATTATATAAAATATCGTGTTTTTACTAGTTTTTGTACCGGTTTAGTAACCGGAGTGTCGTGTCGGATTTACGTTTGGTGTTTTGGTGGTTCATTGCAGGATTATACATTGACCAAGATTCCACGTAACGACATGTTTTGAGCACTAAAAGATGGATTTTGAGGGAAAGAAGAAGATGCCACAAGCTTACGAGTTCAAACGGATCATTTTTCCTACATGCTTATACCGTAACCTGTTTTCTACGGACATTTGACCCAACTTAGAGGCATTTTATGGGGAAGAGTTCTTCATAAAAGTTGTAGATATTCAAATGAGCTTTCCAACGCATTTTGAATCACGTCAATTGGAGGTCTACAACTCAAGTTATGGCTATTTTATCGATAAGCGTCGCTATAGAAACGCCGGGAAAATTGGAGATATTCTCCCAACTTGATTATATTCTCCTAAGGGTGCATGTGAGGACTCATCATTACACCCACCATCCACTAACAAACTTCTAATAATATCCAAATCCATGTGCTCTTATGAATATATATATATATATATATATATATATATATATATATATATATATATATATATATATATATATATATATATATATATATATATCTCCTATAAATACCTCCCCAAATCCATCTTTTAGTGCTCAAAACCTAAATACCTAATTCTCCCTATAAATACCTATAAATACCTAATTCTTCTGCACCGTCACCCGGCTATCGAGGTTGTGGTAAGGGTGCAATATCATGTGTCAAATTGCTCGTATCACCATGCCCGTGTGTCCCTCCCTCAACCCAAGGATATGGCAATGATGGATCCCTGGGAGGAGAAGGCGAAGCCTCAAACGCCGTATCTACTATGTCAACATCATCGAAAACCGGGTAAGGGATAGAGGAGGATACTACCTCGACCCGGTGAGAAAAGGAAAAAGGTTCTCATAGAATTTCACATCTCGTGATACAAAAATCTCATCCGAAAGGTCATCTGAGGTCCACCCTTCTTCCTAAAATGATACCCTAAAAATACACACTTACGACTACGTTTGGAAAATTTATGTGAGTCTACGATGGTCGTAGGCGTAACACAAACACCCCAAAATTCTAAGCATCGATAAACCCGGTTTTTGTGAAATAGGACCTCATAAGGTGTTTTGTAGTGCAAAATACTCGACGGGGTTCGGTTAATTATATATATAGGCGGCAGCCATAACGCACTCTCCCCAGAACTTTAGAGGTAAATGACCATCAAACCTAAGGGCTCGGGCAACACTGAGGATGTGTTGATGCTTACGTTCAACCCTTCCATTCTGCTGTGGAGTACCAACACATGAAGTATAAAAAATAATACATTATTTACAAAAATAAAGAAACAATGGCCGAAACTCAGTCCCATTATCACTATGTACTCGTTTAATTGTGACCTCAAACTGACGAGAAATCAAAGCGACAAAGTCCATAAAAACACTTTCAACCTTTGTTTTATGTAACAACAAATAAATCCACACCGAACGAGAGTAGTCACCAACAATGGTTAAAAAATACGTAGCACCACACGTCGAGGGACACTTATAGGGACCCCATAAATCACAATGTATCAACTCAAAAATACGACTAGCTTTAGTGACACTAAGGGAAATGGTTCATGGTCCTTTTTCGAAAGCAAATATCACATCCATTTTTATTTAATTTTTGAAATGGAAATGTTAGGAACATGCCGAAGAACCTTTTACTCAATGGTGTCCCAAACGCCGGTGCCACAAATCCATGATCTCCGTACCATCAATGGGCGAACCCGAGCCTCGGAGGCGCCCACAAACCAAAAATTCCATCCACACGCTCGTCAGTCCAATCAATGTCCTCGTCACTCGGTCCTGCATAATACATAAACGATCGGTGAGCTACATCACACAATTATGATTGTCCAAAATTGGGACGCCGAAATCAAGTTACAACTTAATCCTGGTACATATAAAACATTTAAAAGTCGTAAATTCCCGATAAAATAACCGTTCCCGAATGAGTTGCAAGCGAGGCGTCCATCCGATAAGCCAATCGGACAATCTTCAATCGATCGTAAATTTGTACAAATAATTTCGGTCACCCGACACGTGGTGAGTTGCCCGGTGTCAATAATCCAAGAGTATTTACTAGTCAAGCGATCACGCGATTTAGAGACATTCAATAAATCTAAAATTCTACGCCATTGGGCGGTGAGGTTAGAAAGCCCAACTTGTTCAAGCGATTAGAGAGAATCGAGCTAATTGCGAGCTAAGTCGAGCCACATTACCACCTTTATTTACCGGTACATCCGGTAACGACTTTAGTCACCCCACCTTACCTGCCGCCGTTGGTCCTTCTCGCTTGAAAACCATTGTCGTCCCTTTGAGCGATTTTTCGCCTAGCACTCCTCCCATCGATGAAGCCATGTAAATGGAAGGAATTATCCCGATCTTGGCCGGTGCTTTTGCAGTACAAGAAAAGCTCATCGCCGTCGTCCATGGTGTACTTACAAAGATTGTTGTCGGTCTGAAGCCAGAAGTCCAGCGTTCGGTCTATGTCCGGCATTACGTCAAGATCTGACAAGGCGATCTAGGCCCCTTTTGTCTTCATCTCTACTTGCAGCCATAGCCATAGTGTATCGAGAAGACAACATAATTTTAATTTTTGATGATAGTTACGAACCTGACTCCGATACCATGACAAAATTCGGTCAATAGTGTATTTCGTATGTCATTCACAATACATGATTACAATATTTATAGTCGATATCAGGGCTTCCGTATCTATCGACAATTACCAATCTAGCCTCACTAAGTAAATATAAAATAACACATAGCTATCGTAATAATACATCAACATCGTAATACAATAGTTTAGTGGAGCAACTAGAGGCAGATAAGAGGGGGAATTTTTTCGGGTGTTGCGTGTTGATACACCTATTTTGTCTTTAAAACATCTGTGTTTTTCAGGATGTTTTACATTTTAGGTTTTAGACTATCTACACTTAAAAACACGGTTGCTTTTAAGTTAAAATAGATGTGTCCGTACCGTTCAGATACAACACCTAAATTTTTTACCAGAGAAGTCAGGAGTGTAAGCTTAAACTCGATTATGGACGTATACAATAAGTTGACGGACAAGTCTTAAATCTTAGGCCGGTCACAATGGCTTAGCTTTTCACGATGTAGAATTTTTTTTTAGAAAGAGACATTGGCACTATCAAATGTGACTTACAATGACTTTTAAGCGTCCACAATGACATGGCACAGTGGTTAGAGGCTTGGATGCCGTATTGACAATTTGGACCGGGGAGCTGGAGTGTGGAGGTTGGAATCCCGTAAAGGGCGACTTCTTTCAAGATATCTTGGTATAATGACGACCCATGATTACGAGCCACTGTGCTAGGTTACTCGATTAACATCTCCGCTCATTCCGTGGGACAGAGGAGCGGGGGCCTTTCGGTTGGTGGTTTAACCGTTTTTTTACAATGACTTCTAAATAGCCAATGTATATGGATTGAATATGAATGGCAATGTGACTCTGCAACCACTCATTTTCTCATTTTACTTTTCTCTATCTTGCTTTCTACAACAACAACAACAACAAAAAAAAAACCTTATTTAAAGCTGCTCCAAAGGCACAATTTTTTCTCTCTCTTCCCATTTACTTTTGATCATTGTAGACACCATTGTAAATAAGAATGAGGTTGTAACGCCCCGCTCCCACATATCGAACCCTTATCCGGAAGAGAACGTTCGGCGCGTATAACATTAAATAAATCTAATATTATACGACAGCCTCTACGTCGTCGTATCAAAATTAAAGCAACTGAAGCCCAAATAGGCTCGGGTAAAATCATAAATGCCTCTAAGAATATAATACAAACCGACTAGGGGTAGAAAGGAAAATTTTACAACAACGATATGAAGCTTACAACGTACGATGTTCCAAAAGAAAGATACAACACTTGTCTTATAAACCTGAAATAAAAGTACAACATAATCTAGTACAACATTTATTATAAAAGTAAAAAGAAAGTATCATCATGGCATCAACGTCATCAAATCATGATCGAACTCCTCAACGAGCTCAAGGCTAACATGTTCGTCTTCTCACCCCAAAAGCACACAAAACAACATATGCAATTGAGGTAAGTACAAAGTACTTAACAAGAGGACGAAGCTAATGTATAATTAAGTCTTACAATGAAAGGTTCATTAGTTATTACTAAGTTATCTTTATGAGGCCGATTAAAACTCTAGGGTTCATTTCATGCTCATCAACATGTTGTAACTATTGGTTTCTAGCTTATCTTATCTTTGTTACATCATCATTCAAGGGCACTACGCATGATGAATATCCACCATGAGATATCGTTTGTAACCTATCAACGGATCACACCAATAGCCACGGAGGAAAGCTCGATAGTGTACACGCTCGGCGGAGTCCCTCCGTACGTAGGGTCTCGGACTTACGGGGTGGTGTTCCTCTGTACGTAGGGTCTAAAGACTTACGAAGTTATCCACTTTATCTGAACGCCCACACATCGCGATAGAGACTTGTGCCTTACCAAGAATGGATTGATGTTTAATCTTTTCACTGCACAAGTATGTTTGTTAATATGTTGTTAACTAACCACCTAAGTGTTTTCAAGTAAGCTCCCTCACAACTCCTACTCTCTTACTTAGACCCCTAGACAGGGACAAGCCCTAGCATATACACAGACATTGATGAATCATAATTCATCAAAGCACAAGCCAATCATACACTTCCGACGGTCCCGAACTTCAACTCCCTTGAAGAGTACATTTGATGCCAGAACTAAACTCATCAGAAGCTTAATCAGGGCTTGTTCAAGTTCATTTAATGTTATTAGGTCAACAAACAACATTTAAAACTAGACTCGAGGCTCAAAACTAACTAAACACAATAAAAGACAAGTCCAGTGCGCTTGCACTGGCCAAACATAGACTTTCTGCCAGGCTGGTGTGCTTGCACTGGGCTCTGGAGCGCCCGCATTAGCCCCGGTGAGCCTGCACCAAGCCCTAGAACGTAAAAATGGACTTTCTGCTTCCCAGTACGCCCGCACCGGAATCTGGTGCGCCCGCACCAAGCGTAGAAACTCCCAAAAACTCAGTTTATGCATCTAAACGATCTCCACTCGATCCTAAACAAGTTTAACATCAATAAGCACATCAAAACAACAGAAAAGTACAACTTTTACATAACTAAACATAACATACTTCTCTAACACAAATAGGCATGATTTCTAGCATTAAAACACCACAAAGTATACCCAAAACACAACCTTAACAACATAAGACTTTAATTAGACATTAGGAAGAGCCCCTTACCTTTTAGCAAGCCAAAAGCAAAGCAAAACCTTTAGAAAGACTGCAGCACAACTAGGACTTCAACCCAAACCTTTCTCAAAACTCTAACTTTCTTGTACCAAAAGCGATTCTCTTGTACGGCGATTCCAAATCTTCAAGCGATTACGAAAACCGATCACAGACTTGTGAGAATTGTGGAAAAGTCTCCTTCTTTTCTTGCTTTCTGTTATTACGATTTGAGAGGAACGTATAAGTCGAAAATCATGTTTGAAAACTCTGATGGTAATGGGAGGTTTTAATTCCAAAATAAACTTCCCACTAACTCAATTAATTACAATTAATTTCCTTTAATCATAATTAATTCCCAAACAATTATTAATTATCCATATTACTATTTTTACGCTATAAAACTTAATCCGCATAAATTAAATATAATACCATGTTTTCCGTAAAAGACATATACGCCTTTTCAAAAATTCGGGATATTCTTGAGGTTATAATCCCATGTAGGACTTTGTACATCTTTTAAGGTGAAATCACAATGAGAAATGGATGAGCCATTGTGATCAGCCTTATGGTGACCGACCGACTCCTGTTTTGGGCAACAACAAAACAAAAGGACAAAATCATGTCCATTTAACGTAGTTTTAAAATTAACTAGCAAAATGGGCGTGCGTTGTTGCGTGTTGGTGTTGGTTAAATTGATATATTTATATGAAATTTAACAACATAATTTAACGTTATATATTGTTAAGTAGGTGTTTAACTCGAAAATAAGTATAATGTACAACGGTAACCTTGTATGAGTTAATTGTTTCAATTGTAAATTCGATGAGTGGAATAGACATTGATGGCCAAAACAATGATGTTCAACTTTAAGCGGTAGAGTACCGGTCGGAAACACTATAGTGACGAGCAATGTCGTATCACCACGAGGAATTAGTCAAGTATCACATCATGCTCGTATTTAGTTTATGCTTACAAATATTGGTGAAGGTAATAGCGAATAAAAATGCTGACTTTAAAATATATGGTAAATAAAATAGCTAAATTATCGTCAAAAACACTACTCTCAATACATTTACCGAATCACTAGGGATGAGCTTTAACTTACCAACCAACCAGTAGTTTCTAATGAATATGTTTGTGGGTCTTTGTCTTCTAAAGCGGGTCCTGGCGTGATACCACACAACCTAGTTACCATATACTCAGTTCAACAATCCCTCTATAAGACTTAATTGACCTAATATGATGAAGAACAATGAGATGCTCCGCATCCACCGAGTTCACGGCTTAACTAGAAGAACCTTACCAAGGCAATTTCGCAAAAACTCGACTAGTTCGTGCATGAATTCTAAAACTTTATATCGCACACTCTCTCACAAAATACATTTATAAAGTTCGTGTGTGATCAATTAATGGTTAGCTACTCCACTAATAGCATTAGGTTCAAGTTTTAGAACACAAACATTCAAAAGATTGAACCTTTAAGACCTACTCATCACTAGATCATCATTCAGGACATTAATTTTGTAGTTCCATCACATAATTTAGCTATTGGAAAATTAGCTACTTATAATTAAATTTGAATCACAGGAATCCATAATAAAGCAAATTAAAGACATGACAAAGATGAAATAAATCTCGAGTTAAATTGAAGTAGCAATCCAAAACCAAGAAATCATCAATTCCTTTGCGTTCCAATCGCGAAAAGCTAAAGAAAATATGCTAGAGTCGTGATACTTGAAAGAATAATTAAAACCCTGAATTTTGCTGCTAAATCTATGGTATAAAATTATGATGTAAAATTCGACCCTAGGCCTTTTTATTGGTGAAAAACCGACCTAAAAAAGCTCTAGCCAAAAAAATAATGATGTCATGCGCGCGCATGGACTATGCATTCCTGCGCATGCAATTGTTGAATGTTGAGCCCATTTCTTTTTGATACCATGCACGCATGCTAGGAGCATCATGCACGCATGAAGTCTCTGAATCCACTTGCTTTTGGCGGGTGAAACATCATGCGTGTGCATGGAATAATCATGTTTGCGCATGCATTCTTGATCCACTACAACATTGGCACATCTTCAGTAGTTGAATGATATATTTGTGCGTGGAGCTCCGAATTAAGTGATTCAAAAGAATTAGAAACCTTATTCAATTTCCCACAACTTTTATGGAGACCATATGCCAAGAAAATGCCTCCAAGATGGTCCAAATTGCAGATAAAGTGAAGGCAAGGTAAAAACCCCAAAGATTCTCAATCTATTCCACATCGCTAGCTTCATGCACATTTCTTCCACCTCTGGACCGGACAAATCTCTGGACATGTATGAGGACTGGATACAAAGGCAATCAGAGACCTCTCACTTATTGTTCTTTATAAACGATCATAAAACCTTCAGGAGGTTTATTGGCCCTCTCATCAGATGACGGAAGGCAAGTATTGAATATTTTCAGGTCGATATCATAAGTCCAGCAAATCTCCTTCATGGAAGCATAGACGGTAAGAGAGGATCGAATATCCTCCACACCAGGAAGTACTACCACAACCTTAGATGAGTCTATACCTTTCTTTTGAGCGGGTTGAGTACTTTCAGATGGATTCAAAACTTCTGGAATTGAGGTACCTTAATCTTCAATAGAAGCCGTTGAGATATCGGTGAGGATTTTGGTTTTAGAAGACGAAGTGAATTACTTTGTTGATGGAGATTTGAATTTCAAAAGACAATTTGGCGTATTAATGATGAGAGACCTTGGGTTCCCACTTATTAAGAAATGCCACATCATCTCCAATCAGACCTAACATATTACCTCCGTTCCAACTTAGGTCTATGGGGCTTTTGACGTGGGTATGACCCGGCGTCACACACGTGGCACCTAATAGGCTATATCAGACCCTCTTACCGTATGGGCCACAAAAGTTCTGCCTAATTTAGGACCTCATACTCTAAATGAATTTGATGAAGATGTCTCAATCTGTTATAAAGTGTCTCCAACCCTCATTCTCGCGATATGGTGCAGGATCACTTCGGTCCTGAATTCTCAGCTCGGGTCAAATCATCATCACCGACTTCAGGTTTCTGAGATGACCGGTCAGGTCTTTTAGGAGAGTATAAGTGCCATAATAATGTCTTCATGATTCTCACTCTATTATTACAATAATTGTAAACCGTCCAATGATTTCAATCATGTCCATAAATTTCGCATCGAATCTCTTAACGAATATTACATTATACGATTTTAAATACACGTTTTACTAGTTTACAAAAACTTTATTCAAAATGAAATCGTCGATTTCTTTATTTTACATAATGCGGTAGATATAAAAGAAAATATACAGAATCTGGATGTGTGCGGTAGATGTAAAGTAAATTTTACAGAATCTGTAGTTTACGGTAAGAATTAGAGTATCTCTGCTGCGGTGTTATTTTTCCGTTGAAATCTCTACAATAGAGTTTTAAAGGATTCTGATCTAATCACGGGTTAAATTTACGTAGATAAGGAAAAATGGCTTACATGATGCACCGGACAGATTCAATCGGTGGCCGCCGTGACGCGTGTCCGACACAAGACCGCGACACGACATGCTCGACACCGTGTCCGACACGTCTCGGTGATTAAATTAATATTATTTAGAATTTAAATATCAAACACGCTTCCGACATATTATTGACACTTTCGACACGGCACCGACACACTCACGAACCCAATTTTTATATTTAAGTTTTCTTGATGGAAGCGTTAAAATACTGAAAGTTTATATGTTTTTAGTTGATAAGCAATCATTTTACAATTTTAATATTTTGAAAGTCAATATGATTTTTTTTTGGCTGTAGTATAAATATCGAATATCTATTAGGATATTTATAGAGTTTATGTTATCCTTATTTTATTCTAGTTTTTTTGGATGTTTACGAATATTTTTTTGATAAATTGAATTATATATATATATATATATATATATATATATATATATATATATATATATATATATTATAACGTGTCGCGGCGTATAAGTAATCTTTAAATTTTGGATTTAGTAATCTGCACGGCGTGTTAGGTAATGCGTGTCGTCTGACGTATCCGTCAATGTCGTGTCTGTGTAACGTAGACGGCTCCATACTGAATTTGAATGTTGATGTACTTTGAAGCTCTTTTTTTCATTCTCCCTTCAGATCATCGACATTGAAGCTTGGAGTGGCAATGACAATGTTGTAATCCAAATGAATCAGTAGTTGCTGTTAAATGCATCTCACTGTTTTTGAGATATTGTTTCGGATATAGAGATAGAAAACAGTTGGGAGATAAATTCGGAAAATCTTCGAAATCCAGAAAATGAAACGTTTCCTCAAATAGAGAGAAGGAAATGTAATCCTAATTCCCAAAATGCAAAACCCTAAATTTGTAATAAGCAATCCGAATCCACGTACAGCCACCATGATCGGCGGTCCGCCGTGTCTCCCTCTGGAGCTAATCTCAGATATCCTCTCTAGGCTTCCATCAAAAATCTTTTGCAGATTCAAGTGTGTTTCAAGGATTTCCTGTTTTAATTTCATCTGATTCCCAATTCAAGGATTTCCATCGTGGACGATTTTCGGAAAACCCTCGACTGCATCAATACGAAATAAGCATTTCCGATGGGTTGGAATCAAAATTTAAACTGTCCCAAACTACATTCGATTTGACAAGCGGCCAAGAGTGTGATAAATTTGATCTTGAAGTTTCAAAGTCGCCCAAGCAGTCTGCTTTTATTAAGGTGATTTTTGTCGTGAATTAGTATGCATATATTCTGATTGGCAAATCATGGTTTTGAATCCCACTACACATCAATTTATTTCCTTGTCTATCAACAATGTGATTCTGCCTAATTCTGTTGGTATATGCTATGTAGATTCTTTCAAAGAATACAAAATTGTCTGGCTCATCATGACCTGGGTTGCCAAGTTTATACAGTGAACAATGGCAGCAATGGTTAGTTGGTTACACGGTTTCTACCAAAATGTTTGAGGGGACACCACAGGATAATTTCTATAACGCAGGTTGGTTTGAACTACTACCTATTTGTGTAGATGGTGTACTGTACTGGATGAGTAATGCTTACCCTGTTACGAGGAAGATGGTCACGCATTACTTGAATCTGAAAGACAATTCTCATGGAAAATTTCCTTTTATTGAAAGGGACAAAGTAGAAAACGATGAAACAGGTGCTTTCATGGCTAAATTTGCTGAACTCCAAGGTTCATTGTGCATACAATGTAGTTCACTAAGATTTAAAGGTTTTCTAGTTTACGCACTTAAGGATACGAAGTTGGGCTTGTGGGAGGAGGTATACAATATTCCTTATCCACCAGGAATTGAAAATAGGATATTGTCCCCTGAGGAAAGGCACATCGCTTTCGCTTTTGCTGAGTCTATTTCTTACAGGCCAGCTATGTCCCTTCTAGTACCTCATGTGTTGGGTTTTTTACCTGCAAACCATAGTGGTAATGGTGTACCGGACTTTGTGGTTTCAGAGTACATTGTTCATGAAACATGTCGGGTTCATATTGTGGAAAATGAGTGCGATAAAGACATCAGCAGATATTCGGTTCAGTCCATGAAAGACATGTCAATTGTTGTATTATGAGGGTCTATTCTCTTTCAAAAGATCGTAACGTTCTCCTTCTCCAATGAATGACAGACCTTTCTGAAATGATGTGTGTGATGGAATGTTCTTGGTCCAGGTTTTCCCTTTAGAAATGAGGCTTTACCGGCAACTTTTAGGCCATCATGCATGTATTGATATTTGATAGAGTAGCAGATGGATCAATTTGTTTTTCTTTTCCCTAACTAAGGGCACAAATAATGCAGTAGAAATAATGAGAACTTCACAGTTTGTTTGAGTAATTGTCATCTACCTTAAAGTTAATGATTTAAACGTGCCTTTCTTTTTACATTGTCATAGCATTTTTTTTCTACACGGCTTATACATTGAAAGATGGCAGCACAAGATTACACAGTTTCTACCAGAATATTTGATGGGCCACACCGCATGCAGGTTAATTTCTACAACGCTGGTTTAGCTGAACAACTACCTATTTGTGTGGATGATGAATTGTACAGGATGGGTAGTATTACTTGGCCTGATACGAAGAAGATGGTCGTGTATATATTACTTGAATCTGAAAGACAATTCTCATGGAAAATTTCGTTTTCAAGAGGGAAACAAATGAGGAAAGATGATAGGGGTGTTAGCATGGCCAAGTTAGTTGAACTTCAACTCTCCAAAGGCTATTTGTGTATACTTTATAGTTCCCAAAATGCTAAAGGTTGTCTGATTCTGCGCTTAACTTGATGATACTAAGTTGGGCTCGTGGGGAGCAGGTATACCATATTCTTGTTCGTCCAGGGATTTGGAGTAGGGCAGTTTAGTTTTACCGTTATTAGTAGAGCCGATATGCCTGTGTCTGAAGCTGAATGCACGGAGTCTTTTCTTGCAGGCCAGCTAGCTATCTCACATATAGTGCCACGACTGTTGGGTGTTCTTTGTGCTCCACTTTTGGTTCTTTGTCTTGCTATAACAGTACAACTTATCAAATTTCCGTTTGAGTTTGATTATTGTTTGATTCAAGAGAAGATACATGAAGCGGGCGGAGAGTTGTTTTTGCGGCTAAATTTAAGTTCAATGTTAGATGGTTTTGAGCATATAAAGCATAGTAGAACAAAAAGCAAAGTAAGTATTCATATTGTATCTGATGAAAACAAAGTGGCCTGAATTGAAGAGCAAATTTATCCTTATTTCTTGCTTCTTTTTCTTTCTTCATTTGTTCTACCTGATGGTTTTATTTCTACTTCCACCAGATGTTCTTACATTAAGATTCTCTCATGTTTACATAAGGAGATGTGCAAATGTGATGTTTGTGCTTTACACAAAATGTCACTATTTTCAGTAAAGTATAGTGTATTGCAACAGAGACTCTTCATATATATTTTAGATGTGATCCAAACATCAACTCAACATGCCTGCAGGGTGTGATCTTTGGAAGAAAGCAGAGAAACATCTGAAAGATTCTCGGAATGATTAAAAGGGTGATCATCGTCACCTGAGATCACGTTGCCTTTGAATCCGTGCAGTCATCACCCAAAAAAGGCGATTTGTTTCTGGTTTTGAGTTCCATTCCTCAAAATCATCATTATCTTCGTAGAGGGCTTTCTTCCCTGCAGGAACAGGAGGAGGAGTAATGTTTTCTTTCAAACTCTTTATGTGACTATGAAAACTGTTGACACTGATAAGTCTTTCCTCCACCTTCTTTTTTGGAGATATTTGAATGTTATCTTCTTCTTCTTCTTCATCTATGTGATGATTGAAATGGGAAATGGACTTTTTATACGTCTTTTTTGACGAATCCTGCAGAATCCCACCATGATTGGAACTAGTGGGAATCTTGAAGCTCCCAAATCCTTCAATCCCTCTTGTTACTGTCCTGGCTCTGTTCCTCTCTTCTTTAAGAAGCGGCCGGTTTTCGAGTAGCTTCACTATTCTCTCAGCTTTATTTTTAACTGTCAATCCCCAATTGAATCTACAACATACACTACTTTTATCTTAGCCAAAAACATTAAGAAAAAAAAAAAAAACTATGTTTACAACTGCATTGTGCCACACTAAACACCTACACCTCTGATCAAAACTGAACTGTTTGATAAATATCGGTCCCGTTGATCAATGGTCTATAAGTGTGCAGCGATACAAGCATAATCGTAATGGCGGTATATGAATGTATTATATGTTTACCCTTTCTCATCAACATGTTGGAAGCTTCCGGTTTTCTTGATAACGTCTATATCATCTTCAAACTCCTTTGCAACACTTTCGGGTCCATGAGTTAACAAGTGCTCTAACACAATCATAGAATTGTAGGACGCTCTCCAGCTTTTCATATCAAAACTCGTAAATCTGATCCGAGAAACAACGAATAGAGCGACAACATGATCAAGAAAAACGAAGCAACAAATCAAGTTGGCACATATATATAGAATGTTATAGAATAATTCAGATCTTCTACAGCTTAAGCAAGTTACAACCTATATACAAGCCATGAATCAAGTATATATGCATCAAAGAACACCAAACTTAAGTAAAAAAAAAGAAAAAGAAACCTTTTATGAAGGATGTCCACAATTCTTGAATAATCATCAATTTCAAAAGCAGCCTTTGAGATCATCTTCAGGATACGTGTATCAGGTACTCCTGGATTTCCATTGATAGCTTCTTCTGCCAATCTACAAGACCAGAAGAACTTCATTAAACTTTGCTAAAAAAAAAAAAAAAAAAAACAGAAATGCATACACATCTGCATGAACAATACAAAACTTACAGTTGAGTTGGGGTGACATCTGTTAAGGCTAATCTAGCAGTTTTGATCTTCTCCTTGAGGAAAAAAGAAGCCTGCTTCTTGAATTCATGGAGAAATGGAGAACCCATATTCCCGATGCTGATCTTGTCTGAATTAGTAGACATCATTCGAAATCGAATCACCTTGATGTGAAGAAGGCTTTTTAAATTTACAAAATTTAGTCCAAAATGAAGAAAAGTTTGAATCTAGTAAATGAAACTTGAACTAATCCATGACCTCAGAAAGTTGTGAATTTCAACATCAAAATGTAATCAAGTGGAATTAAAATATGTGGTGAAAGCCATATTTTTGACTTTATGTTCCAAGGAAAGGACACTTGGAAGGCCAGATGTGGATTTGTCTGGTGAATTCATACAAAAAGAAGAGAATGGAACGAGGTGAGTTCGTGGAAGATTTTTTTTATTTTGGTTTGAAATCAAACTAGGTGTTCTCTTTTAAAATTAATATAAATAAATAAAATAAAAAAAACAAATTAGGTGGCTATTCAAAAGAGGAAATACATTACAAATATACCAAGTTTAGAGATCTTAAATCATGAACTTTTAAAATGTTTATTATAGTTCTATGTATCATCCTATAAAAGCATATTTTTGCTTAAAAAACCTCTAAAAGATTTATAGCATCGACTAACTAAAATACATTTTTCTTCATTTATTATTGCTATGGAGCGATTCATGTGCATAAACCTTTTGCCCATTTCTATTTCCTAGTCAGCAGCTCCACAATTATAACAAACATTTTTTAAAAGGTTTTAAATGCTTGACTACATCCCATTGGAGATGTCCTTAGTGTATGCTATATGAAAGATGATATTTTCCAAATTCAGTGACATTTAGAACACATTCAATTTTTTTTTAGCAAAAATGACAATAGGTATTGTACTAGATAAAAATGCTTTTATTTATTTCAAAACTCTCTAGACATTATACTCATAATTAATCCAAAAAAATCAGGGTTATGAAACATGTATCCAATAACGGATCTACATCGACCCCTTAATGTTTTTACCTATATATTACCTATAAATAATGTTTGGAGCCCTCTTAGAGTATTTTCAGTCATAAAAGGTTTATGTGCCACGCCATCCATTTTCTATAAACCTAAACCCTTTTTAAAGTATAAACATTTTCAATATAAATATTTTCTTTCTGATCGTAAAGTTTTTTACAAATCTTGGCGTCGTCGTATTATAAGCATTTACATAAACATTTTACTCACTTGCGTTTTATTTAGCTGTGGTGATTCTTAAAATCAAATTTTTATTTTTATCATCGTGGTTACATTTCCAATAGCATATTTAATACTCTTTCCGTTTGTCAATATTATGTTTTATTTCTGGCGCCATTCAACCAATCAATTTTTCGTATTCAATACACCACTACACTTTTCAAGATATTTTTAGTATTTTATAATAAAAATCAATGCAATTCTTCATTTTCTTAATTTTTGTGTTTTCTCAAAATCGACAGAATGATAAGAAGCGGAGGAGTACAACTTTACAAAAACCTATTATAACTTGAGATAAAAAGTAGAAAGTCTCTTTTTAGCGTGAAATAAATAAAGCAGACGATGAAATTCTAAAATGTGCAAAAGGACAAACATTTCCCGCGTGACAAAAATGCCTTGCTTATGATAAAAGCGAAGCGGAAATAGAATTGAATAGGGCACCGACCACGTTCATTTTCATTCCTCCACGATTAAACCACTCGCATTCCACGGAAATTTTCATTACTCCACGATTAAACCACTCGCATTCCACGGAAATTTCATCAAAAGCGAAGAATTAGGGCGATTCAACAAGAAATCGATAAAAAGTCGAGTTCGAAGAAAAAAAAGTAGTATCGAAGAATTTTTCGATTTTTGCAATATGTCCAAAGAAAAAGGGAAATGGAAGCAATGGTGAAGAAGAAGAAGAAAAACGATTCTGGTAAGAACTATGAACCAATATATTCTGATTTGGATTTATATCATTTTATGTTGAGGCTTAGATTCAAACAACATTCTACTGCTAATATAAAATTGATACTACTAAAATGTGAAAATGCAAGGCGGTTGATCAAAAGTTACAAAATATTTTACGTATGTGCATGCCCTATATATAAAGATTGGCTTATTCTTTTGCTCATCATCGATAATGAGCATAGATCGTCAACAGCGACAATTGATGTCATAATGATCTCAAAAGCTATTGAATATGATTGTTATTTTTTAGTGTCACAAACATTAATGATGCTTAAATAATCGGACTTCATATATTCGCGATCTTTGGGATGTGGTTATAATGATCGCGATACTCATCTTGGGATGTGGTTATAATGATCACGATCTTTGGGATGGGGTGATCGCGATCGCGTCATCGTCGTGATCACGATCATCGATCACGTCACGTCACGAAGCGATATGATATGATATGATATGATATGATTTGATGCGATATGATATGAATTTTTAGTGTCAAACATTAACATCCAATGCAAAATATTTATACATGCGGTACTCATTGCGATATAGATCAAACTTAAATGCTATACATGACTTCTCGAAAGCGTAAAAAGTGATCTTAAAAAGAACACAAAGATGCAATCGTGAGAACCCGTTCGAGACACATCTTGAAAGCACTTTATAAATCTCGGATCATTGTAAAGAAGAGGAAGAATGAGATGATGGATGCATTCATAAGCGCGACTATGACAAAAAGAAACATTCAACATTCTTTGGTCAATCATGCATGCCAACTAAATTAGATATCAAGTGATCTTTGGGATAGATGATGGGGAAAAGAAGTTGGAAACATCAAAGCTCATGGAAGGCGGGAAACAAAGTTAGAAAAAAATATTTTAAAGCGCAACAAGACTAAGTGCACACATGGTAAAAGTTAAAGTGATGGAGCTTGTCGAAAAACAAGACAAAGAATCTATTGATGACTCTGTCAAGCTAATGTGTCTACTCTTTGCTCCACACAGTCTTGATTCCAAATACGAGGAGGAAATATAGCATGGGGCTTATTATACTATGTTGATGACATAGAGAGATTAACTACTTTCAAGCTGGTCACAATATGTGTTAGACCAACTCATTTGATGGCTTAAACCAAAATTGGAATAATCCAAAACAAGTGAATGGATGCACAATCTTTGTTACACTGTAAGTTTGTTTCCACTTTAAATCTTACTTATATTATGCAATAATCATGTTAAAATTACTAACATAAACTATATTAAATGCGGTATTGGTTTTGTGAGCACTCGAAGCAATTAGACCAAAAGGATACAAATGGTGGACAAAAAGAACCAAACCAGAAAGGAAAGAAGGGACTTTCATCAAATGGAATACCAAGAATTACAAAATGGAACATAAGAGAACTTGAGAAACTGGTTGTACCAAGAAAGAAGGGAGAACAAGGAATTCTAACCAAGAAGAATAAGAAATTGGTAAGATATCATACATTGTCACTAACTCTTATACAATTTACACTAACAACTTACACAAAATCCTTTTCATGCATTGTAGTTCAACAAAAAGAATGACGCTCTACAATAGATGAGAAATGGGTGATCAAAGAGTTGGATGATGAATTCAACACCGAAGATGAAGATGACAATGAAGAAGAACAAGAGGAAGGGGAGGAAGGAGAGGAAGAAGAAGAAGGAAATGATGAAGCACCGGAAAAAGCAGGAGAGGAAGAGCAGAGGAAGAGGAAGGAGAGGATCAAGAGCAAGAAGTGGAAGGAATGGAAGAAAGAGCAAGAAGAGGAGGAAGGAGAAGAAGAGCAAAAGCAGAGAGGAAGAAAATGCGGATGGAATGGACAATGCATGCATTTGGAAGAAAAGGAAGATGGACAAGCTTCAAGGGAGGTAAAAACATTAAAACCTACATTATATGAATGATCGATGCTCGATGTCAATGATCATCGATGATATCGATGTCGATATCGATGCTCGGTAACACAGTATAAACTTATTTTGCGGGACCATAAACAAGAAATATCCATACTACAAACAATGATTGAGGCAAAGAAGAAGATATAAAGAAGCTTCAAGAGAAAGTGCACCAAAAACAAAAGAAATATCGAGCTTGAAGAATGTGTTGAAATTACAAGACCAAGAAACATATATAATTGGCGAAAGAAGCTTTGGATGTTGAATATGAAAACATGAAAACAAAAATGGAGGAACAAGTTGCTAAAATTCTTTGAATTGACATACGAAGTAAACAAATTGAAGGATTTATATGGAAAGGAAAGATCCCAAAATGAGGTCCTTCACACAAAACTTGACAAAAGGCAAGATACATTGAAAATCTCATGGCGAAATGAATCCAAACAAAGATGATCAAGAAAAGAAAGAATCAAGCGAAGGAAGAGGAAGATAGAACAAGGATTGAGACACTTGCACAGAAAGTTCTTGAACTTGAGAAGGAGAGCTTTGAGAAGAGAATACAATCGACCAATTGAAAGGAAAAGTTGAGAGAGCTTAGGAATCGGACAAGACATGAAGATGCATCTAAGTGAAATGAAGAATGCACATTCAAAAGAAAACACGAGAATTCAAAAGCGAGTTGCACAACTTGAAAAGCGGTTATGCGAAAAGATGCAACCATGGATGAGTTGAAAAGAGTGGGTGAAAATAATGCATTATCGGAAAAGCGCTTAGAAAACTTGTAGCGTATGAAGGAGCAGCTTAGATGCAGGAGAAGGAGATTGAAAAATTGAAAAGCTGAAGCGAAGCGTTGAGGACACAAAATATAGAGCTTCAAGTTCATCAAGTAACTCAACAAAGTAAGCCAACAAGCTGGTGAGTCATCATTGATCGAAGGCTTCATCAAAATCCAAGAAAGAAAGCGATTCGAGGATGAAGCGTTCGACTACAACACCAAGAAAGGAAAGAACAAAAAACAACAACAACAAGCAAAGTACATTGCTCCAATGAGACAATGAGGTGATCAATGGAAAAGTACTCATGAAAGACTCAAAGAAGAATACAAGCTGTGGAGCACATGTTATAACCTGAGGCATCTGACGTATATGGGATCATAATCAAGAGGGTGGGCAAAAGTAAGTATCTTTTCATAATAAATTCATGTAATACTTGTATAAGGATTACATATTCAACAATAATGTGACTCTATAATCATACCACAGCAAAGAAGTATGGGCAAGATCAATGGGAGATTACCCGTTTGTCACGATCAACTCAGCTAGTGTTTGTAATGAATAACTTATTCATTGACGAATCGGTAAGTTCATAATATCTTTGAAATATCTACTTCCATATGCAATATAATTTAGCTCTTGACAAAATAACTTCATCCATGATTATAGATGCAATGTGCACAATCATGGGAAAGCGGGGTAATACATGAAAATTACCGAGATAATTGGCGACACCGTTGGTATGATGAAAAATCGGCTATTATACTCACATAAATCACGATAATACATTTATTACTATGAACATTAACATTCTTTTTGCAGGGGATTTCTTAAAGTTCTACAACACGATGGGTAATCTTGACAAGGAACCCGTTGAAGAAATTGTCAAACCACAAAACGAGGAAAAGCAGTTCTTATTCCGTTTGTGGGGCAAAGGTAAATAAGAAGATGGGAACCATTGGGTGCTTCTCACACACAACAACCATGAAGGTACTTGGAATATGTACCATTCATTGAAAGCAAGGAAGAACAAAGGACCACTTACTTGAAGGATTGTGAAAGCTATGGTAAGCAACAACTTATCACTGTATCGATCGTCACGATCGTCGTCTGCGATCACTGCGATGCTGCATGATCACGATACTTATATTGTTTATTGATACTTTGTTAGTCTAACATCTATTGTTATACATATTCATTCACAACAATCATTTATTTGGGACACCGTGTACCCGGATGAAGCAACAAAGCCGGAGAAGTCTCGAAGAAGCCTCGGAAGATAAACAAAGTTCGCGACTACCCTTACTGAAAAACAAAAGCGTAAGAAAGTATTACATACATTGTATATGATTACTAACATGACTCTTAATCAATTGAACTAAAGCGATGCGAGGAGCGATTGTCTTTGTTTATATGATATACTACATCAACGAGAATCGTAACAAGAAATGCAATCAAAGGATTTGAAAGATGAAGAAGTCCAACAAATGAAAGGAATGATCATAAAGCGACATAACAATGAATGAAATGTTCTTTGGTACCTTAGTATTATTCTTAAAATGTAAACTAATGTTAAATTGTTACTCTTGGTTATTCTAACTACTTTTGTCAATGAATGGTCAACAATTGAAGTACTTTTGTTGTCAAGTACATATTGAATGTTACTCACGAATGATCTGGACTACTTTTGTCAATGAATGGTCTTTTATTTCTCAAATATTATATTAGACAAACTACAAATGACTATTATTATGTCGGTTTAATTGCAAATCTAATTATTCAAATCTTTATCAAAATAAGAAGCTCTTAATCACGAGAATCATGCTCATTAAACAAGTACAAAAAATATTGAACAATCGGTAAAGAAATAGCACACATTACAAAACTATTACTCAGAAGCAAATATAATCATTATTATTCAATGCAAGCTGTCAAATATGATGATATGATATCGATATCGATATCGATTCGATGTCGATTATCGATCTTGATATGTAAATTCATAGTGATAAACAAAATCGGTACAAAACAAAACACCACAACCATTTTCTACAATCATCAACGGTATAAAATCATTGATTGAGCAATGAAGTACATCTTTTCTTATTGTGACTAGAAGAACCACAGCGACTACATTTATATACGCGCTTTGAGCGTTTTGATGACTCTCACGTGAAAGAATGCGTTTAGTCAAGGTCTTCAGGTGCCTCTAGAGAATGGAGGCAACAATGAGATAAAGGTGATATTTGAGATGATAAATAAGTATCGGAACATGATAAATTGCATATTGATAACAATCCACAAAGCGAGCTTGTCTGTAACAAACATCGACATAATCATGCAAAAACAGTCTTGTACTCATGACAGCAGCAACTTCATGACCACATGGATAACCAAATCTTTGCCAAATAGAGCAAGAGCATGTCCGATCCCTCAAATTCACTGAAGCACTCGGTGAAGAATGAACCTCGTAAACAAAAGCCGTCGAGCTAACAACATGCCACTGCTTACATTGATCCATGATACGCAATAGAATGGCATCAATTGTGGGACAAATAGCAGTAGACCATGATGCAGCTAAAGTTCTCTTATCTACAACAGCAACATTAAAAAACTAAGCGATCATGAACAAACACATTAACATGAGAACAGTAAAAGTAAAACTAACACAAACACGAAAGCATTGCATAAGTTTAATACGGATAGCATCAACCAAGTTAACAACGGAAGATGGCGCTCTTTCACAACTACGCATTAAAGGATTACGCCGTGCTAGATGATATGTATCCATACCGACAACCCTTGAAGTGATCATTAGCCCGATTCTCGTGCCGGATTTTTAAAAAATGCTTTGCGACATCACCACCCTCAAATAGCATTAAGTTATAATTAGAATCAAATTGATTTGGTAGAAGCATAGGCACCTTCTTTGAAGCAACTCAACCATTCGATGCCTAAAAAACTTGTTTTTGAAAATTGACACAACTTCTCACGTAAATTAAGCTTCAAATGATACAAACAATATGAATGGTAAGGGTCGGAAAAGCGATCTGAACACCATCAATCAAACCAGGATTCTATCACTCGTAAATGTAAGATGCGCATAGGATCCAAAATAGCCTTGATTGATGAGAAACCGGTTCCAATTTTCAATGTCCTCGGAATCAACAATAGCAAAACAAAGGGATAGATACAACATAAAAGAAAATAATATGAATGTCGAGTTTATAATCTTGATGAGTATTCTAAATCAAATCACGATCACGTCACGTCTTTGTGTTACTCGCATTTACTAATCAAACATATTATATAGCAAGTAAAAACTCATATACATTGATTACCATCTTTCCGGTAGCACCCAATAAATGACCCCTAAATTGACCGCTTCCAAATGTGCTCCGTCGAGGAAAAAGGAGAGGGCGACAAGCATTGAAACCACGTATGCAACGACAAAAGCAACAAACAATCGTTTAAAAGCGACATGATCCATGATCCACTTCATAAACAACACGAGGCAGATTTGAATCCAAGAGACATGCAACATATCACGAGGCAATCTGTTTAAAGATTCATACGTTTCAAACAAAGTGATTTGGCTTTCGACACACCAACTCTTGCTTTGAAATATGTAACCTAGCGATAATAGGAGAACAAATCGCGTTAACTACACGAGGACTCAAAGTAGGTGTATCGCGCACCATAGTTTCAATAACATACGCAACAAGCTCAGAACTCATTCGTGAACCATCAAAAGAACGACCAGTGAACCACAAATATGAGCGAGTGCATGAGTCTACAACATAAAAATAGCCATTCGTATTCAATTTTAAACCATGAACCTTCCAGTGCACAATTATATATTTCCTTGAAAGGACAATAAACATTATCTAATCTTTGTCATTCTTTTTTAAAACATATTGAAAACCGGTGTATATGGACACCTTTTGCAAAGATAATCACGAATTCGAGGCACCACCATAAAACAACATCCCAGATTTAAAGATATCTTATCGACTAGCTCAAGCTAGCCATGCTAAGCGAGGAACTAAGCGACATAAAATCTTCATCCTTATCGGCACAAACAACAGGCAAACAACTATTCGAGCTTGAAACAACATCACCACCATCGGTGAGCAGTACTAGAAGTTGATGAAGAAATATTCTTTATCTTGTACAACATCGGATGAAGACCATGCCCATTAAAGGGCGAGAAACAATAAACAACGAAACCAAATCTTAAATCATTAGATAAAATACACTTAGAACAACCAGGTAACTTGTAGTACAACTTAACACACGATGGATTCAAAGAAGACCATTTCTACAATCTTATCAATAATAAACTCAAAGCAATCGAGTTTGAAGAAGCAGGCCAAGACATAAGTCTCAATCATGTTTGCAAAGCAAAACCACCATCCTCACACAATACGCAAGGAAACACAAGGAAAACTTAAAAACTAACTTTAAAGAAATAAGTCATTAACAATGAAAATCGTTCACAATCTTTGTTTTCTAACACGATGTCGATAACATGTACAATGAACGAAAGAAATCATGCTCTTTCTCTCTCGTAACATCACGCTTCAACATTGTAATTAAATCTGATATTCACGAAGCGATCTGTACATACATAGGTTACACAAATGAGAATCGAGGATTTAAAAGCAATAAAGAGAAAAAAATGTGTCTCCAATGGAAATCGATCTCAAAATAAAGCGAAAACATAATCAAAATGAGGTATCAAACTAAAAATACAATGCGATTTGACTTGAATGGAAAATAAGCGAAGAACAACAGATTACAAACAAACAAAAGCAATTTGAAAGCGAAAATGATCGACTACGAAATAAAAAATCAATGAAAATTTGAGATGAAAACTTACCTTCAAGCTAAAGATCAAAGCGAAACACAATTCACGCCGTAAATTGAAAAGGAAATATAGGAAGATGAAATTGAGCAGAAAATCAATGAAGATCGCCAAAAAAGCAGTCGAAACAATGAAATTGAAGGCATGAAAAGAATCGACCAAGCATTTAATGATGAAAGCGAATTAGCGCCTATTAAATATGAAAACATAAATGAAGGGCAAATGAGTCCGTCACGGAAAATTATTGTCGCTATTGCAACTAATAATTTGAACCCGGGATTAAGACTTAATTAAGGGGGAAAAAAGGGACTTATACTAATTTTCCTAAATTTATGTCACTTGGCACGAGATTTGCTCAATAAAGGCTATTAAAGTAATTTAGCTTTTGTATTTTGCTCAAAGAAGGAATTATTATTTGGATGTGCCATGCAATCTACACTCTTCATATGCATCAGCAGTAGAAACAGATTTATGAAATATTTTCTAGAGCTTAAAACCGACTTTTCTCAAATGTAATGTGAAGCCGACTTTGATAAAGTCGGTTCTTGTTTTTTCTTAACCTCTGAAAAATCGAGTCACAGAACAAGGAACCAATTTTGACAAAGTCGTTCTGCTATAATCTGAAAGATAAGTGATCTGTGAATAGATTGAGTATGGTATAGAAAAATAAACCCTTGTGAAAGTTTGAGGCGACTCTCGTGAGCGCATACGGTGCACTATCACCAAAATGAAGATAAAAAATAGAGTTTTTCGCCGAATAGCTCCTGCAATGAGAGGCCTATCACTATTTATTTTTAGGGATATGAGCAATCATCACTCTTGTGAGATCTGCTTTATTCAATTCTTACTAAACATATTTAATTGTTAAAAATTATAGGGATAAGGATGCTGTTGATATTTAATGTGTATAAATAGGGTTGTGAGGTAGAATATGTATTATTTAATATTATTTGAAATGTTATAGGAATAAAGATAGAGATGTTGTTGTAGAGGTTTTTGAATTAAGATGTTGTAAAATAAAAATATGTTTTATTTTATATTATTTTAAAGATAAAATTTAAGGACTCTGCTGGGAATGCCCTGAGATGACATTAATAAAGCAGCCCAAACAAAATGAAAGTAAAATTCCACCATTGACTAGAACTTTCAAGAAACTTGTCTATCCTTCCTTTTTACTCGGCGGTCCCGTCACCTTCTTTGCCCACTTGTTCCATCTCTACGCCAAAGCAATTGTAGGTAAACCCAAATTTTCTTCTTCTGCGTAAGATTCCAATACATGTTGATATTTTCTTCGGTTTGATATGCTTTTATCTTTCCATTTTACACATTTCAATTCCATTCACATTCGTTTATGCATTTAATTTGGTACCTTTTTTTTTTTCTCGAGATTCTTTGATTTGAATGCTGGATTATTTGATTGATTTAATAAGCTTTTCGCTCCCTTCAAGGGAATAATGTTTTTTTTTTTTTTGTGTGTGTTAAATTACCGATTATGATGTTTGAAACTTCTGTTGTTGTTAGTCCCTTTATTTACCTCTGTTTGATGGGATTTTAAACAATTAAGTGAATAATCTGTGGAGAACAATTAGCCATTTATCTAACACCTAAATTGATCTAAGAGCATTTAAGGACCAGGTTTCTGTTAATGTTTTATTTCTTGACTCTGATCTTTATTTTATGTATCATGCATGTTTGTTGGAATTTGTTATAATTTCATCTTCCTCTTTGTTTTTCTTCTTCAAGAACAGGTTTTTGCATCAACATTTCATTGAGCATAGAAGAAACTGGTGATTCAACATGAACAAGACTGCTGCTTTGTGGCCTGCTGCAAGAAATTTTAGAGTTGTGCACCCTGCCAATGGAAGATGGGGTAATGCCTGAGCCCTTTACTCATTACTTGCTTAATTAAGCATCCAACTTTAGAGTTATTTTACTAATCAATCGTATTTCAATCCGTAATCTGGTGCAGTTGGCACATTGATTCCTAAGAAGCTGCCAGATAATGAATCTTCTTCAGAAAGGCAAGTTTCGAAAGCTGAGGCTGAACCAGAACCTGATCCCATTGTTACTTACAGCAGGCCTCCTCCTCTTCCCCCTGTTCTTGGACCGATAGTCGCCTTTACATTGTTGGACTCATGGTTGAAACGCGATTCAGATGACAATTAGCCGCTTGCTGAAGAATGCATAACGATTCAGAAAACGAATGAATGATGATCGGTGATATTAGGTTTCCCATTCCCTTTTCCTTTCTTGTGTATGTGATTTCTGAAAAATGCTTAGTTGTAGGAGGTGTGTATATATGTAGCTCCATGAGCATGAATTTTGACAGATAATATTTTAGAGTTTTTTTTTTATTTGTTTTTTTTTTTATATCATTATTAAAGTCTAAAAAGTCTACAATTTGTATGTTCTATAGAGCAATCTCATTGTCAAATTGTATATTGAAGTATAATGTATTTCAAGACTTCACCCCAAAACACAGACAGAGGACAACTGTACAAACTACCAAGAGATTAAACCACAAATGATTATCCAAAGATACAGACAAAATGGCAATGTTTGCTACAACAATTTGCTTTTGAGAAACTAAACACCAAAGTCCTGTTACTATTAAGTCGTCTTCATCTTAGGAATTGCAGATTCATCCCCAACGCCTTCAAGCAACTTTTCAACATCCTCACCCAACTCCATTAGCCTTGAACTAAGTCTCTCTACTTTGCTCTGTTCTTGACCAAGACAGACAAGCAAATCATTTAACTCAACTTCGCTTTCCTTTTGAGCTTCTTCCCGAGCTTCTGCTATTAGGGCTTCAAAATCTGGCACGGAGGAGATATTCCCACCGTTTCTCACTGATTTTAGCTCTTTTTCTAGATGGAAGTTTGTCTGCTCCAGGCTATTATAAGCATCAGACAAGCTCTTCAAATCAGACTCTGTCTTGGCAGCCAAATTACGATAATCAACAGCCTCAGATTCGATCTTTGCTTTCTCTGCCTTCAGTATCTCTAGTCGTTGATAAGATTCTTGAAGGTCTCTTTTAAGTGCTTCCACCTGGATTTTTTCTGATCCAGTGCTAGGTCTACCCTCCAGCTGAGACGAACCATTTCCACCCGTCCTTGACATCTCCCCAACTAAAGTTGCATTGCGTGATAAAAGTTCCTTCCAGTACAACAAAACCGGAGATCAACTTGGATAAGTACAAAGTAGACACACACACACACACAAAACGATAAAACAAAAGTCCTGTTTCCGGTTCGTGTAGTTTAGTATACCTGCATCTCAAGGCATTGCTTCTGGACAAATGGCTTCAGCCGCTTGATATAGTCATTGTCACTCTCCCCATGTCTTTGTTCAAGTTCTGCAGGGAACACTGACACCTGACCTTTGGGATGGCTATAAACGTCAACAATCTTATCTCTAATCTCAGATTCCAAATGTTTCAAAGATTCAATAAACTCGCTCTCGAATGTATCTGAAACAATAGGATGGTCTTTCTTTGGATAAGTTGCCTCATTATCATCAATGTCTTCGATTTCCGCCATGCTAGCTGCAGTAGATCTAGTCAACTGTCTACTAAAATGAAAAGGCTTAACAAAGCCAGAAGGCAATGTTTTATGCATCTCATCAAACTTGGAGAAATAAGCCGTCAAACCAACTTTTGGCCCATTATTACATCAGCTATGCTCAATGCATCCTTTCCATTTTCACTGGATTTATTGTGTACCACACATTCCCCTAATAGGACAGCAGTCAATCCTCTTACAATCGTGGATACGTTTGAGTTAGAAACTAAATCTAGCAAATAAGTTAAATGCGGTCGTGAATCAAGAAAGCATTGTACTGCACTTGGACAATCACAGAGCCAAACAATAAGCAGCTTTAGGATAATCAATTGAACATAGGCAATCCCAACTCCACTTGATTTCCCGTCTTTATTTTTAACAGAAGATGAAAGAGCCAAATACTTGACCATTCGGTGCAACAGTGGTTCCGAACCTCCTAATGAAGGCATAGGAGCATCGAGTTCAATACGTAATACCTGCGGTTCTTTGTGGATTAGGAAGATAGACAAATACCATGAGGCAGGAAAACACGGAAACATTGCAAACTCCATCTTCGAGAAAACAGGAGGAACAAAAAAAAGAAATTGAAACAGAACAATAGTCGTGAGAACGTAAGGTGAGAATCAAACTGCTTACAGCTCACCCTTTCTTTACATTGTGCATTGTCTTTGAGAACATGAGAGAGAACACTGGCAGCTCTGCAGCAAGTCTGATTAACAAAAAATGGCTCCACATATCATGTGTGATCAACAAAAATGTATGATGAATACACGGAATACAATATCAACCAAAAAACCTAATAGACAAAACGATAAAGATTTTCACGATTCACGCAACTTTTATATTCATTCACATAAAACAGATGATAAACAAAATATGAGTTGCTAAGATTTGCAAATGTTACTTCCTGAAAAAAAAATATTACAGATCAAAATTCTAGAAAAGAGTTGCTAATGAATCCTACATGATTAAAAGCATTTACAACCTACAAAGATGCCTTTGCAGCACGTGGTTATACAAAAAAACGGGCAAGACACTAAAGCCCCCTAAACTATGACAATCCCTAATCAATGTTTCCATAACAAATTGGCCCTTAATATGTTTGTGACATATTGGCCCATGTACATGTAAAATGATCTATATTGGTCCTTACTGTATGAAATAAAACATTTTTTTAGATCTCACAAATACATAGCTCTTGTTTCACAAGTTGAATGCAATAAACAACGTAACGAACGGACTTCAAAATCATCGGCAAGTTGATCTTGTATTACAGTTAAATTTGTGACTCCAGGCAAGGGTTTCGAAGTCCGTTTTTATGTTGTCTGTTGCATTGAAATCCTGGATATAAGAGTTGAGCATTGGGATGATCAAAAGTGATCAGAACTGAATTTTTACAACTGAAACAGTCAATATTGCTGGTGAGGGGTCAATTTGTGACCAAAAAAATTGTTTAGAGTCCGGTTTGTATTTAAAAAAAAAAAAAAATAGGGACCAATATATTACGATTGCAATAGTGCAGGGGCCTTTAATGTTTTTTGCCCTACAGAAAAGGGAGCTTCAAAGAAATCAAATAACTTGAGTTACCTAATGTTTAATTTTTCCTTTGAAATTCAACTATTAAACCTCAAGTATAAGACAAATAGGTATAGGAAATGTAAACTAATCAGTCGTCTTTTTTAGAATGAAATCTTATTTTCAGTATTTTGACTCAAATTCTCCATGTGAAGCAGAAGTTGTAACTTCATCATGCAGCCAAGTAGCCAACAATACGAGCCTAGTAATTTATACGAACCCAAAAAGATTCTAGGATTAGTCCTTACTCTCGAAGCCACACGGTAACAAGCATATAACCTTCCATTTCACACCACTCCAATTGATCATCAACAAGAAACAAAAGCATTCAGAAACAACAAGAAAATGGCAAAAACACCTTAAATTTCAACCAACAAGCAAAGGGACATATAATGTACAATCTTCAACAAAAAAATAAATAAACACTCCATAGCATGAGCTTTTGTATTAACCTAATGGAGTGTGTAGTCCTCACTTTATACTCTGAAAATCAACCTATGGCACAGAAGGGTTAAAAATGTCAAATGAAACAAGAGATGCATACCTCAAGATCACCATCATTTTCACTCATAGTAAGACCATGTAAAAGCATACTGCAAAAAAGATATTTATCAAAAGAAAGAAAAAGAAAAAAAACAAGATTTAGCTTATCTCTGAAGCTAATTGGCTTCACGTAGGCACATTCCCCTGCCCCCCAGACCCTCCCCCCACCACCACACCCCCTCAAAAGAAAAACTCCTCCCTCCCCTGTGTGTCTTTCTTGCATACAAATCACATTCTAATGCTGATTCTCCTATTCAAAACCCCTAAAAGAAAAACTATTTTCCTACATCTGTTGGTTTACATGCAGTCTTTTGCGCATTACATCAGCTGGGATTATTACATATAAATAAAATTATAATATTGTCAGAATATTTGTTTAGAAGTTTTTTTAATTTGTTTCTGCCTTTCCCGACCGTCGGTCATATTTTATGACTAAGGTTGGTTCTTTTCTTTCCTAGGAACCGAAGGCGGCAGGAATTTACTTATTCTTAGCCGTTAGACTAGGATTATATAAACACTGTAATTCTTTGAATTCACTGTAAGAAAAATATTCTTTTCTTGCTCAAATTCTAACAAATATGCAATTGAAAAAGCATACGGTGAGACCGACCTTCCAAATGACATGTGAATGTCTTCCTCAAATGGAGCATGAGTCATCAGTTGAGGTTGTGGGGTTAATGTTGAAGCTAACATTGCCTGTCCATCAGGATTTTCTGCACTCAATCAAGAACATGCCAGTTCAATTGTCGCATGAACAAACTTCAC
The DNA here is from genome assembly GCA_026214975.1 of Gentiana macrophylla. Taxonomy (NCBI): domain Eukaryota; kingdom Viridiplantae; phylum Streptophyta; class Magnoliopsida; order Gentianales; family Gentianaceae; genus Gentiana; species Gentiana macrophylla. The sequence goes on from CM047811.1 coordinate 93,447,271, forward strand.
AAGAATATTCAAGTGAGTAGGAAATATGCAACTAATCAGATTTGATCGATACCAACCTCACAGTAGCTTTTAAAAACATAATCTGCTGCCATGAATTCTAGAGTATTAGAACTGCGTAAGATAATTCTTAGGATAGAATTAAGACAAGGCTCCATGTTCGGTTCCTCCCCAAGTACCATACTAGCAAGGATATCGCGATTCTGCGGGTGACTAATGATAAGATCACCGATGCATTGAAGTGCCTGACAAGGTAGAACCACAATGAAACTCACAAAAGAAATACACGACAGTCTTGGATAGACTATAACCTTAAGCGACAGGGAACAACAGATGAAGTTAATCCAGTGATACAACTTAGTGTATACAGCTCAGTTGGAAGATAAATAACATTGAGATGCATTTTGCTTACCGCAACGGACAGGAACAGGAGCCCATTGGCTTTCCACTCCAAGCATCAGTAAATGTTCCAAAACTTTCTTCTGCAATTGATGAGATATAAAAGTAAAAGGAAAACCGTATTTGAAGGAAAACACAAAGTCCTGAAAATTGAAGCCATACCTGAACCAGGACTGTTTTATTTGTCAAACTATTTGCATCTTTTCCAGGATCAACCTCTGGACCACCCATTATTAGCAAATGAATTGTCTCCAATGTGCTAAGTATATTTATTGTCTAGCGGAAATTGTTCAATGAGATTAATTTAGACATTAAGCAAGGATATGGTAAACAATCCAGAAGAAGAAAATCACAGTTTCATAGGCAGAGTAACGGCATTCAACTTGATCAAAAGGAAATAATAAGCACAAGACAGATAGACTTCAACCTTTTGTTGGTTGAACTTGTAGCTACTTCCTCGGAGCCTTAGAATGGGCAACAAGTGGTCGAATCCCATTGTCTCCCTTAGCAATACCTAGCCCACATCCAAAACACTTAGCAGCACAATATCAAAACATGAAAACAAGGAAACACAGAGATAAGAGAAAAGAAACCTGATTTGAGGCATTGTGGCGGAGGAGATTGTTCAATAATTCAAGGCAATCCTGTAAATAGCCGAGTAAAAAGATGAGGAGACATTTTTACGGTACATCATGTAGTCTCGTTTGTTTCCTTAAAATCCACTAAGTGGGATTAGATATACAAAATCCTTTGAGTAACTAGCAAGCAATTGAGAAATTCGTGACTCAACAAAGGATAACAAATCCACCTAGCATATATGGAAATGAAGACCATAAAAAGGAGGGGCAGGGGGGAATGAAACATCTAACAGCAGGCATCCATGCATTTCTTTGCAAGTATATGACAGTTACAAGAATCATAAACAAGGATGGCCCATGTAATAACACTGCTTGTGCATGTAGCACCAGTCGAGCCTTAAACATACAAAATATGTACTCGAACAGTCCAGTAAAAGCTTTGTCCAGGTTATACCAGTTCAGGATGGGTACACAAGGTCACTCAAAGGATGCTTAGTAGAAGTAATGAATTAGAGACATCCATGTCAAAGACCTCAAGTTGTGCATCCAAATCAACTTCAACATTAGAAAATTAAAACTAGTACGACCCAAGATAGATATGGCTGGAGTAGACACAAAACAAGTGAAGATTACATGTACTAAGAAATGCTGCAGAAACCCCAGCTTTGAGAAAGAGCATAGGAAGTAAACAACCTGCACAACTATGCCTCCGTCAGATCCTCCTTCCTCTTTAATAATGCTAAAGATCTTCTCAAAAGCGCCTTCAAACACAACAATTTTTGGATTTCTATACATATGTCAATGGATTAAGATGAAAGCCGAGCTAAGTCATTCAATGACATCCAAACATCGAAAAGGTTCTACAAACAACAGAATAGAAGAAACAAGGAATAGTCACCTCAGCCTCACGAGTTAAGTAAGTTAGAAGTAACAAAGCCTCATTTCGGATGACCTACAATACATACCATTCAAAATGTCAGGACTTGACAACAGGGAACAGTTAATGCAGATATAAAGACCCTGTCAAAGTACTTTGTCATACCTCACGGTCCATAAGCATATCCATAAGCCCTGTAATACCTCGAGGTATCATCAAAATCGCTTCCTGTAACCTGTAAATTGATTATCCAAAATTTTAAAATGTTCAAGACAAATGAAGGAAATGCAGCACCAAGTACTGCAAAAGGAGGGACAACCATACCTGTTTGGAGAATTATTCAAAAGGGCTGTCAAAATTTGAAGAGTATAATAACGCACATAGAAATCCTCCTCTGACTGCCACGGCACTAGTTAGCAATAGTAAAAAGTGATAAGCAGATCCAGATAATAGAGCAAACCACACCCTTACCAACAAGCTTAAAAGGAGAGAAATGTTGTCAACTTCTACAGACAGTAAATCACTGTTCATTAAAGCTGGTTGAACCTCGTTCTTTGGAGCTTGTGCATGATCAAGAGGAGTTAAGGCACAAACAATAGTTTCCAAAGCTCCCCGAACCTTCAAACAGGCAACAAATGGCAATATTAGCATGAGACTACAGTTTAAGAATGATGGGTTTACACCAATTTTATGTGATAGATCATGCTATCCCTCTTACTCAGCAGTTCGAGTAACTGTAATCCTCAAGTATTTTTCTCTTCAAATACTTCATAAACTAACTCTATACTTGTAGAAGAATTAACTATATTATGTTTTAAAATAGAACTAAAACTTCCATCTAATCCAAATGACCCCTTCAAATCCTAGTTCCTGCACCCACCTTTGCTCCAAGTATCTTTCCTAATATGAAGTAGAACCAGTTCATTCAAGTCTGGCTTTTCTAATATGAAGTGTAATTAGTTCATTCAAGTAATCTAGTCAATGTGTACTAAGGGCAGGAAGAAGGCAAAAATTTACAAAAAAGAAGAAAAAAAAATCGTTAATAAGGACATGATGGCAAAAGGTCACAAACCGTTTCAACATCATCTCTTTCCTCTTTTAAGATCTTCAAAAGCACTTGGAAGCCTGCAGACAACGAAAATAAAAATAAATTGCACAATTTTGAAAACTCCTGGTTCGAAAGAAAGGAAATAAATAACTACCCCTCGCTCCAAAAGCTAACTGTGCAGAATGACTTTCAGTCACAACAGATTGAAGTTCCGCCATTGCATTCCTTCTGTCCTCAGCCAGCACACCATCACTAATACGGTCAAGTAAGCGTTCTATGTAACTGTTGATACAAACAAGTCATTAGTTCTATGAATCAGGTTACTAAAGGTGTTACTGGAAGTACCTAAAGGAAAGACACAACGATGTAATGTTCGAACCAATTATCGAAGAAGTAATAAATACATTCTGCAAAGAAGAAACGGCACAAATATCAAAAGTCTACTTAATCGTCTTTCTCTGTACGGCTTATTGACTATTATTTCATACGTTTATCCTTAAATTTGTGATGGATGGCAACATCAGAAGACTACATTCTTTGAGCGGTATTTAAAAAAAGGCGAAAAAATGATGAAGGAAAATTTGTTACCAAGGATAAAAAAAAGTACAAGCCAGAGACTGCAAGGAAAAAACCGAGTTGGATTCATTCAGAAGGAATAGAAAAGGAAAGATACTTAAATACAAACAACCACAGTAAGTCGGGTGAGTTCATCTTCATACAAGGGCAAATTGGATATGATGTCAAACCTGCTACCAAACTAATCACAATGGTACAGACAGTAATCTTATTTCAAAGAAGCTGCAAAAAGTCGTGCACAACTGTAAGTTAACATCAGAGTGGTGAAATATAAACATAAGAATCAACCACGATTTCAAAAGAACGTCTTAAGCCAAAATATGCTGATCTCCATAAACATTCTCACGAATCTCTAAATACCTAACTCTCCTGAGTGACCCAGTATCTAGAGCTTTTGTGCACCACCAGAAAATAAAATAATGAATACTAGAAACAACATAAAGTACCTGAAGAAAAGTGATAAAGACATGATTTTGAACTCGAAAAACAAGAGCAATTACCTGTCTTGACTAGAATCAGAATTGTCATTCCGAAGAACACGTTCAACGTAACCCTGCCAAAATAAAACTGATCACATTTAACAATCCAAGTATGTGCAAAATGCACTTCAAATTCTCAGTATCAATCAGAAAGTTCTTTAAGACCTCAAGAAACAGAAAATAAAGAAATAAAGGGATGACCTGGTACTTGGAAACTAAATCCATCTCAGTGTCCTTCAATTTGAACAAATGGGTTTCTGCAACAAATTTACAAATAAAGGAAAAATAACCAGCAAAATCAGGTGTTTAAACAAAAACAGAAATAATTCAGCTAAACAAAATGCGATCACGCGAAGCTCATGTTATGCATACTGTGACAGCAAATCAACGTTAGTAGAAAAAATCTTAGTATTTATTTTTCAGAAAGGAAGATTAAAAACGAAGAAGCACAACAACATCACCATTAAACTCTTACAATGAAATAATGCACAAGGAATTCAACTGATGGAAATAACGCCTAATTATTTTTTCTCCGACTAATTTTACCTGGTTTCTTGAATGCTAGGACAGCAACAACATGCGACAGTGAACGAATGTTGTGAAATGGGTCAGGCCAAATGAGCGCAAACCGGAAAGGAGAATCAGATAGTTGTTTTAAATTTTGTTTAAGAAAATTATTTACTTCTAAAAAAATCATGAGAAAAGATATTATAGTGCAGGTATTTAGGATGATATCAGTGAATGGTTTGATTTGTTTAAATTAAAATTATCTCACCTGGGAGTTGTGGGTAGGATAGTCGAGACAAATCTCAATCATCAGCGGTCAAACAATTTTATTTAATTCTTTTTGAAAGCCAATGTATTTTAATAAGAGTTGTCAATTACGCAAGCGTCAACTACATCCGATGGTGGGTGGGTGCCCCAATCCCCAAAAGAAAGCAAAGAAAAACTTTTTCTAGCTAGCAGATGTGCGAGTACAATTTTTATTTAATTGTACGTAGGATCATAACACATTGTATCCACACGAAAATGAAACAATCTAAACACAATTTCAACTAAAGTTCATTTTGTTGAATAAATATTAACCCAATACACTCATATCTTGCGCTTTCATCTAAGATGCAGTAGGCTTAAATGATTCATAAATGATCCGATCAACTGTTTAGATCGTCGTCCTCGCTTGATTTAAAAGGGCTAACTCGAGTTTCCAAAATATTTATATCTCACACTTATAATGTGGTAATGTGCTCCCCCACAACCAATGTGGGATATCACATTCTCACCCCTTAGAAAGGAGTGACGTCCTCACGGTGACGGCCAAGAAACACTCACGTGGAACATTGCGGTTTCGTCCTATCGAGAGAATCAGAGAGGCCCCACCCACATACCCTTTCATAACATAAATACCACTTTCTTTTACATCGGAAATAAAGATTTGAAGAAACCCACTAGGAAGAAATACTTCAAACTAGCTGCAAGTTTAAGCGATAAAAGACAGGAGAATACAACCAGGAAAGTGGATTTGTTTAGCGCCACAGACCATACTAATTATGGCCGTACCGACTTCACTTTCATACCTGTATTCGTATTCATAATTACGCACATTATCAGGTTCAATTACGTACTAATTACCGGAAAACAAAAATAAAATAAATGCTTTAACATAAAAAAAAAAACATATTTTGTTTAAAAGAAGACTTCAAGCAAACAACAACTATTTTCAATTATATACGAGAATCTACGGACAAGAATGATAATCTAACTTAAGTTCTACGGAGCGGTAACTTGAAAAAGATTGAAACCAAAATTACAAAAATATAATGCTTTTACCTTTTAATAAGATTTTGGATTCAAAAACACGTCATCAACTAGATTAGCTTTGATGTTTCACTATTGTCTCTAAAACAAATACAAACGATCAATAAAGTTCTTTGATCTACTCTTGTTTATTAGCCGCGTTAGAGAGAGCTTTATGGCATGAAACAACTTTTGACGGGGAAAATACTTGAAAATTCTAATGTCAAGGTTTATTAGTGCCCTTTGGCAGACTTTTCATAACCCCATAGTCAGTTCTCCTTGGAAATGATACACAAATAACTTAAGGATATGTTTGGTAGGGAAAAAAGGGAGAAAAGAAAGATTTTAATTCTTTTTCGAGTTAGATATATATGTTTGGTTAAGCTAAGAAAAGAAAAGTCTCATTTTACCGAGTTGACTTCGTTCTCAAAATCATATTCTTTTCCCAATTTTAATTCTCACCTATCCCAGAAGAAAAGTTTAGTGAGAATAGAAAGTTTTTTCTTCCAACATTTTTTCTTAGCCATGTGTCCTATTTGTGTTTTTCATGATCGTTTTTCATAATATGAATTGCTTGAATTTATTTTTATCGTTAGCGTTAGACACAATATTTTATTTATTTAATTATGATTCCTATAAATCTACAACAATCTTTGTATCATTTTATATTTATTTTTTTTAAGAATGTGAGGTAGAAATTTTTGTAATAGTTAGCAAAAATTACCTCAAATGCAAATTTTTTTTTTTGAGAGATTTAATATATTTTTACGACAATACTGATTTGAATAAGCGAGAAAGATCGTAAATGTTTTCTTTTCTTTAGTTGTTTTCTCTATCAAAACAATATACGTGAGAATCGAGCTTTATTCTCAAAATCTTCTCTGCATAACCAAACAGCAGAGTCTGAGCTGTTTCTTTTCTTCTAGAACTTTTCTTATTTCTATTATCAACACTTTTCTTTTCTTAACTTACTGTATATCAAAAGAAAAAGAATAGAAAAATATTTGAAAAGACAAAACCGTCCCTACAAAGAAGTGAGGGGCATGTGATGGTTTTACTGTGAAAGAACTAAAAGAAAAAGGAAAAAGATCATTTTATGTAATATTCCATATCGTTATAAGGGTATATTTGTCGATTTATAAATATCAGTTTCCTGATTCCTTTATTTTGTATTTGTTTTGAGAAAAATGATATCATAAAGTATTATCTTATTGCTTGGCGAAAGAGGTTTTATAACAAATTAAAGGGATTATCTTTATCAGTAATTTTATGGTGGTCGAAGTCAGAGTTTTGAACCACAAAGTCAAGACTTTCTGAAAGGATATATTGGTGAAAAGATTTCTGGTAGGGATTCATTGGTGGAAGTTGAATTCTATTGGTTGAAAGACATTAAAGTAGGATTTTTGGCAGGCCAATCTACTAAAATTTGTGTATCTTTATAACTTTCCTTTATCTCCTCATATTGTGAACATCACGTAACTTCTCCACAATCTAAGGAAAAAAAAGAGTTTGACCCCTCCTCTACCTCCTTCAATCGACCATAATATCATAAAGAGAGAAAGCTTGTGACATTCATAGCTAATTCTCCATTGATTTAAAATTCCGAAGAAAACAACCATCGCGATCAGCAGGACGAGGAGCATGTTGTGTACTTTTCTCTCACAACAATTTCTTCTTCCTTTTTCTCAATTTTGAATTTTTTAGAATGGGCGGGATTTCATGTATTTACGATCGTCGTATTGATCAATTATAGAGTTTCTTAAAAAAATTCTAAACCCGTGTTCTTAGTCTAATCGTAAGGGCATCAATGCATACGACCAGCGCCATTCGCGGATCTGAAGTGCTTTATCACGGAAAGAAGAATGCAGCGCGTATAACATTAAATGCGTCTAACATTATATGTAAGTCTTACGTCATCGTATCAAAAGTAAAGCAACGCGGAAGCTAAATAGACTCGGGTAAACATGCCAATACAAGAGTAACAATGCGGCCAAACTAAAGGTAGAAAGATACATTACAACAACGAAACGTATCTTACGACATCTGAAGTCCAAATCGAATGAAACTTATTTTACAAGCATTTGTCTTAGATCACAAACCAAACTGAAAATAATAAACAAGTCTTAACATAATAGAAGATACAAAGCCTCAAAAGCAACAACATAATAATGAAAACATGATACGATCTCCAAGCATATCCAATGCTCACTCAACATCCTCAAACTCGATATCATCCTGTAAATCTTCACGGAAGGGAAAACATACAAAACATGCAAGGGGGTAAGTACATTGAGTACATAGTAAAAGGTAGAAGCTATTGAATAGTAGGGGTTTATAATGTTATGAAAGCAAGGACAATATTAAGGATTATCTATGTGATTGACAAAACATTGAAGTGTCACTTAATGTCCCATAACACGTTGTGAAATTCCTATTTATTTTAGATTAGCATATCTTTTATTCATCAAACATTCGAAGCACTACGTTACGGATCTGAGTCTTTATTAAAGAAAAAACGTAGATATAAATTTAAGTGAGTATCCAAAAGTGTTTGATGTAAGTGAGTATCGTTGAGTATACTCACTTAAATTACACTGCAGGGCACCCACTTAAATTAAGGGATAGATTTCTTAGTTCCAAAGTGTAATTTAAGTGAGTATACTCACATTGGGCACCAAAAGTGTTACACTACGTTGTGCCCTCGAATGTTTGATGTAAGTGAGTATCCAAAAGTGTAATTTAAGTGAGTATCCTTATTTCTAGAACGTTGAGTATACTCACTTAAATTACACTTTTGGAACTAAGAAATCTATCCCTCGTTAAAAAATGGAAAGAAAAAAAAAAAAAGAGAGACCATTTTATCCAATACATTGTCAAGGAAACTCACTTAAATTAGAGTGTAACAATAACACTAAAATAATGAGCTTCCATTGCACACAATTCCTTATTTCCCATCTATGGAAACGTGGTTATGGATTTAGTGAAAGCCTCCGTCCCTTTCCTAGATATAAATCCAAATGAGAATCCTGTGTGTGGCTGTGTATTGGTGTAAACATCACATCAATAATTCTGATAAGGGTAGAAGTAGAATAGACATCTAGCCAAAATACAAGGCCAATATACGGATCCTATTTTGATGTTAATGTGTTAAACTATATTCTGTCTTTTCTCGGGGCTTTATTTGGAGCTGTAAATGTTTTTCTTTTGAGGAGATTTACATGTTGAGGATTGGTTAATCAATTCTATCATGTCTTGTTGCTTTAACTTCATCAATAAATTAGTATTAAATACACACACATCTCTTGTTATCATTACATTCTTTAGTTTGAAGATTTTACATATTCCAAGAGAAAAAAACTACAAACGAAAGGTGCGATTGAACACTCTCACGCGCGTGTGTGAGTCATAGTTTCTTAAAAGTATTTAATTTCGATGAAAAAAAAATCTCTCTTCCGCACTCTCTCTAAAAACCTCAGCGTACTACGTACTCTTGCATCCCCTCATTTTCGGCACCGGCGGAGCTAGGTTGCCGGCGTCCGTTGTCTGTTAGTTTTTTCTGTTATGTTTTTCCTTTTTCTTGTCTTCCCAGCTGTTCTCTCGCTCCAAAGTGGACGGCTGGCTCGCTTTCATTGAACCCGCTTCCCCAAAGCTTTTTGAGCTTGTTTGTGGTCAGTGGTGGTAAATCGGTTTTCGCGTTGCTTGGGAAGGAGGCCGACCAGTTGTTCTTGGATCTGGGTCCATTCCTGCCAGATCTCGTTGTTGGCGGCGGTTTTTTCATCCAGCGGAGGAGCCTTGGTGGTTGGTGAGCTTACGGCGGTAGTCTAGCGACTTGCGGTGTTGGGCTTACATATTCCCACTAAGGCTCCAAGGTCTTAGCCGGCATTTATGGTAGTCGTTCTCTTGGGCGGAGGCGTTAGTCGCACTTTCGGGCTTCACACTTCTCTTGGCGGCAGCGGCCTGCAGTGGCGGACTTTCGGTTGTTTCTTCCATTTATTTTGATTTCTCCCTGATGGTTGTACTGTTGCTGGTATTTGTTCATTTTCGGTGTTTTGGTCGTCTATTCGGGTGGAGTGATCGGCTTTCTAGTCTTCTTCACCCTTCTATGTCAAGACATTCTTTTTTGAGATTTAGTATTGATGTGTCAGTTGAATAGTATGTGTTTTCTTTGTGTTGTTGATATGTGTCTCAGTCATTTAGTTCTCTTTGTTAATCCGGGCATTTCTCCGGCTTGGCCTGGCGGTTTGTCTGATTTTGTTTGTATTTTCCGGTGGTAGTTCGGCTCAATTCTTTTCGTTTTCGAGAAAAGAAATGAAAGTTTATAGGATAATTCGCCACGTAAAGATAAAGATGATAAGATATTTTTTGTCCAATAAAATATATTTTTGTAATATATGTCATGAATTTGATACCTTTAACCATTATGTAAGCGTTTTTTTTTTAGTATTGTTTCGATCCAAAGTTTATAGACTCAAACCTTGTGGTCATTGTTAAACAAGATGGCTCTTTTAGGGATTGCATCTCTCTTCCACCTATTGGCCAACAAGTGTATTCCATAGTGACCTTTGAGACATTTGATTTCTTGGATGCCTTCAAGGGCTACAACCAAATAACAATGGTTGTTGACAACCAATCTTATATACCTCATTTATTGCTATCTATATACACCAATGACTACCTTTACTCCCCTTCCTTAAATCCCACCCGAATAAACTAGTTTTCCAAAACTATATCATCCGTCGCCAGATGATAAATTAATCATCAAAGCAGATGCTTGAGATGATTATTGGGAGGAATCTCAAAGCAAAAACTACGAACAAGAGTTAATTTGTATATATCTTACAGTAGTTTTAAGAACGCCGAGAAAAATTATCATAGTAATGAAAAAGAGTACCATTTGTTATTCGAGTCATTAAGAAGTTTAGTGCTTATCTTACTCGGTTAAGTTTTTAGTTAGGAGATAACAAAAACTTCACATACTTTTTAAACACTAATTTAAAAGGTGATAATAAACAAAGTGAGACTTGTAAGATGGCGGATGTGGCTATCAAGATATGCTTTTCCATTGTCGTCATGCATGACGTTTTATACATTATATGTATATGATGATGTCGATCCACACAAAAGATCTTTATAATCAATTTCAAGACCAATTATTTCCTTGTCTTTTTATTGGAATTAATGCATTTTGTACAATTTGTATTCCAATTTTGCTTTAACAAAAGCTTGTTGTAACATGAGACATAATTTGTCCTAATGCCAACTCAGTTAGCAACTTGATTGATCAAAGCACTAGATGATGGAAGCACAACCTGATCACAACTGCATTTTGCCCCAACCTGTTATACGGATCAGGTTGGGGCAAAATGCAAAGATCAATCAAAGCACTAAACAATCTTTCCATACGGATCACAACCTGTTATACAAAATCTGTAACATGGATGAGGAGACTATCCGACATTGTTTCTTTATGTTGAATTGTCATATCTTTCATAAACTCAAGCCTTAAGCTGACAGGGAGGTAGATAATTAACATCTTACACACTTCAACACGCCTCATCAAGTGTAGGGTTATAACAAGTCTGGACCAATATGACACACAAATGCATATAAAGGTGTTGAATATATAAAATGTTAATTATCCACATCTCCATCATCTTAAGCTTTTAGGAGAGATGGTAGATTCAACATAGTATCGAAAGCGAAGAGTTATAAGTTCAAAACGCTCATGCGATCAAATACCCAAAAAAAAAAAAAAAACAAAGAAGTGTTGGCGCTCTACAAAAATATAAAAGCCATGGCGAGGGGCGTGTTGAATATATAAAATGTTAATCATCACCTCCGCGTCGTTTTAAGTTTTGGAAGAGATGATAGTTCAGCAACAAAAAGGCACACAAGGCCCACAATATAAATTATAAGGCGGTGTTGGCAAAGATGCCATGGCATCCTCGTTACGATCTGATGTTGAATTCTTATTTCTCCAAAATTTAAGCGATGGGAGATAGATAATAAACATAATAAATACTTTACACTTTAACTGCTCAAAAGCGAAATTAGTTTGGATACCGGAGGGACGTTTTTGGAGAAATTGGAATTTTTATCTGTGCAAGATTTATTTGAGTTTTTAGTTCAAAAGAATCAGATGGGATTGTAAATATCATCTATGTCCTATGGTGGACTTGAAAAACTCGATGTTCCGTTCTTTTTGGTTTTTTATTTATTTTTATAACGCCACCAGTCATGATCAGACTGCTGCTTTGGCAGAGTCAGACTCTCATGCTTATCTTGAAGCGCAAATCAAATTAAGGGAGAAAATATGACTCCGCGTAACCTAAAGAAGACATGGAATCCCCCAATCAAAGGTTGATCTGCGTGTACCCACACAGGGTACACGGACACCGTTAAAATGATAAATTACACAATTTTTACCTATAAAAAACATATATGAACGCCACTGAGTAAAAATTATTACTCATAAAAAAAATTCTGGACCCCACTGAACAAATTTTCTGGATCCGCCACTGCTCCAATACCCACTTGGTGAAATTAAATGTGGTTGTTGCAACAAATGAAGACTCTATGGCAACTGAAGGCACATTATACAACCATCAAGGTGACATCTTTCGGAGTTTCTCTATGAATCATGATGGTAAGTGTAATACACTACTACTACCCACTCAGGTCGCCGGCGCCATTAGAAGGGGTTGAAGGCTCTCTCATGACTTGATAACAAGACTAGAAATCCCAAAATAAACCACTAAATCCACGATTTCATATAATAAATCCACAAGTTAAATTTTACATCAATTCAATAATTATTTCCATTACAAAATATTACAAACCATAAAATTACAAAAGCTCTTAAAAAAAATTGATGAACCATCCAAAACACTAATTTTCATTTTCCTCGGATCTCGATCAATATCTTCTCCTATACGCCTCCTTCCCCTTGATCATTAACCTGTATTTATATTTATGGAAAGAAAAACAAAACAAAACAAAAGAGAACAAAGAAACAAGGAAAACGAGGCGTCAGCAAAGGGCTGGTATGAGCCACGTGTGCAAGTGTTATACTATGTATATATATATATATATATATATAATTATATATAAAAATAAAATATCTTGATCAATTTTTAGAAATAACAGCGGAAGTCTTTTAATTATTAATTGATTGAACAAATGAAAAGATTAATTTTTAGTATTGAAGTGCACGAGCATTAAGAAAACATATCAGGTTCATTTACAAGCACCAGCTTTGGCCGAGCCGATGAGTCAAGTACCGCCCAAACACCATATTTACCTAGGGATTTCAACCGCACTTCACGAGAACTAGCCATGCCTGACAACTCCGGCCGATTGTCGGGAAAGAATCAACTTTCACGTGCAAACCTCCTACACGGCTCCAAACCAACCTCGTCCATGCCCTAGGACCCACGCACCAACCGTCACCCTTGCTTTCCGGTCGTAGCATGAATCTTGGGAAAAGGTACCGCCCCCACTCTTACAGTGAAGCACTCTAGCTCTTGTCGGAAAGACTTCGAGTCAAGAGGTCCCGAGACCGGTGACTAGCCGTTTTCCTAGAGCAATAACTCTAATCTCCCTAGCCACTAGAGCTTTGACACTTTCGTGGTACGAGCGAAATGAAAGCTGAAATGAGCTGAAGCGAGCAAGTATTATCCGTCAATTCAAGTATCGTTTTATTTATTTATAAAAATGTGCACTAGCTCAAATCAAGTCGTTTTAATTTTAAAGAAATCATTTGAAAATAACTTCCGAGTTTAAAAGTTCATTCGATATATATATATATATATATATATATATATATACACAAAATATTTGAAAATAATATAAAACACACTTTTGACTTTATATCAAAATAAAAGACTCACCTGCGACATACGATATGATTTAATATTTTGTAATACATCCGTCGTGTCCATTATTATTAGCTCTCCGTCTAGAAGCCACATAACCCAATTCCTTCCGGCCATAGTTGACTACACCAATTCTTTTAATAATCATATTTTCTTCCACGTGCCTAATCCACCAATTTCCAGCCCTGATGTATTCCCCTATTTCGGTTCTATTGCACTAAAGCTTCCCAAACAGTAAATTTCTCCACAGCCGATCCATTTACCAAAAGATTACTCTTCATTATCTTATTAGATTCAATCTGTGCAGAAAAATAAGAACATATATGATAACCTACTTCATGAATTTTACAAAGCACAATCCTTGACCTTTCTCTTGCAAAGACGTCACGTCATGGTGAACTATATATGTACGATGGAAAATAAAAATGCGGGAAGTGATGCTAATATATAGCAGTTGGAGATGGAGTTCAAGGATGGTTGATCGAACCGATGCAATGTAGTGGTCGTGTACTTAAGACATCAATGGTTGTATAACGAAAAGTTGTTGATTGTTGTGGTGGCAAAGAAGATTGAAATATAGAATGTATTTTTATAGGTGTCGTGTCGGTTTGACAGGAAACTTGAATGGATTCGATGGTACGGCGACCTGATTGAAAGATTGATCACCTTGAGAAAATTAACAGAGTGGAAAGCAATACAACAATGGCGATCAATTGGGATGCCATCCGAATATAACCTAAAGAAAACATAAGAAATTATAACATAGTTTACCTACTGCATGCCTTCGTAGTTAAAAAAAAGATTGTTAAGTGGAACTGGTGTACGTATTGGCAGGAAAAGAAACATTGGAAGAATATGAATTTCCAATATATATAGTACAAAATAATAACTATGAAGGAAAAGTAACGTTTTATTTATTTGTTTTGAAGTTGCAAAACTGAAACTCATTACATTGTCGTTACATCCTCCATTGCTGGAGTGATGAACCGAAAATAAATAAACTAAGCAATTAGTAATAGGTATTATTTCTATTTACGTTATAGACATATTCGTAGTCTTTAAAGATTTTAAAGTGGGTTCAGCTTTATTTTGATTATGAACTTTAGTTAAATATTGCATTATCTATCAATGATAGCAAGTAGTTACAGTAGTGGTATGATTATCCTATATATATATATATATATCAACCAAGTTACTAATTGTTATACAGGGATAAAATAAAAGAACTTTAAATATTTATCATGTAAATAACCTTTAAATATGTATCATGAAAAGAAAAACAGTTACAGATATGTCTATTTAATTTGAATAAAATACATCGTGTTACCCGAAGCCCAAAAGTTCTTTAAAGTCTCATGAAAATATAGTAAATGAAATGTTATTTGACAACGATACCCTTCTCGTTTTATTTCACAAAATTCGAGGCGTTACAGTAAGTACGAATTAAGTAGCCATTGGTGAAATCCTAGCCATTCACCAAGCTATATATCACACTTTAACTTGAGGATTCTTCGGTGAAGAATTTGAAGGGGGGTTTCTTTGATTGTCCACCACAAGTTAACCTCGGCAGAAATGGATTTATCCAACTTAGGTTAGGTAATATTGAAGATTGTAAAGCATTGCTATATACAGAGCCGTCCCCTGCAAAGCGGTAAGCAAGCGCCGCGCCGCAGCAGGCTTCACCAAAACAAAAATTTTAGGGCCCATGTTTCATGTAATATAAGTGTATTCTAGGTAAATTTTTATGTTTTACTCAAGTTAAAAAAATCGTAAGACCCAAATTTATAGCGAAATTCAGTGAAAGAAAGTCTAATCAAATTCCGCTGCATTATTTATAATACTCATCAACATAGTATACCTCAAAATTAGTTGTAATATATTATTTTTTCATAGGGTCGAGGGCTCTATTTTTTTTGGCCTAGGGCCTGTGATTTCCCAAGGACGGCCCTGGCTATATAGTCTGCTACCTGTCTTTTCATCTTATAAATTCTCTTTTGTTAATAGGGAATGAAACGTCGCATGCAGCACATCTCTTCGCAAAAGAATGTCTTTATTTGATAGGACTTAAGCACCGGGCACTTACTATTACAGGATATGGTCTTCATTTCCAACCCAGTCAGGCACTTACTATTACAGGATTTAGTGATGCTGACTGGGCCTGCAATGTTGTTGACAAAAATCTATGGCAGGGTATTGTGTGTTTCTGGGAGGATCCTTGGTTTCTTGGAGCTCTAAAAAGCAACAAGTTGTGGCAAGATCTAGCACAGAATCAGAATATAGAGCATTGGCTAATGTGGCTACTGAAATCAAATGGCTCAGATCCTTACTGTCAGAGTTGCATATCCAAGTTGGAGCAAAACCTATTACATGGTGTGATAATCTTAGTGCTGCTGCCCTAGCCTACAATCCTGTGTTTCATTCCCGGACCAAACACATTGAGATAGATGTTCACTTTGTGAGAGATCAAGTCCTCAAAAATCAACTTCAAGTGGCTTTTGTTCCCTCTTGTGATCAAGTGCCAGATTGCTTCACTAAGGCACTTTCTGCCACTCAGTTTCAGATGAACAGGCACAAACTGAATGTTGTTGACACTACCATCAGTTTGAGGGGGGATGTTAAAGCAAACACATGTTAGCCTATTAGTGTGTCATTTGTCATCCTTATCTAGATATAGATTTGCTACTAGATATGATAGTACAATTCTGTTATTTAATATTCCCTGTTGTGGCAGTATATGTATTAGCACAATTGCTCACTGATTATAATCTATCAAATGATCTTCTTCTAGTATGTTACATTTCTAACTAAACGAAAACAAAAAAAAATTATTATGTTTATTCAACGGATTGAACATACCCCTCGTAGGATGGAGCATTCAACGGATTCAAAAGCCATTGAACCTAGACTGGTAGCAGCGGAAAAATTGATCTTCAGGGAGCATTCAACGGATTCAAAAGCCATTGAACATAGGACTGGTAGCAGCGGCATTTTGTAGCGTCAAGAAGCGAAAAAATCTGCAAAGAAAGAAGGTGAAAAATAGAACGGAAAAAAAAAATCCAAAATGATTCAATAGCAAAGAAAAGGCTGCGGAAGCATAAATTTCACCCAGAAATTAAAAATATAATAAGAAAAAAAATTACTTGATGGGAACACTTCAGCAATGAAATACAGAGCTTGCGGAGGGTAATTACCAATAAAAGAAGGTTGATGATGCACATAAGGTCATGGTGGGTTGTGGGGCAGTTATCGCAAAGTATAATTAATAGTGGCAACCGGGAGTTATCTTGTCATGGGTTTTTTTTTTTTATAAAGAATCATGGGAGATATTTATTTTTATCAGAAATGCTAAGAAGTGCCGGGTCAGAAGTGGATCATTTCCGGGTCAATTAGCCAAAATGGGTCAATTGGCAGTTTTTTTTTCTCTCAAATATTAATATAGACAAAACAATGTTAAAACCGTTGTACAATAAAATTTCTCGGATTTCGAAGGGAATAATGCATGTTGTTTTGCTTTGGGAAGAAGGACGACCCGTGATATAATGATAGCAACTTTTATAGAAAAATTTGTAGTAATATCATTTTTTTTCCTTATCTCCATATACCTTTTGATAAAACTAGTTTCATGATTGGTACTTCACTTTTTTAATCCTATCAATTTTTCTCCATTTTTCAATTAACTTTTTCAGACATGTGTTTCATGATTAGAGTACTTGGAATTTCGGAAGATTTTTATCCGATCACTCCATTTGGATTGGAGTGATAGTTACATGTTATAAAGTGTGTGATTACGATCAAGTGAACAATCACTTCACCACAAATGGAGGATGTAAGTAATGATTTCCCCGGAATCTCAACACATAATTCATGTATTGAAAATTTGAAAAAGACCCTATTTTTTAAAAAAATAACTATTATTTGAATCGCACAAAATTTAGTATACACTAGAATTATTTTTTTTAAAGTTAGTTATAGAGCCAACAACCGATTTTCAGTAGGTGTATTGTGATCATCGGTCTTCCGAAAGTCGTTTTCTTTTCTTTTTAAAACCGACTTTCAAAAGTTATATATATACGCACCGATAAAATCGTCGTACAGTGCAAATAAAAACTCAAATGATACATTGATAGATGTTTTAGTTAGCGTGTTTTGTTAGCGTGTTCTACCTCCCATTCAAAATATAAGTCATCCAGGAGTTTTACACAGATTAAGGAATTGGTTGAATGTCATTAATTTGAAGGTTAATGTCTAAAAATACCCTTGACTATCATTAATGCAATATTTGTTAAGTAATGAAAAGTTGTTGAATTCATAATAAATTAAAGGGTAAGATAGAGAAAGAAAGAATAAATGTCAGATTGGTAATATAGAATGAAACATATTATGGGATGAGTAGAAAAATGTAGGATGACTTATATTTTGGACCGGAGATAGTATTACTTAAATTTATCGGTGCATTAACTTTCACCATCAACTTTTATAACAAATTTTGATGAATTATAGTTTTTTTTTCATTGAAAGTTTATTACCTCATTGTTAGAATTATAACTCACACATTCACACGTTGAGACTCGAACCTGTGAGGTAAGCCTCATTGGCAGGAATATGATAGTTGATTATACATTTATTATAGTTGTTATATTTGAGTACAAATTGGTAAAATTACTTGATATAACCTATTCTATATACATATATAAAAAACTTATAATGAAAACTTGCACTTTTAATAATTTGTAAGTTGTACATATAAGTTGAATACTCTCTGTAATTATGAATCTCCCGTAATTAAATCACTTCACACAAAATACACTTCTTTAACAGAATTTTCCCACACTAACATATAGTTTTTGCTTGCAACCATAATCCTAAATAAATACGCAAATAGAGTTGCAATTATTTCTTTTTACAGTCATACCACCAACTCATCATGCAGTGTCAAATGTCAAATGTCAAGAAAGAAAAAGAAAAAGAAAAGGCATACAATTCTTAGTTCAAAAGAGATAAAAATTATTGAATTCTTCCTTCTATTATGCCTCAACCAATGAAGGAAAATTACAAATTCCTTCAAAATATTGAAAACATTATAGCTCATATCTAGTTATCTACTCAACACTCATACAGTCATACTAGTATTTCTCGTGATAATATTCTCTAACAAAACAACAAATCCGTACAATATTTTATGACAGTACTTACAGCATCACTGTGAATGTATGTGGTCGTGGCAAAGGGCACGGATCCTCTGTCTAATAATGCTGTCTAAATTCTCTGTCTAACTTAAAACGCCACCGTAGCAGAACATCGGCAAATACTTGTGTGGAGAGAGATTTTAAGATGAAGTGACGAGTGAAACGATCAGAACAACAAATACAGACTGAAACATGTGTGGTTCATATTGAGCGACACAGTGTCTCCACACGTGTGGAGACACCATACAAGTATTTCCCCAGTTATTCCAAATCAAGGAAAGGAGCTATGTAGTAGTTGTAGGGGGGTTAAGCCCACCCGGACAAAAAAAATATTACACAAAAAAATCTATGTAGTCTAGTTTGATCTATATATGAAATATTTTTAATGCAGCCCATCCGACGAACTTGATATAGTCCGTTAACCCATCCCAAGTTAAAATCCTGGCTCCGTCCTTACCCCACATGGGAGGAGGAGGACGGGAAATTATTGTGTGGTGAGGGAATTTAAAGTGAAGTGAGACGGGTGAAACGATCAGAACCACACAGTTTAAATACGGAATGAGAGTGTGTGGTGTGCCACACGGTGTCTTCACACCGTATGAAGACAACACACAATAACTTCCCGAGGAGGACAACATCTGACAAGCAGCACTGGACCTTGTGATACCATTAAAACAAGCTTACCATTGCACATGATGTGTTTCTTATGTGCGCCAGGCAACTTCTGCTAAAAAAATATATAAAAATAGGTAAAAAAAAAAAACAAAACGGGGGATTAAATTAAGCATTGAAATTAGTAAATAAATCTTGTTTATTAGCAGTTGCAGAGATAATTGAAGTGCTAATAGCTAGCTCCATGTCACATATTCCATGACTATTAATTAAAGGAATATTAATTAATGCTAGTAATTAATTAAAGGTTAGCAGTTTCTTGGAAATCAAGATTAATTTGAGTGAGTGGAGATGTTGCTGGCTGGTTGGAGGGAAATGATGCGGAAGATCTGGGATTTAACATAATTTAATTATGTTTCTCAACAAAAAAAAAAAACATAAATTATTTATGATCTATTGTTTCCCTTATATACAACATTAGATTTGACTTATTTTGACTGCACATGACTTATTTCAAGAATAGTGGAACTTTGAGATTTTTTTTTTTTTGAGATGTCTAAATTTGGATATTAATATTCTTTCCGTAACAAATTAAATCAAATCGACAAATAATTTTAACAATTTTTTTTTTTTTGAGGAAAAGATGAATCGAACTCTGAATAGGATGAACCATGTATCAAAAGTGTATCTTAGCTTATCAATGAATTTCTCTTTTCCGTGTAAAAAAAAAGTGTATGGTAGTTGATTAAGTAAAATCGATCTAAATTATTGTTGTGTTGTAACGTCTCGCTTCCGTATACCGAGTCATTATTCGGAAATGGCGTTCACCACGTGACTTTTAGAGAAAATCTTAAAACTCACGTGTTAACGCATAAATTAGTTTACCGAGCCGAGCTCGTTGTCTCAGCCCATCTTCTATTTCATGTTCGTTAAATTGTTTGGTTCCTATATATTTGTCTCATCTTTGTACAAACTGATTCATTGGAAAATAAACAATTACATCATTCTCTATACTTTAATATTGTATCAGAGCATGAGGTTCTGAGTTCAAACATCACTTCGAGCATAATTTTTCTTACAATAAAAAAGAAAAAACAAAAACAAAAACAAAACCATAAAAAGAATTCCTAAGTGTTGCTGCCCTATCCCCTCTCATATAGGCCTACACTTGAGGGGCGTAAAACCAAAAACAACAAAAAAATATTCCAAGTGTTGGGCCCTCTCTCCCTCTTATATTGGTCCACACTTGATGAGACGTATTGAGATATAATACTAATTATCTAAATTCTCACCATTTTAAGTTTTTTTGGAGAGATTGTAGTTCAACATGGTATCAGAGACTCCAAGCCCTGTCTCTTCTCTCTCTCTCTCTCTCTCTCTCTCTCTCTCTCTCTCTCTCGGTACAAAGGCCAACCTTTTGATGATCCGTCTCTTTACCATATGATTGCTGGTGGTCTGGAATACTTGGGCCATACTCGCCTTAACATAGCTTTTGCGGTTCATAATGTCAGTAAGTTTATGAATGCTCTTACCGATGAACATTGTCAGGCTGTTAAACGCAATCGGTACCTGAAGGGAACCTCTATTGATGGGCTCTTTCTCTCCTATTCTCATTCGACCTATTTGCATGCGTACTCTGGCTCTAATTGGGCTTCGGATCCAGATGATCAACATTCTGTGGGTGGTTACTGCGTCTTGCTTGGCTCCAATCTCCTTAGCTGGTTTTGCAAGCAACAACTTTTGGTTGCCAAGACTAGCACTGAAACTGAGTACAAATCTGTTTCCATGGCTGCCACTGAAGTTCAATGGCTTCTCTCCTTGCTTCGCGATCTTCCCTTTTGGACCATGTCTTCTCCAATTTTGTGGTGTGACAATGTAGAGGCTACATATCTCGCCGCTAACCCCGTTTTCCATGCTCACACGAAGCACGTTGAAATTGACGTTCATCACGTTCGTGAACTTGTTTCCTGCATGATTATTCACATCGGCTATGTGTCCACCAATGATCAGTTGGCTGATATCCTGACCAAGCCTATTCGGAAGCCGCGTTTTGGTCTCTTGAAAGACAATCTCCATGTCTGCTCCATACTCATGGTATTGATCAGGGGTGTTAGCGCATAAATTAGTTTACCAAGCAGAGCTCGTTGTCTCAACCCATCTTCTATTTCTTGTTCGTTAAGTTGTTTGGTTCCTATATATTTGTCTCACCGTTGTACAAACCGATTCATTGGAAAATAAACAATGACATCCTTCTCTCACATTAATATCATGTAACCCTAATGTCATATTAAAGTAATAAAGAAATGTGCGGAAGAAAGAGACATGCAAAGAATTTTGGGACAAACCCTTAAGGCCTTCCATAAAGATAACACACCAGTAGAGAGGCCATCCATAAAAACAACACACACCATAGGAGAGACACTGTTGTCATAGCTGGATTCATAAATAACCGAAATCACTACTAGATTCATTACAATTCAACATGTCCGAAAAAGGAAACTACTATTATTAAATTAGCATACATGTCTTATTCAAAAGGAACTTACTAAAACCATTAGTTAACCATCCTAAGCTAGACTCAATAAACTCCATCCTAAGCTAGCTCCTCAAGCTCACCGTCAAACTCTATAGGTACCCCCATACCTTCTTCTTCCAAAATAAAGAAGTGAGCACTAGCTAAATGCCCAGTAAGGAGAATGAAGATTAAGAAAGAGATTAGTGTTTGTCAAATGTCTGGAGACATGACATTAATCTACTTCATCCAGTTACAAAGCAATTGAAAGCATAAGTTGAAATATAAGGAAATCTATTTTAAAACCATGTTGAACAATGGATTGAAAACATGTCTATCAACTACATCAATTCGTCTTGCACGTACGTGTTCAGTGTCAATAATTACGTACTTAACATATTCGTGTTCTTGTTTAACACCTAAACCAGATACTTAGCTTGCGGGCATATTGCAACACGAGGAATATGACCAACCATACCTCCAACATGAGACTTATGGACCCAAGGTACTCCGTTCAATACGTCGTCTTAAGAACAACATGGCTAACATAGCTTGTCTTACGACCGACATGTGATTTCGAGACCCATGGCACTGCTCTATACATTCTTTGGGGCAACTGACTAGACCTTACTATGACGCAAGTAGGAGCACATAAAGCACATAGATCAGGTTCATTGTTATATCTTTCTAACCACATACATTATCACATAAAAGGCCAAAAGCACAACCAACACAAACTTACAAACCATAATCTCCATCTACATAACGAAAGCATAAAAAATGACTTGAAAATACTTTGTACATCACAGAATACATAATACTCTAGCAGTTACCAGAAAGATGCAACACATAGCCCCATACTAACAAATTACATGCATGAACTTGAAAAGAAATTTACTTTAAAACAATTTAAACAATAAAAACAAGTCTTTTTGATAAGAAGACCTATTTATCTTATAGACGAACCGAACAATAATTAACTCCCAAACCTACGCAAATCTACAAATCAACAACGACTCTAACATGAATACTATGAACCTCTAACCCGAAACTAATCAAGACAACAAATTAAATGAGAAACGATGATGATCTTACCTTCAAAAGAAGAACCTAAGCCTGGAAAGGATTCGAAACCAAAACTACTTTGATTTCACCTCTCTAACCCGCAAAACAAACCCTAACGGTCAAACCAAGTCGAGTAGAAAGGTTCATCATTGTATTTGTCGAGAGAGGGTGCTCGAGAAAGCGGCCTAAACTTTCTTTGAAAACCTCGAAACACTTGGCGATGAAGTCTCTGGCTTCCTGCAGCTTTTTTTTTTATAGATTTTCAGAGTTTAGATCGATTTTCATTTACCTTAGAGGCAAATAAGACCTAAAAATGAAAGGAAAAGATACTGCGAAAGGACAAAAATATCTTTATTAAGGTGAGAGTTTTACACGTGTAATTCTTCAAGAAAACAGATTTGTTTTCTTCTTGTGTAATAGAAACACATATAGTTCTCTCTACTTAGACTCTTTATTTATTATTTTTTTGTTAGAAGAAAAAAGTCATTTGTGTGTGAAGGACAATTGTGCATGTAGTCATGTAGGAAATAAATGCAGCACACATGCATTGATGAAAATGAAAGCTCCTTCTATACTGAGATTCAAAACGAGTTAGCATTTGGTAAAAAATATTAAAAAAACACTACTAAATACTAATGTTCTCACCAATCTTTGAATTTGTTACCGTCTTTTTTTTTTTTTTTTTTGAATCCGCTAAAATGGTTGGTTATGTCTAAGTCGTTGTGCCTGTAGCGTTAAGCTTTGTCACCACAGGTCGGATGGGGTCATGTTATTCTGTCGTTTGGACTTTGAAGGAAGACCAATGTCATTTCCGCATCATGGGAGGGGTATCACATGTATTGTGTTTTGTCATATACCATTCAATGTATAAGACTCAACAATATGTATTGTGTTTTGTCATATACCATTCAATGTTATTATGTATTGTGTTTTTATAAATATGGCTGTAACATGACTATTTCTCGATCATATTTGTAAGCTTTCAAGCCTAAACCCATAACTCCCATGCTCTTAGGCTGGTTAGCCTGGGCTCACTAATAACACATCGCCGACATGTTGTTCCCTCCACTATTTCATCTCCGGCTTCTATGAGCCACTCAAAAGCTTCATTTGTTTTAGATTAGAAAAATGAAATGACACATGAAATATTTTGTCTTTATTCTTATTCAGGGAACAAACTTTTAGTTAAACTTAAGATGTTGTTTGGATTGCATCAAATATCATGTTGATCGAATAGGACGAGTAATAATCATATCATCTACACATAGTAGGAAAATGATATGACCTGAAGAAGTCAAGCGAACAAATAATGCTGAATCAAATGGATTAGAGATAAAACCAAAAGAGGTGACAACATGTGAAAATCTCTCAAACCATGCTCGAGGGGCTTGTTGATGCCATATAAAGCCTTTTAGGTCAACAAACTTGCCTCGGAGCATGAGAAACACCAAGCGGAGGAACCATGCATACTTATTCCTTAAGGTCTGGATTAAGAAAGACATTTTAACGTTTATTTGAGAAATATGGCACTAACAAATAGCCACAACAAGAATGAGAACATGGACATAAGTCATCTTAGCAACATGAGCAATAGTCTCCTCGTAATCCACTCCATAATCTTGACAAAATCCTTTAACTACCAAACGAGCTTAGTACCGCTCAATAAAACCATCAAACATGGTCTTAATTTTATTCATCCTTCAAGAACCATTAGCTTTCTTGCCAACGGGAAGACAAACTAGATCCTAGGTATTAGTAAAGAAGACAGTTCCTCAACAATAGCACGTTGCCAAACATGAAAATAAACCGCCTCCAAATAAGAGGGGGGCTATGAAAATGTGTCAATAGAAACAAAAAAAACGGAGCAAAAGGATGAGAGTAGAAAGAGTAAGTGAAATCTCATAACTGTGTAAACTTGCATGTGCGTTAAGAATAGCGAAGCGGACTATGATCCATCGTCATAGGAGGTTCAAGGGAAGTTATAAATGGTGGGTAAAGTATCATCTTTATGTTACATGTCAAAAGAAGATGAATCAAAGTGTATGGATAGCGATGATGCATCAATGGCAGATTAATGTGAATCAGACGAGTCATCATTAGTGATAGGATCAATATAATTATATGATCAGACCTAGCATACGATGATGGCTAGCATGAATAGAAAATAAAGGAACATGCACAAGAAATGAAACATGCCGAGAAACATACAATTTCTTGAAAGAAGGATCATAGCAGCACGCGAAGATAATTTGGTACACTCAACATGTTGACAAAGAACAAGGCAAGTACAACCAAAAGCTCTTAAATGAAAGTAATCATGAGTCTGACCAAATAATATAGTATAAGGAGAAATTCCTTAATTATGAGCAGTCGGTATCCTATTAATAAAATAAAACGATGTGAGAACAACTTATACCAAAATTTTGTTTGAAACACCAACAGATCATAGAACAAGATGTCTCAACAATGTGTCTATGTTTTCTCTCGACAACACCCCTTCTAGTAAGGTATCGATTGCATGACGATCGATGTTTTGTACCATCGGATATGAAAATGTCACAAAGGTCTCCCTTAGTATACTCTTCACCTCAATCAGAACGAAAGAATTTAACAACAATAGATTGTTGAGTTTTGACATATCTTGAAAATCAATATACATATCAATAAAACCAGAACGAATGTTCATCGAGATAAACCCAACAATAAGACGTATAATTATCAATAAAAGAAACATAATACCTAGACCCTTTTTTGTTGGGACAAGTACGGATCCTCAAACATTCGAGTGAAATAAATCAAAATATGCATGAGATATAGATGTCTATGATTAAAAGGCATGGCAGAAAATATTCCAAGTTCACTTCCACAACAGTCCGAAATATCATGAGAATGAAAAACTTCCAAAACACCACTAAAACTGATAAATTTCAGGCAAGATCCTGAAATATGACCAAGTCTAGAATGACACAGATAAATCTTAAAAGTTAGAGAAGTTAAAGGAAAAAAGATAGGTCAACACTAATGGCAGTTGCATGAATTAGAACATGAAGGTCATCCAAAACATACAATCTCCACTGCCTCCGCCATGTCCCACTCAGTCTCTTAGATTTAGGATCCTGCATATAACAAAATGTGAAGGAAAAATGAACTGAGTATCCAGATACACATAATTAACCAACCGAGACAAGCGACATAGTTAGTTGTGGAATGTAATAACATTAGAGTGGAAAGTTGAAGTGAACTGAGAAGGATCAATTCGGATTTCTACCCTAGGACCGATGTAAGAACAATGAAAAACGAGCTCCGCGACCCCTAGGTATCCGAGTACCAAAGAACCTTGGATTATGACCTCAACCCCTAGATATCCTTGTATCTAAGAACCTCGGTTTGTGAACGCCACAAGGTATGCTCACGACCTTGATAAGTTCGGGTTTGAATACTCTGCTTAGAATACTCACAAGTTCAAGAAGTACTCAAAATAAATATATTTCACTCAAAATTTAACTATTGTTGTCTATAAAATTGCAAGTAGAATGCAATTTGCAAGTTAGCATTTTATTTGTAGCATATATAAGTGCAAAATAAAGTCTTTTATTTTGCAAGTTAGTCTCTGGGACAAATTAACTTGTAATTTTCGCCACTTTATTTTCTATTGGGCCTAATTTGACTCTAATAAGTTCTCAAACGACTTTTATTCGCTAAAAATGAAGACTTAACTCAATATACTATTATATAAGCCTATTTTCTGATTGGCCTTACTACCATTTAGGCCCCAAAGACCTTTATTAAATAAATCCAATGCAAAGTAAAATAAAACAGATCCAATAAGTAATTAACTGTCTTCATGGCCGCATTAATTCAAGCTCAAATCCTCAGGACGGATCACATCATTCCCTCCCGGTTGGAAATGATTCGTCCTCGAATCAAAAGGATGTCGTAAAATTCATCAACACACACCAATCTCGAACAGCCCTAAAAAAGAATCAATGAGATACCGGGATCAAATACAATGTGGATAGACGACTTCAAATCAATGGAACGTTGAAATGACGATTCATGCTTCACCAATGGAACATAATAACAATTTCTCGGCTTGATACAAATGTCGATGAAGACCTGTGTGGAAGCAATATAAGTATAGCAAGGCAATTTATGATTTTCAACAAAAAGCGTAATAAAAAGGATCATCAAAAGTGTGATCCGCTATCTACTAATATCAACCGTACTCAAGGTCATCCATATGCACTAAAGGTGTTGCTTCGGCACATCCAATATATCGGATTTCTCCTCAAGTGTATGAACATCATGTACTGCAGTTAAGATTCAACAAAGCGCACAAGAATTGATTAACATATCAACTTCTTTTTCCTCAACCAAAATCAACTCATCGCGTTTCTTCTCCCACAATAGACTCATCATGCATCTCCACCTTTTCATCCACTTAATTCAGGCTCATCCATCTCCACTTTCTCATCAATGAATATAGACTAATTTCATCCGCCGAACCTTCACCACACTCTCACTTTTCTCGCTTTTAACTTCACCATCCGTTTGCGACCATGAAGCAGTCAAGGCCCTGATGGTGAGAATCACGGGGCAATTACAACATCGTGGCTTAATGTTTCGTTAATGGTGTGTAATCGTCATCTAAGGCTGGGACGGACCTGAATGGATTGTAGGAGGTCGAGATGAACCTGCACCATATCGGCAATATGAGGCGGCAAACGTCATACATCGAGCCAACCATAGAAGACAGCGGACAACCTGCGCCATGTCGATAAAATGATGATAATGGTGAAATGTGTTGTGTGAAGGTGAACCTTGTTGAAGTCATCTGATTTGTAAAGCCCAGTATTGAGCTGAGCTCATGCTGGTCAGTTTGCTGAGAAAGTCATTCAAATTATCAGAGACACGAGAAATGTCACGTGCATCAAGTCGGGTCATACCCATGCAGTAATATATGATTCAAATCAAACAATATCACTAAAATTTACACTTTCGGATAAAAACAAATTAATCCATGTACATGGCAACCTAGCAATAATCATGTATATACATGTACGAATAGATTAGGGTTATGTTATTGCCTGAGCACTTCTATTAATACCAAAACAAATTGCTCTTGCAATAGCATAACATCTCATCTAGTATATTTCTAAAGCGATTCTATTAATATCAAACCACATTTTTTGATAAGAAGAAATGTTAGCTTTGACAACAGTGATACCGGCATATAAGTCCTAGCAATTGATTGATCGTAATGTAGAATGATACCGGCAGATAAGTACCGGCATTCGACTGATTGTAATATAGAGAAGTTTGTGTGAATTTTGTTAATCTATGTTAAAAAATGCATAATAATCATCAACCAAAATAAAGAAAAACATATATAGTTATTCTATTAATGGATTAAAAAATCCATTAAGTGTCACTCTCCTACTCCACGACATAGGACATGGCAATGTGTCCCTTACTTGTTTGTTTTTTAGTTCATGAGTCATCATCATATATTCACATATCATTGTCCTCACAACATGTTGCTTTCTCATTTTTATAGATTTTTATTTTATTTTATGAAAAAAAAGTACAAAAGCATGACCTTTTTGGTCATTTAACTTAAATCTTCCATCTATATATCCCTCCATCTTCTTCCTCCGTTTCCCCCACATTCTTCAGTACACACCGCCCTTCATCTCTACACAAAACAGCCATTGCAGCAGCATAAGAAAACTCACCTTACGTTTACACCTCGAACAAGATTATACATAGAGTTCCATTGAAAAAATGGGTTTTCCATCAGGTTACACTGACTTACTTTTCCCCAAGATCTTAGTACACCTCCTTACTGTTCTGGGTCTGATGAGAAAAACGATTTCAGTTCTTCTTTCGTTTGTGGGTCTCGGAGACTTCTTAGAGCCGGAGATTATTCCGTACGACTACCGTACAGAAATGGGGTCGGAAACGCGGTCGATGTCGGCAGCTTTAATCCGGGAGCTATTGCCAGTGGTGAAGTACTCGGATATATTTGACCCGGAGTCGGCGTCGGAGTCGGAGATCTGTGCGTGTGCGGTTTGCTTGCATGAGTTCGATATGGACGATGAAATCAGAAGGTTAACTAATTGTTGTCATATATTTCACCGGAGCTGTGTGGACCGGTGGATGGATCATGACCAGAAGACGTGCCCGCTTTGCCGGACGACTTTCGTTCCCGATGATATGCAGGATGCTTTTAATGAAAGGCTATGGTTGGCTTCAGGGATTTCAGATCTGTACGGCGACTACTCGCCCATTAGTGTTACACAATGTGATCTGCAGTGTTGATTGTATTGACTCTAAATTAATGATGATGTAAATATAACATGATTAACAATAATGATTATCGTTGAGTTATTCGTTATGACACAATTGTGTCCACAAAAAGAAAGTTTTTTTTTTTTTTTTTTTTTGGGACTAGTGAGGAGGACTATGTAGCAGAGTTTATCGGGTAAAAAAAATAAAAATTAAGAAGAAATACAGTCTGAAAAAAAAAATTAAAAAAAAATCTGTGTCACTGTATGTATACTTGTTTTCTGGTTTCTATTTTATTGATTGAAATAATTTTTCTTTTTTTTTTATTTAATTTTTTTGGTTGGTCTATCTGTGTTTATTTGAAGTAGGCAAGGGTTGTTGACGATGCTGGAAATCGTCTAAGAATTGATACGGGCAATCCCCTATGTGATAAAGATCGTAAACCTTTAAAACCCTAATTTAAGCAAAGTAGAATAGATTTCGTTATGTGTTTAGACTGAATTCTCAAGTTATTTCTGAGAGTTGTCTATGTATCCAATAGTTGAATTGGAATTAAGTATTTCGTAGTTTCTTAGGGTTGTTTATATAGCATCTCGCCCCTCTCTACTTGTTGTGCAAGTATTACTTATTATTATTCCTAAAAATATATACGCATTAATCCCTATTATTTAGAGATAATTATGGACATATTAAACGCCAGTGATTGTAATCTTTATGACTTCAGTGATTGTTCCTTATTTATCTTTAATTATCCCCACGTGGAATAACAATCAAATGTCATGCGGGCGCCATGTGTCAAATTTCAAGGCCACTATGGCCGAATCCCGACATTCCTCTTCGCTGCAGACCTTGGCCGACCCTACGTGATCTGGAGAGAGAACTCATGCCGATCACCGATCTACGATTGACGACACCGCCTCTCAGACGGCTTCGGGGCCTCGACTTAATGCCTTAAGGCTAAGGCCTAATCATTTATTATGCACCCACAAGAGCCGACACGCACAGAATTTCGGGTCGGATATCATCATAAGCCCCAGATCGACTTTTGCTCTTTAAATTGGTCGATCTGCATCATTTGGCGGCTCATTTGGTTATTATCGATCTCGAGTTTTGAATTATCTAATTGCCGGTGGTAATCTATTTAATAGGCCATCATTACTTTTGCGGGATACGAGGCGTTTTCTCTCCTTTTCATAATCGACGTCGTCACACACGCCAGAGTGGGTTATAAATCGTCCTTTCATCGACTTTCCCCTTCTCCCATTTGCTATTAAATCAAGATTTTCTCTCAAGACTTTGCACATTTCAAGTAAGCACTTGTTCTCCTCTTAATTTCTTAGTTCTTCTTCTTTGTTTTTATCTTTTTCAATTGAAGAGGGCAAACACTGCGTCTAGTAATTCAATTGAAAAAGAGTTTGAGTCTCACTCTGAGTCTGAAAACGAAGTACGTCTTTGCTAAAGCTTTGCTTTTGTACTGAGGTACTTCATTGTAATTGTCTTGTTGATCGTTTGTCCTGCAGACTTGGAAAGTTTGATTATTCAAACTGCCTAAGTATTATAGCCTTCATCATACGTTTGCGCTGATCGTCCGTCCTGCAGACTTAGGACGTATGTTTACTCCAACTTTCTAAGTGTAAGTTTTTAGCGCAAATAACTTTTACGAGGCCGACGTGCGATTCGATTCGTTGAGTCTCGCCTCTGTAGACCATTTGTCCTTTGCCAACTTTTTCTGAGACCGACCTGCGGTTCAGTTCGTGGAGTCTATCCTGCAGACTTTTTCTGAGACCGACCTGCGGTTCAGTTTGTTGAGTTTGTCCTTTGCAAACTTTTTATGAATCCGACCATGGATCGGGTTCAGGTCCATCCTGCAGACTTTTTTTTGAGACCGACTCAATGGTTCGGTTGATTCGTTGAGTTTGTGTTTTGCAAACTTTTTCTAAATCCAACCTGCGGATCAGTTCGTTTTCTGAGACCGACCTGTGGTTCAGTTCGTTGGGTTTGTCCTTTGCAAACTTTTTCTAAATCCGACCTGCGGATCAGTTCATTTTCTGAGACCGACCTGCGGTTCAGTTCGTTGAGTCTGTCCCGCAGACTTGTAGTTTGTCCTTCGCAAACTTTCTCTAAGGCCGACCTGCAGCTCAATTATAATCAATCAAGTACAATAAACAATGCACATGTGCAAAAGAAACATTTATTTAACATTGAGGTTCGTGTACACCTTATTGAAAAATGAAGATCTACAATGCGTAAAGTAAAACCTGGAACCTGTCCTAGGCATAGAACTTCCTTAGATTAGAGGCATTCCAGCGGCGTGGTACGGTCCTGCCATTCGCGTCAGCCAGTTGGTATGCCCCCTTCCCATGTACTTTGACCACTTTGTACTGGCCCTCCCAGTTCGGATCAAGCTTCCCCTGAGGTAGTTGCTTACTAACCTCATTCTTTCTGAGCACCAGGTCTCCCTCTTTAAAGTAAGAGTGTTTAACTCGGGAGTTGTAATACTGAGAGATTCGTTGCTTGTATTTAGCCATTCTTATGAAGGCTATATTCGAGCTTCTTCTAGGTTATCCTTGGAGTGTCCGAGCTCGATTAACCGCTGATCTTACGAGTAGGCGTTGTTCGTGGTGATGATAGGCCGATCTCGGCCGGAATCATCGTGCCGCAACCATATGCTAGGGTGTGAAGGAGTTTCTCCAAAGTGGCCAAGTTGGGTGTTGTTCTCAGACGCCCATAAGATATTAGGAAAGTGTTCGGTCCAACTTTCTCCTTCTACCTCGAGGCGTTTTTCGGCCCGCCTTGATCTCGCCTGTTGGTCAGTTCGACCTGCCCATTATCTTGGGGATAACCCACTTAGGTGAAGTGCTGGGTAAAGTGCAACCCGGCACACCATTCTCTGACAATTCTATCTTCAAATTGGGTCCCATTGTCTGAAATTAAAGTTTTCGGTATCCCATACCTACACACTATGCTCTTCTACAATAATTTTTGTATCTGTTTCCCTGTTATTGTAGCTAGTGGTTCAGCCTCAACCCACTTGGTGAAATAGTCCACTGCTACGATCAAGAATCGGACATTGCCTGGAGCTCTTGGGAGTGGCCCTACTAGATCTACCCCCCACTGGTCGGAAGGCCAAGGGGATACCACCGGGACCATGTCTTGGGATCGCTGATGTGACAAGTTATCATGCACCTGGCATGATTTGCACTTTTCCACCGATTCTTTGGCATCTTCCAACATTGTTAGCCAATAATAACCTAACGGTCGGCATTTCCTTGCTAAGGTCTGAGCTCCAGGATGATTTCCGCAAATGCCTAACTGTATTTCTCTGAGAAGGTAGTGTCCTTCTTCACTTGTTACGCATCTAAGCCACGGTGCAATATACGACCTGCGATAGAGCACCTCTTCGAACAGCGAATATCTGGTCGCTAAGAGTTTCATCTTCTTGGCCTGGATCTTGTCTTGGGGCAAGACGTTATCTCTAAGATATAGCACGATTGGATCCATCCACGTACTAGCCTGTCTGATCGGCTAGACAACTTGCTGATCGTAGCTTCTCTCCTTTAAAAGCTGTACTAGCACCTTCTTCTTTGATACAAATTTTGAGGCCAGTTTTGACAAGGCATCTGCTCTTCTGTTCTCGGATCGGGGTATTTGGTCAACCTGGACCCGTTGAAACTTATCTAGCAGAGTTTTAGCCGTTGATAAGTATTTTCTTCATGGGCTCCTCTTTAGCCTCATATTCCCCGTTTATGTGGTTCACAATGAGCTGTGAGTCGTCAGATACATGCGCATCGTCGCTCTAAATTTATTCGCCAACTTAAGCCCCGTAATTAAGGCTTCGTACTCGGCTTTGTTGTTAGTACTCTTGAAATCAAATCTTAAGGCATAATGAAATTCTTCCCCTTTTGGGCTAACGAGTAAGAGACATGTCCCTGCTCCGTCTTTGCTGGCTGCACCATCGACATATAAATTCCATTTCTTCTCCGCCTGTTTTGGCTGATCGTCATCTAGATGAACAGCTATCCCTTCAGCCAAGAATTCCGCTAGGGCCTGTGCTTTGATGGCAGTTCTGTTAGGAAATCTATGAGGGAACGCAGCGGAATTCAAAAATTGGATTTCCTTTTACCCAAGATCGACTTCGTTTAAGCAATAAACAAATAAGCTAGTAGACGGTGGTTACCTTGGTTGATCTAAAAGATCAACGCTTTGACCGACTAAGGAGAGTAGTTCTGCATAGAGCCGCCCAAGTATTCGGCCTCTACCGCTAGTCCACACGAACAGCCCGCCGGAATCCCATCATGGATTGCTATTGAAAAACTCCGGTTGCTAGACCGTCCTTTTTCCCCTCTCTCCAACTATCTATAGAATGTTCTGTATTTTACACAAGAACTATTAGCTCTTGGAATTGTGATGATCAAAAGAGCTTGACACCCACTTCTTTTTTATAGTCAAAGTGGCGCCCCAAAAATGAGTGGAGGAGAAGAAAATATTTTCTCAATAAAATAAGGAAAATATAATTGATTGATTTATCTCATTAATATTCAATATCTTATATTAAATATTTTCAATATTTTGTCAATATCTTATATTGACTATATTTATCTTATTACCATAAATCAATTTACACATATGTGCAAATCTATAGCCATTAATATCTAATATTAATATATGGTAATCTTATTAATTAAATTGCACAATCCAAGTGTATCTTATACATACACATTAATCATGCGCCCCATATAGCCTTTTATTGGCTTCCGGAATATTATTTAATTAATACAATGCTATGATTAATTAATTTGCAAAATACATGTATATCATATATATCTTCCTATACTAATAAGAAGGGAAAAGTTGTCATTTTTTGACACTTGTTTTTTTTTATTTCGTCATTATTTCTTTATTCATCTACTGAAGTTTCAAAGCCCGGTGTTTTTTTTTTTTTTTTTGTTCATGGGCGTGTGCCACCAGAGATTTTTTTTTAATTTTATTTTTTTTGAGAAGTAGGATTTGAGTTAAATTGTTCCATTTTGGAGGACTCAATTGTTTCACCTTTTAATGTGTGAATATATGTAGCAAATGTATGACTATTTTCAAAATATAAGGCCACGACTTGTTGCCGACACGATCTTTATTTCATGCCAAAACAATTTTGTTGACGTTTACATGAAATATTATAAAATTTTTAAAATAAATTCATTTCATAAAAAAAACATATCGTTTGTACACGGCGATATGACTATTTTCAAGATATAAGTCAACGACATGTTGCCTACACGATCTTTATTTCATTCTTAAAAATATTTGGTTTGACGATTACATGAAATATTAAATTCTTGAAATGAATTTTTTTTTGTAAAAAAACATATCTTTTTTTTTTTTTTTCTTTCTTTCCTATCTAAATAAGAAAGGAAATGGTATACCATGTGGCACCCTCCCTTTTTTTCTCCCGGCTTCTCACCTGTATAAACCACCAAAAAATCATCTCTTCTACTCTCATTTGTTGTTATTTTGGACTGTCTGGTTTGTAAGGCCTGACAATGTAGAATTAATTTTTTTTTTCATAAAATGAAAATTGACCAGGATGAAATCGGATGGAATGAAATGAAAATCGATAAAACACGTGGTGGTGTGTAAGAGGAAAGTGATGTTAGGTAGGTGGTGGGTGGGGTGGGTTGGGTTGGGGTGGTGGGAAGGGTAGGGTATAGTAAGATGGGTGGTGGGCACGGTAGGGTAGGGAGTTGTAGGGTAGAGTAGGATGGGATGGTGGGTAGGGTCAGGTAGGGTGGGATGAGATAAAATAGGGTGTAATAGGCTTAGTTAGGATAGTGAATTAATATGTAGGTTGGGAGGTAGGTTAAGGTTTGTAGGTAGGTAGAGAGGTAGGGTGCGGTAGGGTGTGCTAATGTAGGTGAGGCGAGGTATGAGATGTAATGCGGTGATGTATGGTAGGGTAGGATGGTATGGTTGGATGATGTGGCGTAAGTTAAGTAAAGTTTGGTAGGTTGAATAAAGTACGTATTATAGGGTGGTGTGGTAAGATAATGTGGTGTAGGGCATGGTGAGGTAGGATTGGATAGGTGAGTGTTAAAAAATGTTGGGATAAGGTGCGGTTGGGTGATTGATAATGTGTGTAGTAGATAAGAAAGAGTGTGTTGACCAGGGTAGACTTGTGTGGTAGTGACGGACCTATTCTAGGCTATACAGATCCTAACCGGCAGTGTACCGGGTCAAATTGTAGTGCTAGTCTGGTGAGTCAGGTCGTATTCCTCAGGGAAAACATGGTAACTCTTTTAAGTGGGGTTAAACACCAAGAAGCTATTATTAACTCGATCTAAGTCGCAGTTTTATCATTTTCCTGGGTTAGATTATGTTAGTAGTTAGATTGTTAGTAGTGCATAAAGTAAAATAAGTAAATAAATACTAATATAATATATATATTTTTGGAATCTAGCCAAGAATACGTTACTGAATTACAATCTCTTTTTAGTAGAAATAAATGAGACAGATCTTCCTTTATTCAAGGTGTAAATTATATATGAATCGGTGTATTCTAAGCTAGACAACTCCTCCTCACACGAAAGCGTATGAAATTGTCATATGTCAAATGTCATCAATCCAAGGTCCACAACTCGCCCATGCTAATCTTAGTTAGTGCGAGCAGTGCAGTACAAATCTACCCCGGATAAAAGAGGTTATTACGTTTCGCCGACGGCCGATGTTATTCAAGAGGCTCCGGTTGTCAAGCGGATCGATTTAACACAAACGGTGTAGTTTCAATTAAAGCGTGATTTTAACATTATTAAGATCTCAGTACAAAGTTAATAAGATTTGTTTTTCTAGGACAAATCGCCTCGGTAGGAAATAGGATTCCGTTAATCAGACGGCCATTTTTACCCTCCAGCTTTTTCTATTTTTACTCATATCCCGACTTCTCCTGCCGTCGGGGTTCATCGCCAAGTTATATGTGGTATTCATCATGATTGATTACGTCATTCGAATATATTATCAATACGTTGCAAAATAGAAAAAGATTCATTATAATTGGTTTTAATCATGATTACCAGAGAGTCGATCATTCATTTTACCAAAAGATTAACTAATTTGATTCATATCTTGGCTAGATATATTTTTAGTTTAATATCATATATAAATAGAAATAGAAATAATAAACATAACAATTTTAGAATATATTACCGGTTATGACTATCGAATCGGGTCGTTTCCAACGGATCTAACATGCCAAAGCTTCAAATCAATAATCTTCGATAATTATTCCACCATTACAACGATACTATAACCATTTTATTTATATATGTGAAAAACATATATACATACATACATAGACATATATATGTATATACGGGCCCGAAAATAAAAGAAGATAGATGAAATATATATATATATATATGGATGTATATATATATATTAGGACGTGTGTGTGTGTATATATATATATATATATATATATATATACAAGTGTTCTACAAAAATAAAAACAAAGAAAGAAAAGAGAAGCAGGACGAGAAGAAAGAAAAGAAATAGAAAAGAAAGGGGCAAAAGTCTCTGTTCTCTGATGCTCTGTATATATAGCAAAATGTTGAGGCCGGACCGGTCCTGAAATGGAGCCGGACTGGTCCGGACTCATCATTACTTAACACCTCAGCTTGATTCTCGAAGGATCGATTATAATTATATAATTATATATTAAACTTCTAAAATTCATAACTTGAGTTGTAGACCTCCAAAAATTGCAAACGAAATGCCAAAATTACGGTCTCGAGAAACTCTAAAACTTTCATGAAGGACTCTTCTTCAGAAAACGTCTTCTTGAGTACCTCGTGTTCCTCCGAACGTTTTTTCGGGATTTTTACTTAAATTGAATCAATTAGCCACTTGACCACCATTTGAGTTGTAGAAGTCCGATTGACTTGATTCAAAATCCATTGGAAAGATTTCTTGAAGATATACAACTTTTATTAAGGAAACTTCTTCAGAAAATGTCGTTTTGATGAGCCATTCAGATTACGAAGATATTTGGGATTTTTACTAATCCGAATCGGTTAGTCACTTGACTACTATTTGAGTTGTAGACCTCCAATTGACGTGATTCAAAGTGCGTTGGAAAGCTTATGTGAAGATCTACAACTTTCATTAAGAAGTCATCCCCTGAAAATGCCTCTAAGCTGGGTCAAATCTCCATCGAAAATAAATTACGGTTTAAGTACTTAGGAAAATTTGCTCCGTTGAACTTATAAACTTGTGGCACCTTCTTCTAACCCTCTAAACACATCTTTTAGACTCAAAACATGTCGTTACGTGGAATCTTGGTCAATATATAATCCTCGCAATGAACCACCAAAATACCAAACGAACCGACACCGACACTCTCGGTTACTTAAACCGATACAAAACTAATAAAAATACGATAATTTATATAATAACTACTACTTATACATTTGAATAAAACTTAGTAATTTTGACTTAAATTGGTACAATAATGCTCAAAATGGTATCAATATTGGGGTAAAATGTCGTAATAATGATCATAAATTTATCTCTCATCACAACCCCCTACTTAGCTTTTGGTCGTCCTCGATCAAAACAAGCGATAAAACAAAATGAATGAGAGATAAATTCATGAAGATAGAAGGTATAAGAGACAACCAGATGATACAACCTTTAGAATTATAACCAGGTTTTAACCTCAATATAAATGTATAACAGAGTGTGTGTGTGACAAGCCTTTTCAATTTCCACTATCCTCTCTTGAATAATTCAAGCAAACACACAAATATCCATTCAGACAAATCCTAATGACTTTCCTAGGTATAAGAATGTGATTCCACACAAAGTTCTTCCGAGTACTTATTAGGATAATCCCTAAAGCATATCATTCAGTTTATACTGGGGATAGTCAGAAGATAACTAAATTTTTAACCACATTCTATTTTTTTCATAGAATACTAACATATCCGAACTCATTGCCAAAATCGACTATCTTGCAAGCGTCATGAGGTGAGATCAAATACATTAATATCTATCTAACTCTTTTTTTTTTTTTTTTTTTTTTTTTTTTTTTCATATGTGTAGCATATGCCCTCATTCCCAGCAATAGGACGTTTCGTGATAACACCCTAGCTGGACTACTATCATCAGGCAGTCGGGAGCTTTTAAACCTCATAGTGATATAGGACGTTTCGTGATAACGCCCTACTGCACTCAAATCATTGGTAGCTACAACCAACATATAGATAGTTCATCTTAATTTGGTATTTTTCTTTTATTCCACTTAACTTATATCCTTTCTATCACATTCAAACCTTCAGATATTAACAGTACACGTTCAAAAGTTAGGTACTAAGTTACTGCAATTATCTATAGAATAACCACTATGATACTGAATGGATACAGTTTAAAATTTTCTGCTTCAATATCAAAGGCTTTATGTGAAGGAATTCATGTTACACAAATATATTTGGAATTACAATGCACTTACGGTTCACATTGGTTATACACATCCAAATTGATCATTACATCTTCAAATCCATGAAATATATACCTTATACAATTTATTTTAATCAACTAAATAATGCTCGAAAAAATATCGAAAACTAAGGGATTTATTGATACAAAATAAACATTAATGCCATTGCTAGACCAATGACTTCACTCCCCACTTACGAACTTACATTGTCCTCAATGTAAAGTGAGTGTAAATAAGTTGTTGGGAAAGCAATGGTGCACTAAAACAAGTCAAAACAAATACTCGGATGATAAAAAAGGGTGGGTGGGTGGGTCAAAGTTATGACCGTTGTGTGTGCAAATAAAATAAAAGTATGTGGAGTGTGACGATTGTAATGCAAAAGGGTAGATAAACACACCACATAAACTTTTATTGATTTAAAACACACAATATTCCACAAGAGTTGAACTAATACATGTCACACATTATTTGAAATTTAAAAGCAGACTAGATCATGATATGAAATGTGTGAGAAAGTATTAACTCGAGTCTTTTATACCCAGATCCTCAAGGGTTATTTCAAATCGTTCTAACAACCTAAG
Organism: Gentiana macrophylla; assembly: GCA_026214975.1. Taxonomy (NCBI): domain Eukaryota; kingdom Viridiplantae; phylum Streptophyta; class Magnoliopsida; order Gentianales; family Gentianaceae; genus Gentiana; species Gentiana macrophylla. The sequence goes on from CM047811.1 coordinate 93,486,624, forward strand.
TCTAAGAAATGATGCATTTGAATTTTCTCTTCTTTTTTCCATCGAGGATTTTCGGATAACCACCTAATCGTTCCGTTTAATGTCATTCAAACATTCATCCTAAGACTTGGTGAAACAAAATGAAAATCAATCAAGTATTCGCAAAGTACCATCCAAAGTATGAGTAATTATTATATTTAACATTTTTACGGGTCGCCTCCGGTAGCGCTTTTGGTTAACGTCGTTTGCTCGACCAAAATGATAATGATTAACTAATATAATATACTAAACAAAACGGGATACTTCTAACAATTACTCACAAAAGCACGTAACAATTAAGCACATAATCCACTAAAAATAAATGCTTAAGGAGTAAAAAGGAAGGATAGTACCCGTCATTGACTACATTTATAGTCTATAGCCAGACTTTATCGTGCTTTAGTTTTCTAATGTACTGGTGGTGGGTCATCCTCACGCACCGCATCCTTCTTCAATACTGGTTTCCAACAGAGGTTAGACAATTTCCACCAATCCACACGATTCTTGAACTTTTTCCTTTGATTTTCGAGCTTTCGGTTTACGAGCTTTCACATTATTGCTGAAGTCATCTTCTTCAATTACCTGTGTGTTAGTACAATCCACAGCAAAAAAAAACACAAAGTGTACACACAAGAACAAGATTCTAGTGTAATGCATGGATATTTCAATGAATTGTAAGTGTTGAAGACAACGCTCTCATGATTAACTCCCAAACTTCTCCCTTACTAAAATCGTCAAGAAAACATACATATTTTTTATCCAACTTCATCTTTGTAATAGGGATAGAATGTATACCTCCCTTACCCTTGTCATTAGATGAATATGGTAAAGCTTCCTCGAATGACTGTGTTTCATCATTCTCGCACCTTTTTCTTCAAAATATGCATTGGATATGGTGTTGCCTTATCGGTTGAATCGAGATGAATTTGGGTTGAGTGGATAAGGTTCGGTTTGAATTGGCCCTTTCAAACTTGGTTCCTTCCAACTCGCTTCCAATTCGATTATTTCTATTTTTATTTTATTTATTAATATTCCTTGGGCATGATCAAGCCCTCGCTCGTGTGTTTCATCACTAGTTTCGGTCATTCTCGTATTTCGATTTGAAAATGATACTTGGTCGATTTCCACGATCATTATGACCAGCGTTTACTCTCTACTTTAATCGCTTTCGTAAGTGTTTAAATCAGGCCTATAAGGAGTGAGTGGGGCCTTACCACTTACGGTCATCAACTATCGAAAAATAGAAAAATAACTTGAAATAAATAAAACCCGAATCGGATGGTGTTTCATTCTCGATTTCGCCGCTTTCATAACTCGATTTGACAATTTTTGTGGAATAGAATATATCGAATAGAAAATAACACGAAATCGATAAAAAAACCATTTTTTCTCTCTCCGGTAATTACCGACTCCACTCGGTATTTACCGAGTGCGATTTTTTTTTCTCTCTCTCTCGGTAATTATCAAGCCACTCGGTATTTACCGAGTATTTTTATAAAAAATTGGTATCTTACCAATAGGTAGGTACCAATGAAAATAAAAATAGAAATGAGATTGAGAAAAGTGTTGATTTATCCTCGGTCGTTATGACCACGTTTACTTTCTACTATCGAAAATAGAAAATAACTCGAATTTAATAGAAGAAGAAAATTGGTAACTAAAAGAAGGTAGATACCAACGGAAAAATAAAAAGAAATGTGATAAGAAGAGTGTTGACTTATCTCTAGAATTTTGAGCTAATACAAGTAGTAACCCTAGACACACAAAGAAAGAAATTAGCGACGTTTCCCGGCAACGGCGCCAAAAAGTCAAGGACCTATTCTAGGCTATACAGATCCTAACCGGCGTTGTACCGGGTCAAATTGTAGAGGCTAGTCTGGTGAGTCAGGTCGTATTCCTCAGGGAAAACATGGTAACTCTTTTAAGTGGGGTTAAACACCAAGAAGCTATTATTAACTCGATCTAAGTCGCAGTTTTATCATTTTCCTGGGTTAGATTATGTTAGTAGTTAGATTGTTAGTAGTGCATAAAGTAAAATAAGTAAATAAATACTAATATAATATATATATATTTGGAATCTAGCCAAGAATACGTTACTGAATTACAATCTCTTTTTAGTAGAAATAAATGAGACAGATCTTCCTTTATTCAAGGTGTAAATTATATATGAATCGTGTACTCCTAAGCTAGACAACTCCTCCTCACACGAGCGTATGAAATTGTCATATGTCAAATGTCATCACCCAAGGTCCACAACCGCCCCATGCTAATCTTAGTTAGTCTCGAACAGTGCAGTACAAATCTACCCCGGATAAAAGAGGTTATTCCGTTCGCCGACGGCCGATGTTATTCAAGAGGCTCCGGTTGTCAAGAGGATCGATTTAACACAAACGGTGTAGTTTCAATTAAACTGTGATTTTAACATTATTAAGATCTCGAGTACAAAGTTAATAAGATTTGTTTTTCTAGGACAAACCGCCTCGGTAGGAAATAGGATTCCGTTAATCGACGGCCATTTTTACCCTCCAGTTTTTCTATTTTTACTCATATCCTGACTTCTCTGGTCAGTTCATCGCCAGGTTATATGTGGTATTCATCATGATTGATTACGTCATTCCGAATATATTATCAATACGTTGCAAAATAGAAAAAGATTCATTATAATTGGTTTTAATCATGATTACCAGAGTCGATCATTCATTTTACCAAAAGATTAACTAATTCAGATTCATATCTTGGCTAGATATATTTTTAGTTTAATATCATATATAAATAGAAATAGAAATAATAAACATAACAATTTTAGAATATATTACCGGTTATGACTATCGAATCGGGGTCGTTTCCACCGGATCTAACATGCCAAAGCTTCGAAATCAATAATCTTCGATAATTATTCCGCCATTACAACGATACTATAACCATTTTATTTATATATGTGAAAAACATATATACATACATACATAGACATATATATGTATATACGGGCCCGAAAATAAAAGAAGATAGATGAAATATATATATATATATGGATGTATATATATATATTAGGACGTGTGTGTGTGTGTGTATATATATATATATATATATATATATATATATATATATATATATATATATATATATATATATATATATATATATACAAGTGTTCTACAAAAATAAAAACAAAGAAGGAAAAGAGAAGCAGGACGAGAAGAAAGAAAAGAAATAGAAAAGAAAGGGGCAAAAGTCTCTGTTCTCTGATGCTCTGTATATATAGCAAAATGTTGAGGCCGGACGGTCCTCGAAATGGAGCGGACTGGTCGGACTCATCATTACTTAACACCTCACTTGATTCTCGAAGGATCGATTATAATTATATAATTATATATTAAACTTCTAAAATTCATAACTTGAGTTGTAGACCTCCAAAAATTGCAAACGAAATGCCAAAATTACGGTCTCGAGACTTTCATGAAGGACTCTTCTTCAGAAAACGTCTTCTTGAGTACCTCGTGTTCCTCCGAACGTTTTTTCGGGATTTTTACGAAATTGAATCAATTAGCCACTTGACCACCATTTGAGTTGTAGAAGTCCGATTGACTTGATTCAAAATCCATTGGAAAGATTTCTTGAAGATATACAACTTTTATTAAGGAAACTTCTTCAGAAAATGTCGTTTTGATGAGCCATTCGTATTCTGCGAAGATATTTGGGATTTTTACTAATCCGAATCGGTTAGTCACTTGACTACTATTTGAGTTGTAGACCTCCAATTGACGTGATTCAAAGTGCGTTGGAAAGCTTATGTGAAGATCTACAACTTTCATTAAGAAGTCATCCCCTGAAAATGCCTCTAAGCTGGGTCAAATCTCCATCGAAAATAAGTTACGGTTTAAGTACTTAGGAAAATTTGCTCCGTTGAACTTATAAACTTGCAGACCTTCTTCTAACCCTCTAAACACATCTTTTAGACTCAAAACATGTCGTTACGTGGAATCTTGGTCAATATATAATCCTGCAATGAACCACCAAAATACCAAACGAATCCGACCACGACACTCGGTTACTAAACCGATACAAAACTAATAAAAATACGATAATTTATATAATAACTACTACTTATACATTTGAATAAAACTTAGTAATTTTGACTTAAATTGGTACAATAATGCTCAAAATGGTATCAATATTGGGGTAAAATGTCGTAATAATGATCATAAATTTATCTCTCATCAGGTAGGTTGTGGTATCCGAAAGGAGATCGATGTAAAATGTTTTATTTTTCATTGTTCTTGACTTAAAATTGCGTTACGAGCGGTTCGTTATTTGCTACATTTCTTCCTATTTAATATCGTCAAATAAGTTAAAACTTATAAGATGTGCACTCGTACAATTGCAGACGTTGAGTCCCGCTTTCACTAATATATATATATATTTTCAAATTATATGTATCAATATACATATTTAATTAATCAACATAATTAATATCTTGTATTATATTTATTCATAAGAAATAAATATCACCATATTAATTTACCACTATAACATTTATAGTACGAGATAAACTTTTCTTATTTGGTTATCATTTATAACCATATTTTAAATCCGCTAGATGTTCATATGTGTGTGACCCGACAAAGCTTCGAATATGTTGGCCGTAGACACAAAGTGCAAATTACTTAAAATGCCCTTCATGCCTAACGATCACGGGATAGCGTCTAGCAACACACCGTGACCCCATTCATCGGAAGAGTCAATTGCAATGACTACTACCTTTCATGTGAAAGCTTGATTATCGTGTAACTTACAATCTAATCATTTGTAATAATATCCATACGGTCGTACGTCGAGTGTCAAACATTAACGACCGTATCTTATAGTCTGGATATCAAGCTCTCTCGAAGTAACTCATTTACTTCCACTTTTCAAAAATTCACGAGAGTAAGACATTCCTTATAAGAAGGCCCTTCGGATATTCACCCCACCGATAAGATGCACGCGATTCTCAGACGACCAAACATGTGTACTCCTCATGCTTGAAGATCACACCCAATCACTACCACATGATCGCACCGTGGCTAGGGGAAACCTCAATAGTGTCAAAGCATGACAATCCACACCGTGATGGCATGAAGACTCCGGTCCTAAGGATAATTACACAACCGCCACATAGTGTGACACTTAACCGTGTAAGTGGGTCAGTCTAACGTACGCATTCTTTAATACACGCCCACGCACACGTCCAAGTGTCTCTACCACTTCGATAGACGAGACTATCCACGCCTCTTAAAGACATAAGACATCTAATACGCATTTCAGCCTGTTTCATACTATCAATGCCCTGTTTAATAGTACATCAGCCTAGAGATATTTAAGTATCAAACTTGTTAAAGTGATTAGAGATCTCATCAACCATAATCGCCTATCATGGATTCTCTATCACAGTTTAATACTAAGGACGTTATCATATAACAATTCATAATTGGTTCTTTACAAGAACAGATATATGACAACATAAAAACCATTTAATATATGTACAAACATAAAGAAATAGTATAAATGATCCGACCCGGTCGGATCCGGTCCAACCCGATTGGGTTTAGGACACTATTCCAACAAGTTCGAGGGCGGAAATCAATGTCATACTCTTCCAGCTCGACGAACCATTTCGCTAACCTGCCTGAGGTTTCTGGTCGTCCTAAAATTTGCCGTAGAGGCTGATCGGTAATTACAATAATCGGATGTGCCTGGAAATAAGGCCTTAATTTTCTTGAGGCATGCACTAGTGCCAATGCTAACTTTAGAGCATTTGAATATCTGACCTCTGGTCTATGGAGTGCTTTGCTCACAAATAAAACTAGTATCTGCTGTCCGCCCTGTTCCTAAACCAGTACTGCGCTCAGCGCTTCTTCACACACTGCCAGATATACGAACAGTGGTTCTCCTACCTGAGGAGCTGTTAAGGTGGGTAGTTCGGCCAAATACACTTTCAGTTCTTCAAAGGCCTTCCGACTTTCATCATCCCATTGAAAAGGACTAGCTCTTCTCAAAATCTTGAAAAAGGGCAAGGTACGTTGTGCCGATCTCGATAAGAACCTGTTCAGAGCTGCTATTCATCCCGTTAAGCGTTGTACTTCTTTGATATTCTTTGGCGGAGACATAGTCTTCAATGCATCAATCTTATCCAGGTTTGCTCTAATCCCATCTCTGAATATCATGTACCCTAGGAACTTCTCCGATATAACCCTAAATGTGCATTTCTTCGGGTTGAGTCTCATCTGAGTTTTCCTCAGTACTCCAAATACTTCCTTGACATCACTCAGATATTGATCAAGAGACCTGCTCTTGATCAAGAGGTCGTCTACGTACACCTCCATGCATCTTCCTATTTGATCAGCAAAAATTGTGTTTACAGCCCTCTGATATGTCGCTCCTAAATTCTTTAGGCCAAAGGGCATGGTGACGTAGCAGTACGTCCCCAATTCTGTTATAAAGGCAGTCATTTCTGCATCTTCTGGGTACATAACAATCTGACCTTTATATGCGTCCAGGAATGCAAACACCTCGAACCCTACCGTGGAATCTACTAGTCTATTGATCATGGTCAGGGCATAACAATCCTTCGGGCATGCTTTGTTGAGGTCGGTGAAGTCAATGCACATCCTCCAACTCCCATCGGGTTTCTTGACAAGTACGGGGTTTGCTAACCACTCCGGATATACAACTTCCTTGATTATGTTGGCCTGCAACAACTTAGCCACCTCTTGCTAAATTGCTGAGATGCGCTCAGAGGCGAAATGTCTTTTTTCTTTTGTGAACAGGCTTTCGCTTGGATATATGCTCAACCTGTATCGCCGATTTCGGAGATAACCCTGGCATGTCTTGACTTTCCATGCGAACACATCTTTGAATTCTTTCAAAAGGTTTATCAGGGTTTTCTTGTGCGAGGCTGGAATCCACGCCCCACATTAATTGTTGAATCTTCATGTTCGTCCCATGTTTAACGACCTCTCGCCTGGTCTTCGAGAGGACGGCTCTCTTCATCTTCGAAGCGATTCTTCAATCTTGACTGTTGGACCATCATTTTCCCATTTATTGTCGTTGTGTAGCAGCTCCTGCATGTTTCCACATCCCCTCTGATCTCTATCGAACCTTCACCCGTCGGAATCTTCATGCTGACGTGAGCTGGTGAGATTACAGCCCGGAGATCGATAAGGGCTGGTCTTCCCATAATCACGTTGTACGCTGATGGTGCATTCACCACTACATAATCTACCATTAGGGTACTGCCCTTGGTTCTTTCTACCAAAGTGGTAAGGAGTTTGATCACCCCCAACGGATGAACTGGAGGTCTGGCGAAGCCGAACAGAGGAGCTGAAACAGGGGTCAGGTCAGCGTCCCTCAATTTCATCGCTCTGAACACATTGTAGTAAAGGACGTTCACAGAACTGCCAGTGCCTACGCATATTCGTTTTTTTTCTTCTTCTGATATTTGCTGATCACCGCCTCTATCACTAATCCTTCGTTGTTAACTACCAATGGTAATGAGTCTCTTGGACCGTATACCACCTCTCTCCCGACATTCTTTGCCTCTTGTTCACACGGAGTAGGGGGGCGATGAGACACTGCTCACGCTCGTATTTTCAGATCTTCTGGATTTGTTCGGTCCCCCTAAGATCGTATTGATCGTATTCACAGGGCGGTTATCCACGTGACCATCAGGATTTGGGGAATGATCCCTTATCCTCCTGTACTCCTCTTGGTTATCTCTGTCACATCCTTTATTATTTCGACGCTTAAACTCACGTCGACCCCGCGGTTCATTCCGATGAGACCGATCTACGACCTCATCAAGCTTTCCTTCCATTACTGCTGCATCAATATCTCGGATTAAATCCTTGCACTGTTTGTGCCCAAAGTCTTGGTGATATTTGCAAAATTTGTTAGGGTTTCTCCTTTCCCTGGCTCCCCTCATGGGAGGTGGAGTCTTGGCTATGCATTTTCTTTGCATAATTGCGAGGACACCTTTCATGAGACACATTCAAAGGATGAAGTCTCTGTCTGCGGAGCTCCTTTCTTCCCTAGCCGATAAGAGACGGGCGCAGATTACGATCCAGATCGACTTTCTTTTTTATCGGACCTGTCCTCAGATTTATTCTTCTTGCCTTAACCTCTTTCCATCTCTCTTTTGAGTCGATTTGCTTCTTCTCCTTGACAATGTTTGTAGGCTATGTCCAGACACTCTTCCATTGTCTGAGGGAGTTTGCTGTTCAGCTTAGCATGTAATCGTCCCTCTCGCAGACCTGCCACGAAAGAGGCGACCAACAGGCGATCGTCTGTGTCCTGCACTTGTGCGGATTCTTCGTTGAAGCGCTTTATAAAGTTTAGTACGGACTCATCATGTTTTTGCTTTAGAGTTAACAAGTGAGTCTGATTTCTTTGAAACGGACGAGCTGCGATGAAGGCGTGGACAAACTTCCGGGTTAGAGTCCCAAAATCAGAGATCGTATTAGGAGGGATGTTATTGAACCATTCTCTGGCTCTTCCTTCATAGCTTGATGCGCAGGAAAGGCTTTACACTTCATTTAAATCCGAGGCATTATGCAGGGTTCATGTGTGATATGTCTTGATGCATATGATCATAAGGATCCTTAAACCCACTATAAGAATCGATTTTGGGGATCTTGAACTCCGCTGGTCGGGGGTAATTGTCAATGTGTGCGGTGAAAGGCGATGCATAGAGCAGATCGTCAGATCGCCGTCCGAGCAAGATGTCCAGTTCGGCCTTAGCCGTATCGTTAGGTTGACGTATAGTCTCGTATTCCGTGTGGGCACTTGACTCTACAATCTCTGGCTTTTTGGGAACCTGTTGATGGAGATTTGTCTCTGGTACTTCTGGAGAGTCTTTTCCCTTGAGTGTTTCGTCCAGAATTGCCTTTATCGTAGTGTTATCCAGATTCTTCAAGGCCTCAACCAATGCTCGATTGGCTGGATCTTGAAGGACTGAATCAGGTTGATCTTCAGTGATAATAGCCCATTTCTGGGTGGCTGCATCCTGGATTTCTCCTTGTGCGGTTGAAGTTGTTCCCCCTGTTGAGTCGGATCTACAGTCTTCTTACCAGTATTCTTTGGTGGTGCCATGACGGTTTTAAGGAATCTGGTTTTGTTTCGATCAATTATCAGTAGGAGGCCCTCCTTCTAGCGCTAATTGACGATGCTGGAAATTGTATGAGAATTGATACGGGTCAATCCCCTATGTGATAAAGATCGTAAACTCTAAAAACCCTAATTTAAGCAAAGTAGAATAGATTTCGTTATGTGTTTAGACTGAGCTCTCAAGTTATTTCTGAGAGTTGCCTACGTATCCAATAGTTGAATTGGAATCAAGTCTTTTGTAGTTCCTTAGGGTTGTTTATATAGGTGGCATCTCGCCCCTCTCTACTTGTTGTGCAAGTATTATTTATTATTATTCCCTAAGGATATATACGCGTTAATCCCTATTATTTAGAGATAATTATGGACATATTAAATGCCAAGATTGGAGTCTTTATGACTTAAGATTCTTTCCTTATTTATCTTTAATTATCCCCACGTGGAATAACAGCCGGGCTGTGCGGAGCGTCTTGCGCTCAGCCCCCAAGACCAATATGGCCGAACTGGGCAATTCTTCTTCGCCAGACCTTGGCCGACCTGCGGTGGCTGGAGGAGGAATTCATGCCGATCACCGATCTACGGTTGACGACTTGCCCTCTGTACGGCTTCTGGGGCCCCTGGCCCTTAATGCCTTAAGGCTAAGGCCTAATCATTTATTATGCACCGACAAGAGTGACACATGGCGTAACTCGGGTCGGATATCATCATTTGTGAAAAGATCACTTGGTGGATCCTTCTCCTTGGATCGATATAACCCTCCTTAGACATTTATAGGGTCAATGAAATTGATAGAATTGGGTATTGACAAAGGGAGATTATTGTGTGGTGTCTCCACACGGTGCGGAGACACCGTGTGGCAGCCCCCACACCACACAGTTTTATTCTGTATTTAAACTGTGTGGTTCTGATCGTTTCACATGTCACTTTACCTTTAAATTCCCTCACCACACAATAACTTTCCATTGACAAACTACCCGGGTCAGGAACGGAGTGAGGCGTTAAAGGGCGGGAGGTTATTCGGTGCACTCATCATATGCGGAGTGCACCAATGTGGCATAATTTTAACTTTTTTATTTCTAAACTGAATTCAAATTGCGTGGTTCAGATCATTCATCTCATCACTTCGATGCATGTGGATATACTAGGCAATAATCTCCTAGAGTGAGAGGCTATTGGGTGATATCGTCCTATTTATCGATGTTTATTTGAGTTTCGAATCACCTTGACTTGAAGAAGAGGTTGTAGGACGTGTCATCTTTCATAGAATGTGGAAGAGAGAATGGATGAACATGAGATTGAGAACCAATTGGAAGCATCGTAATCGTATCTTATGAGATAGATCAAGGGGGATATCGGGAAAGTTGTTCAAGTGAGGAGTTTATGGTCATATTTTACTTGGATTAGATTTTCCTAGCGTTCGGGGATTTTTAAACAATCTGATTTTTTTCCCCGAAACAAAGATTACAACCGGACTACCACCAAAAAAAGCCGGACAACCACCGGAATACTACCAGCTAGCTATTGGACACAACTATACTAACATAAATAAAGAAAAACAACATTGGGATAACCCCAATTAAACCAAATTTTGTCTGATTGTAGAAATCTTGATTTGGTAAGCATAGAAGATGGAAACAATCCGCCATATTGTAGAAGTCCATAACCGAAACGAAAAACAACCCCCACCACCAACCAGTAGCAACCTTAGAGACCCACGAGTACTGACTCGATCCGATAATAGACAAAAGACAAACATCAAAATCAAAAATAAAATTACAATTCTGCCAAAAGCCACCATAGAAGTCAGCCCAAGCACCACCATCGCCGCCACTAACCACCGAAAAAAAACGCAAAAAGTAAACCAGTATCCATATTAGCGGCCATTAATCCGACGGAAAAGCCCACAAGCAAGAGGATTAAACATTTGCAATCACAAGTCTTTCACCGGAAAACAAGATCCAACCAACTGCCTCCGTTGAGTAGCCAAAGCAGCGGCCAGGTGAAGCTACAAGAAAAACCGGCGATGGTCCAAAAGCCAAAAGAAACCAAAAGAGCTGACAAACAAAAACCATTTCTTTGATCGCTAAAGAGACGGCCAAAGAAGAACATGCAAGGCCAGCAAAACCACGAACAGATAGAAGAAAAACTAGATCTCCAGTGAAGGGAGAACTTCTAATACAACCAGAAACATAAGAAAAAACCGAAGAGTAAAAATGCTGTGTGATGCCTTAACATGCTTTTTTGTGTGGTTCCCCTCATGATTTTGCTGCCAAGTGGTAGAAAACTGAAACATCCTCTCATTCAACACAAACCCTCACATTATCAAAGCTCTCTCCCTTAAAACACTTGTGGGTCTCCTCATGATTTTCCACACACCATCTCTCTCCATATATTACAGTTCGATTTGAGGATTATGTCAACATTTTGACTTATACATCTATTATGAGTGTAGTATCCTGAAATCCGTCTAATGTTGACACTTTTTTATAATTGCATTTTTATATCGTTTGTTTGCCGGTTATTGTTTGATTATCTGTTAATTGCATATATTTTACGGGATGTTTTTGTTTCTTTACTAACGAGACTTAAAACTTATTGAATTTAATGTAATGACATAATGAGTTTAATAACTAAATAGACATAAATTTATCTAGCATGCAACAAATATTTATTAATAAACAAAGGTTAATTTGCGGTAATATTTGTATTGTAAACCGACAAATCGAACCGAACCGAATTGGAAAAATATAAGACCGACCGAACTAAACCAACTTTAATAAGACTGATTTTTAGTTTCACATTTTTGGACCAAAATATTTGGTTTGATTTTGAAAATCTTCAAAACCGAATCAAACCGAACCGGAAACACCCCTCCATTAACACCCTCATTCCTAATTGCTTGTTCACTTTCCATTAATTAGGCTTCAGTCAGACGGGCATTGATTCCATTCTTCCTATCTTTTTGACGATAGAAATTTCAACTTTTCACCAATATACTACTATTTAGTGTCTTTAATTAAGTGACTTTTAAGCCCACCCCATCTTTTGAAAACCGTGTGGGCTTATATATATATATGCACTTTTTTAATGATGACCAAACATTATGATTAGATGATGAAAAGTTTTAACATTTCCATTCACACGCTTACATATTAGCATTGTAAAAGTGTTTGAAGCTGCTATAAAGATATTAGTAACATTAACTTTGTTTAATTAGTCAGGGACGGCGGTCAAGTTAATTGGGAGTTTTCAAAAGAATGCTATATGATGGGTCAAAGTATATGGTCCCTCCAAACGGAAAATTCTTAGATAGAGAAGTCTTATTAGGCTCGGCCAAGTCGCATATCGTCGTGTGTATATAATAACAAAAGCTGTTTTGTTATATTGTCGCGACACAAATCGACTGATCGGGTGTAATAAAAGCTCACTCACGATAAATTACCCCTCCAAACTACCAACCCGATATAAAAAAGGTTAAATATAATTAATAGAATTTATTCACCTTATTTTTCATGATGGACCCTAATCCAATGCGATACATCTTCAACACTCTTCGAACGCACAAGGTGAAGAATCCCTTGATACAAACAAGGATTAATCAAAACAAAACGAAAGAGAAACTAAGATTAAGCGAGGTTTTGTCGTAATGTCACCATTTGGTTTTGTGTTCTAAGAGACATGAGTTTGATGAAACCACTCTTCACTTTGTTTCTCTCTATGTGACTGTCTAATTCAACGTGTCTGGTTCTTTCAAGGAAAATCGGATTCTGACCAATGTTTATAGAACTACCATTGTCACAAAATAATAGAATATGGAGAGGAACTTTCGAGTGTAATCTATTCCGCACAATTAGAGGCGCTTTTGATTGTATCTATTTCGCATATATTGAGTCGCTTTTTATGGTTCTGATTATGCATCTATAAGGGTGTTTTAAAGAGTCTTATTTAGAATCTAAGAAGACGTTTCTAAGTTGTCTCAAGCCGCGTGTCTTAGCTATACATCGATAGGAGGCGCTTAAAAACACGACAACAAGATTTAAATGCCTCTATATATTACTTTTAGTCAGTTTTTAACGCCACTAATTCCTGTTTTTCTTGTGGCCAAGTTTTTAGTGAATGACATAAGCATCAATTGTTTGAGCATGTCTTGAAGATTTCTGTAGAATGGTTTGGGAATGTTGAAGGAATGTGTTCTAGGAAGGAAGAAAAATGAACATAGGAAGGACCGGGGCGACTGCTTCTGGTGATTTTTTTTTTTTCTCTTTCTATATAGGTATATCCGGTATTATGTTTCAGTGACAGAAAAATAAACACGGGGGAATTCGTCCCCAGTGAACTTTGTTTTTATTAGGGACATTTGGTATTAAGTTTAGAAGTAGGAAAAATAAATTATTTCGCCCTCAATGATACAATTTTCTAGAACTGCGTTTTGAAGCCGAATGCAACCCCCTCCAAGAGTTTTAAAATCGAATGCAACCATCAGAAGTCGAATGTCTTTTCCGAATAAACACAAGTGTTTTGTCCGGGGCAGCAGAAAGTGATTCTAAATATTACTTGATTCATCCAGACACACGTACATATATATATATATAAATACTACGAATCGAAATAGTTCAAAGATGATATAAAATGCCAAAGAAACCACAAGAGAGATTATAAAGATTGACAAACAAATGCAAATGAATGAAAGCTTATGCCATATGAATAATAGGTGCAACACTCATAATTCGTAGCAGCAATTGTATGTACACATTAAATGTAGCAAAAGGTGAAGCCAAAGAAACCATATGAAAAAAGTCAATTTTAACATAGTTACAAGTCGACCGTCCCAAAGATTGGCACACATGCAAATTCAAAGGAAGTTTAGACCCAAATGAATAATAGATGCTGCAACACCGATAATTTGTTTCACGAAGCTGCTTGCTTGAATTGAGCAAGACCACACAAATGAAGAAGAAAAAAAAACTCATTTCTGGTAGCCCCCAGGATAACCTGGTGGAGGGTATCCAGCAGGAGGATACCCTTGACCTTGAGGAGCCGGAGGGTAACCGGCAGGAGGGTAACAGGCAGGAGGGTACCCTTGACCATAGGGAGCCTGAGGATAACCAGAAGGTTGATATCCCACATTAGGTGGGTAAGGCTGATCCAGGCGTGACATTTGCTGAACAGGAGGTATCGCCATTGGCTGTGGGCCAAACTTACCGTCTCTCTTGTCCATTTCAACTTTGTGTTGGGTCTGCAACACACGTTAACCACGTATAACTAACCATATTACCGTCTCTTTTTAAAAGTCGATTGTCAGTGTAGTGACATGAAAGGTGTGGTGGTGTCAAGGTAAGTTCGGTGTGGTCATTTAGACATCCCGTTCTAGAAGTCTACATTTCAACAAAGAGACACATTTATGTATTTTCTACTTATGAAATCATTTATGTATTTTCTACTTACCTGCATGCATGCACACACCCTGCAAAGTCAAAATCACAGAGGTTAGTTGGTGGGAGCATAATCTTAAATTGCTATCTCAGAGGAAACATGACAAGAAAGAAAATGAAATTACTTACGAGCAATAAACCACATCTGACAACAAATTCAGTATCTGGGAAGCCTCTGAAAGTTCCTGACTACCAACGATGCAAGCCACGATAGAAAATATGCAAGCAAGTTGCTGGAGGCAAAACATGAAGCCCTAGGGAAAATAGAAGAGATGCACAGTCACCAGATTGCAGAAAAATATCCAAGGAGAACCAGCCAACAAACACAATCTAGGGAGAGGGGAGAGGAGAGGGGAGGGAGAGAGATTACGATAATGCAATTGTCACATTTCGTCGTTTGTATGTTGAACTCATCTTGCAACAAAAACCGAGTAGAAGCCACAGAATTTCCAAAGCACAGGAAAACCTGAAATGTGAGGGCAATTGTAAGCATCACCTATTGATCATATTGAAAACACGAGTAAAATCTAGCAGAAATTAAAATCAATCAACAACTGAATAAAGTATAAGCTCCTAGAAATTGCTATCAATCAACAATAGAACGAAAGCATGGCACCGCACATCATCAAAGCACATGGTAGATAGGATTTGTTGCAAACTTGAAATCAGTTATGTCATACAGAAGAAACCGGAATCGGTGTTCACAAAACAGGGAAATTATATATGAAGATTACCTCTGTAGCAAGACAAATTTCTGGGCACTTGCTTTCTCCACACCTGCCACTGCAAGGCATATAGCCTGCACAGCATACATACCTGGGACAAAGAAGAAAGCATTAGCCAAATAATTAATGGCATCAAAATAAAACCTGTGAGATACAATAGAATAATCATTTACCTTGACATATCATTGTATAGAGCCCTTTTCCGAAGCATATAAGAAACACATGGTCCGCTGCAAGTTTGAATATTTTTCAGAAAAAAGGTTATGCAATGAATATATTGCTATTTGCAGATGCAAAATACAACATTGGTGAAAATGCTTATCAGGTGCTTCTAACAATCTTTTCTCTTTCTAAAAAAAAAAAAAAAATCTTTTCTCAATTTTCAAAACCAAGAAGAAATCACTTAAGAACTCAAATCTCAACAACCTAGACGATTGATCAGCTTCAAAAGTTTAGGAATATTCTCTCAATATTCTCAACCAAGAACCAGTCAACTCGACTCCTTGTCAAGATCTAACCTCAAAAACCAGACATTAACATAGCAAGTTGTTACCCAACAAACTATAGAATTCATCATGTAAGAGGACAGAGCCGGGGAGATGATATAAAAGACACTACCTACTCTTCTCTCTGCCATATACTTGAGAATACAATCACAATGGAACCAATTACACCCACAAGCCCTTCAAAGTTTCACAGAAAGTTATGATAAAGTCCATCATACTTGTGGATATCCGATTCAGTAACTAATGTCCATAGCTATAATTGCACGATTTGAATAAGTTTTGAGAATGAACTTTATTTCACTAATGTATTTCTTAATGAAAGAAATAAAGTTTACTAGACTAGGAATCAAAACAAGCACGAAATGAATCCATTGCAGATTCAGCTTCCACATCAAGGACCAGGACAGAAGAATGAACAATATGCATCATCTCAGTAGATGGTATATGTTAAACCGTTCAGTTTCTTATTCAAATAAGCAGATTGATGATAGCAGGTCTGAAGTAGGATTCTTGTCATCAATCCTTCTGAGTAACATTAAGGCGAAAATATTGTAAAGATATGAATTTGTTGGTGGGCTAGAAGACAATGATTATGTAATTGGAAATCAATTGAGAACCTCTTGGATGAAAAACACACAACATATTTATGTGGAGAATCGGCTACATTTGAATATTTTTTCAACTTTAGTGTTACACTCCTACTTTGCCATATGTAATGTATGGTAAATATGAAAATATGTAGCAGCAAAGGGAAAAGAACAAATTCGTGAACAAGTAACCAAAGAAGGAATCAAAATACCGAGGAGAATTTGTACATGAAAACATCTTCCAATTAAAACATCTTTCAGTTATCATAACAACATTTATATTGTTCATGAAAAAAAAAATGTGGCCCGTATGTTTGTTAATAATCAAACTTAATAAATTATTTGTTCTTGAAAATCATCCTTCATATTTTTGCTCATCGTTTTTTCTCAGTGCGCGCTTACTAATTCACAAGATGAGCAGTTACACTTTAGTGATGTATCAGCTGACATTAGAATAGCAAAGAAAAGGCAAAAGCAGCTGAATGCTAGGATCACAATCAGCCTTAGATTTGACTCAATATACTTGCTAAAAGTAAATTTATAAACTGTAGGAATAAATAACAAATTTCTAAGGATACAATGAATAAACAGTGATCGATAAATCCCTCTAGAAAGCTCACACGCAGCAAAGATATCATAGTACACAAAATGAATAAACTACATAACAGGACGGATACCAAGTCACTTCTAAGAAAAAGATCATTCAAGTAAGGTCCATCATAGAAACTCTGTTGCAAAAAGCTTAGCTAATACAGTTACAGCCTGAAACGTTTACACTGGAGTCAAGAATAAGAGCCAATCGACACACGACAAGAAGAGAACCTGATCTGCATTTCCATTATCAGAATAACACAAACAAACAGAAGTGCACATCAACCCAATGCAATAAAATAAAAAACGATCATACGATTTCTGATTTGATCAAGTCAATCGAGGTCAGCCCTAGTCAATGCAAATCCAGGAGTTCAATGAACAAAAACCTAATAAATCTAAGAAAATTATGAATTGCCATAAAGCACTAAAACACACAAAAAATTAAACAGATCAGATTTAAAAAGTAATGTCGAGGGAAAAAAAAAATTCACTTACCACCAGAGCGAAAGGCAGCAATCTGCAAAGTTCACAACAAAATATCAGTGCACTAAGCGACGACTCAATTCAACGAGATAAAACTAACAAGAACCAAAAAAAAAAAAAAAAAAGGGGAGGAAATTAATGCGTACAAGGAGTATCGGCTTGAATAGTGCTCATAAGATCTGTGTGCCAGAGGTTGCGATAATTCTGCCTGACCTCCATTTTCTCCATGGACTGCTGCGACGCCATTTAGACCTCTCAAAATCTCGCGTCAGAGAATCAAAGTAAAGAACCCTACGAATTCTCCTCTCAGGCTGTAACAGGGGAACTTGTCTGCAGAAGTAGTTTATATTTTGGATTTATTCGTTTATTTCGAAGAACAAGTGTGTTTCTTTTTCTTTTTTCTTTTTCTTTAATAGGTAGTCATTCATTCAGGGGAGGGGGGGGGGGGTGGGGGGGGTTAGGGGGGAAGTATCGCGTCTCGGTCATCGATGATAAATCAAAGTCAGCGCAGTGTATTTTCGCAGAAGGTGTTTGCACTTTCCTCTTTTGAAAATTTCTCTACTTCTTGCCTCTAAAAATATAAAAATAAAAAAATCTCTACTTCGACCAACAAAAATAAAATTTGATATTAAAATTTTGTTTGGTAACTTCTAGAAACTTCAATTAGTAAATATATGTAAGCGAAAACGGTAATAGGCAGTTCGGTACGTATTTAAAATCGTTTTTATCAAAGGTGGCGTCTATGGATGATTAGATAGCAGAAGTCGTGAGTGAAGCTACTTGCGAAATATATAAGGTTAAGCCATGCTTGCTATGTCTTGGTCTTGAGAAGCATCGACTTTTTACGGACCCGTTTATTTCTTGCATGATAAATTTCTTGTGCCACTATTCACTCCTTCCCCGTCTTTTCTTTCTCCTCCATGAACCTCCATTGGAACCATGTTTAAGCAGGAATAGTACCAGGCCTTATTGCAGCAATTATTGAGGGGAAATACTTATGTGGAGAGAGAATTTTGAAGTGAAATACTTGCTTATTATCCATATGATCAACTATACGCGGCTCGTATCACAATTATATCATCTGTACTACTAATAAGATAGTGTAAACATCCAGCAGTAGCAAAACAGAATAAATGAAAGAAAACGATTTATAATGCAAGTTTAAGTTCTCCAGCAGAAGGGAAATCTTATGAAATAAAGATTGAATTTGAAAGACAAACTACTTGTAAAATTCAAAAGAAAACTGAAACAAAACTTTATGCTTCTAAGGTAAACTATGGATATAAAAAAAATATAAAAAAGAAAGAAAGAATATTCACAGTGACATGTGACTTTGAACATTAGCAAGGAGTCTAGTGATTTTCGCGAGTGTTTCACGAGCAGAAATGGTGTCCGGATGGTTTTCACCAGATATAGAAGTTCTAATAAAGATAGATTTCCTTATCAGATCATCCCCTGTATCGAACTGCCCTCCTCTCATCATCAACTTAGCTCTGATTTCTAACACAGTGGCTCGTGTCAAAGCAAGTTCTTGCCAAAGGCAAGGATTCAACTGGGCATTCGTAGGAACAGGTCTCCAACAAATCGACTTATCTAACCACTTCTCAACCGGGGTGACAAATTCTTGATCAGCAGATTCTAATGCATTAGTACACAGCCTAAGTAGTTCTAAACCGGCTCTGCATCGCGAATACGTCATGAATGTCCTTATAGCAAGTGGCAAGATTACTTTTTTAATCAGGAGAAGGAAATCTTGAACATTGAGTTCAACAATGGCGGGTTCTTGACCGAATCTGAATAGCAGAAAACAGGCTGCCCATATGTGTTCCGAGTGCAGGTTAATAGAACCACGGCTTACTACCGACTGTACCATAGCCTGTGCAATGCTAACGTTTCCTCTCTTTCGTGCGTAAAGCTTAACAAGTGGGTTGAAATGAATGTACCCGTCTGTTATACAAGGTCTAGCCATATTGAATCTCAATAGTAAAGTGGATGCTTCGGTTTCTGATCTTTTAGAATACGAGGATGTCGACCCACATGATAAAGAGCATAAAAAATCTTTCCATAATGGACGACGACGATAGTGTTTCTCGGGTATCTTATTAGCTGCCATGGCAAGAAGATAAAGCGGTATTGGTGCTGGAGCAAACCAACCACTAGCCAGTACCATACGTGTTGCTAAACTTCTCGGTCCATCTGCATGATCAAATATCGAAAAACAAACCTCAAACAGTTGTAGTAAGAAACTGTTTTGACGTAACGAATGATCTTCCCTGCTGCCACTTAAAGTCAGATCCCTTGAAGGCATTCGGTTTATTGTATCCAAAAGCCTACCGGGATTTATTGGAAGTTCTGACATAATTGACCCTACAATAGCAAGGCCTAACGTAAGCCTCCCCAGTTTTTCTTCAATTACCCTTAAAGCATCGATTTCACCAATTGGAAGATCCTTGACACTACCTTGCATTAAAGAAACCGCCTCAAACTCTGATAGGAAGGAAAGTTTTAAGGGCTCTAAATTCATTATACTGGAAAGGCGCGTGGATATTATAACGTGTGTTTCTCCTCCAAATCGAGGAAGTAAATCCATAATGAGTTTTCGATCCCACCAATCTTTTTCGCTTTCTACATTATCAATGATAACAAGAAACGGAATATTGTTCATCAACTCCTTCCTCACTCTTGCAATTGCAGCCTCTTCTTGTTCTTCAAAGCTCTTTATCCTGCTTTTGCCAACACTATTCTCCACTCCTACATCGACTTCTAAAAATGGCCACGTGTTCAAATAATTTTGTCGAATGTATCTGCTTTCCCCACCGATCCACAACACCATTTTGTATCTCTGATGAAACCTGTGTGCAAACTCAAGAAGTAGCTCTGTCTTGCCAATACCGGATTCTCCAGATACGCAAGCAATCCCTTTTCCATACACAACCTTTATAGATCTCTTTCTCCTTGCATGCTTTCCGGTATTTCTCGTCTTTGGCAATTGCTGCTGTGTTTGAGAGAACCCGTTATTTTGCATTTCGATCTCCTTATCATGTTCTTTCCATACAACTGGTTCTTTATCCTTCTTACTATTTTCGTCTTTTCGTGCTTTCCTCTTTTCTTCCATTGAGTTGCACCTACCCCAACCGATTGTTACATTCTTTTTCCTTGGTCTTGCTTTAAGATCGAAATACTCCTTCTCTGCATCTCCAGTAACATCACCAAAAAGCCTAAATTCCAGTTCTGATAACTCTTTCTTCCTTCCGACAAAATTCTCGTTTTGAGGGAAAGGGAATTCCTCCTTATCAGCAAGCTCTCGCCACTTAGTTAGTCGATCCACGACACTTCTTTTACCCAATCTTAAGGCCAAGAGAGTTACAGCACCAAGTATGCAATCTCTCCACCTGCCATCATATGCCTCGAGTTTCCACTCATCAATACGGGAAAGTGCACTGACAGCTTCTCTCCACTCATTCTCAACTCCTCCATAGAGAAGCCATAGTTCCCCGCCGTATTTTTCCCAAAGCTCCCCTCTTTTCTCAATGATATCCCTGACTCTGCAATCTTCCACACCCAAATCAAAGTAGATGGGAACCAAATTCTTTTTACTTGAAAAGAACCGCAACTCTTCAATTGTATATGGATTTCCAAAAGACTTCCGGGTTAAAATTACAACACCAAACATACAAGCATCCATCACCTTTTCGAAGAAGGCATGTTTACGTGAACTTCTACAACGGGCTCTATCAGTAACAAAGCTGCTCAATCCTTGAGCTTCTAACTCAGCACGAAGCCAGTTAGTAAATCTTAGCAGCAAAGGTTTACGGCCATGAAAACCTATGTACACATCACAACTTCGCAATCTATTGGAGCAGGATGAAGTTGATGTAGAATTTACAGGAGTTTCATTCATCTTTACCGGTACTTTTTGCTTCGTTGTTGGTCTAGAGTAAACTCTACCTATGTGCTGCTGTTTCCCATGTCCATAGCTTGTGGGAGTGCAGTCAGAAATGCATGCAGAAGACGAAATAGTATCCAACTTCTGGGGATCACTTGATGCAGAAGTTATTGCTAATGGATTAACCCTTGTCAAATCAAATCTTGCCTTTACCAAAGATTCATTGTCAAGAACACCTGAAGAAGAAGATATCATAGGAGCCATATGAATACTAGCATCATGACACGGATGCTCGGAAGTCTTTGGCAACTGAGATGTGGGAGATCTGGGTGAGAAAAATGGTGACTGGTTAAGCTGAAAAGAATGCTGAAGATGATGATGAAAGATTCCTTGAAGTTGTTTTGGTATAGCTGCAAGCCTAGAACTATCTTCCTGAAATCCATATCGCACCACGATTGCTCCTTCCCATTTAAGACTGAATCTACGGCCCTCTTCAAACCATATCACCCTGTTGCCAAATCAAGTAGAAGGTTTGAGTTACTAAACCCTAAGAGATCATCCAAAAACAGTGTATGAAACCAATTCTATAATAGATGTGAAAGTTTTCATAGTATTGATAAAAGAAAGATCACCATGCAGCCAAGAAATAAAAGGCCTAAAAATATTGGTTACCATAAAATTAGAATTCCAGAGGCATAATTTTCTTCAAAAACCCAAATCTAATCCAAATCAGAAGCACAGCCGTAACAATTATGCAGCCAAAATAAAACAAATAAATAAAAAATAATGAAAAGGAAACAGTTGAGTTGCAAAGGATTCAAAAGCAGGAAACACAATAAATGAGGCATTATCACAAACTCGAAATACAGTGTAGACAGAATAACAAAATAATCACACCACTTACGCTTTTAGCAGACAAAATCATTTCAAAAAAGCAAGAGAACGTCTCTTTCTCGTGAACATTGAGATCCTAAAGATATAAACAACTGAAAATGAAGTACATTCCAAAAATCAAACACATTAGCTGTAAGGATAAATCAGATCTGAAAAACTTACTTGTATGATGAATCAAACAGTGCTTCCAGTCTAAATCAGTGGAACCTTACACACATTTTCTCCACCTTAGTGGACCCTTAACGGAACCAAACTGCAGACTAGCATCCACAGGCAATTTTATCCACCTGTCAAAAAATCAACAAAAAGAAAAAACATAAAGTTCACAACTTTACACACAACCCTTGAAGGAAAAGCAGCAAGAAAGTAATTTTCATATGAATACATGGAGAGATTTGAGAATGGTATTATTCTTACTGAATGAGAGTACAGATCAAATCAAAGTCTACCAAGTTTTACTAGCCAAAGACTCTTTTTTTGTTATTTAAGAAAAATGTAAGACAAAAAAGGCCTAGATTTGGATTGAAGGAAGTTAAGTGGAAGATAGGAAGAAGAGGAAAAGGGAAACAGTAAATTGCTCTCTTTTTTGCCTAGTCGAGAAAGATGTTAAAGGGTTTCACATTTCAGACTTTCAGTCACTCTTGAAGCCATGAGAGCTGTAAAAAGTTGTTATTGGAGGCATGTGTACTACTAGATTTGTTTTCCCAAGGTCCACCCCTCTCTTCAATGCAAATGGTGAGTAGTTAGCTGAAGAGTGCATAGTTTAAACTTTAAATTAAACGACTGTTTTGTTTTTTTGTTTTGTTTTTCTAATCAAAAGATCAAAGAAAACAACAAATATTTTTGTTTTTATTGTTATGCTTGTGTAGCGATGAGGATGGTTGATCATGTGTTCGAAAATTAAGTTCAGAAATTGTGCTGACAAATGAACAATTGAAAATGGGAAAAGGAGACACCTTCATTGACGGGATATTCATTTCTTAATGGGTCCCATTTCAGGGAAAACGGATCTAATGAGGGATGGTGCCGCTGCTCCTCTTGTCTTACGGCTGCTGTTTTATTTTTTTATTTTTTTTTTTCAGGGACGAAAGGTTTGTGCATCATTTAATTATCGTTATCTTTGAGAATTCATTAGTATAAGCGCCATTAGCGCATTAGTGGCCTGCAGGTTGTTGGTGTGAATATCTATTGTCGGCTGTGTCGTTGTGTCCACCTCGTGCAGTGAGTCGTTTCAACATCCCAGAATAATCTCAATTAGAAAAGATTATGGTTCTCGGGTATCCAATCAATTCATCCAAGAAATCGCGCAAGCTTATTGTTAGTTTTGTGACATGATCTCTAAAACTGGTAGAACTAATCTGAAAGTTAAAACTGAGTTTTGTGAAGTGGCGAGTTTTGAGAAGCGAGTTTTAGTGAGGCGAGTTTTGAAGAAAGCGAGTTTTGGTGAGGCGAGTTTCTTTGAAGTTATATCTGAATTTGTTGATTACAAGTGAGTTTTACGAGAAAGTCGGTTTGGGTGAGTTTCGTCACAGTGGATAACAATGTGGAGTTGGGGTCGCGTCAGGTATTATGACAAATCAAGACAAAGATCTTATGGCGGTTAGAGTTAGAGATTTGTCTTTTATAAATACGAAGTTGTAATCAATGCAAAGTGTGTCTTTCAAAGTGTTATTCACTGTGACTTGTGAAAGCTTGTAATTTCATGCGTAATAAAATATCTCATTTTTGTCAGTGGAGTAGTCGCCACAACGCCGGAAACCCGCGTTAAATCACCGTGTTCTCTTTGTTTACGTGTTTTATCAATTTTCGCCTTATTTTTTATTAGATTGCATCTGTTTATCTTTCTTCAAGTGCAAGTTTCTCGTCTGTGTTTCCTGGCCCGGTATCGAGGCGTCGGGTTCAAGATTCGAGAGAGATTTGCGGTGAAGGAGTTGATCTTCACGAGACCGGTGACGGTGCTAGGATTTTGTGATCAAAGGTGCATTCTTAACAAGAAAGATGTCGTGATTAACGTAAAGATTGATAAATTTCTGAGGAGGAAACGATTCGATCTGTGGCAAATCAAGATGCGGGTCTTGTTAAAACAACAAGGATTGTGGACTCCTTTATCCGGTAAAGAGAGATACAGTCTGAAGATTACGCCCGATCACGGAGGAGAAAGCACATTCCACCATCATGTTGTGCTAATCGATGAAATTATCATGGAAGTTTCGAGGAAGACACCGGACACATTTGCTAAGTTATGGTCAAAGCTTGAAACACTTTATTTATGACTAAGTCATTGACTAACAAATTCTTTGCTAAAGCGGAGGTACATTTAGCCTAAGGATGCATGAGGGGCTCGGTGAGAGATCATCTTGATTAGTTGAACACAATATTACTTGATCTCGGGAATATTGATGTGAAGATTGAGGATAAAGATCGACTATGATTTTGTTGGTATCTCTACCCGACTTCTTATGTTAACTTTGTGCAATCCTTCATAGTTGGGAAGGATCTGATTGCATTGGAAGATGTAAGGTCAACTTTACATGCCGAAGAGGTGAGACATAAAGCGGTGGGCGGACGAGTCAGTTGTTGGACTAGTAGTCGGCGGTGGTGGTGGAAAAGGGCATGGTCGGTGATGCGGAAAGAAGAAGAAATCCAAGAAGGCAGGGTCCAAGGTCTAAATCACGAGATGTTTGCAATTCTTTGTAAGGAAGCGAGGACATTGGAAGTCAAGCTGTCAAAAAAAAAAAAAGCAAGAGAGAAGCAGTTCTAGAGCATTTCTTGTGCTTGGTGAGTTTGATTCGAGAGGAGGACATGGTTACAGTATTTGGAAAATCAACACATCATCTTGATGTGTGGATTACTGGACTCTGGAGCATCATATCATATTTGTCCACTTGAGAGTGGTTCTCAAGTTATCAATAGATAGATGGTGGTCATATAGCTATGGCAAACAACAAGTCTGCAAGATAGTTGGGATTGGCTCGATTCGATTGAGGGCGAGATGATGGTAAATTCTGTATGTTGAGTGAAGTTAGACATGTTCCCTGAGATGACTAAGAACTTGGTATCTCTCGATCTTTTAGGCGACAAAGGATTGATTTTAAGGGTGAAGGTGGAAAGCGAGTGCTACAAAAACTTCGATTTCGATTCTCGAGGGAGTCAAAAGGAACCTTGTATATTTTGCAAGGATCGGTTGTATGCAAAGGCATTCTTTGTAGCATCTCTTTGAAGTTCATCGATCCTGATTGACAAAGCGTATGCACGTGAGCCCCAGGTCACATGGGTGAAAGGGGGATGCAGATTCTTTCTTAGAAATGTCTTCTTGGGGGATGTAAGGTCAAGAATCTGGACTTTTGTGAACATTATGTGTTTAAGAAGCTTCATAGGGGCAAGTTCTCAAAAGGGATACACAGCACAAAGTCATCAATTGATTACATTCATTCTGATTGTTGGGGGCTATCAAAGGTGGAGTCATTGGGTGGTCACAGATATTTTGTGTCATTTATAGATGACTATTCAAGAAAGACTTGGGTGGTGATGATGAAACACAAAAGTGAGGCATTCAAGAGCTTCATGCAATGGAAGGCTCTAGTTGAAAATCAGTTGGGGAAGAAGATCAAGAGGCTTATGTCTGGATAATGGTGTGGAATTCTGCTGGAATGAGTTTGATGAGTTGTGTAGAAATGAAGGTATTGCCAGGCATCATACAGTCAGGAATACTCCTCAGCAAAATGGTGTAGCTGAAAGAATGAATCAAACTCTTCTAGAGAGAGCAAAATGCATTCTCGCTCATGCTCGTTTGTCAAGAAGATTTTGGGCAGAAGCTGTAAGCACAGCTTGTTACTTAATCAACATGAGTCCTCACACAGGGATCAGTTTCAAGACACCAGTTGAAATGTGGTCAGGAAAGCCTGCTGATTACTCGGTTCTAAGGGTATTTGGAAGCACAATTTACTATCATGTCAGTGAAGGGAAACTGGAAGCAAGAGCCAAGAAAGGAGTGTTTGTGGGATATGGTGATGGAGTTAAGGGTTATAGAATTTGGTCATCAACAGAAAACAGAGTTATTCTCAGCAGAGATACAATTTTTGATGAAAATTATATGCTAAGTTCATCAGTGGGGAGGATAACTGAAACCAGTCTTTGGCGAGAAAGCGATAGTAAGGTGGAGCTTGGTGGAGTCGGTTAGGATGCAACACTCAATTAAATAAAGTCGAGTTTTCATCGATCTAATTCTTGTGAAGCCCGAATCAAGCGATCGGTGAGCGAGGGTCGGTGGTGGCGTCAAGCGATATTAGTCGACAAAGTATATTTGTCGTGAGCTAGAAGATCAATGTTGGGATACCTCCCGGAAGGTATGGGTTTGAAGATTTGTTTGGATATGCACTTCAAGTTGCGAGAAGAGGTGGATGGTTTTGAACCTTACACTTACAGGGAAGCAATGACATGTTCTGAGTCATCTCAGTGGCTTGCTGCCATGGGAGATGAAATGGAGTCATTACTGAAGAATCAAACTTGGATCTTGTTAAACATCCAGTTGATAGGAGAGTTGTTACATGCAAATGGATCTTCAAGAAAAATGAAGGATTGACTGAGGCAGAAGGAGTCAAGTATAAGGCACGTTTGGTTGCTAGAGGTTGATCGAGGAAAGAAGGGTGGACTTTGATGAGATATTCTCACGGTAGTCAAACACACTTCAATCAGTGTTACTAGCAATGGTGGCACAACAAGATCTTGAACTTGGCGATTAGATGTGAAGACATCTTTTCTATATAGTGAGGTAGACAAAGAGATATACATGGCTTCGGCGGAGGATTTCAAGTTTACAGTAAAAAAGCATTTGTTTGTGGTGAAAAAGTCCTTGTATGGGTTGAAGCAAGCTCTGAAACGAGTGGTATAAAAGGTTTGTGATTACATGATCCGGTGGGTTATAGCAGAAGTCCTTATGATTGTTGTGTCTACAATAGTCAATTTGGAAGATGGATCATACATCTATCTTGTTCTTTATGTGGATGATATGCTTATAGCGCAGAGAAAGAAGTCGATATTCGAGAATCTAAAAGACCTTCTTAGTGTTGAATTTGAAATGAAAGAGTTGGGTGCAACCAAGAAAATCTTGGGGATGGAGATGCGGAGACACGTAAGTCGGAAAAGCTGTTTTTATCTCAGCGAGGACTATATCTGAAGATTTTGGCCAAGTATGGTATGTCTGCTTTTGCAAAGCCAATAAATACTCATACGGCATCAAATGTTCATTTAATCGATTTATGCTTCACAAATCAAGCGAGGAGAAGGAATATATGTCAAAAGTTCCCTATGCTAGTGCGGTTAGCGATCGATGTATGCCATGGTGTGCACTAGGCTTTGATCGGCTCATGCGATCGGTGTTGTCGGTGAGTTTATGGCTTAACACAGGAAAAGGAACCTTTGGAAAGTTGTGAAAAGAATGTTCAGGTACCTTAGGAGTACAACTGATGTTGATCTCATTTATGGAGGTGATACTCAGAGTTTGGTCACAAGATCTTGTAATCTTGATTATGCGGTGATGTGGGAATGATGAAAATCAATATTGGTTATGTTTTCACATTGGGAATTCGGTTGTCATTTGGAAAGTAACTCTGCAAGCAATAGTGGTTGTATCAACTACTGAAGCAGAGTATATGGCTCTTACTGAAGCAGCCAAAGAAGCAATCTGGTTGAAGGGTCTAGTCAGTGATTTGGGGCTGCATCAGGATCAAGCTGAGATTTATTGTGACAGTTTGAGTGTGTTGGTCCCTTGAAAAGGCTTTGGTTAAGTTTAGAGGGGGTGAATAAACTTAACACTTAAAACTTTGGAGTTAACAAATTACGCACTTTTGATCTGCGATACTTGATGGTCTGCGATACCTCGATAACTTTCTTTGATAAGCGATGAGTCTCTTGATAGTTGAGTTTCTTTGAATTTGTGCGGTGAATTATATCAAAATTAAGCCTTAATACTTGTTGTTAAATATGATACCAAATATTAGATAATCAGTAGTGTATGTGTGTGATTTGGATGCTAGATTCGATAGGTTGATGTGTAAAATAAACTAAGTGCGAGAATGTAAATCTTTGAAAGTAAGTAGGCGAGATTTTATAGTGGTTCAGGTGGTGTAATCTGTCGATCCACTCTTCTCACTGTGATTTTGGAGGTAATTGGTAGAGATCTTTGATGTTGCGATTACAAAGATTCCTAAGGTTGCTTGTCCTTCACCAATGACTATGGCTTCACAAGTGAAAACTAGGAGCATGTAGAATTTTGCTCACTGAGTCTTCTCTTGGTCCTTGAAGGTAGGATTGCCTCTTCACCGGCTCACTTACAAACAACGATCTTTTTCACACATTTGTGCTTCCTTTGTCTTATTGAGTTCTTTATAAAATAAAGATTGAATCAAATAAATGATTGATTGCGGCGACTTGATTAGGATGATATAATCGACTTGCGGTCTTCAAGTGTGTATACTTGATATGGCTTGAATCTTGATGGCGACAAATTGTCAATCATTATTATGACATTTTACCTAATATTGATAACACTTTGAGCATTATTGTACCAATTTAAGTCATTAATTTATTAATTTCATCCAAATGTATAAGTAGTAATTATTATATAAATTATCGTATTTTTATAAGTTTTATAAGTTTTGTACGGTTTAGTAACCGGAATGTCGTGTCAGTTCGTTTGGTGTTTTGGTGGTTCATTGCGAGGATTATACATTGACCAAGATTCCACGTAACGACATGTTTTGAGCACTAAAGATGGATTTTGAGGAAAGAAGAAGATGTCACAAGCTTACGAGTTTAAAGGTCGATTTTCCTACGTACTTACTTATACCGTAAAATATCTTCGACAGATATTTGACCCAACTTAGAGGCATTTTCTGGGGAAGAGTAATTCATAAAAGTTGTAGATATTCAAATGAGCTTTCCAACTCATTTTGAATCACGTCAATCGAAGTCTACAACTCAAGATATGAATTTTCAAGTTTCAGCTCAAAACTTGATGTTTTTCTGATCCGGATCGATCCGGCTTAATGAAAATCGACATAATGATGATTTTGCACTGGTTTTGCGAGAGGATAAGCACAGGATAATATTTTTATTGTTCCCGGATCGATCCGGCCTGTCCAATTTTATCTATAAATAGACCCTCATTTCATCAGAATCGTGGCCCCTTCTTCTCCCCTTTCCTTCGCCCCTCTCTTCTCATCTCCTCCCCATTTCTTCCATTTCCCCTCTTCTTCCATCTCCTTTCTTCTCTTTTCTTGTTTTCATCATATATATATATATATATATATATATATATATATATATATATATATATATATATATATATATATATATATATATATATATATATATATTTATATATATATAATAAATAGTTATAGTATCGTTGTAATGGTGGAATAATTATCGAAGATTGTTGATTTGAAGCTTTGTTATGCTCTATCCGGTGAAACAACCCGATTCAATGATTGTAATCGATAATATATTCTAATGTTATTATGTTTATTATTTCTATCTATTTATATATATATTAGTATTAGTAATATTATCAAAATATGTAATTGAACTATTTTAATCTTTTTGGTAAAATGGATGATTGACTATGTTAAAAATGATTAAAATTGAATATGATGAATCTTTTTCTACTTGAGCTTAATGAAGCGTTAATATTGACATAGCTAATCAATATAAGCAGAATCGTAACCTAATGATGAACTAAGCGGTGAAGTTAGGATATGAGAAAAAATGTAGAAAAACCGGGAGGTAAAAATGGTCGAGTGAAAGCGTGACAAGCGGAATCTATTTCTACCGAGGCGATTTGTTTTGAGAGAAACAAATTGAAGAGAGTTTGAGAATGTGTTAACACGAGAGTCAACTTCAACTTAGTTTATTCATTGATATGAGAGGTGTATAAATAGATACAATTGAGAGAGAGACTAGCTAGCTAGCTTGGCGGCCAACTTGAGTATGTAGATGTGGGCGGCAAGCATGCAAAAAGTAAAAGTAAAAGCTATGTCTATGACATAAAGTAAACTAGAGTTTGACATATTAATTGTTTATATGTATCACAATTAATATGTCTTTTACAAATAAATAAAGTGTACTAATAATATAATACACGAAATAGAGACTGCTGAACATGTTACTCAGCAGAGGCATAAGAGCACCTTGAAATTTGCACCTCTTTGGAGTAATATTTCCACACCCCTCAATAGGTTTGTATATGTTAATGCGACCAAGTTTGCCTATAATCTATTTGAACATAAGAGGTGGAATAGCCTTGGTAAGGATATCGGCATTACGATCTGCTTTGAGGAACATCTTTGGAGTTGAATAATCTTGGCATCAATCTTCTCCTTCAAAAAAATGTCATCAATGTCCACATGTTTTGTTTTGTCATGATGGGTGGATCCTCTGCCATGCATAGTCTTTGAGTTATTATCACAATGTGAGTGTGATAGGTTCTTTGAAGAATTGCTTTGAAGTTCGATAAGTACTCTTTTGAGCCAAAGAGCTTCACAAATGCCTAAGACAAGTGCCCTGAGTTCGAACGGCCTTTGCTAGAGACTGATGGGTTGTTTCTTGCTCCTCCAAGTAACAAGATTGCCCAATACATATGAGCGATGCTTTGTGGTCGACCTTATCTATGTGGCATCCATTGATCGACATCGGTGTAGACCTTGATGGATCTATCGTGAGACTTGGTGAAGTGTAACCCTTGGCAGGAGTGGACTTTAAATACCTCGATATCCTATTCACGACATCCCAATGTTGCTCGGTGAGGCGTGCATGAGCGACTAACGGTGACACCATATGCAATATCGAGGTCTTGTATGGGAGAGGTAGATGAGTTTCCTACAAGCCTTTGATATTGTTCTTTCTGACAATGGTGTCACATGTATGTAGCGGTATGGTGGGGTCTACGAGGGGATATAGCGAGTTTGCACTGAGCATGCGATTTCTTTGGTGAGATCCAGTACATATTTCCTTGGGGAGGCAGAAATGCCTTTCTTTGTTTCTTGTTACTTCCATGCCAAGAAAATATTTGAGAAAACCCAAGTCCTTCACGAAACACCTTTGCAGTGAGTCTTCAAATGTTGGATCTCGGTAGAGTCATCTCGGTGAGGATGATATCATCCACATAGACAATAATAATAGACCTCTTACGGTTGGTTGTCTTGATGAACATAGTGTGATCGAAATTGCATTGGTGATATCAGCGACTTTGACCACGAGTTGTTAATTTTCCAAACCATGCCCTTGGTGATTGCTTGAGGCCATATAGAGATTTCCTCGGTTGCACACCTTGCCTTGAGTATGAGGATTGATAAAACCGGGAGGTACATTCATATAAACTTCCTCGGTGAGGTCCCCATTTAGAAAAGCATTTTTGATGTCAATTGGTGAAGAGGCCAGTCAAGTTGGGCCGGTAGAGAGATCAGAACCACAGCGGTGTTGAGTTTTGCCCTTTGGTGCAAAAGTTTCCTTATAGTCAATGCCATAAGTTTGAGTGAATCCACGGCTACCAATCGGCTTTGTACTTGTCAATAGTGCCATCGACATTGTATTTTATAGTGAATAACCATCTGCAGTATTGTCTTTCTTCTTGCCTGTGGGAGAGGTGTCAAATCCCAAGTATGATTATCGAAGTCTTTGTCATCTCTGTTTTAACAATGACCTTCCATTTATCATTTTGAAGGGCCTCACTGAATATTTTTAGGAATAGAGTGAGAGTCAGGTCTGTGAAAACATGGCAAAGCGAGGAGATAACTTATCATAAGATAAATAAGAATGAATAGAATGATCGGTGCATGATCTCTTTCCCTTCCTAAGAGCAATAGGCCTATCATCAATGTCGGCGAGTGCTCTTGAGGATCACATGTAGATTCTTTGAGTGTCGATGAGGCCCGAGGATCGGTGAGGCTCTGGGTCGATGGACTCTTGTTCGGGAGGTTCTTTGAGAGTATTAAATTTGTAGAGAAGTCGGTAAGTCTTGAAGTTCGATCTGCTTGAGGATCGATGGAGTTCTTTGAGGTTAAGAGTTTCTTGAGGAAGGGTTTAGGTCAATTTCAATCGAGTTTCCATCGAGTGAATGGCTCGATAGGTTTCTTTGTAATAAGGGTCCTTTCAAGAATTTTACATCCATAGAATTGTAAAATTTCTTTTCAATAGGGAATAACACTTGTAACCTTTTTGTCCTTTGCATAACCTAGGAAAATGCACTTGTGAGCTTTAGGATCAAGTTTATACGTGTTGAGCATGGATATACACAAACACAGTACAACCAAAGATCTTTGGAGGCAAGCCAGGAAACAAGATGATGGCGAGGAGTGTGTGGTCGATGGGGTTTGGAGTGGAGTTTTGAAACTAACACTCTCTTTGGGAAGTCTGTTGATTAAATAAGTTGCGATCAGTGTAAGCTTCACCCCACATATATTTAGGAACATGTGTGGTGAACATGATTGATCTGGCCATTTCAGTGAGTGCTGTTCTTTCTCTCGGCAACCCCATTCTCTTTGAGGTGTTTCCACACAACTCTTGATATGAACAATTCCTCTATCTGTCAGAAGAGTGCTTTGAGATTAGACTCATAGTATTCTAGAGCATTATCGGTCTTTAAGATCTTGACCTTAGTATCAAATTGAGTGGAGACCATATGATAAAATTCTTGAAAGATAGGGCCAACTTGATTTGTCTTTCATTAAAAAAAACCCAAGTGTTCTGGTATGATCATCAATAAAGGTGACAAACCACCTTTTCCACTGTTATACTTTTCACCTAGAGGGTCCCCACACATCACTTTGTGTATTAAGGTGAAGGGTGAGGAATGCAAATGAGGTAACTTAGCATACCTGATTTTGTAAGTTTAGCAAATTGACAAATATCACATTGAAGGTCATTGATTACATCCTTTAAACAATTCGGGAGTTAAAGATTTTAAGTAACCAAAACTTGGATGTCTAATCTATAATGCCATAACATGATATTGTCTAAAGTGCAGGAGCGGCTCTTGGCGGTCAGTCTTGATCCTCTGTCTTGTGAGGTTGACGAGAAACAATCAGTATGAGTTTAGCCTTCCCGATCACTTCTGTGAAGTAGGATCTGGAATGTGCCTTGATTCTCCTTAAAAACAACAGTCCAATTCAAATCTTTAGTGAGTCTCTTGTGAGATATAAGATTGCAGTCTAAGTTTGGAACAAATAGGACATCCTGTAGGCATATCTTATTAGTGAGTTTAACATTTCCAACACCTTTTGCACGAGAGATAGATCCATCGGTGAGTTTTAATGTTATGAATTTGGTGACAAGGCATATAGTTGGTTATAAGGTTTTATTACGAGTCATATGGGAGGATGCCCCAGAATCAACAATCCATGTTTCATTGCTAAGGGAAGAGTAGAATTTACTGTATGAGTATGAGTAGCAACATCGGTAGAGTGACTACCTTCCTTTTGTTGATTCAGGGAAGGCTTTGAATGCGACAAAGCGAGCATTCATCGGTTGTCATTCTCCTCCTCGATGATGTATGCGCCTTGACTTTCCACGATAGGTTTTGAGGTTTTGAGGAGTTAGGCTTGCCATGGAGCTTCAAGTGATTGTCCTTGGTGTGATTTGTGCGTTTGCGGTGATCACGAAGCGATTTTCAATTTTCTCGGTGAGGCTTCTTGTATGTCTCGGCAACCTCAGCGACCTTCACGGCGATCGTGCGAGCGGCACCTTGATAGGGTTGTCGGTGGGGATTTGAAGCATGACTTTTCTCTACTTTCTTCATGTTTGACCTCGGCAAACATGGATTTTGAGATTTGGAAGAGGTTTGGTGGCAAGAATTCTTCCTCTAACATCATCAAAGTAGGATTCGATCCAGTGAGGAACTGAATACTCTCTTCTTTTCTATGATGTCTTTATAAAAAGCGACATCCTTGACATCATTCCATGAGTGAGTTTTTAACATATCTAAGTGTTGCCAAGCCTTAGATAGTTGATTGAAATATTGAGTTCTGAGACATATCCCTTGCACTGCAAGTTTGAATCTGAGCTTAGTTCATATACCTCGGATGTATTATCCTTCTTGGAGTAAAGATCTACGGCATTATCGATTTCTTTGGCGATATCATACATCATAAAGTTTTCACTTATCTCTTTTGTCATTGACCTCGTGAGGATGGTCATGAGTTGATTATTTGTTGTGTCCCATGCTTCAAAACCGGGGTCGATTTCGGTGAGTGCGGGTTTTGTTCGAGACAAGTATCCTATCTTACTTTGTCGAGAAATGTACATTTTCATAGACGCCTTGACCATATGAGATAGTTGTTACCATCAAGTCATGGTTTGTATAAGAAGAGAGTTGTCGAGTACTCCCGGTCGGTGAAGCTTTCTTGAGAGTCTCTTGAGGTTGAAGTAATGTCGGATGTGGAAGACATTCTTGAAATATGAGTTTTCTTGCGGGAAAAGTTAGAACACAAATGTCTACGATACCATGAAGAGAGTTTGAGAATGTGTTAACACAGAGTAAACTTCAACTTAGTTTATTCATTGATATGAGAGGTGTATAAATAGATACAATTGAGAGAGAGACTAGCTAGCTAGCTTGGCTTGACCACTTGAGTATGTAGATGTGGGCGGCAAGCATGCAAAAGTAAAAGTAAAAGCTATGTCATGACATAAAGTAAACTAGAGTTTGACATATTAATTGTTTATATGTATCACAATTAATATGTCTTTTACAAATAAATAAAGTGTACTAATAATATAATACACGAAATAGAAGCTACTTTGAACATGTTACTCAGTGAGGCATAAACACACCTGAGAAATTTGCACCTATTTGGAGTAATATTTCCACACAAATCTTATTAAAATTGTGCTCAAGATCTTATTACGTTAATTTACATTACGATCGAGATCTTGACATTGACCGCATGACAAAGCGGAGTACCCAATCTTTTGGATGACATTGGGCGATTGATGAGACATATAGCGATTTAAATGCGCTCATTATATGAGAGGCTGTTGGTGAGGAGTGCACCGTTTCACATAAATTACACCTTGAAAAAGGAAGATCATCTCAAATCATTAACTAAAAGGGATCATGGTTCAATAACATTATCTTGGCTAGTTTCTATATATTATATTAGTATTTATATTATATATATCTATATATATATTTATGTCTATGTATCTATATATGTATTTATATATTTATATATATATATGTATATTATATAAGTATTTATTTACTGTTTTACTAACATCTAACTCTAACAATCTAACCCTATAAAAGGTAAAAGCGTGACTTAGATCGAGTTAATAATAGCTTTTGGTGTTTAACCACACTTTGAATTAGATTTTCATTTCCACGAGGATCGACTGACTCACCGGACTAGAACTACAATTTGACCCGGTACTGCTTGCCGGTAAGGATTGTATAGCCTAGAAAACGTCCGTCAAATGAGAATACACTTGAAGAATCTTTACGGATCGGTAGCTTTAAGTTGATAAGTTCGTGAGGGTGTTTTTCACTCATAATAGTCTCTTATATTTTTCTCTTAAAGTTCATCAATCATCTTGTTTTTACGAGTTGAAGGTCCTCTATTTATAGGTAAGAATGCATGTGACTTGTATTTGAAATTCAAATGTAAGCATTCCTTGTTTTTGTCCCATCGATTTGCTTTACATCACTATTCATAGGGTTGCCTTTGTCGAAATTCCTTTTTGTGATCTGATCTGTCCTGCTGACTTATAACCATTGGATAAAAATCGAATCATCCCAGCGTTCTTTTAATCTCGGCCTTTGATTTTTGATAAGTCGGAGGTAGTTGGTATCTTATCCATGTAATTTTCCAATATAATCTTGAATTAATCGAGGTATATTATCGTGAGTTCATCGATCTTTGTAATACCAATCGATCTATTTTGACGACAATTTCTTTGTATGTAAAATAAAATGCAGCTGATTTCTTTTATCTAACTTTTATATGTGAAGTTAGATTACACCTTTTTAATTATAACCAAGTTCCAAACATCATCCAACTTATGGAACTTAGACCTTGTACATAAGGTATATGTAATCAGTTTAGGTCATCACAGACTTGCCTAAATTCGATTCCATATCCTTGACTTTAATTACTAAGTTTGATCCTTAGCCTTCATTAGCGAGTTTGACCCCTCGGCCTTGATCTTGGCGAGGTTCGAGAAAAGTCTCACGACCTAACTACCCTCTCGATATTGACTAGTCTGGCGATATGAATCGGTGACCTTTCTGATCTTGTTTGATCAAACCTATTCATAAATCAAACTCTAATAAACCTATACATTTGATCTAGACATCTTTTTGCCTTTGCACTATAACAGCTAGTCTGGCACTCATCATCAAAACATAGAAATAAGTCCAACAGTGCAATTTGTCTAGCTAAGGATCAGGTTCATCATGAGAGAACCAAGCCTACTGATGTGAGATATCATTTTCTGAGAAATGAGAAGATGGTTGTAGTGAAGAAGATCAGCACCAAGGAAAATCCTGCTGATATGTTTACTAAACCAGTTCAACAAAGCAAGTTTAAGTTGTGTCTGGACTTGCTTAACATTCAAAGCATATAATCCGTTTTACGGAAACTCGGTTGAGGCGAGTCGGTGAGTGGATTTAATGAAGAAAGTGCAGGTACAAGTACATCCTGGCATTGTGAATGCATACGGTACAAGTACTTGAATTATGCAATATGGTGACGTTGAATGAGAGTTCGAGTCAAGGTGGAGATTTGTTAGTTTTGTGACTTGATCTCTAAAAGCTGGTAGAACTAATCGAAAGTTGAAGCGAGTTTTGTGAAGTGGCGAGTTTTGAGGAAAATGAGTTTTAGTGGAAGCCGAGTTTTGAGAAGCCGAGTCTTGGTGAAGGCGAGTTTCTTTGAAGTTCTATATCGAGTTTGTTGATTACAAGTGACTTTTACGAGAAAGTCGGTTTGGGTGAGTTTCGTCTGGTGGATAACAACTGGAGTTGGGTCCACATCTGGGGTATTTATGACAATTCCGACAAAAATCTTATGGCGATTAGGGTTTGGGATTTGTGCCTATAAATACCAAAGTTGTAATCAATGCAAAGTGTGTCTTTCAAAGTGTTATTCACACACTTGTGAAAACCTTGTAATTCTGTGCATAATAAAATATCTCATTTTACATCCGTGGAGTAGTCGACTGCTTGGAAACCACGTTAAATCATTTGTGTTCTCTTTGTTTACGTGTTTTATAAATTTCCACCTTATTTTTACATTAGATTACATCTGTTTTATCTTTCTTCAAGTCTGAGTTTTAAATGCGTGTTTCAACACTTAAATTTGAAGAACTTTAAGAACTCGCTCGTTACTTAGCTCGTTAGTTACAAGTACTACTGCTGGTCCAAAATATAAGTCATCACAAACTTTTTACTTTGATGCCGTAATATAAGTCATTCATGATATAAAGAGGCGTTAATGAACATTTTTCCTTATTATACCTAATCTATATTAATCCAAACACTTTTATTTCTTTCATGATTGTTGCGTTTATGAAAATCAAGGGGGTGTATCAGACATTTTATCCATACATTAATTATATTTAACTATTTTTTTAATCAATATAAAAATTATAGGATGACTTATATTTTGGACCAGAGGTAGTATTTCATATTGAAAGTTATATATATTATAGTAGCTAATAGTTCTATTACGAGATGTTTTATAGGTGTATAGTAGTAATAAAACTGAAAATGTTATAGCCAATATTCTCTTCTTTTTTTTTTTTTGGAAAATGAAAATGCACGACACATTTGTGCACAACGTGTGTCGCTACACATGATTTCACCATTAATAATGTGTGGGACATATAAATTGATTTAGATCCCACCATAATCAATGGTAGGATCATATGTAGTGCACATGTTGTGGACAAATATGTTGTGTATATATCCCTACCGTTTTTAGCACAAATGTATGGATAGTGATTTAGCGCGAGAAAAATCTGCATAAATCATCATGCTTGCAATGACTTTATAGCGTATTTTAACATTTAAAATAAAAGCAAAATAATAGCAAAAAGTCTGCACCACACAAATCTGAGTCGGAGGATGAGTAGTGCACCAAAATCAGTGCCAAAATCATTTTCCCAAATGTATACTATTATTTTAAGTCCGTAATAAAAGGGTCCCTCTTAATGGTAACCAACTAATTTATTAATAACTTTATTGTATGTTCCCCTAAAAAAAAAAAAAATAGTACATCTTTGATATCGGTTAAATGATAGTAAGACTTTTGATGACAAAGTACTTCCATGGTGTGTTCTTTTTCTTTCGACTCTGTCAATGGCTGGTCCTTCAATCTTCTCTCCCCATTTTTTCCCCTTAGATTTTGTGTCCCTTCTTCTCACTCCTACGAAGAAAATGCATATTTTCTTATAATCTCGTTGTAAAATATCTCACATTGGAATGTGATAGAAACACAACTTTTATATTGGGATAATACATAATGAAATTGTTAGTTCGGGTTAAACTTTTATGTCAAGCGAGGGCGACGATCTAAATAGTTATCAGATCTATTATTGCTCAAAGTAGCGTCCCCAAACTGACGCCTCTTCCGTATAAGAAGAAAAGCTCTTTTAGGCAAGCGGGGCAGCGGATCTAAATTGTTACCAGATCCATTTTCGTTTGAGAGGGGACCTTTTCAACCAAGCGATTACGACAGGTAAGTAGTTACCGGATGAATTATAACTCAAGTAGCCCTGCTATACCCGAGGTTGTGGGGTTTTACACTTGTTTTTTAAATAGAAAAATTATTTCCACCTATCCGTTATACAAATAAGTAAAAGAATTTATTGCTCTTAACGGAATGTATCCTTTATTATACAAAGCAACTATATATACAGAAATAATTACGGCACATAAAAACATCACAACACGAAAATGAATATTATCAAGGACGGAGTCATGATTTCAACTTCGGATGGACTAGTGGATATATTAAGTTGATTTGGTGGATTGAACTAGACTACATAGATTTTCTAGTGTAAATTTTTTTTTTCGAGTGAGTTTATCCACCCTACGTTTCTACATGGCTCCATCCTTCAATATTATGGTGCAAGTTTTTTGTAATCTTTTTAACTTTTTATTTATTAAAGTTTTGTATTGTTAGAAAGTGCTTTATGTACATTTCCCAACACTCTTGTTACAAATATGCAATCGAATTGTTTTTGCAAGTTCTTATCATAAGACTTGGAAGAAAAGCATTCGTCTTTCTTATTATTGGTGTTAGATTTATTTTATAATCACCGAAATCACGAAAATCAAAAGTGAATCGGTGATGAGAGTCAACTTTTTACCTTCTTTCCGGTGTATGTTTTAACCCTCATTTCGACACTTTTGGCTTGTATTGGATAGTTTTAGACCAATTATAGGGTAAAAATGCATCTCACACTTACTTAGAGGTAATCCATCACATTGATGGAAAACCTCGGCATTTTCTGATGTTTTTGACCGCACCGAGACCTATTTATCTTGTGGAATTATGCTCGGTGTGTGTTTGAATGTTGTGATACAGGAAATAGGTGACTCGTGAACCGGAAGTTAAGGAGCGAGGCTTAAAAAGCGAAACCGAAGCCGGAAATGGAAAGCGGATCAAATATAGTTGGTGTTTACGCCTTACATTCACTTTATCTGCCATTTGAGCTATGTTGGAACCATTTTCTGGACTTGTGGTCTTCATGAAAGTTGTAGACAATTGAATTTGATTTCCAGCGCAACTTGAATCACTCAAATCGGAGGCCTACACGCAAAGCTATGATCAATTTACTGAAGACAATCTAATCAGAACCATCGTGGTGAGCTTGGCGGCTCGGCTCGTTATGCGTTTTTTCAGCACAAAAATGGGATTTCCTGCTTTCATTCCGATTCTCCCCTGCCCCAAACCTTAGAGTCACCATTCTCTTCTTCTCTTCTCCCTTAGATTAATTTCTACACCCAATTTACTTAGATTAAACTCAATCTAGCTTAGATTATAGCTCCTCTTACTTTAATTTTGCATTTTGGATCTTATTCTTCACCAAGTGACATGGGTTTGTATGGAGATTGAAGAAACATCATCCTCTTCGATTTTGGCAATCAATTTAGTTTCCTTTCTTGTTTCATGGCTTTAATTCTCGTTTTGATTGTTATTTCTTGTTTCTTATGAATAGCTAAACATAATCAAATCATGTGAAAATTGAAGAAATCATCCTCTAATTGATGAAATTGGGAATG
Organism: Gentiana macrophylla; assembly: GCA_026214975.1. NCBI lineage: Eukaryota > Viridiplantae > Streptophyta > Magnoliopsida > Gentianales > Gentianaceae > Gentiana > Gentiana macrophylla. The sequence continues at coordinate 93,527,167 of CM047811.1, forward strand.
TGTAGTGTTTAATTGTTGTTATATCGGCGAATTCATGTCTTAAAACTTGTTATTAATGCTTGAATTAGTCTGTACACCTAGTTAATGAATACACACCACTTTTATAAATGTATGTTGCGAAGGGGTGTGCGAAAAGGGGTTTAAGATCATTTCTTATAATCAAATGAGTTGTTTGGATTGATTAGGGAGTGAGGTTCAATCGGTTGTGAAATCGAGCAACTCTAGTGCGTTAATCTTGTTTCGGTCAGTTAAATCCTTAAAGGTGGGTGTTGAGCAGGGGCAAGGGTGTTTGAATGTTGCATGGCGTCTTACATTAGTTTAGGAGTTTGCACCCATGAATGAGTCGGTATAAGTGTTAGGTTGGTAGGTTGGTTAATCCCATCCCGAATAATTGATTAGAGGGGCGAAAGTAATCAGTTGGATCATAGTTTGACTATGTCTCTTTCTCTCTTTATTTCTCGTTTAAATATCGTTTTAGCATAATTGAATACTTGAAGTATCCTTGGTTACCTAAACTAAATCCGAAAACGACTTTTTGGTATTCGATAAATTCCTCGTGGGATACGACCTTGCTCACCTCTATAGTATTTCCGACCCGGTACTCTGCCGGTTAAGGTTGGTCGTTACTATTTTGGTCATCAATCAGCAAATGTAATAATCATAGATGACTGAAATAATAAACCTGAGTAAACTATAAAAAGGTATAAGATACGTGTCCGACAACCAACACGACATGATACGCTCAGATACATTACGATGGCATGTCCGGCATGTATCGGTTGATGAAACGAATATCCGACACATCTTCGACATCTCCCGACATCGTATTGATACTTTTCGACACTACTGAACAATTTTTTGTTCAATTTCTACTTAAATCTATTTTAACCGAAAAAATGAAGCTATCTTTGACATTATTTACAACAACACGTGTTCTACCAAAAACACGACACGACACGCTCCGATACACCCCGACGCCATATCCAACAGCTGTCGGTTGATGAAATGAATATTAATTAAAAAATTTAATTAAAATCTAACACACTGTCAACACTTCACGACACAAAATCGACACCTTTCGACACTACTGAACCCTTTTTTCATATTCTCAGATCTAGGCTAATTTTGACGGCCGTGTTAAAATACACAATTCGAATTTCCATAGAACTAAAATCAACAATACACTATAGCCAGTTTAACAATATTTGTGGCCGAAATAATTTTTTTTCAAGATATTTAATATTTTATATACACGATATGTTTTTTTATGAAAAAAATTTCATTTCAAGAAATTTAATATTTCATGTAATCGTCAAAACCAATTTTTTTTAGCATGATATAAAGATCGAGTAGGCAACATGTCGTGGCCTTATATCTTGAAAATAGTCATATCGCCGTGTACAAACGATATGTTTTTTTTTATGAAATGAATTTATTTTAAGAAATTTATAATATTTCATGTAAACGTCAAACACAATTTTTTTGGCATGATACAAAGATCGTGTCGGCAACAAGTCGTGGTCTTATATTTTGAAAATAGTCATACCTTTGCTACATATATCCGCACATTAAAAGGTGATACAATTGAGTCCTCCAAAATGGAACAATTTAACTCAAACATTCTTCTCAATTTTTTTAAGGTGGCACGATAAGCAGTTGAAAAAAAAAAAAAGCTGGAATGGGTGATGAAATGTAAAAAAAAATTGGACGGGGCCGGTGAACAGTAAAAAAAAGAGAGAACCAATGGACTAAAAACAAGTGTCAACATGGTTAACACCATGTCTTCTTATTAATAAGAGATGGATTAGGTTACCTGATTAACATCTCCCCACATTCATGTGGGATCGGGGGTGTGGGGCCCTTACGGTTAGGGTTTAACCGTTTTTTAATAAGAGATGGATTAGATAAGAGAAAGAAAATTTAGGGAAAGATTTTCTTACTATTGCAATCGACATAGCAGCACTATATAATATATGCGTTCCAAAATATAAATCTATTTAATTTTTTAGTCTTGTCCCAAAATGTATGTCCATTTAGAAAACCAATAAAGTATTTATTAATTTTTTCTCCTTCTACCCCTCATTTATTATATACTCAACCACTTTTTACTACTTTGCATTAATACCAATGAAATGTCATTTTAGTATTTTTAATCAAAATTAATGACAAATAACAAATTTAACTAACTTTCTTAATATGTGTAAAAAAACTCAAATGGACTTACATTTTGGGACGGAGGTAGTACTTTAATGACTCCAACTCGTGTTGTATGCTCAAAACTTTTACTAACACTTTTAAATCAGTTTTAACTTAGTAAATCTTATCAAAGATATGCACAACGGATTTAAAGCATTTTTAAAGTCTCTTTTCAAATATTTGTGCACTGGTCGCGTGTAAGTCGCTTATACTAGCAGGAGGACTATGTCCATCCTAGCGTAGCAAACGAGCATGGGTCGATCCCTCAGAGAACCGTTGATCATTCTGAATATAGCTACTAAGCCTAGGGCTAATGACAAATAGATGGTCTACAACCAACATGAAGACAAGAAAAGAACACGCACAACAACCAATCCTCCTCCCAATCAACCTACCATAGCTTGTGATATGCCTAAATCGTAATTCGGTTTACGGATCCTTATTCGGGTCCGTCCAGCCACCAAAATAGTGGATGAGGCCACTGGCCATTATTGTCCGTGAACTCGCAAGCTAAATAGGGATCCTCAAGCCTTCGGATCCGCTCCAAACCCCATGCAGCATCAAGAAAGATTAGGGGGACGACACACGAATCCCTTCGGTTATCAGGTCCGCCAGCGATCTCGCCCATAATACTTAGAGGAAGAAACTACCTCTAGTTTGGCAAGACAATGATATAAAAGATACAGGGATCAGCGAGGCCATCAGAAGCGCAACCTATCGGCTCCGCTACAAGCCCGCTACTGTAGATAAATATATATTTTGTACTATATGTCCTCATCTGTAAATAAGCCGAGCTTAGTCGGTGGTTCCCCTATAAATAGGGCACCATGTAACCCATTTGAAGGAGAGACAATTAATCTATAAAACACAAGGCAAAGCCAAATTGTCCACTCTCTACTATCTTATTAAGCAGCACCGCCGAATCCTCTAGCACCGCCGAGCACCACCGGTGAACACCATTTTAATTCATTACATAAGCCAGATATCCACCACACATAACGCCGCTAAAACAAGATGATAATTTCGACATCATCAACTTGGTAGTAACCAATTGATATGACTAACGGTCCCTTAATCCCGAATGTATCAGTTAAGTAATTATATTTTAGATGTGATTCACTAAAGTGGTTACTACTTCCTTGCAAAGGCGTGTTTAGTTAAGTGTCTGCCACGGACATGCTATAACTTATTAACTAGAACATGCATAATTACTAGGAATGCCAGTTTAACCTGAAAACCTCACCTAAGCAGGCACCATGGACGGGCTGGCAGTACTTAAGCAATCCAACTACCTATGTCCAATTGAACTCTTCAACATAGTTCCTTCAAGTTAAATTATGATGACGAATAACAGACTGGCCAAATCTGATTTGCGTAGGTTAAACCTGGTAATTAGACACAGCTGGCGCCGAACCCACATAATTAAGTTTACTAGGTGTCCCGCCGCGGCGGTATAGACCTCCGTTGCGGCTGGCGCGACACAATCCTGGGTTCTGCGTTTCTCATATTACGAATATGAGTTTATTGCGGAATAAGGTGTACTAATCATATTAATTGGTTAATAACTCACTAAATCATAGTTATATGATCATCTAATCATATAATTATGAACTAATGTTCAAAGAATTCATATCTGAAGTGATGATGAACATGAAGAACGAACACAAGCTAGTTGATTGATTGGGGATGGATTGTTGCGCAAAAAAACCAACCCAAGAATTTCACAATCACATGAAATAACTTGAAGAAAATTGTAGTATCGAAATTGTATATGTTATTGTCTATTGTCTACATAAAATTCAACCGTTGCAAGCTTTTCTAGTCTACTAGCCGACCTATTTTCCCTATAAACCTTATCCGACTTAAGAAAATGTGTGTGCACAGGCGATGCTAATCCCGAGGGACGGGCCGTAGCGTGGGTTGGGCTGGCCGCGGCCTGCATGGCCTTGGTCTCTTTCAGCAAAATTTCGGACACTTCATTCTTCTTCTTGTCAAACTCTTTAAAATCCTAACTCCTATCATTTCCTCAATGCTCGCAATTTCGTGATCTGCAAATCATAGTAATATTATGAAAATGTAATACCAATTTATGGAATAAATCATATAAGTGAATACTTACGAACTATAAATCATGAACTATGCAATTAATCCATAAGATACATAATTCATAGTCGAAATCATTTAATTTAAGTATTCTTCTAGGATAGTATGGATAATAAATATGATACAAAGTTGATTGTCACTGATTACCCCTCACCACACTTAGCTTTTGATCGTCCCGAGCAAAAAAATGAAAGAAACGAACCAACGAAGCAATATAAAAACTAATTGAAAACTGATCCTTCCAAAAAGTCAAAATAAAAAGTACATCAACATATATCCATCAGTTAAGTTTTAGTCATTATTCCATTCTTCAATCGACATGTGTGTGAAAAACTCATCGTGCAACGTGTTTGCAGAAATTATACTATCTTACAGTCTTTTCCTCGTTAATCACGAGCTTGTTAGTCATTCTCGTCATCCATTATGTTTTACTTTTCTTACCAGGAATAAGCCATAACCTACATAGGCCGAGCGGATTTGGGAACCGAGTACTACTCATGGTTCACGTTTGTTGTTGTTGCTGCTGTTGTTGAGTTACAATGGATGCGATCTTTTCTTGGTGAACTTCACTTGCCAGTTTCTACCAAACCTCTTGATTGGTGTGACAACATTGGAGTCCAGTCCCTTGCCTATAATCATGTGTCCATGAGCATTACAGAGCATAGAAATTGATGTCCACTGTGTCCTAGATCAAGTTCTCAAAGGCAAATTACAAGTGAATTTTGCTTCCTCTTCGATCAAGTGGGTGATATTTTTACCAAAATATATAGTCTCTCACTCCAAATTTGCAGTTTTCCAACACATACTCAATATGATTTCAACCAGGGGCAGACCCACGTGAGGTTAGGGGTCCACGGCCCCCATTCAAATTTCCGTACGAAATTATTAATATACCACTCTAATAATTTTAAACAATTGTGTATGTATATTATTTGGAACAATTTATTGTGCAATTGCCCTTTTAGTTCATCTGGCGAGATGTATTATAAGTAACCACAAGGTCATTAGATCTAAATCTAGCAGCTATATTTTTGTTTACCATTTTTTCTATTTGGCCCCCACTGGTTTTTTTTTTTTTTTTCTTTGATTTGGCTCTCACCGGAAAAAATTCCTTGGGCCGCCACTGATTCCAATCTACTTGAGTTTGAGGTCACCAGTAGCCCTATTTTTTATCTCTAAAATAATATAAAATAATACATATCTCTATTTTACAACATCTCAATTCAAAACACTCCACAACCCAATCAATATCCCTATCTTTATACCATTAAAGATAGTGCTCCACAAAAGAGGATACACTGTTCATTGACCCTAAAATAGGGATAGGGATGAGGCTTCTGCTGTGGAGGTATTTGAGGAAAAATTCCACCTTTTATCTTTATTTTAGGGATATGACACTTTGTAGGGCTTCTGCTACAAATGCCCTTAAGGTATTCACATCAGAAGCACCATATTTTATCCCTAAAATAATATAAAAGAATACATATCCCTATTTTACAACATCTCAATTCAAAACACTCCACAACACCATCCCTATCTTTATCCCTATAACATTTCAAATACTATTAAATTAAATAATATATATATATATATATATATATATTCCACAACTCGATCTATTAAATATGGCATTAAATATTTATTATTTTTAGGGATAGAGACTCTGTTGTAGAAGACTTTCGGGTGTTATCATTATATTTTATTCTCATTTTGAAGATATGGCACCTTATGAGAACTCTGCTTTGAATGCCTTTAAATGTATGCATTAGATGTGTGTATAGGTGGCTAGTTTTTATTGGTCCATGTGTCTCTTGTGTAGTTTGATACATGTGGCTAGCTAATCTTTTAGATTGTTGTGTTATATTGTGATACACAAAATGTACACCTGAAGTATGAGAACATTGTGAAACATTTACCGTGTTTGCTTCTTTCTCTCGATCATGCAATTACGAAGATGCAATGAAGATGTAAATGAGATCTTAAAATAAAGAAGACAAAAAAAAAAACCAAGTGAAAAATCATGATTTTTGAAGGTTTGGATCAACGATTTCTCACCATTCAGGTTGCCGTCAAGCATAGATTTATAGGCGGCTTTCTATGCTACTACATATTAATAGCGTTCCCAACGAATAATTCTAAGTCCTGCTGCAGGCCAGTGGTGAAGAATATAGTAGCAGGTCCACAAAGTTCGTTGAGGAATTCAATCAAACAGGTTGAAGAAAACATGCTAATAATGGCTCACAGCTTCCATATCAAGAAAAATATTATTTTTCAATATAAATGCACATGTTTAGTACCCATCACATGATGTGATAGGCAGCTGAAGTTTACCAATTCCTCAAGTAAATGACGATTTTAAGCATGCATGACTTTGTATTTTTATGCTATATGTTTGATTGAAGAATTTAGCTCTTGGTTTTGTCATTCCCTACTTGCAAGTTGCAACATGCTTAAATATATTACCGGGAATGATCCATTTTTGGGTAAGCATTACAGGAAATGTTTTAAATATACTCGTCCTAAGAATGTTTTAACAAGTGACAAAGAAAAGAGTTATGGGTGACGCTGAAAACAAATCTTGCATCAAAGAGGCAAGCAATCAGAATTTTTATTGGTAACTATTTCGATTTTAAAATGACTGATGGTAAATCTGTTTCTTACCCATGTTCATGAATTACAATCCATTGTTGTTAATCTTAAAAATTCTGAGATTACCTTGCCCGAAGCATTCCAAATTGGAGCAATTATTGCTAAATTGCCAATTCCTTGGAATTGTTATAAAAAGAAACTGAAACATGATGAAAGCACGCATACCCTGGAACCCCTCATGCGTCACTTGCATATTGATGAAGACTCTAGAAAGCGAGAAAATATTGAACATGAGGCGGAAAAGGCCAACATGATTCAAGGCCGCCAATCAGGAAACAAGAAGCGCAAAAACTTTGGTCCGAAGAGGGATCATGCAAAATCCTCTAAGAAAAATTTCAAGGGTGATTGCTTCTATGGCAAAAAACATGGTCATACCGCTCGAGAATGGCGAATAAATATAAGAGACAAGAAGGCAAAGGCAAACAAAGATCGTGTGAATGTTTCATATGGTAACAATGATTGGAATTTTGTTGCGGTTGTGGAAGAAGCAACTCGGTTGGAGTTGACGAAGGATGGTGGCTGGATACCGGGGCTACAATCCATGTGAGTAACAACAGATCTGAATTCAAAACTTACATGGAATGCACCGATGGACGAGAGGTCAAAATGGTAAATGATGTTCGTGCCAAAGTTGTTAGGATTGGAACAATGGAACTAAAATTCACTTTAGGAAAAAATCTGACTTTGGCAGAAGTTCTTTATGTGCCTGAGATGACGAAGAATCTGATTTCTAGAGATCGCATCAACAAGGCAAGGTTCAAGCTTGTTTATGAATCTGATAACCTTATTGTGTCTTTTTTTTGAGGGGTTAAAGAAACTTTATTAATCAGATGTCGGAAATAGAAGCCAAAATTACATGGAGAGGAAGGGTGGAACCCCATTCAACACAACCCACTAATCTAAGCCCTTCTTTTGCTAACAAGTGTGCCAGCATATTGCCTTGTCTCTTGACAAAAGAGAAAGAAACATGAACAAAAGTAGGTAGAATTTCGAAGCAATCCTCAAATATACTTCCTGTTGATGACAAATCCATGGTACGATTTGTAAGATGCTGGAAAACCGATAAGGAATCTCCTTCAAAAATAAATCTAAAGAATCCCATGTGAGAGTAAATGTCAATGCATGATACATGGCTAGGGCTTCCCCCACAATCACATCATAATGTCCTGTAATTTTTTTTGAGAAACTTCTGATAACCTTGCCTTGGCTATCACGTAGAATCCCTCCCACTGCCGTAGAGTTGTAGTCAAAAGCAGCATCAACATTAAATTTGAGTGTGGTTGAGTCCGGCGACATCCATTTTGAATCAAGAGGTGGTGCTTGGGAGATGAGAAGAAACCTTTAATGTCGCAGAAAGGTATTCATCTGCGCTTCATGATTGCTCACAGCTAGGATTGTATCCGGGCCTGTTTTTTTTGTCAAAAACTTCTGAATTTCGGTTTTTCCACAGGTGCCATATTATAGTAACTGATCGACTAATATCATGGTCATCTTCCAGGCGCGTCAAATCATGACAAAAATCATGGAGACTCGGATGGATAAGTTGAGCGAAAAATTCATGAAGATAAAAGTGGTTCCACAACTCCCGTGCTGTATCACATTCATATAAAGTATGCCATGCAGATTCGATTGAAAAGCCACATACCTTACATGCGCTTTCTCTCAGCCCGTGTTTGCTTAAATTTAAGGCTGTGGGAAGGGCATTTGTGAGCAACCTCCAAACAAAGTAGCGGATTTGAGGTTTAACTTTTAATCCCCATATCATCTTCCACGTATTTTTTTAGGCATTGAGGTTGAAGCAGTTGCTTGTATAGTGGCTCGGTTTTTCAGCTCGTAAGCGACATGGTAGCCAGATTTAACGGAATAAATTCTATTTTTTGTATGATGACATATCAACCGATCTTCTCGAGCCCGAACAGATAAAGGAATAGATAAGATCTTTTCAGTTTCGTAAGGATTAAAAGCCATCATCACTAAATTCTTCTTCCATTGTCTTGTATATGGATTGATTAAGTCCTCCACTCTATGAATATCCTCTGTATTCGGATTTGGGTGGGCGCAATAATCAACCTCTGTAGGGAGCCAAGGATGAGACGCAATGTGAATACTATCTCCCTTTCCAACTTTTCATCTCAGGCCACGATATAATAAGTCACGTCCCTTCAGAACACTCCTCTATATAGCTGAAGGGTGGCTAGTTAAAGTTGCTTGCTGAAGATCACGATTTTAAAAATATTTGGCTTTTAAAATGCATGCCAAAATAGTGCTAAGGTTGATTAAAATGCGCCAAGCCTATTTTGCGATAAGAGCAACGTTGAAACATTCTAAGTCTCTGAACCCTATACCACTCTCTGCTTTGTTTTACAACAAGCATCCCAAGATTTCCAATGGATCTTGGATGACTCATTCGAAGAACCCCAAAAGAATTGTCTGGTCATTTTCTCCAAGTCCTTGATGAGAGATTTTTGCAACATGAAGCACTGCATGACATACTGGGGCAAGGCTTGAATTACAGATTTTATAAGAACTCCCCTTCCCGAAGCAGAAAGAAACTTTCCTTTCCAGCCACTTTACTTTATTTGAACCCTCTCTTTGATGTAAGAAAAAATTCCAGACTTTGATCTTCCAATAAGGATGGGGAGGCCAAGGTACTTTCCCAATTCTTTATTCCGCGGGATTCTCATCATATTTGCCAGTTGTTCTTGTGTTTCTTGAATCACGCTTTTACTGAAAAAATGGATGATTTTTGGAAATTAATTTTCTAACCAGAGAGGCTTTCATATTCTTCCAAAATGTTGTTAATAACACTACATGAATCAGGTGTGGCATCTGCAAAGATAAGACTATCATCTGCAAATAAAAGATGTGACAGTTCGCACGGATTTCATGCTCCAAACGTTAATCCCTTAAAAATATTATTCATTGATGCCCTTCTGATCATAGCTGTGAATCCTCCTCCACAAAGAATAAAAAGAAATGGGGATAAGGGTTCCCCTTGTCTTCCCTCTGCTAGGACGAACAATAGGAGATGGGTGCCCATTAATGAGGATTTGATACGTTGGAGTGGATATACAGGCCATTTTAATTGTGATAAAAAAAAATTCTGAGAATTCCATTGCCGTTAAAATCGATCTAAGAAATTTCCATTCCACTTTATCGAAGGCTTTCATCATATCAAGCTTTAAGGCCATATGTTTGTTGCTCCCTTTTTTCCCAAGTTTCATCGAATGAAAAGCTTCGAAAGTCGCAATGACATTATCCGTGACCATACGCCCCTTCACAAAAGCAGATTGGTGTGTTGAGATAATACCATTCATAATAGACTTTAAGCGATTAACAAGAGTTCTAGATAAAAGCTTATAGACGGAGTTGCAGAGACATATAGGTTTTGTTAAGCGCTGAGATGTCGTGACCCTCATTCAAACACCGCAATATAACTTTCGTAACTTCCCGCTGATTAAATGCCAAAATTTTTGTAGAAAGAGCATGTGCATACCATCAGGCCTGGAGACTTTTTACTTGGCATTTGCATTAGCGCCTTATAGACTTGAGACGGGAGAAGGGTTTTGCTAAGGTTAAGATTTGCTCATATGATAGCTTAGCAAAGGATAATTCTGAGCAAGGCATGAATCAAGTTGTTTGATTTATAGATTTCATCAAAATAACTTACAAACTAAGCGCATGTACTTCCTCCAACTTTGAATAGGTTCGGCCTTGTGCATCCTTGAAAGTCGAAATCGTGTTCCCGTTTTTTCTGCTAGAAGCTTTTTTATGGAAGAAAGAGGTATTTTTATCCATAGAAGAGAGACATTCCGACTTCCCCCGAACTTGCCAATATTCATCTTCAGCAAGATACAACTTTTCTATTTCTTGCAACTTTTCAAGATAACCTTATTGTATCTAAGAACAATATTTTATTGGTAAAGGATATTCATTTAATGAATGATTAAGATGAATGTAATAAAAAATAACTTTGCTTATGTTGTTAATTCCTTATCTTTATGGCATTCTAGATTAGGACGTGAATTACAAGTCTGTCAAAAACATGCACAACCTAGGTATTATTTGAAATGCACATATGATCATACATGTAAAAGCGTAAGGCGGAGGTGAGGCGTGGTATGGGTGCCGGACGCCATGGCAAGACGCCATGGCGGCGCATGCATGCAAGCGCGCAATATAGTCATAGAACTTATTTTTTTGGCCCTTTAGATTATAACTTATATAAAAGTCAACAAAGAAGATCACATAATGTCATCTAATCTAGTTTTAAACTTTTAACACACAAAACAAGTACTACCGATAAACTATAGTGAACCAATGATAAATTAAGAATTAAGAACATACTAGTATAGTAGTATACTACTTGTTAATTCACTTACTTGTACAAACATCAAAACAAAAGATAAAATACAACTACTTAACTAATAACTAATAAGTAATAACTACAAACTACTAACTACTAACTACTAAGTACTAACAAACAAAGATCACCTACTTAAAGTTTTAGACAATCAAACAAACAAAGATTACTACTTTGACAATCATTCAATTCCATTATTTCAAAATCAAATTACTTACATCATTACTTTGATTTTCGTTCATTGTTTTATTAAAATAAAATTATAAACATGTTTTTCAACTCCAAAATCACATAAAGATAAACTATTTAACACAATCATCTGTAAAAAACGAATTAAAAAAATAAAAAAAACCGGGAGAAGGTTGTTACCTGAAGGCTGAAGCTGCAATAGCTTTATTACCAAGTTATTCCCGCCGGTTATTATGAGAAGAAGGAGAAGAAGTAAGTTTTTTTTAATTATTAGACTGCTTTTTTTTTTTTTTTTTTTTTTTTTTATTTTACTCCATGGAAGGTCACATATCTCGGAGGAGGAGGCAAATGGAAAATGAGGGAATGAAGAGAATAGGAATGGGTTGACTAGGTTTTAATGTTATTATTAATGGTTTGATGTTTTTAACATTTGAGATTCAATTTTTTTCAAAAAAAATAAAGTGCGCGCCACGCCACACCTCGCGCCTTGCTCGCCATGGCGCGCGCCACATTTTCCGCGCCATAGACACCTTTGTTAAGGCGTTGTAGTCCCGCCACTCACGCCATGGCGCGCGCCCTCACACTCCATGGCGCGTGCTTTTACAAGTATGCATATGATAATGTTGACAAATGTGATATATGTGTTCAAGGAAAAATGACATGTAAACCAAATAAATCAGTAAAGTAAACAATCGAATTACTTGGTCTTATACGCTCAGATGTTTTGATTTGCATAGCAAAGTTTCACGAGGAGGACATAAGTATTTTGTGACCTTTATAGATGATTTGTCAAAATATGCTTATGTGTATTTCTTTGAAAAGTAAAGACAAAGTTTTAAGAAAATTTCTAATTTTAAAGCAGAAGTTGAAAATCAATTGAACCGGAAAATTACGTTTCGATAGAGGTGGAGAATACCAAGTAAATGTAATTAATAAAATTTTGTGAAGAAAATGGTATTGTCCATGAGTTTACTCCACCGCATTCACTAGAATCGAATGGTGTGGCGAACGGAAAACCGAACCATAATAGATATGGTAAATTGCATGTTAATTAGTTCGGTTTATCGATCAATGGTGCGGTGAAGCACTTTTAAGTGCATGTTATATTCTTCATAGGATGCCGAGGAAAAGACTAGTAAAACCCCTTATGAGTTATGGTTTAATCGAAACCTAATATTAGTAAATCTAAAGGTTTAGGGATGTCTTTCTTACGTAAGAAAACCAAAAACTGAGATTACTAAGTTAGGTAGTAAAACTTATAAATGTGCTTTTGTAGGTTATGCAAAATATAATACTGCTTATAAAGTTCTAAAATTAGAATCTTATGAAATTATCGAATCAAATGATGTAGGTTTTTTTTGAACATTTGTATAAATCGTCTTCTGTGCAATCTGGAAATAATGGCGTTCCTAGCAAAAGTAAGAGACAAAGGACAGAAAAATCCTTTGGTCCAGAATTTGTGACATATTTATTGGATGGTGATGTAAATAACATTACACACCAAACCAAGTTAATGATCGATGACAGTGATCATGTCACATATTTAGAAGTCATTTCATCACGTGATTTTGTTTTTTGGAAAGAAGCAATCAATGAAGAAATGAGATCCATCATGTCAAATCGGACATGGAAATTAGTAGATTTACCGCGTGGTTCTAAACCAATCGATTGTAAATGGATCTTGAAGAAGAAGTTAAATGTAGATGGTTCTATTAACAAATACAAAGCTCGCCTAGTCGCTAAATGTTTTAAACATCGTCATGGCGTAGATTATTTTGATACATATGCTCGGTGGTGATAGAACCAACTTTTCTTGTACATTTTTTCATGCAGTTGAACCCCTGATTATCATGTTTCTAGCATGTTTCGGGTGAGTTTAGACCCTATAATGAGTGTTAATGAGGTTTTCTTTGCACGGCGTAGTAATCGTCGGTTTTTCCGTAAACTCGGCCTACTTTTAGCACTTTATACTCATTTCTCGAGCACCCGTAGTTTGCGGGGTTATGCGTTTGCTTGTTGTTTCCATGTTTATGCAGGATTTGGGTGAGTCGGGAGCCCGGAAAGCGATTATCTATGAGTTTAGACGTGTCCGAGGCGAGAAATGAAGGCTAAGTATGAAAAAGTGAAGTTTTTGAAGTTAAGGCATCTATCCGTATGGACAAAACGCTCATCCATACGGACAACTCTCGATAGATGCAAAAATATTGAGCCAGAGACTTATCCGTACGGATAGCCATTTATCCGTACGGATAGACTGAAGCAGCAGAGACTTATCCGTATGGATAGATTCCCATCCGTACGGATAACCTGGAGAATCAAGAACTATCCGTATGGATAGCCTGTTATCCGTACAGATAATCTGAATTTTGCCCTAGTTCGCGGTTTTATGCAAAGTAAAAGATAACAAGTAATAAAATAAAACCGATGTCAGCCCCAAGTGCGAAGGCTCGCGACTATAGTGGTGAAACCGGATCGTATCTGCTGCAGGACTTGTGCGAAAAAGAGTCTTTGCCTTCGATTTCTTTTATAAAGTTGATGATTATGATCTCGGATTTTCAATTAACAAACTAAGGTAGCAAACGTGAAAATAAATAAAACTACGATAATAAAAATTTATAATTTAAAACAACTAGAACGCACCGATGATCCACCACCCCACCGAAAATAACAAGAAAGACACATATTCATTCGTAAGTTCTTGGATTATTATCTGCTAAAGAGGCATTTTCCCTTTTCGGTTCATCGCCTTTTAAATAGTTCACCACTCTCGGTACAACTAAAGCATTTACGGATCAAAGATATGGATATAAATCCTAATCTGACAACATTCACCCTCAACTTACGTATGTTGGAAGAATATTATCATTCTCCTTCACGGTAATCTACGAATTCATCAACTATCGTATCTAAATTCGATTAGCATGCAACATAAGTATAGATCATACAAATTGCACATAAACAATTCAAACATGAAGGAAGAACAAGAAACTCACTAGAACAAATGAAAACGAAATCCTTGTTTATTCCGGTGATGGTGGCTTCACAAAGGTGGTTCTAGCTTAGAGACCTTAGCCAATCATCCTCGATTATGATTTGAGAATCGGGCCGTAGCTCAAAGATTACAACAAGATTACTATTCTAATTTATTCTCGGCATAACGCCTTTCTGAGTATTTACATAAAAGCGGGAAAAGTAAAAGCTTGGCCAAAAGTGACCAAGGAGGGCGCCTTTATGGATGGAAATGAGGGAGTTCTTATAGGGAGAGTTGAGGGAGGTGTATAAAGGGAGAGGTTGTAGTTGAGGAGATATTTTTTTGGGAGAATATGCTAAGGAATATTCTCAAGTTTGTTATAAGCATGTGGGAGGTGATAATGACTTTGCATGTGAAGGTGAGGAGTCACTAAAATAGCATGTGGAGTTTGTTATGACTCATCATCATCATCATTAAGGAGCACATGGAGTAACATGCATCAAACTTGGCCAAAATATCTCCGGTTCGTCCGTAATTCCGAAGTTGGTAAAAAATCATAACTTGAGTTGTAGACCTCCGATTGGCGTGATTCAAAATGCGTTGGAAAGCTCATTTTAGTATCTACAACTTTCGTCAAGAACTCTTCCCTGAAAATGCCTCTAAGTCGGGTAAAATTTCCATCGAAAAACAGGTTACGGTAGAAATGACGTTGGAAAATATTGATCCGCTGATCTCGTAAACTCGTGGCATCTTCTTCTTTTCCTCAAAATCCATCTTTAGGCCTCAAAATATAATGTTACGTGGCATATTTTGAAATACTTGATCACCAAGTTTGGGCCGAATCGAATCGAGCTTTCTTTATTCGAATCGAGCTTTCTTCTTAATCTTCATCCGATCTTCGTTTAAGCTCCTCATTTAACATGCAAGCGCATCTACATTCATGATAACATCGTGCAAAATGTAACATCTCATATTCAAAGATTTTTATCAATGAAACCACATAATTAACACAAATTTGCACTTAACCACTTTTAAAACTCATTTGCTCAATAATTCGATTAAACCCTTGATTTCTATGCAAATTATACGAATATGGAGGAAATTGTTATAAAATATAACATTAGAAATCGTATAAAATCACCCTAAACAACTCCCCACACTTAGCTTTTGCTCGTCCCGAGCAAAACAAAACAAGAATCAAGGCTCTAAAAAGATAGACACCTCGGCAAATACAACATATACTCAATAAATTAGAGGTTCACCCACGATGTGTGTGCATAGCCATAGAAAACTTCCACTAAGTCCAAACTTGAAAATTCAAAGCAAACTAGCTAATACCCCCTTCAAACTAGTAATAATGATACTTATAAGATGTACCCTACAAAACGTGACATATCCGAAAAAAGAATGATAGAATATATCTACAGGCCATTTCGATATACTCAGAGGATAATCCCTACAACATATCTCATCACATTATACTGGGATAAGGTATACGATAACTAAGTCCTTAACTTATTCATAATAATAAATTTTTTTCGATTTTTATTTCACTTTTTTTTCACTTTTTTTTCTTTTTTTTTTCAACACACATCAGAATGAGCTTTTGCCCGTCATACTAGAATAGGAAATTTCGAGATAATCCCTATCTACTCAAATCATAAGGCGAGTTTTTTCGATCGTCGTGAGCTTTGGTCATCATAGTGGTATAGGACATTTCGAGATAATGCCCTACCGCACTCAAATCATCGACCGACTTTCGACACACACAATTGATTACTTTTTCGAGATTTCTCGCAGCAAAGTGGTTAACATGCTAAAAGCAATTCAAACCTCATGAGCATAACACCTCAAGCAATGATTTATTTGTTAATTATTGTGCAAGAACATTAGTTATGTTTCACTTATCACATTCAAACCTTGAGATATTCACAATATATCATACTACGGCTATAAACACAAACTATCATAATTCTCACGATACGCGCAGACGTTAGCACTAAGCACATGACTTTATAAGATAATCAAAAATCACTAATCAAAAAAAGGATATAGCTTTATAATTTAGCTCATCATTCACTATGGCTCGTGAAAAATATATTGGGTGAAACAACTAACTTATCGAACATACGGAATATAGCATTAATGACTATAAAAATAACGAACAAAGATATGCATTGTTTACTCGGGAATAAACAAAAATTTGAAAATTTAGCCCATTTAGCATAGAATCAAAATAATTTAAGCAAATGGTAGATACATATAACCGACTATTCCTCCCCACACTTAAATCACAACATGTCCTCGGGTTGTGCGAGAATGTAAAAGAAAAAGAACACTTAGGCGATTGTGGTTGAAAGTGGCAATTCGGAAGTGGCCTAGAATCACCCAGAATGCTCGATGAAATCAAGATCGTGGACCATCCACCGTAAACTGATTTATCTAAAAGCTCACAATCGCTATCGCAAAAATCCTCGCACACCATGGGAAAACAAGACGTACCTCGGGATAGGGGCACAAAAGATGATAGACAAAGCAATATCATGGAATAAAGACAGAAATAAACTACAGACAAAAAGGAAAAGATATCTAGGTTACCCCCTAGTAGGGCTTAATTATAGTCGGGAGCTCGACTAGACAATAAAATTTCAACTCGGGTTAGCTTTGAATTTCCTATTCCCTTAGTTGCATAGTAGTTAAACTAATACATGTCACACATTATTTGAAAATTTAAAAGCAGACTCAGTCATGATATGAAATATGTGACAAAGTATTAACTATGAGTCTTTTATACCCAGATCCTCAAGGGTTATTTCAAATTGTTCTAACAACCTAAATCTAAGAAATGATGCATTTGAATTTTTTCTTTGTACTCCCTCGGGATTTTCGGATAACCTCCTAATCGTTCCCTTTAAATGACATTCAAACATTCATCCTGAGACTTGGTGAAACAAAATGAAAATCAATTCAAGTATTGGAAAACTATTATCCAAAGTATGAGTAAAGTATAATGCAAAATGTAGAGAGTTTTTTTTTTTTTTTTTTTTTTTTTTTTTTTTTTTGAAAACGGGTTGCCTCCCGGTAGCGCTTTTGGTTAATGTCGTTTGCTCGACAACCCAAAAATTTTCAACCCGGGTCAGGCCAGTGAGGCCTCTTTCCGGAATCATTCTTGATTTCCTCGGGTCAATAGTATGGATCCCACAAAAACAAAGTCTCGCCAACGTATTGGCCATATTAGTAAACTTCAGATCCACTTAGTTCCTATGATTCTTCTCTTCTTCTTTTAGGTTTGAGTTCACAAGTCGAGGTGTATCATCAAGAATCACAATATCATCAAAGAATTCACAGAGACGTAAATCATCGGGTTCCAAAAATCGGAGTTGTCTTGACTAGGACGTCGTTTAGATGGAAAACCACCGTCGTTCCTTTTGTTGACCAATATAGTGTTTCAACCGATGACCATTCACTCGAACAACTCTCCTCGCTTATTTTTCAATTCGACGGCTCCACTAGGAAAACTCCTGAGAAATTTCAAAGGGGCGGACCAACGGGTGTGTAGCTTACCAGGAAGCAGATGTAACCTGGTATTATATAGTAAAACCCATTCGCCTCTCTTTGAATTCTCTATGCTTGATTTTCTTGTCGTGAAGAAGTTTAGTCCTCTCCCATCGATTCTTGAGCTCTCGAGGCCTGGAGTCCGAACTCATCAAGCTCCTGCAATCGCAACAATCGCTTTTCTGCATAAGCGGGCCGCCGAAGTTCAAGAATTTAATAGCCCGAATGCTCGTGCTCAAGCTCGATTTGGAGGTGGCGTGCCTTACCATAAACCATCTCGAAACGGAGCGTGCCAATAGGAGTTTTGAAAGTCGCCCTGTAAGCCAGTACATCATCCAGGCCGGCTCCGATCCGTCCTATGAGAATTCACCGTCTTCTCAAGAATGCTTTTCAGCTTGGTTACTTACTTCAACTTGTCCACTCGTACGAGGTGATAGGGGTAGCAGTTTTGTGTTTCACCCCATATCGTTCTAAAATCTTTTCTAATGGAGTATTGCGGAAGTGAGTTCCTCGCCACGCGATGAGAGCTCGTGGACAACCAAACCGTGTAAAAATGTTTTTCCTCAGAAGCTCTTGACCACCTTGTGGTCGTTCCATGATGTTGCTATTGCCTCTACCCACTTTGACACGTAGTCGACGCGACGAGAATGTACTTGTTCCCATACGAGGATGGAAACGGTCCCATGAAGTCAATACCCATACGTCGAAAACTTCACATTGTTGAATGGGGTGTAGGGCATGTCCATTCGCCGAGAAAGTTTACGGTCTTGCGTGGCACCGGTCACAACCTTTACAAAACTCTCTGTATCCTTAAAAATTGTCGGCCCGGTAGAAACGGATCGAAAAATCTTCGCAGCAGTCTTCCCAGCTCCATAATGACCTCCCACAGGTCCGTCATGGCATTGCTTTATAATGTCCCTCTGCTCGAACTCAGGGACACACCTACGAAGCAATCCATCCTTACAACGCTTGAAGAGAATAGGGTCGTCCCACACATAATAGTTCAAATCCGAAAAGAATTTCTTCTTTTTGTCGATATGTCGGTCGGGGTCCGAGATATCGCGCTCAAGAAGTTTGCAAAGGTGCAAACCAAGGAGAACCTTTTCCAGTACGGGCAGGAATAACCTCGCACACATCAATAGTCATGAGTTGCTCAGTTGGAAAATCAATTCCAATTTCATCCGACTCTACCTGAGGATCATCGGTCAGCCGAGACATGTGATCAGCTACCACATTCTTGCTACCCTTCTTGTCCCGGATATGAACATCAAACTCTTGTAAAATCAAGATCCATCTCAACAAACGAGGCTTGGCATCAGCCTTGTTTAACAGATATTTCAACGCAGAATGGTCTGTCCAGACTGTAACTTCCGACCCAAGCAAATAGCTTCTAAATTTATCCATGGCAAAACTCACGCCAACAACTCCTTCTCGGTTGTTGCATAATTTACTTGTCTTTGGGTTTAAAGTGTGACTAGCGTAGTAGATAGGTTGGAACACCGTCCACTCTCTCGACCTAGCACCGCTCCGATTGCATAATTAGAAGCATCACACATAAGCTCGAAGGAGCTTTCAATGGTGCTATAAGAATTGGTGAGGTAACCAACTTGTCTTTTAATTCTTTAAACGCTCTTTCACATTCAGGGTAAAACAAACTTCACATCCTCTCTTAAGAGAGTTGACAAAGGCTTGGCTATCTTAGAAAAGTCTTTAATGAACCGCCTATAGAATCCAACATGACCCAAGAATCCTCTTACTTCTCTTACATTTTTAGGGTATGTCATTTTTCAATAGCTTTTACCTTCGCTTTGTCAACCTCTATACCTTCCTTGGACACCTTGTGTCCAAGAACAATCCTTCTTCCACCATTAGGTGGCACTTCTCCCAATTTAAGACTAAGTCCTTCTCTATGCACCGACGAGAACTTTATCAAGATTGTGTAAGCAGTGGTCGAAAACTGTCCCGAATACGAGAAGTCATCCATAAAAATTTCCATCACCTTCTCCACTAAACCATTGAAGATAGCCAGATACATCTTTGAAATGTAGTTGGTGCGTTCTGAGACCAAATGGCATCCTTCGTAAGCGAAGGTACCGGAGGGACAGTGAAGGTAGTCTTTTCTTGATCGATTAGGGTCGATAGCTATCTCGAAAGTATCCGAATAGCCATCCAAAAACAATAAAATTGCTTGCCACTAAGCCTCTCAAGGATTTGGTCAATGAATGGCAAGGAAAGTGGTCTTTTAGAGTTACCTCATTTAGTCTTCTGAGTCGATGCAAACTCTATAACCAAAGTGACTTGTCGTAAGGCAATCTCTTCCCCTTTTCATTCTTTTCAATAGTAATCCCTCCTTTCTTTGGCACCACCCGAGTGGGGCTCACCCATTCACTATCGGCTATTGGGTAGATGATACCCATGTCAAGCAATTTGATGATTTCCTTCTTAACGATTTCTGCATGTGAGGGTTTAGCCTTCTCTCGAGGTGTCGCACCTTCTTCGATCCTCAACATCCCGATCTTATGCATCTGAGATATCAGGGCTTATCCCCTTAATATCTCCCACTTGCCAACCAAAGGCGAGGATATTATCTTGCAAGACACTTTGATAAGCTTTTCTTCCTCCTTCGGTTCTAACTTAGATGAAATGATCAAAGGGAGCTTATCACCGTCCCCGAGAAAAATGTATTTCAAGTGTTGAGGCAAGGGTTTCAACACTAACTGACGGGTGGCTTCTCCACACTTGGTCTCAATTTATCTCCTTAAGCTCTAGATCTCCAAGCTTATTATAAGGGCTATGAAGCATCATGGCCTCCCAGCCAGACAGGGGCCTCATCTCCTTTTGCAAATCTGGGCATATCACCATGCCTCTCCTCATCTTCTTTCCTACCACCTCGTGGTAATCGTAACTTTCCTTGTCAATCTCTTCTAAAAATTTTATCCACTCCTCATTAGTCCAAGTTGAGATAGTTTATTGAATTCTTCCTCATCCCAACTACCCATGAACACTTGTTTATCATACTCATCAGTGAAATCGTCCTCAATAGCTAAACAAGTGTCTTTGGGACGGGTGCTTCAACGCATTGCCCACATTGAACTTTATGCTCTCATCCTCCAAATGTAGGGTTACTTCGCCTTTGTAGGAATCTAGTAAGGCACGGGCGGTTGTAAGAAAAGGTCTTCCAAGGATCAAGGGGTTTTCTCATCATTGGTCATATCCATGATTACCCAATCATTTGGGTATATGAAGTTTTTAACCTTGACCAACACATCTTCTACAATTCCCTTGCATATTTCACACTTCTATCCGCAAGTTGAAGAGAAATAGGTTTAAGCGTAATAGATTGATCCAATCCAAGAGATTGGAAGATTGACGTGAGACATCGATTGATTGATGCTCCCGAATCACACAAAACATTGTGGAAGTCCCCTGTTCCCAATAGTACACGAAATCGTAAATCTACGAGGTCGGGGCACTTCACAGGAAGTTTAGTCTGCTGATTCTTTGAGCATTCTCCATTCAATACTATGTGCTCGAGCTCTTGGAGCTTCTTTTCGAACTTATTGCGCCCTTTATAAACTTTGTATACTTTGGCATTCCTACCAAAAGATCAACTAATGGAATGTTTGCCTCAAGATTCTTGAGCAAGTCGATTATCTTCTTATACTCTTTATCGATCGTTAATGACAACTTGTTTTTGTTAGGTGGGTAAGGAGATCAGCAAAGTCTTCCTCAAGAAAGTGCTTCTTTGCCGCCTTATCATTGATTGCTTTGTCTCCCTATCCTTCCACCTCACATGCTTCCGAACTTAACTTAGAATCGACTTCTTCTCAGCAGATTCTCTTCCTCATCGTAATTCTCAACTTTCACCTTTTCTTGAATTTTCTCTTTCACTTGGATCAATAGTAGTCCCAACATCCTTCTCGAGGAGAACAAAGATCTTCCCCTCCTGCGTCTCGCTCACGGGAGGGGCTACTGCTTCCTGGTTGGCCTGACCGCCAACCGCTTCCCACTCCTCGGTTTTATAGCATTCACTCATCTTGACCATAGTTCCATGGTGCAATGAGATCGGTGCAAGAATTACGGTCATTTTGGACTGATTAACCCCTCGGGGTTCTTCTCGATAAAACTCGGCGGTGACCTTGAGGTCGACTTGCTGCTTTGCCGAAATTTGTCCCATTTGCACCTCCAAATTTCTCTTTGATCTTGGTCGAGTACTTAAAGCATTTGCCAATTGAGTGTTGGCCGTGATTTGCTCGCTCAACTTTTGTTCTAAGATCTCGAAATGATTGATTTTGATTTTGCGGTGGATTGGTGTTCCATCTTTGGTCGATAGTTGGATTGAAAATTGCTTTGATTAGGCCTAGGGGCCTGAAAATGATGGGGGTTTTTGCCTGGAAGGGTCACTCCATCGGAAACCAGGGTGGTTCCGGTTATAATTGAATCCTTGAGTGTTTTGATTCGACCGAAGGTCGATAATTTTGAGAAGTGAATGTATTCACTTCTTCGAATGCAACAATAGATGACATCGATGGAATGCGTGCCCAACGGTATCGCAATTTTGGCAAACGACATTGTTTTTGAACGACTTTGACCCGTGAGATCGGGTCAAGTGGCATTGATTACTACGATGGCCTTGGCCATGGCAATTGTCACACACAAGACTTTGAACATTCATTGCCGTCACTTGCTTCGAAAGTGCGGCCAATCGAGCTTTTAGAGACGTGGTCTCATCTACCTCATACTTCCCTGCGATGAGCTTTTCGATTGGACGCTTTGCATACAGTAGGGGCATAATTATACTTTGCAATATCTTCAAACAACATCCATCCTCATCGTGTGTCTTTCGTAAATGCACCTCCAGCAGAACTATTCACCATTCCTTAGTCAATTCGGTCAAACCCTTTGTAGAAAGTGTTGATCAATCTTTGTTTGTCCAAAGCCCATGGTGGGGCACTTTCTCAAGAGAGTCTTAAATCGTTTCCATGCATCGTAAAAAGATTCCTTCTCAGATTGCACAAAAGTGAATATCTGATTCAGAAGATGAGCCGTCTTTGCAGGTGGAAAGTACTGGCTCAGAAATTCTTTCTCCAACTCCTCCCACGAAGTAATGGATTCGACTGGTAAGGATTTATACCATTCTTTTGCTTCTCCCTTCAGTGAGAAGGGAAAAAGTTTCATTTTCAGGGCGTCCTCAGTGACCCCTTTGATTAAAATAGTCCCGCACGATTCTAGAAATGAGTGAATGTGATCGTGCGGGTCCTCAGTGGAAAATCCATGAAATGTGGAACCTCTTACCAAATTGATTAAAGAAGTTTTGAGTTCGAAATTATCAGCCGTGATTTCAGGAATCACAACCGCAGGATTAACTTTCACAATAGATGGCATGGCAAAGTCTGCCAATGTCCGTTGATCCGCCATTTCCTCAACTGGGCTCCTCCTTGAGCTTCTCCTCGGCCGTATCCTTCAGGATCGTTTCCTTCCGTGGTTCCTCGTCCGTCGGTCCAATGAACCGAAACAAGCGTCTGCTTTTGGTCGGCGATGGTTCGCTCTATTTCGGATTATACAAAAGTGGTCCCCGTGAGTTCGAGTTTGCATAAACTAAGTTTGGGCACCAACACCTAAATCACGAGGTTTCGGATTTTTATTCCTTATGTTTCTCAGTGGGATTCACCGAGAATCCATCACCCAACCTCAATGATTGAAACGTGTTCCGTGTTTCTTTTCTCTCTTTCTCGGTAATTACCGAATCCACTCGGTATTTATCGAGAATTTTTTTAAATTTTTTTTTAAATTTTTTTTTAGAATTAAAAAAAAAAGCTATACTAAAACAAAGCTCAAAGCAGTCTAAACGTAAAAGAAACAAAATACTATAAAACTAATACGTAATGAAAAAGTAAGCTAAAAGAAAATATTTTTTCTCTCTCGGTAATTACCGAAAGATTTTTTTTTTTATTTTTATTTTTATTTTTTTTTGTTTAAGACGAAAACAGATAACTTAGTTGACAAAAAAACCGAAAACGAAAATTTTCCGTGCAAGTCCCGGCAACGGCGCCAAAAACTTGTTCGCGGTTTTATGCAAAGTAAAAGATAACAAGTAATAAAATAAAACCGATGTCACCCCAAGTGCGAAGGCTCGCAGCTATAGTGGTGAAACCGGATCGTATCGCATGAGGACTTGTACGAAAAAGAGTCTTTTGCCTTCGATTTCTTTTATAAAGTTGATGATTATGATCTCGGATTTTCAATTAACAAACTAAGGTAGCAAACGTGAAAATAAATAAAACTACGATAATAAAAATTTATAATTTAAAACAACTAGAACGCACCGATGATCCACCACCCCCCACGAAAAATAACAAGAAAGACACATATTCATTCGTAAGTTCTTGGATTATTATCTCGCTAAAGAGGCATTTTCCCTTTCGGTTCATCGCCTTTTAAATAGTTCACCACTCTCGGTACAACTAAAGCATTTACGGATCAAAGATATGGATATAAATCCTAATCGACAACATTCACCCTCAACTTACGTATGTTGGAAGAATATTATCATTCTCCTTCACGGTAATCTACTTAATTCATCAACTATCGTATCTAAATTCGATTAGCATGCAACATAAGTATAGATCATACAAATTGCACATAAACAATTCAAACATGAAGGAAGAACAAGAAACTCACTAGAACAAATGAAAACGAAATCCTTGTTTATTCGGTGATGGTGGCTTCACAAAGGTGGTTCTAGCTTAGAGACCTTAGCCAATCATCCTCGATTATGATTTGAGAATCAGGGCCGTAGTCTCAAGCATTACAACAAGACTACTATTCTAATTTATTCTCGGCATGCTTCAGAGTATTTACATAAAAGGCGGGAAAAGTAAAAGCTTGGCCAAAAGTGACCAAGGAGGGGCGCCTTTATGGATGGAAATGAGGGAGTTCTTATAGGGAGAGTTGAGGGAGGTGTATAAGGAGAGGTTGTAGTTGAGGAGATATTTTTTGGGAGAATATGCTAAGGAATATTCTCAAGTTTGTTATAAGCATGTGGGAGGTGATAATGACTTTGCATGTGAAGGTGAGGAGTCACTAAAATAGCATGTGGAGTTTGTTATGACTCATCATCATCATCATTAAGGAGCACATGGAGTAACATGCATCAAACTTGGCCAAAATATCTCCGGTTCGTCCGTAATTCCGAAGTTCGGTAAAAAATCATAACTTGAGTTGTAGACCTCCGATTGACGTGATTCAAAATGCGTTGGAAAGCTCATTTTAGTATCTACAACTTTCGTCAAGAACTCTTCCCTGAAAATGCCTCTAAGTCGGGTAAAATTTCCATCGAAAACAGGTTACGGTAGAAAGACGTTGGAAAATATTGATCCGTTGATCTCGTAAACTCGTGGCATCTTCTTCTTTTCCTCAAAATCCATCTTTTAGGCCTCAAAATATAATGTTACGTGGCATATTTTGAAATACTTGATCACCAAGTTTGGGCGAATCGAATCGAGCTTTCTTTATTCGAATCGAGCTTTCTTCTTAATCTTCATCGATCTTCGCTTAAGCTCCTCATTTAACATGCAAGCGTATCTACATTCATGATAACATCGTGCAAAATGTAACATCTCATATTCAAAGATTTTTATCAATGAAACCACATAATTAACACAAATTTGCACTTAACCACTTTTAAAACTCATTTGCTCAATAATTCGATTAAACCCTTGATTTCTATGCAAATTATACGAATATGGAGGAAATTGTTATAAAATATAACATTAGAAATCGTATAAAATCACCCTAAACAGCCCTAGGCTATAAAAGGGCACCTCAAACGTTTTCTTCAGCAGACTTTTACGAATTTAGATAGTTTTAGCCTCTTTTGGGCGATTTCCTTCGTCCGGAAGCGTAGAATTAAGTGCCTTATATCATTGTTCTCGTCTTTAGATCCTCTATATCATTAGATACATTTCAACATCAATCCGTTACGTTTCGATTGTCAAGATTTGATCTTTGTGAGCACAACTTTGGTACTTCATCAATTTTCATTAAAGTGGGTATGATTTCTTGTTTTCTTATCGTTTATATCATGAATTCCTGTACCATTTATTGTTTCAATTCGATGATGAGTAGCTAAATCATTTGTGCGGCGAATTATGTGAAAGCGGATGAAACGCCATTGTGGGAGATGAACCGGGAGGTAGTGTAGAACGTAATAAAATGTTCTAATCGATAATTTATAGCACGAAACTCGCTTTAATCGTAATTGCGCTAGCTTGATCATCTAGTTCATCATCACACACACCTATCTTATAAATGTATGTTGCGGCGAAGTGTAGGAACCGGGGTTTCGGGACCGTAGACGTTTTGGTTTAAAAGGTAGTTTGACACCTACCTGGGCACTAGATTGACACCCTGGTCATTAGGTCCATTTCCAATACGGAGTTTTTATCATTCAGGCAAGGAAGGTAAAGCACACTCCGGGGTAGTTTGTTTGAGGGTAGAGTAATCCATTTGGATCGTAGTTCGGTGTACCTCTTTTAATCGTTAAGAAATCCGATTAGTATAATCTTTCTTTTATGCAATAGTATAACGCCCTATTTTTCTCGTTGACCAATCGAGTGCTAAGTCATTTGTGGTACTCAAAGCCAATCTCTCTGTGGGTTCGACTCGGACTCTCAAGCACTACCTACAATCGATCCGGTCCCTTGCCGGTTAGAAAGTAGATTTTGCTAAGGTTTCGAGTTTTTACTTGATTAACTGGATTGCAAAAATTCTCTTATCAAGTGGCACGGATATCATCTATTCGTGTGTTGTTATCTCTTGCCTCGATTCACAATTTAGTTGTCCATTAAATGGATGTGAGAACTGCTTTTCTAAATGGTGATTTGGAGGAAGAAGTATATATGGAGCAACCTGAGGGTTTTGTTTTACCAGGACAAGAAAATAAGGTTTGTAAATTGTTCAAATCTAATTATGGTCTGAGGGAAGCCCCTATGCAATGTCATGAAAATTTCAATAAAGTAATGCTGGAAAACATATTCATAGTCAATGAAGCTGATAAGTGTATCTACAAAACATATAGAAATGGTGCATGCATCATTGTTTGTCTATATGTGGATAATATACTCATCTTTGGTCCGATTTTGGAATCCATAATGAAGACGAAGCAATTATTGGAATCTAACTTTGATATGAAGGATTTGGGGGAAGCAAACGTGATCTTAAGGATCAAAATAATGAGTAAAGATGGATTTACATCAGTAAATCAATCTCATTATATTGAATATATCCTTAAGAAACATGGTCGTATGGACCATAATCCTACATCTACACCTATGGATCCTAGTATCAAGTTAATGAAGAATACTGGTAGATGCTATGACCAATTACAATATGCAGTGTGATAGGAAGCCTTATGTGTGCTATGCATTGCACAAAACCCGATATTGCATATGCGATTGGTATTTTATGTCGTTTCACTAGTAATCCAGAAAAGAACAATGGAATGCGATTTTCGGACTTCTCAAATACTTGAAAGGAACAATTGATTACTTAATTAAAATATTATGGGTTTTCTTTGTACTTGAAGAAGGTACATGATGCAAGTTGGAATAACATAGAATCGAATTCTAAGTCCACATTTGGATGGATTTTTACCTTAGGAGGTGCAACTATATATTGGTGTTCAAGAAACAAACTTGTGTTTCCGATTCAATTATGTTACGAGTTTATTGCATTGGCAGATGCAAGTAAAAAGTGGAAAGACTGGAAATTTATTGATTGATATTCTTTTTGTGGGAAAAGCCATCTCCAAAGAATAATGATATATTGTTATAATAAAGCTACTTTGTATTTAGTAGCAAGTAAGATTTACAATGGTAAGCAATGACACTTCAGTCTGAGACATCAATCTCTTCGTGGATTACTTAAACAATGAGTAATCTATGCCGACTATGTTGAGTCAAAGAATAACCTAACAGTCCTTTGTCGAATGGGTGACTAGAGATATGACAAGAAAACAACGAAAAGAATGGGATTAAGGTCTATAAAACATTAGTTAGCCTTGACAGGAACCCTACTTATGTTTTGAAATATAAACAAAGTTCAATGGTACAAACAAGTTAAAGTCTAACCAGAGCGAGGCACTAGAGTATTTGATAAATCTCATTCATAAAATCTCTAGTGTGAGTAAATATTGCATGGTAAAGGTTGAATATAGTTCTTAATGTAATTTTCTGATTTTTAGGAAATGACAGACGTGTCATCTTGCGAAAACGAAATTCTTTCTTTTATGGATTATTATTATTAGTGGGGTTTATTTTGGAAATAAAGGGCAGACGACGTGTCATCTTTCTTTTATATATACTAGTGGCTGCAACGTGCTTTGCACGTTTTGGCCCTCGGTTTTTCCCGATGATACGTGTAGTACAATAGAAACACAAAGCGTCGTTTAATAGTGTAATACATGCATTGGAAATAGTAATATAAACTGGTACAAAACCGGAGGGATGCTACTTGTACGTGAGTTACGCGATAAATCGATCAATTCAAGGTTACTACAACCATCTAAACTTGAAGGTATGCCACCTTCAAACTGATTATCCCAAGCAAAGAACACCACAAGATTTTTCAACAAGCTGAGCTTGGAAGGGATCAAGCCCGATATGTGATTCGGATCAAGTTGTAACTGCATAAGATTCGTGGCATTCGATAAAACCGAAGGAATGGAACCAGACGTATTGTAAAGGGATTGAACCAGAAAGATCATTTCAAACCAAGAGAAGCTTTGTAAGGTATTGTAAACGGAACAAAACCGAAGGGATGCTACCTGTAAGTGAGTTACGCGATAAATCGATGAATTGAAGGCTACTAAAACAAGCTAAACTTCAAGGTATGCCACCTTGAAGCTCATTATCCCAAGCAAAGAATAGTACAAAATTTTTCAACAAGCTGAGCTTGGAAGGGTTGTAAGTGAGTTACGCGATAAATTGATCAATTGAAGGCTACTACAACCAGCTAAACTTGAAGGTATGCCACCTTGAAGCTGATTATCCCAAGCAAAGAACACCACAAGATTTTTCAACAAGCTGAGCTTGGAAGGGATCAAGCCCGATATGTGATTCGAATCGAGTTGTGACTGCATAAGATTCGTGGAATTCGATAAAACCGAAGGAATGGAACCAGACGCATTGAAGCATAACAAGCTTTCCAATGGACAGAAGTATAGTCCAAGACAAAGAATTCAAAGACAAAATCAACATTGTCAATCTACTACAATTCCCAATCTCTTGAGAAATTACACAAAAATAATGGTTTTGCCATAACAACAACTTTTCGAGCTTTTGAAGCGAACCAATCTGTATAGGAATCGAACCGGATAAACAATTCTCATACAAATACAAGTTCACAAGCTCAGTGCAGTTCCCTAATAAACAAGGTATTTCACCAGTAAGCATAGCAGTATAAATCGACAATATGACAAGTTTGTTGAGCCTACCTAAACATGTAAGTAAAAAACCCGAAACTCGAGTATCCGAAAGGCCTAAAACTGCCAAATTACTACAGTTTCCAAACTCATCAAATATTCCTAACATCAATCACAGTTAAGGACTGACAAAACCTGATTAAAAGACACCTAAGGCAGCTCAAAAACAAGAAATAGATACTTGGGAACATAGACCTTCATTTCCAGTGAAGATCGGATGTGGATAATTGATGGAAGAACTTGTTACGTGAAACATAACCTGCATTGATTGTTGTAGAAACATTCAATGAGACAAGGCTATGAAAGGATTGAAGCTTAGTCAGCTCGTTTGGGATATTTTTAGAAGGTCGTTGCTACTAAGATCTAGGAATTGAAGGTTTGAACGTAGGCCTAATGAAGGTGGAATCCATACAGAGAATGAATCATTGCTTAAGCTTAACTTGTTTAAAGAATCCAACCGGCCAAAAATGACGGGTATAGCACCTGAAAATCCGTTACACGAAACATCCATTATTTGAATGCTTGATAACGTTGACAACGAATTAGGTAATGGACCTTCGCGTGTGTTGCCGCTAAAATTTAACAACTGCAACTCTGTACAACCAACAATTTTATCCGGGATGAACCGTAAATCGGTTCTGGATAACTCAAGAAAGTCTAGGTTTTAAGACTCTCGATTATCCCAAGCAAAGAACACCACAAGATTTTTCAACAAGCTCAGCTTGGAAGGGATCAAGCCCGATATGTGATTCGGATGAAGTTGTAACTGCATAAGATTCGTGGCATTCGATAAAACCGAAGGAATGGAACCAGACATATTGTAAAGGGATTGAACCAGAAAGATCATTTCAAACCAAGAGAAGCTTTGTAAGGTTTTGTAAACGGAACAAAACCGAAGGGATGCTACATGTGTTTCGGTACATGGTATGCAATGATATTGTTAAAAAGACAAGAGATGTAAAGCAAAAGGACGGTGGTTTATACAACAATTTCCAAAAGCACATCATAACACAAACTTAAATGGGCACAATATAAAAGCCGAATCCATATCGCAGAAGATAAAGGAGTAAATAAACAGAGATACGAAGAGCATCTTGTTGTGGAGAAAGAGGATAAAAGCAGTGGAAAGAAGCTCTACTGCTTTGTTTCTTGCAACATCAAATGCCTCTTTTTCATTGTGGTGTGAAACTATGGGACAGTATCTCATGATGTAGTTGTTGCCCAATAGTAGCGAGGATTAGGCTCAAGCTGAATTGATCGTGCATGTGTAAATATTGGAGCTAAACTCTCATCGTCTCGACCAGGAAAGTGAATGCCTCTTGATTTCAAACTCTAAAAATACAATTAAACTGAATGAACTAATGAATTACAGAGCAACTTGTCTTTATTTATTTCTTTTCAACCACAGTAATCAAGTTCCAAAGATAAATTCAGATAACCATGACATGTTGATTTACATAAGGAAAACGTCTTTCATAACAAATATAAAAAGGTCACTTTTAGTTGCACCATACCAGAAACAATCATCTGGCGGAAAGTCTAATCTAAAGCTGAAAATCGACTTTCAAACTGTCGATTGTGACAATCGAACATCAGAAAGTTGATTCTCAACTCTGAAATTGACTGCACAATAGTCGATTGTGTTGTGGTGCCAAAAACGATAAATTTGATATAGTGCTAGTAAGACGACTCTAAAAAACGGAGACCATATAATGGTGACACGCAAAAATTATTGTAACGTCTTATTGCTGCAGTATCACATACATTCGACTTATCAAAAGCTGATTATAAGGTCTATAATCGACTTTGAAAGGTCAATTCTCACATTCTTTGTTAAGGTAAATCCGACCTTTCGAAAGTCTATTATATGGTTTATAGACTCTTAAGAGGTCGATCCTTTGTTAAAGGTAAATTTGGAGTGAAACGACAACAGTATATCCTGTTGCGGCATCACGTACATTCCACCTTTCAAAAGTCAATTATATGGTCTATAATCTACTTTAAAAGACAGATTATTACAGTGATCGATGCCACGTTAAAGATAAATTTGGTCTATTGACACTGACAATCCCAAAGAATGAAGATCCAACCCAAGCAACATGTACCAATGCCTTACAGTAGAAGGCGAGCTAAGACATCTATAAAGCACCGGAATTTGATTAAACCTTAAACATCTATAAAGCCAGCTAAGACACTTACAGTAGGCACAGCCAAAGCTAGTGTTGCACTTGTGCCTCTCCATAGCCTGGCCATTCCTTCCTGCAAAAATATATGTTAAATGCCGAAAATGACATAATTGGCACTGGATTGTGATTGCAAATTCAGTAGCTCCCTAAGGCTAATTATTGTAGATGGCAATGCTAGACCATAAAATTGACTTTCAAAAGCTCGATTGTTGAATGTATGGGGCCCCACACAAGTAACTTTGGTGTGGTGTCCCTAATCTCTACTAATTATTGAATCTCTGTCCTCCACAAACAAGTTTTAAATACCTGTCAAACTATTTTGCAGAAAACATCCAAGGTCCCTTTATATTGGAAGCAATCGGGAGGGCAAATGGAAATCAGATTTGAACACCACTTTGAGCGCATGAAGGCGACCATCTAAGATCGACAAACATCTGCAGTAGTCACAAAAGCGAGAACATGCATCATAAATGGCAGAGACCAAGAACCGAATAACAAACAATAATCCAATAACACAGCAAAACAATTGAAGGAGAGGAAAACCGAAGCAAACCAGAGATATAAACAACAAATTAAAGACAAATGCAAACCCATCTACAACAAATTCAAACCCACATACTAAGAAACAGTACCACAGAACCAAAATTACCCGAAAAAGCAAGCGTTCAGATTCAAGATTAGAGTGAGTAGGTAAGCTTCGAGGTGCTGCAAAATGGTAGCAAAGCAAACGAATTAGCAACCTGAGAGAAGAAAAATTACAGGAAGAAAATCATCGGTAAGTGAAAGCTCACCGCCAAGAACAAAGATGAGAAGAAAAATTACAGAAGAAAATCATCGGTAAGGAAAACTCACCGCCAAGAACAAAGATAATGAGATAGAAGAAATGGCTTGAATGTCGATGATACATATTTATATGAAAACCGGAAGCAAAGCGGTGGTGGAAGAATCAACACAGAAAGCGGTGGTGGAAGAAGCACTCAAACAAAGCAAGCAGGTGAACGAGGCAAGTTTGCATAATGTACCACATTTGGCGGCCGTCGACGCCGTTTAAATCGTACCAATGGTTGGAAAAATAATAAGTATACAAGAGGATGAGACTTTAGCGACGACCAAAACGTCGCTAAAAGCGGACGACCAAAAAGGTCGCAAAAAGCCATATGCAAATTTAATATGTATATACTATACTATATGTATGATATATATTATTAGTGGGGTTTATTTTTGAAATAAAGGAATTAAGGTAATTAAGAGACTTACGTATAATATTGATTTAATTAATATTATACATGCCGAACGTTTCTTTTTCGGGTAAGGACTCGGTATCCGGAAACGGGGCGTTACACTTAATAAGTCCTATTATTGGAGAAAGTGACTCGTGGTATCACTTTTAATGGACTTACCTATGTGAGTGGGA
This sequence comes from Gentiana macrophylla, assembly GCA_026214975.1. Taxonomy (NCBI): domain Eukaryota; kingdom Viridiplantae; phylum Streptophyta; class Magnoliopsida; order Gentianales; family Gentianaceae; genus Gentiana; species Gentiana macrophylla. Next base: position 93,560,275 of record CM047811.1, read on the forward strand.
AAGGCATGCCGTTTTCTATGAGATACAGACCGTCTCTAAAGCACTCATGAATTTCGGGATATAACGCATGGCCATCTAGGGACTCCCTATTAGAATAGACCGTCGGATGACTATCACATGCACCAAACAACATGTCATCATTCAGGGACCTTACAAAATTGGCTTAAGTGGAATTTTGAACCACTATAAGTGGAGCTTGGTGAAACTCTTTGTAAGGTTGTTATAACAGGATAGGGAATCCAGATGCAAGATAGATAATTAACAGATGCAATCTAACGGTAACAATCACACAGAGATAACAGAAACAAGAAGAACACAAGGATTTAATGTGGTTTTCCGGCGTTGTGCCGACTACTCCACGGATAGAAAAGAGTTATTTATTATGCACTGAAATTCAAACGGATTACACACACTTTATAATGATCAATACCGTTGGTATTTATAGGCACATATCCCTAAACTCTAACCGCCAAGAATCTTTGTCGGATTGCCATAAATACCCCAGATGTGGATCACTCACGATCCCACTTAGCTGATCATTGCACCCATGCAGAACTCAGTTGTATCCAAAATACTCTGCTGACCTCCAGTAGACTATCCTCCGCCAGATCGATCTTCACAGATGCGACACGAAAGAAAGACAGCGAAATTCTCGGTGACTTTCACAGACTTGGATACACTTATCAGCTGGCCATCACTCAGCTGATTACCAGATTAGTTCCATCAGATGTAGAGTTTAAGTCACTTTGCTGACAGTCTCTCATGTGATTCCGGATCCAACACATAATCTGAGTATAGAGCATTGGCTAATCTAGGAGCTGAAGTTCGGTGGACCAAACAATTGTTGTCTGAACATTATATCTTCATTCCCAAGGTTCCAACAGTCTGGTGTGTCAACACAGTGGCAACATCAATAGCATACAATCTGACTATCATGCAAGAACTAAGCACATTGAGATCAACATTCATTACATCAGGAATCAAGTTTTCCAGAAGCAACTACAAGCCTGACATTTTCCAACAGGGTTCAAGTGACATACTTTTTTATCAAGCTTATGTCACAATCTCAGTTCACTACATTCAGGTCCGAACTTAATGTAGCCATAACACCATCAAATTTGAGGCGCGCTAATACAAAAATGTCTAATCAATGAGTAACAAGTATTTAAAGTAGGTTGTTACATTGATGTTAGTGCATTATCACTTATCTTATTATGAGAGGTAGATGTGTACCATGTGATCATGAAAAATCCTGATGCATAGACTCTCTATTTAAACGGACTGTCGGATGACTGTCACGTGTACTAAATGACAAAATTGTTTTTTCTGTTTGTGCACATGATAATCATCCAAGCATTTGTTTAATAAGTTCCTACAAAGAGAATCGTTCTAGTGGTACAAGATTTTTCTCTTGTAGTCTGATTCTCTAGGCCTATGCTAAATTTTCTGCAAGATGTATGATCTGAATATTCATTCAATGGAGTTTGATTACATAGTACAAGTTTATATTGATCCAAAGAGCATATAGAAGTTGTTCATTCTTGATAAGAGACGAGCCACAAAATTTGACCTTTTTGTTATTTTTATTTGTCAACTTTGATTAATTAATGTCATGATTCATGACATCATAAACTCATGTGCGATACAAATTTTGTCATTTATCGACTCTTCTTTTTCACTATCATTAAAAAGAGAAAAATATAACATATGTCCCATGTTATGATTCATCTATTTCTATAGATTTATTCTACAATATAAGTTATTTTATACTGATCCGTCTGCCAAAATCAAGTTCTTTTAATTATTTAGTTTTGTTAAAATTAAGTTCATTTACAAAACCAATAAAAAATTTATTACATCTTTCTTCTTCTACCATTCATTTATTATATACTCAACCACCTTTTACTACTTTGTATTAATATCAATGTAAGATCATTTTAGTCTTTTTAATCAAAATTAATGACAATTAACAAATTTAATTAACTTTTCTTAATATGTGTGAAAAAACCTAAAAGAACTTATATTTTAGGACGGAGGTAGTATTACCAATGCATATCTCTTCTTCATTTTTCCATCTTATCATGAATTTATTATCAATCAAACAACCTTTTATTATTTAACAACTACTGTATTAATGATACTCAACGGACATTTTAGATATTTAACCTTTAAATTTATAATATTCAACCATTTTTTTAATCCAGTGTAAAACATCCAAAATGAACATGATATAGGACGGTATATAATAATTGTTTCAAAGACTCTTCCCTTTCTTCTCCATCATTTCTTCCCCACTCCTTACGTTTCCATTTGGCCGTGTCTTCCTGTTCAGATAAAACCAAAACCCAGTTAGCTAGCTGATACTCCTTTTTTTTCTTCTCCTTGTTTCCCTCCTAGTTTTCATGAAACTTTTCAACCAATCTGTCCAATGAAAGAAAAAAATTTGATTCTTTTTTTAATTCTTAAAATGAGATAACTATTATTGGAGTAACATTCAAGGTAAATAAACTCAGCCAACAAGCAAATTTACAGTGGGTTCTGCAATTCTGGTTATAATTTGAACTGGGCTATCATAATTCGCTGCAATTCTTCTTATTTGTCTGCATTGTTGGGTTATTATTTCCCAAACTGTGTAATTATGAGGTTTTCTTGTGTATTGTGATCTTACAGGTTGATATTTGGTGCCGATATTGGTTGAATTATTGAATTGTCGAAGACTTGTGCTTTGATATTATTGATTTTTTCAGTAATCATGGAAAAGAGATTGGATAAACTTCCTCAAAGAAAAGAAAAGATCCAACTAAGCTGTTCTTGGGGATTCACCAACTTGTTGGACTTCAAGAATGGTGGCAGGAATCAGAAGCTACTTACAAATGGAAGGCCTAAGCGGAAAAATGTTGCAGGTACTATTGTCAAGTCTATTTCATCTGTATTTTTGTTCAGTGATTAAATTTTGTTAAGATGTTTTGATTGCATCTGTTGTTGAGCTAGTGTATTGTGAAGAGAAAAGCCTAGCATTAGAAAGTTACTTTATTCAGTTTAAGAAGTTGCTTTATTCTTCAGATTTATTAAATGGTGTATGAATAAATTGAATTAGTTTGGGGTAAATTGACCTTGTGTTTCTTGGCAAGGAATTGTGTATAAAGACTAAAGAGATTGGCCCTTACACTTTTTTTTTTGTGCATCTTTTGCTTTCTTTTTAACGCACGAAAATGATGTAATCTGGAGTTTTAAATGATGATTTCTGAAAATTTAGTTTACTTAGCTCTGGAGGTTTGTTTTCACATGTGTTGATGCTTACAAATATGCAGCTGAATGGTAGTTCTGATTTTCTACAGATGCAGGGGATCAAAGAAATAACTTTTCTTTTGATATGCAAGTCCAGAATCTTTCTAGAAAAGAAACTATAACTGAAAATTCAGCTAAGAAATGCACAAATTCTGATATGGAGCAGAAAAGAAGTTCAGGTTATAGGCTTTCCAAACAATTACAGAATAATGACAAGAAGGCAATCAACTACTCCAAGAAAACTCATCAGAAATCCATGCGTTGTTTTGAGAATGAATTATTTCAGGGTCATCAGGAATCTTTATCTTCAACTGTTGCATCTTCGGGCAACCGTATGATGGATGAAATGTTGGAAGAAGTTTGCCATCAGATAATTCGAGAGAATAGTGGGGAAGACAGGCAGAGAAATGTTATTCCTTTAAAACATGATCAGCTTGATCATGTTAAAATGCAGCTTCTTCAAACAAAAGCCAAGGCTTTTATTGACCAAATATATGTAAACAGAAAATCTAACAGAAACAATTGTGCAGAGAGTGAGTCTGAACAGTTCTTAGAAGCTGCAGAAATTTTGAAGTTAAACATGGATGTATTCTTGAAGCTTCTACACAGTTCCTCAGAATTTCAAACGGTAATGTGGGTGATTACCAAGACCCTGAAAGCACAGCGAGAACAAAGAAAAAGATGCGAATAATTCTTTGACAAAAGCCAAGCATGGAAACGGATGTTCACCAAAGGGATCTGCAAGTTCTATGGCTTCCAGAAGAATTGTTATTTTGAAGCCTGAATCAAAAGTAAAACAAAGTGCTGAGAATGTGTCATGTCATTGCTCATCTCTGCAGTCTCATTACATCTTGAAAAATAAAGGGCAGATCAAAGGAGCTACTTTTTTGGCGTTGGAAGATATTAAAAGAAAGTTCAGACAAGCAGTTGGAGCGAATCAGAAAAAGCAGAAAAGTTTCTCGGACAGAAATCTAAACGCTCGGTTCACCACAAACATTCTCTTGTAGACTTGGCACTACGTAATGAAACTCCAGTTGATTCTTTTACAGAGACATTAGATAGGAGAATCAACACATCAGAACAGCAGAAACTTGATTTATTCTTAGAAGCAAAACGACACCTTTCTGAAAGACTCAAAACTGTTGATTTGGGAGAGAGCCTGGTTAGTAAAGAGGCTCCAAGAACTTTGAAGATGATCCTCTCTTCACGTGATCTGGAAATGACCATGGCTAGTAGTTTGCAGAATGAAGCAGTGAAGAGTGTATCTTTCCCACGATCTCCAAAGGAAACTAATGAAGTCTCATCATGTTCTGATGAGAAAAAGCAAGCATTTGAGTTTAGGTCTAACATCCTAGACAACCTACACGCTGGCACTCTCGAGCTTGACAAGATCAGTTCCATTCCAGATGGCCCCCAACCTTCCGGTATATATTTATGATACTTTTTGCATTATGCTCCTGTACATGTGTTTCTGCATATGTCTAAATGTATTTGCACATTTTGCAGATGAAACAACAAAATCTCATGAAGACAGTGGATGTATGAAGAGACTAGAGCCGGTAGGTTTTTTTAATTTTATTTTTCGTAATTTGAGATACATTTATTAGTTTTTTTGTGATGATGTTATGTTAGTTCTAAAACTCTGTGTCTTCAAATCCCAAATATATCTTCCTCTCCAGAGTCATGCTAACAAATTTCCGCGTGGAAAGTTGTTGGATTCAAGCCCTTTAGACATATGCAAACTACAAATTTTAGAGAACATTGAAGAAAAAGAAGAGTACAGAAGTCCAGTGTCTGTTCTTGAGCCATTTTGCTTCGAGGAAGGTGAAAGCCCACCAAGTATGATACCTGGACCAGGTAGGTGTGTCTGACATATTGTACTACTTTCAGTTGAAAATTTACTGTCTGTAAACTGTAATATTTCGTTCCAATTTGCAGCTGAATCAAAATTGCAACCACGCTGTCTCAACTTTGAGGATATCTCATTTGTCCCATCCTTTAGGGATCACCAAATTGAATCAAGAACCTGCATTAATGAAGAAGAAGAAGAAGATTGTCTGCCTCTCTATGTAAGAGCCGTAATCCAGGTTTCCGGCTTGAGTTTCGACGAGTTCTCCTCACAAGGCACTCTGCTTCCAGATGTTCTACATTCCTACATTGATGATAAAGTTAGGCCAATTGCATTAGAAGTAGATTGTGACATCAAACTCCTCTTAGACTGTGTCCATGAAGTCATATTTGGAGTCTACCGGTGCCATTTTGGATGCTCTCCATGGACATCATCCCTTCTAAAACAAAAAATTAGGCGGGTCCCACTTAAAGAAGATTTCATCGATGAGGTGTTAAAACAAGTAAACCGTTATGTTCATCCAAAGAATAGTCAACCCACTTTAGATCAGCTCGTAAGGAAGGATATCGCAAGTTCAAGCTCATGGCTTGATCTCCTAAATGGCACTGAAGATATTCTGAATCAATTGGCTGAGGATGTTCTGCATGACTCCATATTGGATACCATACTTGATGCCATAATCTGAATTCATCATTCTTTTCTTTATTATATATACATATATATATATATATACGTGTAGGGAAACAGTTAAAGTTTCTACATTTAACACTAAACTCAGCTACAAGTTCTAACAAGACAGGAGGGCTTTCTAGTCTGTTTACAGGAGGAGCGCTATTGGGTGCGTGGCTGCAGACAATAGATACAAAAAGTTCACAAGTTATAGAATAACTTATGTGGAGTAACCTACACGCGTTACCTGTTGCTCAGTTATTTACGTAAAGGTTAAGCAGGTGCATATTTCTTCCATTTGCTTGTGATTGTATTACTAAGCATATTCCATTGTTTTTTTTTTTTCAAAATTAGAGCAATTTATTAAGAACGGATTAAGTAGAAGAATAAACAACGGAAATATAGTTTGTTTATGAATGTTTTTTTGTTGTCTTCTTGATTTCCAGCACCTCTTAAGATTCTTACAACCAAAGATGGCCATTAAAAGAGTATTACTTTTGGAGATGGAGAGCAACCACATATTATTGATAGTCATTCTAGTATATTTTTTTCCTACACAAAATGTTGCTTATTAATGCTAAAAAATCCATCCTCAGAAGATCTTTTGACCAACTTTCACGCGTTCCAGTCCGTTGTCATGACCGTATCAACTTGAAGATCATCCTAAATCTCATCTTCTACCTGGAAAATGTACTTGTTCCTCCAATCATTCTACTCCTACTGTGTTATGTTTCTACCAGGGACCTTTTAAATATATCACACCAAACTTACTATGATACCCCGTCTACCATGCAACACGATGGAAATCGACTTTGAAAACGTTGAATATGCATAGTTGACTTCATAAAAGTCGAATATAGACCATATAATTGACTTAATGAAAGTCGGTTTTCATTGCGGTGCATGACGGTTGTGCTGCGACAGTAAGTTTGGTGTGCTAAATCTATATATCCCTTTTACAAGATTGATGCCCTTGCATTTCTTTGCACAAATGGAAGGTGTTCCTTTCGTCATACTTTTTGGCTCGGTGTTCTCTACACTTATATGGATCTTTCCCTTCAACATTCTGCACTTGAATTTTGCTTGTTATTTCTTATTCACATACTCCCTGAACAGGCTTGATTTTACTCTTTGATGAATAAAATCTTGCTGATCTCCAATTTATGACAATTCCCGGATATTAGTAGTCGCTTTCTGCAGGATCCCAGAAAAAGGACTGTCTCTTAAAAAATGACCCTTTCAGACAAAGGAACAGATGAGTCAGTACTTATGGATGACTCTATGTAGAGCTTGTCTGATCATGCTAGCTGATCCAAATTTTGATGCTTTAAACTGAAATTCAAAAATTTGCAGACTGTTAGACATTGTGGGCAAAGACATATTTTCTGTGAGTGTATAGGATGGTCATGAAATAGTAGTCAAACCTGAGATGTGATGGTAAGGGAGAGAATTCCATCAGAATTGAAGGATTGAACCGAATGAGGTTCGAGATTAAGATCACCAACCGCCTCCATAATATCATTCAGTAGATACTCTTTCCAAGGACACTTGATTGCAATCATAACACTCTTATCATGAACACTTACAGTTAAATCATCGGTTGAACACTCTCCTAATGAATGTTCATCGATTCTAGGTTCTGAAACCCCGACTTCTCTTGATTTCCTCTTGTTTATCAAGGGCAGCTTACTTTTACTAAATTTATTTCTGAAATAATTTGCAGAAATCCTCTCTGCTGCTGGATGAGATACTACTTGCGTTCGTTCCTCGTGCCTTACCACTTCTCTACAAGATTCAAGGTCTTCAATCCTTCTCTCAAGTTCTTTAATGTAATCTATCGTGTCATCAAGTATCGCGAGTTTGTCATCCTACATAACAAACAGAATGATGCCTTATCCTATGGCACAATCTTCAGAAAAAAAGAACAAAGAAAAAAAAAAAGATTACTTAATTACCTTTGCAGTAGATGGAACCAAGGATCCAAGAGTTATGAATCTTTCATTCAGCTTTTCTTGCCATCCATGATTTTTATCAGTTTCATCTGCTTTCTCACACTCGGGCATCCAATCACCGTGCATTCTAGCAACTTCGAAAAGCACCTTCTTGAGCATCAACTGAGATACATGACGTCTATGTGCCTGATTAACTTGTAATCTTTCTTTCTTCCATCTAACAAAGCTTGAACCTTTATTATTCTTTCTAAAGAATGGCCCCAGCATAAGCTCGTTTGAACCCTTCAAGACGGTGGATAGCACATTTTGATAGTGAACATCGTCGTTATGGAAATCAAACACCTCTATATCCTTCTGATTGCGTTTTTCGTTTGTAAGAGGAATCACACTGATAGGAATCGAATGGACTCGAGACGTACAGTTGCTGATGTCATCATCTTCCATGAACTGCCAACCTTCTACTTGAGAAGCTACTCCATTGATGATGCATGCCACCTCACGCGTTTCCTTTTCCTGCTTATTGGCTTCGGAAACGTTTGCATTAATGTTGGGAGAACATATCCTTAAGTCCTGATATTCTTCCAGAGGGCTAAAATCTATTCCCATCATATCTTCATCAAGCTCTCTAGGAACAATTCCTTCAAAATTACTTGTATTAGTAGGCATGTAACAGGGAATTATGGATATATCTGGACATGGATTATCCAAAAAGGATCTTTTGATGTGTTGAATAAGATTTCCATCTTCTTGAACCTTCGAAAAAAAAAAATAAAAAAAAATAAAAAATTAAGAACATAACTGCAGTAAACAATGGCTTGATGCTAATGCACAACATAAAGTAGAGGGAAAAACGATACTGGCACAACATTGTTATACACCATTGATCATTAAGGGGGGGAGGGGGGGAGGGGGAGGGGGGGGGGGGCATTGATCAGTTTAGGTGGTGCTTACCAGATCGGTCACACCAAACTCTACCACACCTTCCAGGTAGGGGAAGCAAACAACAGTCTGTATATAGTAGCCCAGAAAAAGAAAGTCATTACACATTAAACACTGTAAATGGAATGATGGAACGAATAGACGGTATATACCGATAAGAAAAACAATTACAAGAAAAGAGAGAAATGATGAAATTAAACAAACAATGCATTTGACCGAAAATTACCTGAATCGAGGCACTCTGAAGAAAATTGAGGCGATTCCGATGATTGATTACAGATGGAAACATGTATAAATACAATATCAGAAGCAATCAACTAAAACTTCGAACCAGAAAAAAAAAAAAAAAAAAATACATCATATACTTGCCTTTGCAAGCAAAGAGCGTAGAAATGTCGTGCTATCTGCATGATGAGCATTGCAAAGCCAGATGGTTTGATTCATTGATAGTGACCTACCTGGCAATCTGATGCGATCGATTTTCATTAGCTTTGTATCATTCTATTCGAAACAAACTGTTTTTATATCCCTTTTTCGTACGACTTTCATTTTATAAATTTTTTTTTTCCTTAATGTCAATGTTGTTTGCATGAGATTGGAGAAGAAAATCCATGACTGTAAATTTCAAATTCAATTATATCCAACTTGATAACATTTCAACATTTCTCAGAAACTAGAAGGTCACCTATAAGGCCAGGTTATGTTTGATTACATAGGGGTCCCCCCCCGTGTTGTCTCGCATTAACATGTTCAACACCTGAGCTTGGCTTTGAAACTTATAAGATGAAAACATAGTCCCCAAAAGACATGTGAAATAAAAACTTAGGCTATGAGCTGAGATCAGAAGACTGTGGTAACTGAAAATTCGCACGACGACGTGCCGTGGGACAAAATCATAACTAAAAAATGGACCAAGCATTGCCCCATCAGCAACTTGATGGCCATATGACCCTAGTCCTGGCAGGTGTATTCATTACTATTTCATGTCCTTTAAGCATAAAGTACATAGACACATTGATTGAAGTAATGAATTTGTCAGGATAGCTGATCTACTTTTTTGAATGGTTGGGTCCAACTTCCAATTAATTTGGTGGTTGCTAGCTAAACATTAAAGGAAAAAAAAAAAAAAAATTTCCCTTTAGAAAGGGGATCGGATTGGAACGTAAAATGGTTAAACTCTAACCACGAGGGTCCCTACTCCCTTGTCTCACGGAACGAGTGATGTTAATCATGTAACCTAGTAGTTCAGAGTAATGGGCTTGCTATTATACCAAACAGACCGAAAGAAGTCGTCTATTTACGGGATTCAAACCTCCCCACTCCAGCTCCCTTTTAAGGCACCCAAACAAACCCTTTACCACTAGGCCATGTCCCGGGGACTCAGTAATTATGTATTACGGGACTAATTCTATTTAAGGATTTATATAGGAAAAACAAAAGAATAAGCGCAGAGGGGGGGGGGGGGGTGGACGACATACCCTTGTCCAATGTTGAACTCAAATGACATGCAAACCAAGAAATACCATTCTGTATCAGTGAGATCTTCTGGGGACAATGCAGTTGAAGGTCTTTGAGATTGAGGATTATTATTAGACTCCGTGGTCGTGGTCGTGGTCGTGGTCGTGGCAGTGGCCGAGGAGAGGGATTCATACAATTCTCGAAGTTGCTCACTTCTATGTAAACCAAGCTGATCAGCATTCAGCTCAACTGACTGCATTGTTTTCCTTGTCTTTATATCTCCATTATAGTATCCATCACACCATTCCAGCATCCTTAATATATTTACACCATTTTCAACAACAACAATATATTAAATATATATGGCCAACTTAATTGGACTCACAAGCATTGTGTAAATAAAGTTAATATAATATTGAAAGATACCGTAAAATTTCATATATATATATATATATATATATATATATATATATATATATTGCCCCAAAGGCCAAATCCCAACCGGAAAAAAGGGCTCATAAAGAAAAATTGAAGATGATCATATAAGAAAGTAGCTGACACACCCACAAAAAAAAAAAAAAAATACTATTTTAGTAAGGGAAATTGGTGTAAAAGCAATGGAAACAAGAATATAAAGTATATATATATACCCAGATTTTGTAGATGAAATGGACCAAAAAATTGCATAGCTCCATTGGATGCTTCTAACAGCAAGTGCAAGTAGCCTCCTTAGATTCCCGGCGCCGGCTGCTGCTCCATTTTCGACGTGGAATTGTTCGGTTTCCATACAATACTATATATAGCAGGAAGAAAAAAAAGTTGCAACCTTTCAACCTTTTGAGCAGACAGACAGTATCCCTTTATTGCGAAAAGCCCAATTTCTTTAAAGCCTCAGAACTATAGGAAAAAAAAAAAAAAAAAAAAAAAAAGATTAGTACACAGTGTGAATTGAGAGAGTGAGCCATGCTAAGAAATAAGAAAACATGTGCATGCAGTGCTGATTTGAACTAGCTGTTTGTGGCCGAAATTGAAAAGTTAAACCCACCTATTGATTAATAAATACTTGGAAGAAGTTGGATGAAGAAGAATGAATATATATATTTCGCCGCCATTTTCGAGAGTAAACGAGGTCATTAAGCAGGAGTGTGTGGAGTATGCAGCTTTTTGGCCTACACTGTACTAGAAGCTGGTAAAGCAAAAAAGGAGAAGGAATTAGGAAAAGGAAACTTGTAGTGTCGATCAAAAGAAATTAGTCGATGATTGATACTGTAAAAAGGAGATAATTTTGAAAAAAAAAAAAAAAAAAAAAAAAAAAAAAAAAAAAAAGGCTTGAAATCTGCCAAGTAAAAAAAGACAACTAAACAATAATTAATTATTGCCTATCAAGAGTTTAATTAATTAATTAATTCTTTTCTCAAATGGGTTTGAGCCACCAAGTGATGTAAGGATAGGGATCGGGGCGGTTGTCGGATGAATGACACCTTTTCTGTTAAAATAAACCTTCGACTATGTTAAAACTAGCCAAAAACCCGTGCATGATGCACGGGAATAAAAAAACCAAACCATATATGTAAAAAAACAACCGTGGAAATTACATTAGAAGCATGGAGTAAAACTTGGAAAATGTGAAACGTTACCATTTATATTCCAACAAAATAATCTTTCAAAAAAGCAAAATATGAATCTAATTCAATGACTTAAAGCCAAAAAGCCAAAAATAAAGCGCCACTTCAACAAATGAATTCACTTTTTGAACTTTAAGCCATCTGATAAAATCATTTTCTTCAAATCGCGATGTCTTCTCACCTCACTTTGTATCACGCATTATCACCTTATTGTTGTCGAAAATCCTATATTGTACAAAAAATCATATTACAAAATGAAGAAATAATGCATAAAAAAACAATGTTGGTTAATTATTAGCCAAGTAATAATCTAATGCTGATGAGGAATCTCGTCATTATGAACCTATCTGTACCACCATTTATCTACATATGTTGAAACAATATAATTAACAGATCATTCAAATACCTGCAAGTGCATTGCATTGACATTCAATGAAAGAATTAGTTTTTACCTATACAAAAGCATAGAGGAATACTATGGTTGATGTCTTTCTTTATGATCGTATTGATATTGTAAGAATAGTATCAATACCTATTGATCTACTGTAAACATCAACTATACATCCGAAATTAGACCACGAGTCAAACTCAACAATCACAAATCATCGTCTGAATAATAATTCATTCCGGAGCGTTTTTAAATGTTGACCTACTAATGTAGCGTCGACACCGTAACCACAACTTTGTTTTTTAAAATTGAAAACTGAAAGGTTGTTTGGTTATGGAAAAATTCTTTTTAATTTTGACCGCATAAAATAATAAAATTAGCATTAAATAATTGTTGAGTTTTTTTTTTTAAACTGCTATTTTCGGATCACATTTTTTACAGAACAAAATTTAAAAGCAGTTACATGTTTCTCTCGGTGCAAACATGGGCAGAAAATCGTGGAAGAATCAACCAATTTAAAAAAAAAAAAAAATCCTTTTCTTGATCATAATCGTGGAATGAATTTTTTTAAGGGAACATTCCCTTTTTTTCAGATAATATTTACACCAATTTTTTAAAAAAAAGGATATTTTGTTTTGTTTACACCAAATTTAAATAAAAAGATAAAAATCATTGTATGGTCATAAGAACACACAACAAAACAAACAAACAACATATCTACATTCTTTGATACCACCTTCATGTATAATGACCTCTCACGTATAATGACCTCTCAAAGTCATCATAAGAAAACAAAACAAACAACATATCTGCACTGCTAAATCAATGTTTGATATGCTATTATCAGGAAAATCAAAATGCAAAACACTCCCCTCCGTAAATGGCTTACATACCTCGACAGCGATGTGCAGCTCTTTTCACCACATTAAGGAATCTTATTCTACTTCCTTGCGACTTTCACCAAAAAAAAAACTCTCACAGTTTCCATTCACTACCTCTCATTCTGAGATTAATTAATAAACATGAACATTAAAGTGAAAATGGTAAAACGATACTTTAGAGTTTAGACGTTTAAATTACCTACAAAAAAATATGAGAAAAAGATCAACACGTGGAAAATCAGGTACAATTAAACTAAGGAACCACTACATATCGACCATGGAGTTGTCGATATTTGGAATATTTTTTCTTGAAATTGGGGTGCGATGATGATGATCGTTATAACCCAATAGAAAATGTCGTGCTGCGTAAACTTTCGAAGTAAAGAAAAAAAAAAGCACAAATAAATACATAAATTATGAGAAAATCACTCCAAATTGCAGAATGAAAACAAATATTACCTGCATTATGGAGGTGATTTTCAGCCATTGCAAATAAGAAAGAATCAACTGCAAGAATCCAAAAATGTAGGTGCACATGAAAGTTCTTTCAGGTAAAACATAAAAAATTAAAAAATAAATTAACGACAAATCAAAATAATCAAAACACCATCTCAGCTTGGTGTATGTTAAAGTGTTTGCTTTTGGATACAACTCTGTAAACCTGTTTTCCTCTATGAGGGTTGTTAATAAAGTGATCATTTCTAATAAATAAATCAAAAAACACCACCTCAGCCTCCAACCTCAATTTAGCTTCCAACATTGAATCAAAACAACACCCCAAAGGGGCTTAATTGTTATTCATGTTTGTAGTGTCCTTTTTCATTTTTCAAAACACGTATCCCAAATATCATTGCTAGCATGGCAGCATACATGGAGAAACACTTCCATGCCACTGGCTATACCTAGAAAATAATATTTTACAAATAAATGAGAACTTGAATTATAACTATATAAAGATACCTTTCATTTGTGGATATCCAACTCCTCTGAAATTTACAGATTCTGCAAGCCTAATAATGTTATTAAAGCCAAATAGATTTCAAGGAATCAAATCCATATCATGCACTGCTTGAGACTTACATTTAGAAACTTCATATATTCTTTGTGGGACGCCGTCTTCACAAATTTGATATCGTCTGAATCGCCATGTTGTTTTCATTATGAATGATCTCTTCTCTGAAGCTGCAAGAATTGATATAGTAGCCTCGGAATCTCAACTTTAATAAAATTTGAAATTTGAATCAAAGAAATGGTTTTATAGCGTTAGTAATGGCTACTAGATACTTTCGATAGAAATCACCTCTAGAAACTTTTAGATGTCTTTCCCTCCGCACCTACAAATTCTGATCGGACTGCTCATCTGTGGAATCCCTTCACATCTCCAAATTCTGCTAGTTTGATAGACCAAGTGAAAAGAAATTTAGAGAGAATCCATTCTCGCTGCATTCATGGATGTGTAATTTCAATATCAATTTAGCAGGTTATCGATAAATATAGATGGAACTTTAAATTTTGAAAAGGAATGAGATATATGTGCGGAAGCATTGCGAAGATATCGGATGGCGTTTATCGAAAATTGAAAAGAGAGCGGTCACATACGGGAGTAGTGGGAGAGATATCACAGAATCAATCAATGAGATTTTTTCAACAGAATCATAGAATATCTCTTAAAATAAATTTAAAAAAATCATGGGATATTTATCGGTTTCTATCGACGAGAGTTTGGGGCGGTTAATCATGATTATATTGTATCAAAAAAAATCATTGATTATATTATATATTGTAAATAATATTCTGTATTATTTTTATGATGCAAAATCTGTTTTTGGAAAAAAATATTTGTTCATTACTAATATTGCTTCCGTGATTAGTGATTCTTTTTCTGTTTTAAAGATAGTGATATATTGTTCTTGGAAAAAAAACAAAAAAACGGTGATATGCATTTTACAGCTGTTTTTTTTTTTTTTTTTACAGCTGTTTTGTTTTTTCTTTTTCTTTTTCAGCTGGTATAAACCGGGTCAATTTACGGGTATGGGTCAAAATTGAGGGTAATTGGGTTAAATTATGCTTTCAAATATATATAGATATAGATTTTGCAGCCGATGTTTTTGTACACGCTCCTCCTTCAACAACGACATTGAGGATGCTCTAAATCGTCGGGATGGAAATCGTCGGGATTCTTCAGATAACTACGTCTCGAGAGGATGATCCAATTAGCAATTTGGTGGATTTATGTATGATATATAGTTGAGCCAATAATGATCGGCTATGCCAGGATCAGGTTAAATCGTAGTTTTGATAATGATGACTATGATCGTTTTATAGGTTTCCTTTGTGGGAGGAGTTGATTGTGCTACCATTAAAGTTGTTGTCAATGATAGGGAGACATTATGAAGCCGTTGTGGCAAACTCTTGGCTCATATGACGGGAATTATGAAACAAATTATAGATCATAGGTTAATGCTCCACTGATGGAGTCTAACTGTCATTTGAGGTCGATGCAGACTTGCCTGAGTTGAATGTAAAGAACCGAGGTGAACATGCATCATGTCGGTAATCCAAGTCCCTAGATGTCTTATGTCGTGCAGACCATGGGAGACAACTAGAGGATGGCATGCGTCATGTCGGTATAATGATGTGGGCGACCTGCGTTGTATGAAGGTGAGTTTTGCGGACGTCATTTGATGTATGAAGTCCAATATCGAGCTAGAACTCTGTTGGCCCATTTGAAAAGAAGACCTGATTAAATCAAATGAGTGACACGTGTATGAGGTCGGGTCATACTTATGTCCAAAGCCTCTCAGACCTGAACTGTGATGTATATCATAGGTTAGAGTGCCGCTCTGAAAGGCGTGGCACATTACGAGAGAATTTCGCAATCTAACGGTTTCTGACACGGATGATGTTT
Organism: Gentiana macrophylla; assembly: GCA_026214975.1. Taxonomy (NCBI): domain Eukaryota; kingdom Viridiplantae; phylum Streptophyta; class Magnoliopsida; order Gentianales; family Gentianaceae; genus Gentiana; species Gentiana macrophylla. Next base: position 93,576,232 of record CM047811.1, read on the forward strand.
TGACAGCCGTCTTCACAGAGCAGACCTAACCTATGAAATGCCGATTGCTTATCTCGAAGTACTATATCTCATGATTGTCTAAAAGATCCCACTGATCCGGTTAATTGCACGCATACACGCCTCTTCAGATTCGGCGTTGGTTCCGTAATAAAAGGAGAATGAATTATTTCACTCAACTCTTTACAATATTCTTCATTTAGAACTATTCTTCAAGGAAGAGACCATGTCTTCTTCCCAACTTCACGAGACCAATCATTATATCTTCAACAAGTAAGTTACATTTCCTCTTACTAAATTTACGCAAATTTTTCTTGGAAACATGCGATCCAATAGTGACGGTCATGAATGCTTCTTACGATGACTCTCTTAGTCGAGACATTTTTAAGGGTTCCTGGTTTGTTGCCCAGGATTCTTCGGCTTGTTCATCTATGTCAAGATCAGAACCTAGAGAGGCTTCCCGGGAGGACCAAGCCGTTGTTACGTCCAAGAACATGGCGGCTAAAACCTCCCATCCGAAGAACATTTCCACGGTCTTATCATAAGAGCAGATGAAAGGTGATTGCAGGAAGTATAATATAGATATGAATGTTTTTCACCCTTTCTTCTAATAAGCTCGTGAGGGCTAATGTGCCGTGCATGTCAAGCAACTGAAAGCTTCATTTTATGGTGATTCCGCTGGTGTTTCACATTCTGACCTGTTATAACCCAGGTCTGCCTCAAATTTCCTCAAATGAGATTAGGACTATTATAGGTTTTGCAATTTTCTGTAGGTTAACGGGTATGGAATTCACCCTAAGTTGGTTTGGAGCTCATTCTATTAAGTAATTTAAGGTGGGGTTCTTTTATGTAAGAAGCGTAAAAGCGCTGAAGCTTAAACCGTGGAGGTATGACGAACATATTCATGTAGTGCCTTAAACCCGATCGCGTTGGACAGGGTCGGATCAGTTCTACTGCGTCTTTATGTTTATACATATGATGAATGGTTTTCTGTTATTATATATTTGTTCGTTTAACGAACCAATTACGATATTGTACATATGATAACGTCCCTGATATCAAACCGTGATAAAGAAATCAAAATAGTGATTGTGGTTGATGAGATTTGATTCACATTAAATGGTTTGATACTTAAATGTCTCTGATCGTATGTCTTTATTAAGCGGGACATTAATAGTACAGTTAGACTAGCACGTATCAGATGTTTTCTATCTTATGAAGATATGGATAGATCTCGTCTATCGAAGTGTATGAACACTTGGACTATACGTGGACGTGTATTAGAGAATGCGTACGTTAGACTGACCCGCTTACTTTATTAAGTGTCACACTATATGACGGTTGTGTAATTATCCTAAGACCGGAGTCTTCATGACATCACGATGTGGATTGTCATACTTTGACGCTATTGAGGTTTTCCCTATTCACTGGGCGACCATGTGGTAGTACTTGGGTGTGATATTGAAGCATGCGTAGGATTCATGTTGCTCGTCCGGAAATCGCGTATCCTAATGGTATGAGTAAATATGGTCTTCTTATAAAAAAATGTCTCGAAAGTCTTTGCAAAGCGGAAGTAATGTGTTACTTCGAGAGAGTAGGATATCCAGATTATAAGATACGTCGTTAATGTTTTGACACTCTAAATACGACCGTATGGGTATTATAACAGCGATAAGATTATATTTACACGGTAACTGTTTCACATGAAATGTAGTAGTCAATGCACTCGACTCTTCCGATGATTGGGGATCATGACGTGTTGTCAGACGCTATTCGTGATCGTTAAGTATTAAGGGCATCAATGATCAGAATTCACTTGGACAATTACGAGCATCATTAAAAACCAAAACCACAACCATTTATATCGGTTTTGGTTTTAACGTGGTTTGTTATGACATATTAAGATTCGGTTAACATCGATGTGATCGGTTTTTGAAAATCAAAATTAAACATCCCTAATTCGGAAACACACTGTTTAGATCAAGGTAAATTTTGTGGTGGTTATTGACCACCAAACTCAATCTTGATTTTAATGGTTGATAATTAATTTGTATACATAATTACTAATATGATGACATATGTTAATTGAGTTTAGTCGTTATTGACCGCCGTAAAATTAGACTTTAATAAATAATTAAGTATAAATCCGGAGTAATCTCCCTCAACATCTCGGATGTGGACAAAAAAAAGACAAAACACACACATAGATTCATGTGCTTTTTAGCCTCCCATCAACCAAAATTCAGTACAATAGTACAACGAACCTAATTTGTTAGGTTTTATGTATTTATTTATTTATTTTTATTCCCACCTAAACTTCACTATAAAAGAGGAATTAAACTACCTCTGTTTTCGAGTGTTTTTACGCAAATTAAAAAAATAATTAGATGACATAAATTTTAAGAAATAATAACTAAAATATTTTTTGATTATTATTAATGAAATGGTTATAAAGTATTGAAAAGTAATTGAATTTTTAATAAATTAAAAGTAAGATAGAGAAAAAAAAATAATAAATGCTTTATTAGTAACGTAGAATGTTGGGACCAAAAAAAAAAGGTGGAGTGATTTATACAAAAAGAGATGTAGTGATTTATATTTTGGGACGGAGGGAATAATAATTACCATGCCACCCTTTGAAACCTTATTATTATTATTATTATTATTTCGTGCAAAAAATATCATTATTATTATTATTCTGATTATTACTATATTATTTATAATTGTTGTTGTTGTTATTATTATTATTATTATCGAGTGGACACAAAACATACATAGGATTGGTGGATGTGTGTACTGCTTAGCTCATTTACCTAATTCACCTAGTTTCAAGTGTTTGTCGCATACAGGCGTGCAAGCATTACATATGCCACTCAATAAGGTTTTGTAATTTATTTATTTTTTAAATTGGAGAATGGGAAGGAATTTTGTTTATATTGGGAGGAGATAAGAATCGAACAAAGTTCGTATCAGGAATTGTAATGTCTTGTATCATTAGCTCAGATCCGATTCTTAAGTTTTTGTATTCCAACTCATTTGCATTATTTTTATAAATATTTATGGTATATCGGTTATAGCATTGATTATATCGAATAAATGTATAAATTTCTTTCATTTTCACTTTCCTCTATTTACACAATGTTTCATCTTCACTTTCTTCTATTTTACATGGAGCTTATATGTGATAGAAAATAAAAATAAAAATCTATAAAGCATTTAAACGTCTGATTTTAACTACTACGACCAAATTTTCTCAATATTGAAGAAGTTTTATGAGCTAAAGTTTACATGATCACATCCTATGTTAGATATGATTTTTTTATAAATCGACAAAAAAATTAAGTAAAGATGGTGCAGAGTGTTTTTAGTATTAAAGTAATCACATCAAGTCAGCGTATAAGTCCTAGCTATAAGATGATGCACTTTCATGGAGATGTTTGCATGATTGTCTTCCAAATGGCGGGGGCTCTTGAGGTGGAATACGGGGATGGCATTTGTTTGGCTTGCGGGAAACCTTTGAAGCGATCGACGCGTGATTTGTGAATGTGAGATGTCAGGTAGAGTATGGCGGGCATCACCGTTTCAGGGGATCTTACAACACCTTCGCTCTGCTTCCTTCGCGGAGTTTTTTGTGAGGATGCTTGAAGAACATGGTACTCAGGATACGGCAAGGTTTGTGTGGCTTATGTGGGGGATTTGGAAGGCGCGATGTTCTGCGGTTTTTGACGACCAAGCGGTTTATGTCTCTGCATTATGTACGCGGTTTACGGCGGCGGCGAGAGTATGGAAACCTTTGGTAGCCTTCCGGTACAGACATCGAGATCGCTTGATTACGAATAGGTGGATGAAACCTCTCACCGGCGTGGTGAAAAGTAATGTGGATACATCGATCTTTGAGATGGAGTGCGGGTGTTGGAGTTATCTTCGAGACTCGGGTGGAGCGATACTTCACTCCGCTGCGTATCATTTTGATCAGGTGACCCAATGGAGTTTTAAAGCTTAAGACTATTTTCTTGGCTTTGGAGGCGGTGCATTTAGGAATCCGGCGGCTCGAGGTGGAAGTGATTGTTTGGCGTGCGTCTAGCGACCGGAGGCAGGAGAGGATCTCACGGTTCGGGTTGTTGTCTTCTCGAATTTATTTGGCCCTTGTGGCTAGCTTTGTGTCTGTTCGTTTTCATTTGTTCGCCAGCGTATGGAATATCAGCGCATCTCTTAGTAAACGTGGTTTGTTTATTATTCCCACATGGCGCTTGTAGAGCTCTCGCCTTGCCAGGTGATGTCTTATTCTTGTTTTGCAGATATTGATTAATAAAATATTTGGTTTCTAAAAAAAAGTACTAGCTATAAGAGAATCATTTGTATTCATTTTCACGTAATGTACACAAATAAAAATAGTTAGATTTATTAGCCTTGTAATTTTATTATTTGCATCTTTTTTATTTCTTTGTCATCGCGCCACCAAATCACTTTTTGGCGCGCGCGTTATGCAGCGTCGAGTCGGTTGGCGTTTTTTTTGCTCACAATGTCATAGGGATTGGCCAGCGTCGATTCAGGTGTGTTCGTCATCATAAACGAAACTAACCTACTAATCTGCTGCTGACTTGTCAGATATCCGAGGACTAACGAGCTTTTTCTCCACATCTTCAAACTTAGCAGTTGCTAATGGTGCAGTTCCAACTGCTTTGACTGAGCTTGGCTGTGCACTCTAGCTGTAATAATAACAAAGGTCAAAAGGCAATAGTAGTAACTAGTAAGCAATGTTTGCAAACACCGATGTCAATTATCCCAACTTTCTCTGTAAAAATAACATGTCGAAACATTAACGTAAAAGCATAAAATATGACATAATTTTATAAAACTAATGCACGACACGCGACATCACATGTAAATGCATTAATGTTATAATATTATGTCATATTTAATTAATATGTGATCTTATTTAAAGTAAAATGTAAGATCAATAAGCTTTTTAGATTTGTTCCATAATATAAGTCCATTTAGAATACCAATGTTTCATTTTTCTTCTTTCTACCTGTAATTTATTATACTTCCATCTATTTTTATTAAATGACATTCTAGACTTTTATAATTAAAAATAATTCTTGACTTAACTACTTTCTTGTCTGTGTGAAGCCGAAGTCTTACCGGATTCGGTCTGCCTTAGTCTTGGTGGCTTCCAGCTCTTGATCTGGCGCGAGGCGCGTGCGATGTGGCGAGCGCATTGCAAGTGCGTAACAACTTTTTCTTTGGAATGAGAACAACTTTAGCAATATAACAGGTTCATGAAACAAAAAAGTAGCAGCGGAAACAATGTGATGAATCTCGTAATTCGAACTTTATAACTATTTTAACTAGATCAAACAAGGGGTTCATAGAGATTTATATCAACACTTGCATCTTTGAGACGGACCCATTCGCGAGTGAGAAGTTTAAGCGTGGCGTGCGTGACCCATAATATAAGTCACTTCTTCATTATGCAGCTTTATTTTTAGCAATAACACACAACTAAGCCCAACTTATATGTGGTAATTATGTGAGAAAAACCTGGTTCAATATATATATATACATATATATATATATATATATATATATATATATATATATATCAACTCCATCCCGTAATATCTGAGTGTTCTTGTTCCGAGAGGTTTAAGGTGATCCGGATTTTTGTGTAGCGCCGTTAAAACTCCAACACAAAAACATAGGTTCAAGGTGATCCGGATTCTTGTATAGAGCGGCTAAAATTCCCAAAGAATAACCTCAATTTCTTGTAGTGTCCTATTCTAAATTTGGACATTAAGAAAGAAAGAAAAAAAATTCTGATTAGAAAATTGCGGCAGAATTTTAATTCCTGGCTCCGTCCTTGCTTGTATGATGAAGAAGATGATAGTGGAATCCAAGATCTTCCAGCAATGTCTAATCTACACACGGTGGTGATTCCCATATCCAAGAATACTCCAAGATTCAGAATCAAACACCAAAAGATCCAATCTTTTGCTTTAGAATCTACTAAGTATTTGAGAGAAAATTTTCCCACTTTTATTGTGAAAGTGCCTAAATTAGTAGATTAGGATTATGGTTTTTCATCTCATTAGTGCTCCCTTTAAATAAGCTTTATTAGAGCATCTGAGGTTACATTGGCATCTAAAATGATGATTCTTAGAAGTGTAACCTTTTCCAAGCATCTGAGGTTACATCGACTTTCTAAGAATCATTTTCTAAGAATTTATCATATTATTCTTTTCCAAGTATTCAGCAACTTTGCCTCTGTTTTAAGCACTTGTATTGGACTCGAAGATTGCTCGATGATCTCTGATTGTTCCTCTAGCTTAACAGCAACTGATGGTAGCTTCCTTGAAGCTCAACTCGGCTCAAACAGACAACTATATAAAACTGATCATAACTTAAACTCGAAAGACTTAAAACGATTTCTATTACAGTGTGACTTTAGAAGTTTAAACAAGGCACAAGTAATGCAACTCATTTTTAGAGAGGACGATCCACATTGGAAACTGATTTTTAGGGAGGTGATCGCTTTGCGTTTGGCATTAGAGAAACAAGTTTATCATGACTAATTTAGAGTCTCTTCCGAGTACTTGTTTTCTTAAAACTATGATTTTAGCTCGTATTAGATCGCTTGAGATTGCTCTTGATAAAGCAACTCCTTAATCACACGGGTAAATTTTTTTGTGTCTGGATGATTCTTTTTTAATGTACACTCGTCGTTAAGAACAACGGTAGGCAAACATTATAGTTAACCATCAAACAACAGTGTACTAAAAATGACCAAGATTGAGAAAACCACATTGCAAAGTAAACCAAATCTACCCTTTTGCTCACAAACCATAATAAACGCAGAGCCTTTGCTATGTTAATTAACCAAATGCCTCAGCTACATCACAACTACTTGAGCCGCCTTCTCCTACGTCTCATTTCAACGGTACTTCTCTACTTTAACATCATCTCGTTTTTGCTATCCCACTGCGTAAATACCTATTTACAATAACGATATTTTACGGGGGGGTACAACAGTCACATCAAGTGGATGGACATTATGTAACTGTTTTAACTCTCTTTCACATAATGCAATGTGTAAGAATAAGTTTGTTGCATAGCATCCATTCATTTAGTATAACTATCGATACAGTATCAGGCGCCACCTACTTCATAAACCGTATCTACCCTACTAATCTGCTGCTGACTTGTCAGATATCCGGGGACTAACCAGCTTTTTCTCCACATCTTCAAACTTAGCAGTTGCTAATGGTGCGGTTCCAACTGCTTTGACTGAGCTTGGCTGGTCAATGGTCAATGTAAATTTCATCTCTACACGCATACCGCTCATTCCCACAAGCTGTGCACTCTAGCTGTAATAATAACAAAGGTCAAAAGGCAATAGTAGTAAGCAATGTTTGCAAACACCGATGTCAATTATCCCAACTTTCTCTGTAAACAGATAAAAGCATAAACGACTGAGCTCGAACAAAAAAATTTAGTTTGTTTAGTAAACACGAGAGCTCGACCTTGCTCGTGTAGTAAACAAGCTCAAATGCAAAGAGGGGTGTTTGGTTCTGGTATTCACTTAGAACCTAAAACATAAATAAAAGAAAGCCAGAAATATTAGACCTTATAGCGATCCCCATGCCCAGTCTGGATAATTTCTACCACACCAACTTTTTCTCCTTGCACATTTTACAGCGGGCATCAATCATCTGTATTGTACACACAAAAATTAGCTTTTACGAATACTTGGAAAGAATAATATCAATAATAATAATACTAATAACGATATTCGGTTAAATTTAAAAATGCGCATAATGCTGATGTCTATGACACTCACAAGTCCAAGTACTACCAGAAAAGACATGCTATAAAGCAAAATTGCTAAACTAATTAAATAAATTCCACACAATTCTTCCATGTAGAACATCAACGTATTAGCCTGACTCTCAAAGAGCCAAACCTGATTCTAGCAAATCTGAAGTCATTTGACTTCAAAGATAGAACAAAGGATGTCCTGAGAAGGTAGTATAGAGAGAAAATGCAACCTGAGACAGATACAAAGCTATTGACCTCAAACAAAGTAGTCCCCAAGTCTCAAAATATAAATCTTTTTAGAGGTTTTCATACAAATTAAGTATGGAAAGTGTCAAAAAATTTAGACCAAAATGTTCTTTTTATTTTTTGTTGAAGAATGGACCAAAAAGTTTAGAATACCTTTTGACATTCATTAATGCAATAGTTGTAAAGTAATTAATTATAGGTAAGATGAAGAAAAGGTAATTTATATTCTTTTGGTATTCCAAAAGACTTGTCATAGGTGACAAAAATATTGTGGCAAAAGACTTGTTTCACAGAGCAGAGGTCATACATAAAAGGGTCCCAAGGAGGTGGTATAGAGAAGCAATGCAATGTGAGGGGCAGAGCATAGCGTTTAGAGAAACTACGGGAAGGCGCCTCAAACAACCTTCCAAATCCCATGGGCCATCTGATACTAACCACACGCACATCAGCATCTCATCCATTAAGTCTTCCTTTCCGCTCTCATGAACTCTAAAAAAAACCGTATGAAATCAATAAATGCTTAAAGATACCTGCATGGGTTCGGAAACTTCAGGTTCTCGGCTTGCAATTTCTTCTGCTGTCAAGCCCTCCTGCATGACAAATATGTCAAGGTAATGATTATTTATGTTCCATAATTACATGAATGATGAATGGGAGAGATGCCAAACATTGCACAGGGTAAGGTTAATGAAAACAGCCCCCCCTTTAACAATAAAACTGCATGAATTCATCCTAAACTGTGAACCACCTATTTTCCCACCCATACCACGAATTAAGGAACATGATGTTTGGCTAAGATAGATCTTATCATTGTAGTTCATGTATGGTCGTGCCGGAGCCATCCCCATCGTTTTAAAAAAGACACGCATATATATATACACACACACACAGCCTGGAATAACAAGATATCCTGCATAAGCAAGATCCAGCAAAGTGAATAACTATACGCCCAACGTACACAGCCCGGCATTACATTCAATCACAGGCTGCTCACGTAACTTCAAGGAAATGACCTGGTGTGAACCAACTTCAACCACTTCAAGCTACCAACTAAAAACCCCATAAATGGAAATGAAAAACAAAATTCTCAAGGACAAAAAACAAAAGGTCACACAACAATATGCCTTCACCGTTATCTGCTACACCAATAAAACACTTTGTTGAAGTGTATAACAATCTAAATTACTTGCAGTACTCACCGACACCTTAAGCTTTTGGCAAAATTGTAATTCTACATAGCATCAAACCCCTTTGTGACATGTTTACCCTATTTACATTCTCCATGTGCCGGGGCTCTTATTTGCCTTTACCTTCCTTATTTTGGCACATGGGCTGTATATGTTATTTAATTACCAACTCGCTTAAAAACAATTACGAGATAATGTTAAGGAGACTTTCAGAGCATACATTAACTCCGTGATTAGAGATAAACAAATTTCATTTCTTGAATATGGTAAGGAAATAATGAATTTCAAGTCTGATAAATTCAAACTTAAAACGAACGATACCAAGCATGGGTTGAGATTTTTTAAAGCGTGACATATGCAGGGAAAATGACATTAGAGAGTAGTTTTATTTCAGAAAGGATCATGGGAGCCTACAAAATCAATCTTAAATTCTATTGGTACGTTCATTCTTGCTCAAAGACCAGAAAAAGATTTGCCTATCAAGCATACCTTTAACTCGTTGGATGACATGTTGACTATCCACGAAGGCTCTAGTTCTCCTTTCAGAAGGCGTTGAGCTAAACGACCCTGGAAGTGGTGAAGAAAAGAACATATAGTAAATTCAGAACACATGAATGTTGAAAAAGAGAGGACTTCTATCAAGAACTGAAAAGGGAACATACAACTAAGGTTCTAGCATCTGTCCAGCACATAGGATTATATGATAAGATAATAGTATGTTTTGAAGCAATTATCTAACATGTCAAATAAAGCAACCTTAAAAGCGAAACAGAAAGAAAGAAAAGGGAACCGAGAAGTACGCAATCAAATATCTCACCTTGAGATTGTTAAATAACTGCCGCATCTTTTGGTTGTATTTCTGAAAGTCGGAGAAGAAAGTCTCGTGTGACACCTTTTCAAGAGCACATGCAGCAGAAACAGCAGTCTCTGGCCATAGGAAAGATAGATCATCCTTGAAAAAAAAAATGAAAATAAATAAATAAATAACTCATGAAATCCACAAGGAAAAGGAAACACAGCACATCAATGACAAGCTGTCCTTACATTACCGTCCTTGCCCTCATCTTGATACACAGACTTTGGATTGTTGGATTTGCTAAGAGGATCAGAGCCATTTGGACACCCATTCACCTTCCCTTCACTATGGGCCTCATTAACAGGACAGCATATACTATGAAGACGTTGCAAGAGTTTCTCCAACCACTTATCCCGCTTGGTCTCTCCAGTTAGAACCTTAGCAGCTGAAAGAGCGCTGTAGTATTCCGATCCATAACTGGTACAACTTCCTGGTGTCTCAGCTTCAATGGACAAGCCAGATCTTGTAGGGGCTTCATCCTCCTAGTAACATCCAGAGGTGCCATCTTCTTCAAAAGGCGTTTGCTCTTCCATTGATCTACCTGACTAACAGCAACACCCCAGGTTCGATATCAGGAAGATCTCAAGCCTTGACATAGTCTTCTGAACCAGGACATCAATCTCTTCCTGTTTGCTGTCTTCGTAATCTTTGTCGGTGAGATTAAGCGTCCTTTTGTTCAGTGTCATAAACCTTTTGCACGAAGAACCCAGGGTGCTGCTTCCTGTTAGGAATCTGTTTTTCTGGGAATGAAATGCACCACACACTTGTGCATGACAGCCTCCATGAGTACCTCATCACGGTGAAAACTGTAAAAAGCTCCCGTGCATCTGTAGACTCCCAATGTCCACCACCTTTCTTCTCTGCCTCCTCAGGACGATAAAACCACTGCCCTAATAACATAAGGCTACCATCTATTTTCTGTGTTATGTCCTGCAATATGTATCCAAAAAAACTCAGCTTTATCGCCTTCTAGGCTCCTTATTTAGTACTAAAACATTTAAACTCAAGTCAACATGAGTTCCAAAGTGATGGTAACAACGGATGCCAATACAGTTGCATTTACTGGTTTACAGTTGAAATAGGTGAATGAAGCAAAAAAGAGCTGATTAGTACTTCATTATTTGCCCAATTTTGTAAACTTCCTCACATTCTTATACAACGCTGTCTCTGACATAGAAAGCACTCAGGAACTTTACACTGTTACAGATCCCTTTCATACACGTGGTCCAGAGAAATTTTACATTGGTTAGGATAGATCATCTATTCCTTATCCTAAATTTTTACAAGAGGCTGTTTTCATATCCCAAACCATAAAATACGGGTGGGTCACACAGCAGATTCATAAGTTGCGACAAGGCCATGTATGTCATATAAGCAATGTATTTTACTGTAAGCTGTAACATCAGCAAGTAGTCAGGAAAATGATTTAAAAGTATCGAGCTTTCCTTTATTTTTGTTAAAGTTATACCAAACTCACAAAGAATACGTAGCGATATCTGAGTTGACTTGTAGAACTTCCAAATCTGTGGATGTACTAACTAGCCATTGCTCAAACAAATTCACAACATGAGCTTAGACTTGCTGAAGATATTCTCAAAGCAGATTTCAGCTCAAAAACTGGATTATATCCCTTCATCCGCGATGGTTTGGTTAAAAAAGTTGACATACAGTTTCAGACAGGTCGATCAGATCGTGATAAAGGCACATTTGTTGATTTTACTTCCCAATTAACACATCAAAGATGGGTTGTTGGTTTTGATCACAGAAAAGCAGTTTTTGAGGATTTTGACTTTTACAATGAAAATTTTCAAAATATTTAATAACAACATCAAGACCAGAAAAATAGAAAAGGGGGCAAAAGAACGATAACGGAGATATAGTTCTTTACATATAACCACATACACATGTATCTGTCCATGTGTATACTAGACAATCTCCTTTTGTGAGTTCATTTTCTTTTTCTTTGATTTGATTGTGTTTTTGTTGTTGTTACAGATAAAGTTCATGAAAAAACCCACAAAAATTCAAACAAAAATAAATTAGGTCAGCTCCAATAAAAATTCATATGACAATTAACAATAAACACCTCCATTTCAAAATAGTGCCGCTTAAGCACATTTTTTGGTTTATATATGTCACTTTAGAAAACCAAAACAGCACTTTTACAATTTGCCCCTCATCTTACCCCACTTATAAATCATCAAACTTTTCATTACTTTACAACTGTTGCATTAATGAATCAAAGGGCATTTTACACTTTATGGTATTAAATTTAGGACATTTATCCACTTTCTAAATAAGGGAAGAACCTCCAAAAACAAACAAATATATGGGAATGGAGGGAGAATTATCATTCACCAGGTCAGAAACAATATTGGGAGTACCTTGATTATGGCCACATAAGGCTTCTGGTCAAATTCTTCTGGAGTTATGATGACAGGATCCTCCTAAAATAAGAAAAAGAATTGAATAAATGATGACATAAATTGCACATAAAACCATATGGAAATCACAAAATTTTACACTATAATTAAAAATGAATCATGGTACAGTATGCTGCAACTTGTAGTAAGACAACGGGGATTAATAAGGCCATATTTCAATTGATGCCAAGCAGACAAACTTATATAAATCGTGAAACCCCATCATTAGTAATCACGCTGCAGGAATCAGACTCACGTTAAGAAAACCAACTTGAATGCTTCTTTGTTATTTTATATGAAATGATGGGTAGCAGCAAAGTCAAGTCCTCTCAGTTTTGAAATGTACCTCTGCAATTTTAGCTAACTTATGTGGTAGAAACACACAACCAAAAACAAAAAAATCAACTAACATTATAAACTATTTCCTGCACTCTGGTTTAAACAAATCATTCAAGTACCATCATTCTAAACCAAATCTTATGTTAGAGATTAGCTCTATCCTTAAGCTGGTTTAACTCACTACTTAATGCAAAAGGTGCTTGACCACTTAGATTAAATTCTTCATCTCCTTGTGTCATTGTAACCCAAAACCTTTCTCGTTATCATTAGAAGATGTCAGTTTGACAAGTACTACATCCTACATCAACTTTCCAAGTCCAACTCTCAACACTTGGAAATTCTGAATTGCTGAAAACGTCCTTTAAAAAGTTAAACACAAAAATTAAATATTGCTTCACCAGCATGTTCAGCAAGACATTTGAAAACACAATCCCAAAACCGAAGCCAATTAAACTAAAATCTTGCAAAAAGTAGTTTGAAAACAATGACGATAAACCATTACAAAATTTTGGCCCACCAGCAAAATTATCCCTGGGTCATAAAATGGAAATGACATTTTCCCAAATTAATGAAAAAAATATGATGCAATCTCAGAAAAGAAGCTCACTAGTTCATAGCGAATTCCGTCATACTCAAAAGCCACGAAATGCTTCCTCCTCCCTCTGCCTTTACCAGAAACCCTAACAGCTTCACCAACAGGCTTAGCTTCCGCACCCTCCTCGTGCTCGGACGCCGATTCTTCTTCTATTTCTTCATCCACTTTTTGCAGCTTCTTGTTGTCTCTCGGATTCTCTTCTTTCTCTTGATCCTCATCATCATCATCATCATCGTCGAGCTGCACTCTCTTCCGCTTCCTCTCATTTTTTTGCTCACCGTTGGTGAACGAGTTATTCCGACGTGAAAGCGGCAAATGGTCGTCGTCTTCATCGTCATCGTCGCTCATCGCCACCCGACCAAGCTTCCTGTTCCCCATTGCTAAAGCGTGACTGCGTGCGGAAGGATGTGTAAGAGAAACTTACTCAGGCCAGGCGGTTTATTATTGGTTTATATCCCAGAAATTGAAAATTCAGGTGTTGTGTCAGACGTAGGGTTTTCTACGTTTAAACGTAATGAATCTTACGTTTAAACATAGAGAAATTTGAATAATTGCATTTCACAATTTATTGAAATAAGCGCAAGCGTGAAAGCACTGCACGTTTAAGCGTGAATTATTTGATAAATTAGAAAAGTTGCGATATTGAAATTACCTGCGTTCGCGTAGGATTAATTGCGTTTAAGCGTGAAAACCTACGTTTAACGATAAGAGTGCGATGGGTTTTGAATAACTCTCTCTCTCTTATCCCCGCCTGCTAGTTCTAATCTCTACGTTTCTCATTCGGTTTCTTTCGTCTAGCAGCGATTTTGCACCAAATATTGATTTGGCTTTCTGCTCTCAGCGTAATGGATCAAAGCAATATAGAAAGTGTAAGTGTTTCCATTTATGATGCATTTAAAACATTTTATTGTTATATTGTTTTCTAAATTATGTTGTATATATTTTCCAATTTTAGTGTTTTGTAGTGGTGATTAGCTTTGATATTTGTTGGCACTTGTGGTGATTAGTCGATATTGTTGACTAATATAGGGATTAGCTGATTTTTCTTTATGTGGGTTGAAGTAAGGGAGAAATTTTGAAGAAGGCGATTAAGGGAGAAGTACGTGTTTAATTTGGTTTTCTACGTCTACAGGCGTGGGGCGTGGGTTTTCTACGTGCGGGCGTGAAAAGCGTACTTAAGTCCTCTTTTGTATTTTTGTATGCTGATTTTCAGTTTATAGGGTTTAGGTTAGTCTTGATTGTAATTTGATAAAAACATGCAATTTGTGGCTAGGTATGTTTAAATTTGGGACATTGAAGTTGATAGTGTATGAGTATGGTGTTCTTATGCATTTTTTCTTGTATATGTTGAGATTGATTGAGGCTTGATGGTGAGATTGATGGTTTGATCGTGCATAAAAGTCTTTATTACTACCCAAAATAGTGCGAAAATGGCTCTGTTTTTAGAGACCATTGTTATTGGAAATATTGATCACACTTACACTTACATTAATCATTTAGGTATTGGTAGCTCTGTTATTTCTTCTTTGGTATTAGATGTACTATATAGTTGATTTACTTCACAATGTTAGTGTATAAAGCTTGTGATTGACTAGTATATGTGTGTGATTGACTTGAAACAATGCTATTTGTTAACAGTTGATTTGCACTCATGGAACTGAAGTCTACAAAGTAAAGGAAAATTTGACATGGACTTTTAGAGGGCAAAAGACCAATCTCTCGGATCTTGCCCGACATTCACGTGAGAAGGATCGGTTGAGGAACATTGAGAGGTGGGGTTTTGGAGAATTCATTCAAATGTCTGACCTTGTGATTTTCGCCAAAGTTTTGCAATATGTATGTTTGGTGCCGTTTATCCGAATGTGGCGGTGAGCTTCATTTTAGATTTGATGAGGCGACCACAAAGTTCGGTGGCGGGAGTTTTGCATGATGACGGTTTTAGGTTTGGTGATCTCGGAAGCTCTTGATAGTTATTCGGTGTTTTATTGAGGGGACATCGGCCACATCCATCATCGACCCAAAAACCGATCAATACCGGATATTGAGAGATGGTTATTGGATGAGGTGAGCATCTGAAGTTCTCTACCGTGTAGGTTTAGTCTACCTTATTCACGGTATTATGATGGGTCATGATGAGACTACTAAGGTACCTCGTGAGGCCTTATTTGGTCGAGAATGTAGAAGGCCTAAATGACTTTCCATGGGGTACTTGGTTGTGGGATCGGACTTATAGAAAGATACATCGTATGATGAATACACAAGAAAGAAAGTGCGACGAAGGTAGGGTGGCGATACAAGGGTTATACATGCCTTACGGTTTTGGGCTTACGAGACCTCAGGACATTGTTGTTCCGACTATTCTTTGCCACCCTCGAGAGATCTGATCGGCTCCTCGGATGATGAGATGGAGTTGCAAGACTACCCCTCCCAGCGATGGAAGGGGTGTTGGTGAAGGCAAGTAAGGTAATAAGCTTAATAAATATTTTCTTTTAATTATATCGGTATGGTTAAACATTTTCTTATTGTTAATTCTAATGAAATATACATTATTTGCGAGCCGTGTTATAGGATATCATTTGCAAGGGAAGTTGATATAGAGTTGATGCTACATGGGGCATCACGATGCGAGAGATTAATGAGCGCCGCGTGTGATCCTCGGCTGTACCAATTGCACGGCCCCTCACAGATGTCCATCTACTACCACGGCAACCACGCTCTGCTACACAGCGATCGGCCTTTACTTCACATCCTCTACCATCCTACACTTCAGCGACCTCTACCTCGCCATTCCACGGCGTGTGCGCGCTGATTCATACCTTTGAGATCTACAGGCGGAAGAAGATGAATCGATGAAGAAGATGAAGGCTGCTAGGCTTTATAAATTTGTGAAGAGAAGGATAGATAATGGGTTGAATGACATTCGGGAGAAATTCGCGGCGGAATGGCGAGAACCGGCAAGTAATTCGAGAGGTTATCTGGTGAGAATGAGCATGGGGCGATACTTGTTGAACTTAAGGGGTTGATCTGGTATTTGTCATCAGAGATCAGGTAAAAATTATTTCATTGTCAATTTATTTATCACGATAAATTTAGTTGTATGTATTATGATACTAACCGGGCAACATCTTTTGATCTACCCCTCCCGGCCTCCACCTCCTCCACCTCTTCACCTCTCCACACATGATCTTGGCGGACCACATCTTCTCAGTTTTCCCACAATGGAGCTACCGCAGGGTCATCGTCTTGTCGACATCTTGTCGAGGCTTCATAGTCGACATACTCATTGGCCTCCACTGAGTCGGCATCGCGCGTCGGCATACTCATCCATCTCTACCCGTCCGCCCGCCGACCCGATAATAATGTTCGAGGTTTGATAAGATTGTTGAAGGCATTTCCCAACCGGGCAGAGGAGTGCGGTGGAGGAGTTCGAAGGAGGAGTCGAAGGATTTCGTCGATGAATTATTCGTGGAGGATCTTATTCGGGTAAGCATTATGTTATTTATATCTAATTATTGTTTAGTAGGTTATTTATATTGATGATGAGAGTGCCTATTTTGATGCAGAGATACTGTCGATGCTACTATCGAGGCTACGACCCCTCCCAAGACCACGACCCTACCGTGGCTCGACCCCTGCCCCTCGCGAGGCTCGACCCTACCACTTACCGAGGCTCGCCCCTCCTCTCGGAGGCTCGCCCAATCCCTCTCCGAGTCTACGACCAGCCAGGCATCGGTTGTGGAGCCTGAGATGGATTATAGTAAGTTATTTGATTTTTAATTTCGAAACTATAAATTATATTGTGAAAAACTATTTAACTTGTGAATGTATTGAAATTTGTTTATTTGGTGACCCAGTGTTGTACAATTGGGTAAGCGAAAAGCGGTTGATGCGGTGTGAAGATTGGCGACCCGTCGAGGCTACTAGCCGACCACGGTATTTAAGCGATGGGTCTCGCATGGTCAATATGCCCGGTGATAACGTTGTGAGATGGTCGGCGTTGAAAAGTTTGGGGCGGTGGAAAACAAGTTCACAATGTGGTACCAACACGAAGATCCGCCCCCAATTGAGATTCCGATGGGGTACGCTGCTGGTTACCGCCTTACAGAATTGTTTAGCAAGGAGTGGTTCACACGTCTCCATGGCCCTCTTTCAGAGTTAGACCGAGAAGTATATTCTTGTGACTTCGTTTTCATATTTACGAAATTTTCATATTTACGATTTCATTATCTCAACTTATTTTTGCATCGTACAACATGTCGATCGTGTCTGGACTGATACAGCGGCAAATGGAAGCACATCAGGATCTTTCAACGCGTCGGCCATTGCATACTACTGAATTAGCCGTCTTTTGCGGGCAAGGTCATGTAGATCGGGGAAAGCCGCCAGACAGAGCGGTCATTCGGACTTTGTGGATCGATCGTCAAGCAATGGGATGAAAACACCGTGATCTACATTCCACTGGTCCATTAGTTATGCTCCTTTGGCAAATTTGTCGAAGTGTGTATTCCCAAATGGAAGATTAGGGTGTGGTATTATGCAGTCCAGGCGGCCCGTATAAGGATGATGTGAAGAAAAACATCAAAGTGTGGGGTGTTTCGTTTAGGAGAGGGTTGGAGGCGGATGCTCGTCTCGTCAACTCCCACAAATGGTTGATCAGTGAAGCCTCTTTTTGATGTCGAGTAGTAAAACTGAATTCATACCACAAATGCCAATTCCGTAAGTGTTATAAACTTCAAACTATTTATTATATTATCTGATTTATACTATTCTTACTTATTCATATATTACGAGGGTATTTGTGGGGTATACGGTCAAGTTCATTAAATTTGATGCACAAGGAAGACTTTCTCTGCTCTATCATGACAATATGCCGTTCTTTAAGAAAGAAACTTTGTGTCTGACTATTTAATCAAATAGTAGATATATAGGTATTTTTGTGTATGTTGTTTTGACAAACTGTGTAGGAATTTTTGGTGTATGTTATATTTTTGGTATTTTGTTGTATGTTGGTAGCCATTTATATTTTGGGTGTATGTTGTTTTGATGAGTAATCAATCTGTTTAAAAAATCAACTCAACTTAAAATGCAACATTCATTTTGAATTTCTCTACGTCCAAACGTAGAGAATGTACGTCCAAACGTAGGGAATGCTACATTTCTGCGTCGGGCGTAGAGAACTAGTCAAATGTATGGCTGCAACATTCTCTGCGTTTGAGCGTAGATAACCTACGTCAAGCGTGGGAATGCAACATTCTCTACGTCAAGCGTAGAGAATGCAAATCTTAGTGTGGTACATGGCAATTATTGTTGTTGTACAAGTGCGAGCCATTTCTCTCATTTCTTCAAACTCTTTTAAGTAGTGTAAAGAGAACCACTTTTCACCTTTCAATTTATAATCTACATTGAAGCAAATGGATAATGATCGTTTCTTTAAAGTTCTTGATGGCGGTTTATAACAAGTTTGGTATGTCATTATTAATTAACTTACTTTTATATCACTTGTATTATGATCAAACAAACATGAAATGTTTCTTTTTTCATAGACACTTACCTCAAGACATCGTTAATAGGTTGAGCGACACATTTGAGGAACCTAGATAGGGCCGTTCTCAAAAGCCGATTAGGGACATGAGAAGTGAGGTTGGAGCCACGAGACAATGGAATTCTTCGTTTCTTTGGGAAGGTTGGGAGGAGTATGTGGCGGCTCATTACTTGAATGAGAGGAGTTTATAGTGTTTGAACACGGGGATTTCACTTTCGACACTCTTGTTTATGATCACGCTTCTTGTGAGAAGACTTTTACGAGTCCGTGAGTGAAGAAGATGATCTGAGATGATGATGCGGTGCGAGGTAACCAAAATCCCCATTTTGAGACGACTACTGCTTAAGTGGGTATTTTCACATTGTTGTTATTATGTGGTGAGATATTTAATATATTTTTAGTTGTTTTCTTGTTTGATATTTTTCCCATTTTGAAGCGATTATTTTAATTTGTTTGTGATTTGTAGAAGTATTCAAAGGCATTTGTGAGAACAAGCGACATGTTTGCGAAACAAGACCGTGGAGCTGCCCGAATTGCCACGAGGGGAATCATGGCTGCTAGAATTATACATATGGTAAATCACAAAGTTCGTTTAAAGCGGGTTGAATGATTTCATTACGGACAATGACCTAAATCATCGGGAGATGAATGCGACTTTGAAGTCATTGATCAACTTTATAGAAAATCACGTCGTGTTTAATGTGGTGATTACTAAATATTGAAGATCATTTATTTAGGCGTCATCTATCTATTTAATGATCACCATTAGTTTATTTAAGTGTCATCTTATTGTTATCTCAATGTATCATTAATCTTTGTTTTTATGTTTGTAAGCCCGGTATGTAAGTCAGCGTATCATTACTCTTTTTTTTCTTGTGTGTAAGCCTCGTAATAATTCTTGTTAGTTTTACGGAGGTAGTGTAATTCAAGACAAACTTGATTCTATTAATAACCGAATACAATCATTCAGCGTTGTGATCTCAAATGTATGTGTTGTATTTGTCTTCACCACTTTTTATACTTACATGCCATTTACATGTATCGTTTAGACATGTGTAATACAAACAGCGTGTGTCCGACCTACCCAATCTCAATCCGAAAATTATTGTCAACGCATGCGATTTTATTTTGAATTAAAATCTTCTTTCGAATCATATTGCTTTCCAATGAACAATTCGTTCACGTCATTCATATGTAACGTGCCGGTAGATGAACAACTGCGGTAAATCATCATCTTCAAATGTGGGAATCCTACATGAATAATCTTCTCGTCCTTAGCCACTAGCATTGGCACCACGATTATTGTTGTCATCCTGCCCGTTTGATCGGTTTGAATATGATGTGCAAGCGGAGAAGCCAAAAAACTAGTGGTGATCCACCAAACAAATTATATGGTACATTGGATAGGTTGAGCACGACTACTTGAAGGTTGGTTAGGAGGATCTTGAAGCGGATTATGTGATTGGCTATTTATAACATTATAACTTGGAGGACCGAATTCAAATGGGCGGTGTATTCACCAACCATTTCAACACGAACATGACTACTTGAAGGTTGATTTGAAAGATTATGACTTGAGTACATTGGTTCATCTGAAGCTGTTGGTCGAAGCTTCACCAAGCCTTTGTGTAGGAACATGGTTTTCAAACCCACTACATCCATATTGTTGCTCGAATGGATTAAAATTTGGATCTGTAGCAAGTTCTTGTACCGGAGAAGAAATTACCAAGACTATAATCGAATTATTGTTATCATCCAGGGCATTGCAATCTTGATTTAAATCAATGCCATCATCCTCAAATATTGGTTCATTGTTTGCCTCATTGGTGTAGCATTCACGTAAAATTACATTTTCTTTATCGAGAGCCCGTTCGATGTAACCATTTAGTGTCTCGTCGTCTAAGATATCATCAGGTGGTATATTCCCCACACTAGCATAAGTAAACAAAACTTTTACGCCGAGCTTTGAAACAAACTGATCAATACCAAGCCTCATATGCAATTTATCCAACAACGCATTCAATCTTATGTTCTTTCGGACAAATAATGAGAACATCGATCCGCATCATATCATAAATCCACTCCATGCATACATGTAGAATTTTAATTTTAGTAATTAAAATAGGCATGAATACAAACTCGCGTAATTAGTTGAAATTTAATTGTCGTGGTAATTAATTAATTTAGTAACTAATTAAAGATCAGGGCGGGTTATGAAATCGTTAAGCCTTTGGTGTGTGTTCTCGGTGAACGCCTTAAAAGCCCAAGCGAGATCACGTTTTCGATTCGTAGCAGTTCGCTTTATAGGTTGAGTGGTCAGCGAGCTTCGCTCGACCGACTTAACCCTCACAGTGTGATGTATGCGGGGATCCGACAAGACTAAGCTACACGCGGCGGAGGGGTGATTCCTTCTTATCTCGATGGGGCTCTCTTGACCCGATTTAGTCCATTATCACATATGTTCCAGCGAATAGGGCGGGTAGGCTTCCTACGTTACCAACACCATTCGGAATCCTTGATTTGATGTGCTTTTATGTTAACATCAAAAGGCGTGGTTAGTTAACCCACCACCACTTCCAAAATATTGAGTGGGGGCGGGTAAGGCGACACCCAACCCACGGCCTCTCTTATAGATACAAGTAAGTGAGAGAAGGGTGGCGCCTCGCGGTGGCTTTGATTTTCGTCCCCTACGGATGGTGTTCACCTCTATCAACATTCATGGCTTGGTCTCGAAAGGATAGGATTTCGGGTACTCGTCGGGTCAGCGACCTATCTACGACGGCACACTCTCGGGCGTACCTAAGAGATCAATATATTAGGTCACACTCATCAAGGGTATTCTTGATAATATCTAGGCTAAAAAAGGAAGGTAGTCAATGAATAAAGGGATGTTCGATTCTCGTGGGATGTTCGATTCTCACAAGTTATTCATTGATGAGATTATCTCAATTTAACCGTCATCTCTTTGACCTACCCTACGGCGACCTTTGAGATGCGAGGTTAAAACTTGGAATGGTAGAGTAGACTTAATTTTAGTTTACAATTCTAAAATAAACTTATATAGTAGTGTTAAACTTGAATTAATATATGTCATTTTATTTCTGACATTATATCCCTTACTAAATTGCTTAAAAATTAATAATTGACTAGTATTGACCGTTGAAAAAGTGGAAAATAACTAGAGCGTTGAACTAGTTAATCGATAATGCGATTATTTTTGAAAGAGATATTTTCTCTTAAGCCTTTTAAAAACCAGTGGCGTATAGGTATGTCACTAGTGTCGTCGTGTCAAGCGGAAGACAAACTTAGTTTGATCAAAGGTGATTTCGGACTTTGAAATTCTTTAGTGAATTTTGAGTGTGTAGTGATTACGAGTAATTTTCTAATTGAAAAATCGGAAAATAATGAAGTGTTACTAGTTAGGCGATATTTGTTACTCGTAAGAGTGGGGGCAGTACCTTTTCCCGAAGATTCATGCTACTGACCGGAAAGCAAGGGTGGCGGTTGGTGCGTGGGTCTAGGGCATGGATAGGGTTGCATTTGGAGCCGTGTAGGAGGTTCGCACGGTGAAGGTTGATTCTTTTCACGACAATCGGCCGGAGTTATCGAGGCATGGCTAATTCTCGTGGAGTGCGGTTGAAATCCCTTGGGTACATATGGTGTTTAGGCGGTACTTGACTCATCGGCTCGGCCAAAAAGCTCGTGCTTGTTAAATAAACTCAACATGTTTTTCCTTAATGCTCGTGCTTTATATAACTTTTAAAATTGACTTATTATTTTTGCTCTGTCTTGTATTTTTATTTTCAAGAATTATTTACTAACTTTCGTTTTGCAAGATTAATAAAGGTTTCATTGCAAATTTTATAAAAGTTGTTTTTATATTTATAAGTATATATAATATAGTATAACACTTGCCTGTGCGTGGCTCATCTGATACTTTCTTTGGCGCCTCATTTTCTTTGTGTTGTTTTTTTTTCCTTTTATAAATATATGTACAGGTTTTCTTTATCGAGATATAAAGAAGAGTATATAGATGATTGATCGAGATTCGAAGATAAAGGAAATTAATATTTTGGATGGTACACCGATTTATTTTAAGAGCTATTGTATTTTGTTTGTGTTGTAATCTTTTAATGGAATTAGTTAGTGAGTTATGTACAATTGATTTTTAGTAATATTGTAATGAAGTTTGTTATTGAAGTATTGTCCAAATCATTTGTGGAGTTAGTCATTTTATTTTGGGATTTCTAGCATTGTTATTGAAGTCGCGGCGTGAGCCATCAACCCTCTAGAATGACCCCAATGGACCTTGGGGTCGGGAGTAGGGTATTACAGGTGGTATCAGAGCAAGGTTAGTTTCTTGTGAGTTGAATAAAGGAATGATTTTGGACATGTTAAAGGACATGGTCTAGCGAGGGGGCGAAGCAGCATTGTTACCAAAAATAGGATATAAATCTTTAGAATTGATTTAGTGAAATGATTATTATGACTAAAGAACCTAGCCTAAGTGGATGAGTGCGATAGTTGATAGAAATCAGGAAATGAAGTTTTAGAACTTTTCTAAGGATGTGATCTTTGTGACTAGGATTAATCAAGTTATAATTAGTAAGCCACTAAAGGTGAGGAGTTTGATTGTTAAGTGAATTATTGTTCCACATAAGTCGCCACACCTAGAAACTGTTGATGTTAAGTATTAAATATTTTATTTGATCCGGGACTTTAACGTTAGTTTTGCACTTGACACCAACAACTAAAACATATCTTTTAGTTCTGTATTTTTTAAACTGAAATAATGTATATTTGTTAGTAAATATTTAAAATATGTTATACTAGCCTAAAAACACGTGCATCATGCACGGGTATGTTTCAGCAGTAAGTTAATCATGACACGTAATGGTTAATACAATTATAAAATGAGATAAACACATAAATACGAATTATTAATCAAAAACATGTAGAATGTAAAAACATTTTGATATACATGATTATATACAACACCAAATTAATGTTATCACATGATATTCGATGAAGTAAATAATATTGCGACATACATGTGATGTGCATAAGAATTACAAACTGGTTCCAGGCTTTGGCAAAAAATATTCAACATAAAAAAGAAAAGAAAAGGATGCATGAAATGAAAAAGTATATCCATTTAGCATATATAACATGTTCTTTGATTACGTATACATAAGAGGCCTCAATTTTGTACTAATTATAAATTATCATCCCAGCAGAGAAGGATAAACAAATAACCGAAAAAATAATAATAATAAAAGAATTTCAAGCTCTATAAGCTGCATTACAACTCCCATACCAAAATCCTTCGATTAGAGGAGCTACGAAAAAAAAATAATCACTATCACGATACACACAAAAAAGTAAGTCAAGCGAAAATTTCATGATTGCTTTGGAGATGAGTGTATGAATCTTACCGCACCATATAAATAGATGAGACATCTTCGCTCCGATTAGTAAAGAAAATTCACGAGTTTGATTTGATCATAAAAAAATATGTTTTTTTAGAAGAAGATGATCTGCAATTTTGTCTCATCAAATGAATCGTTTTCTGAACTCACATTATAGGACTTTTGGGAAGTTGAATTGATTTGATAGGGATGAATAGGTTTTCAAAATCGGCACAACTTTGATAGTTCTTTGAACAAAGGTTAAGGTGTTTGGGATTATGAATTATGAGAGAAAAATATAGAGTTTATGGATTTTTAGGGATTTAATGGCGCACTAAATTTCGCATAAGTTTGGATTGACAATGAAACCATTGATTTGGAGCGTCACGGATTTTTTTCCACGAAGAATGAATTTCAAGCATTAATGTGACAATTATTTCTTACTAATTGCAACCATTAATGTCACGATATTTTATTTTATTTTTGATTTTTATCTCTTATGGCTATCAATGTGTCGTGTTAATGTGGATTTGGGTGGGTTAGATGCGGGTAGTCGGGTAATTAATTTTACACACCTTCGAAAACATATTAATATATAGATAAGTACAACAAATAGAAATGTCTAGATTTATTTTCTATAAAAGATTTAAGAGCTTTAGAACATTTTTCTACTCGGTAAAATAAACTCACGCTCGATACTAAATGATCTATTTTGGCTAGAAGGATGAATCGACAGTTGGAAAAAAAAGAGCTAGGAAATGATTTTCAGAATTGGTTTAGTGAAATGATTATTAAAACTAAGTATGATCATGTGAAACTAGGAGACAATAAGGTATGAACTTGATATTAGTGCATAAGTTGTGACATTTAGACATTGTCTATGTTAAGTTTTAATATTTTGATCCGGGATAACGGCGCAAGTGTTTCACACACGTATATATGATTACGAAAGGACCAACTTTTAAATTCCTTATATTTACGGTATATGTTCTGAAATGCATCAAAACCATGCTTTATCTGCATTTATTTCATATAAATAAAGTTATTTCAAATGTGGTTTTATGTTTTGGAAAAGGAAAAAATCGTTTTAATAAATAAAATTTATGGATAGGTGAATAAAAGGTTTTATACAATGTAACTCATTTACTCACTATTTCTTGGAATTATATTATACAAACAAGATTACTGAATACAGCGAGAACTTTGAAATATCAATACCCATATTTTTCATAATAGAGTAATTTTTTTCCGGCCGGTTCTTAATAGAATATTGTTTATGAAACTATATA
This sequence comes from Gentiana macrophylla, assembly GCA_026214975.1. Lineage (NCBI taxonomy): Eukaryota > Viridiplantae > Streptophyta > Magnoliopsida > Gentianales > Gentianaceae > Gentiana > Gentiana macrophylla. The sequence goes on from CM047811.1 coordinate 93,601,932, forward strand.
TATAACCGTTTGAATACTACTATTTTCGTTTTTTTTTCAAAGAAAGAAAATGTTTCCTTGATCATTAATTTTATACCGATACAGAAATGTGAAACAATAGTCCTTCTACCCATCGGATCTTTTAGGGGATTTTGGGTTACATAATGTAAAGTGATGGTTGTTGTTTGGATAAATTTTTCATACATGGAATATAGTGTAGAGTAAGCCTAATGACATAGATTAGGTAGACCAATAACCCACAGGTCCCAAGATCGTATCATAACTTTGATACCTCTTTAAGATAGATCTCTGCACATCTTTCAAAGTATGGATATAAGGATGCTAATACTTAGAGGTATAAGAATATAACAAAAGGGTATAAGTGTAGGGAAGTTCGAGGACGAACTTCTTTTTAAGGGGGGGAGAATTGTAACGCCCCAATTTTCTGGTGGTTACACCCGAGTTTTAAAAAAAAAATAAAAATAAATAAATGATCAACATATGGGATAATAAATAAAGGGAAGTTTGAGGACAAACTTTTTTTAGGGGGGGAGAATTGTAACGCCCCGATTTTCGCCATATTGTTTATAAAGGATTTTATAGGCATTTCGAAATAACTGTAATGATAATTTATTTATTTATTCTTTATATTTTCAACTAATAAGATCTACTGATATATTATATTTTCATACTATTGATTAAGCTGCGAAAAGTTTGAAGTATTTTCAACGTAAAAATCATTTCGTTGTGATATTATTTTATTAAAAGTGACATTATTATTATTATTATTATTATTATTATTATCATCATTGATAGAGCTAAGTGATATAACGTTAAACATTTCTTTTCCTTTAAAGTTGAGCAAGGGACTCGATGAATTAAACAAATGAATAATGTATGTGTTTAGTAACGGTTCGGCTGAGTATAATCTTTTAGAGTGATAATTGATTAGTTGTGATAATTAATTAGTTGTCTAGTGTTAATTTCACTAGAATTGTAACGTAAGAAATAGTATAGCATTTATTTATTTATTTTTCGCGCCGTAGAACTTACCTCCATCATTATAGGTATGAAGGTCACTCTCAGCTATATATACACCCCACTGTTGAAACCACCCCAACTCAACTCAATACTCTTTCTCTTTACGACCTCCGGCGATCAAGCCGTTACTTGTCTATCTCTCTATCAAACTTTAGCAATTCCACCAATTAATCTATCAACTTAAAACAATCATTATCTTCTCTTTAGATTGTTTAACCAGGTTTTAGCCGCATGGAATTTCCCTTAAAAAAATATTGCTACTTTCATCGCACCACTCCGGTAAATCCGTCGCCGTAGCGCCACCATTTCATCATCTATATCATCATATTCATCAAACGAGCATGTTGCTATAACTTTCATCTTCTCTACTGGATGTCATCAATTTTCTTTTATGATCGAACAGATCTTTTCGGGACGTTCCGAACATCCGAACCGGCATATATAAATCTTATGTTCCACTTTCTTTCAGGAAAGTTTGAATCGAAAGTGAACAGGACCCTCGTCAGGCATGATTGATGTGCCACCATGGATTGATGGAGATTCTCGACCTTCATTTGAAGGGTTATTTTGGTAAATGAGTTGCAGAGTCTCACTTGTTCAAACTAGGTGATTTGGATGAGGGATGGAACGAGTTGAGGTCGTTTGTGGATTTTTGTGAGTTAAAATTGTGAAAATATTGTTCAACAGTTAAAGACCACTCGATGTTATATATATTTGGCCATATTTGACGTGAGAAAAAAATTGAAGAAGATTGACGTTTCTAGCATGCGGGGTCGACTGAAAAAAAAAAGATTAAGGAAAAAGGAATATGGTTTTCGCAAACAACAGACAGTTAAAAGTAATCGAGTAATCGAGTAAACTCATAGATAAGGTGAGTCTTTTATTTTGATATAAAGCCAAAAGTGTGTTCTCTATTATTTTCAAAAATTTTGTGTATATATATCGAATGAACTTTTAAACTCGAAAGTCATTTTCAAATGATTTCTTTAAAATTAAACGACTTGATTTGAGCTAGTGCACATTTTTATAAATAAATAAAACTGATACTTGGAATTGACGGATAATACTTGCTTGCTCGCTCGTGACACGAAAGTGTCAAAGCTCTGGTGGCTAGGGGGATTAGAGTTACTGCTCTAGGAGAACGGCTAGTCACCGGTCTCGGGGCCTCTTGACTCAAAGTCTTTCCGGCCGATGGCTAGAGTGCTCACTCGTAAGAGTGGGGCAGTACTTTTCCCGAAGATTCATGCTACTGACCGGAAAGCAGAGGCGGCGGTTGGTGCGTGGAGTCTAGGGCATGGATAGGGTTGCATTTGGAGCCGTGTAGGAGGTTTGCACGGTGAAGGTTGATTCTTTTCACGACAATCGGCCGGAGTTATCGAGGCATGGCTAGTTCTCGTGGAGTGCGGTTGAAATCCCTTGGGTACATATGGTGTTTGGGCGGTACTTGACTCATCGGCTCGGCCAAAGCTGGTGCTTGTTAAATAAACTCAACATGTTTTTCCTTAATGCTCGTACACTATATAACTTTTAAAATTGACTTATTATTTTGCTCTGTCTTGTATTTTTATTTTCAAGAATTATTTACTTACTCGTTTTGCAAGATTAATAAAGGTTTCATTTGCAAATTTTATAAAAGTTGTTTTATATTTATAAATATATATAATATAGTATAACACTTGCACTGCGTGGCTCATACTGACCACTTTCTTTTGCGCCTCATTTTCTTTGTGTTGTTTTTTCCTTTTATAAATATATATACAGAGTTTTTATCGAGATATAAAGAAGAGTATATAGATGATTGATCGAGATTCGAAGATAAAGAAATTAATATTTTGGATGGTACACGATTTATTTTAAGAGCTATTGTATTTTGTTTGTGTTGTAATCTTTTAATGGAATTAGTTAGTGAGTTATGTACAATTGATTTGTGGTAATATTGTAATGAAGTTTGTTATTGAAGTATTGTCCAAATCATTTGTGGAGTTAGTCATTTTATTTTGGGATTTCTAGCATTGTTATTGAAGTCGCGGCGTGAGCCGCAGCCCCTCTAGAATGACCCAGGTGGACTGGGGTCGGGAGTAGGAGTATTACAAGTGTCTACTCAAACAAACCATTTGGTTCAATTTGTTTCCATTCACGGAAAGAATGGGAGAATATGTCTAAAAGTGTTAGTCATCTAAACTAAGAAAACTTTAAAAATTTGAACGAAAATTAATTAGCGAAAATCATAGGATAAGGGCGGTGATTTTGAATCACCAACTTATGAATCCTTGGCGATTTTCTCGAGCTAAGTTACGTGGAAGAACAAGGTAGCGGTGCATTTAACGATTAAAAAAAGAGTAAACAGCAGGCGATTAATTTTAGCTAGAATAGTGAGAGTGATATAAGGAAATGAATCTCGGATTCAATCCTTGGATATCGCGGAAAAATTATTTACATTTAAGATTCGTTGGAGCGAAAGGATTTACCTTCTATTCGATAATTTGTTTGTCGTATAGAAAGTGAATATACCATTTGTAATCTGAATCCAAGACTCGGACTTTTGTTTGATAAAGTCAAAACCACTTACAGCTATTGAAATATGTATATAAAACACATCTTAAGAACTATTAAAAGCAATTAGTTTCTATATTTAGATAAGCGCTTCATCATATTCCATAGTTAGTGCATAGTCACTAAAAGACAAGACATGAAAGGCGGCTCGGGGTGATTCGCTTTCTCTGAGTGCGGTTATATTGTCTCAAAGGTTTAATGACTAAGTTTCCTTTCAATAAGGAAAGGATAATGGTTATAAAAAGTAACATAGCTTGTTCATGGCGACCTTGAGAGCGATAAAATATACAAGCTAGTAGGAGCTCCCAGTAGTGACTTCTTGTGCGATAACTATTCAAACACTCCGGAAAGTTTATCCAAAATATTTTGAGGTTTCTCTGTTTTCAATGAGAGATAGAGTATTCTATACTCGGAATAGGCCATTCATAGTCCTCGAGGGCGATGCTCATTTGCTTCATTGTGACATGTTCTCACTAAGTGAGAAACCGTTAAATTGCCTTATATAGTTTTAGATGTGCTACAATACACCGCTTAACTCAATAAATATATTAGAAGCGAAATAACGGTCTACATTGAAATGTAAGACCGAGAAGTCTACCTAGAATATGCTTTGGAATTTACGGATAAGGTGTGGATTCGGGTCACCCCACTTCTGTAAATATAAGCATTTAGCGCACGGTGCTTGAAGGTAAGACTGGGAATTTCGTGCATACGTTCGGTCAATGACCATTCATGATATATCTTTTAACCTATTGTGTATAAAGGTTAGATATAAGATTCTTGAAATCGGGAAGAGACAGTTATACTGTTGCATCCTTTCTGATAGAGTCCATGAACAGCAAAACCTTGAACCTTGAAGTATGTTTACTCAAGGTAGTTACTAATTGATTAAAATCAGACCACATCCAACATTGGTTGTTGGTGATAACACTAAAACGCTACTAAACTAGATTAGAATTTCGATCCACCCAGTAAGTATTGGGAGTATGGTTTATCCATTACCCATTACGGGTTCTGCGGACTTTGTAGTCTGAGGATCGTTTGATGACCCATAGCTCTTTTGTGAGCAGTATAGGATTCTGATAATAGAGGTTGGTTTAATAGCCATAACCATGTGAATGGAGTTCGGTACTCAGATTCTGTTTATACTCTGGTAGAACCACAGCGTCGAGGCCAGTGGGAGTAATTGGATCTACGAGAAAAGAGTAGAATGAATAGGAAAGTTCATCTTTGAGCAAAGCTTGAGTGGTCTAGGGGTAATTCCCTAAGAAGTAGAGAGTTAATCAGACCTTGGACTCTCTTACCACTTAGTATTGCATGATTTCGTTCAAAATCAGAAAATAGGGGTGATTCCCTGAGACTTTTTGCCAAACAAGCGGAGTCTGGATTCATTCAAAGCAGGAAGGGTATAGCCTTATGAACTTATGACGGGATATTTATCAAGGCTTATGTCCTTTGTGGATAAAAAGCAAACCTCTCGGTCCTTTGGAAGTCATATATTTCTACAATATGTGGATTTGACCGAATATTGATAAGTCTTTTGTAAATTGGATATCAATTTTAGTCTGATGAGTGAATATATACATATATTAGTGTTTGTGAAGGATAACACTACACCAGTTGGAATCAACATGGGTGCGTTATCGAAGTCGAGAATCGACAATGCCACAATTTTACGCATGAGAGATTTGGACAACATCTAAAGAGTTTGACTCGGTCGAATTCATTAGAATCGATCCTTTGGTTTCCCATCCATCTTATTGGTTAGAAGATGCATCTGTGTATGCAACATTCAACGAGGAAGTTCTACCTATGCCTCGGGAATGACTCTCTAAATCTTGGATCAAGAGAAATGGGATAGATTCTCTTTCTAGTAAGAGATGGTCGGAGTTATTGAGCGTCAACTTTGATCGAAACTTAGATTCGAAGGTTAACAAAGAAAGTTTAGTATGTCATTTAGTATTTTGAGAGAGCGAGGAATAATACTGGCGGACACGTTCATGTGTGAACTTGGATATGTGTGATACATTGATTTTGATTTTAAGTCAGTTGAGGATGATCGTTAAGTCGATCTCGGGCTCAGTGTTTACTCTTGTGTTGAAGCTATTTCTGGAGGAATCGGAAGCGCCAACTTGACTTTAACTAGTTGGGTGATTAGCGGCTTTGTAGTAGCTAGAGGCGATATAGCTTAAGGATTTCCTTTTCATATCTGGGAGTGATTCTAGATTTGGAAGCCGATACCACATCATTGTGCAAACGATGAAGGGGTAGCGTATAAGGTTTTTCGAAATCACTAGAGGTCAAAAGCATATTGGGAAAGTACCACATGATTAGATGGACCGGTAACGTTTCGATTCTACGGATCGTCTCGAGCCGACAACCTGACTATTCATTAAGACCCATGATATTTAGATGTAGGTACTCCCCGAGTCACTAACCTATCCTACGACGGCACACTCGGAGTGTACTTTGTCATCTACAATGGTTATGATATGCTTAATGGGTACTAGAATACATGATGGGTCTCCATTGCTTTAGAGCAAGTGGGAGTGATAGTTTGCTGTATTTTAAATAATAGGGTGTGCTCTAAAACAATTAATCACATGCTTTCGTGCAAGTGGGAGATTGTTAGGTGTATTGCCCGAAAGACAATTTTGTAATTGTTAATGAAATGATATTATTATTCATATTTATTATTCTCATATTCACCGATGTGAGAATAGTATTTACTTCTGAAAACCACAAAGTATATCGTTTATGTAATCACTTAACTTTCGGTGTATGGGATATACGAGAGGATTGAGTTAGTGAAGATGTACTTAAAATACAATTAGCCCGTAGTGAAGTTAATCGAAGTATCGGGTCTATCCTTTAACGTGCTATTAATGCGCCCGAACACAATTGGTGTGATTGTCTTATCGGACTTTCGGTTAAGAGAGAACTAGTGAAGTAGCGGCATTTATATATGATAGATATATCATATAGAAATTTGGACCAATTTGATTAGAATTCACGATATGATTCCGTAATCGAGAAGTCTTATCGAATCAATCGATGATCATATTTATGGATATATCTTAATCACGAGGTGATCACGATCAAGCTGCTTGAATCGGTATGAGGTTTGACTTGGCGGTTAAGGATTACTGAGAGTGTCATGTCGAATTACCCCATCTTAATTGGCATTGTACTTGATTGAGTGAGTAGTACGTATTTATCATAGATCGGAATCCATTCCTTCCATTTATGGAAGTAGATAAACGATTCCCTTATTTGTTAATCTAGAAAGCGATCGATAAATGCGAGTTCATATTACAGCGATTAGCTACGGTGAGTTGTATGGATTAATTGATCACTTTAGGGGTTAATGGTAAATAAATATAAGAGGTTACGAAAAGGGTTAGCGGTAACTTCCCGATTTAGAATGAGCGATCTATGGAGGATTAATCTATATGTAATGATTATATCAATGGGCGCTTATTATTATTCTCGTGAGAGATAAATGTAATCTCATAATCGGAGGAGTGCGATCACGGGATTATGGTGGCATATTTCTGTGATTGATTTATCGAATATAATTATTACATTCGTAAGATAATTATTTATTTGATTTATCGAGGCGATTATTAGTCCATGGTCCCAAGCGTGCCTCAATATAGCATAGCTATTCTCGGACGTCGAATCGTAATAATATTAATTTAGTTCTTATTAGAATTTAATTAAAATGATATGTGAATTAATTGTTTAGTGGACTATTAAATTAGTTGGGCTAAATAATTAAATATGTGAAAAAGAAAATTTTCATAATCTTGGCTCAATTTAGTGTGTATAGTTGAAAATGATAGTGACTAGGTCACAATATAATTTTCGGCCATAGCCTTGTTTTAGTAAACAAGAAATTAGTTTTCTTGTGTATTAATAAGACATTGCATAAAATATTTATTGGATAAATATTTATGGTAATAAATAAAGATAAATATTATTCTAGATTTGTTCTAGAATATTATGGGATTATCTTTTATTTATTGGATTTATTTATTTGCAAAATAAAATCTTTGGAGGACAATGATTACTCTCCTATATAAAGAGAGTTCTCTCAAGCCTAATAAAACACATAAATTTCGACTTCCATCTCTTAGAGAGAGGAAGTAAAATTTCGGCCAAGGGGAGTAAGAGGTAAAATCTTGGAGGTTTTCCGGGTAGCATATCGGGAGGATTCGAGACGAGGATTTCCTTCCACCGGGAGTTGCTTGGATCACACGTGCGGAAGATCGTGGTGCTCTTCACACCATCCTTTGTTCTTTCTAATTGCGGTTCTTCTACTTGGATTTTGAGATCCAAGAGGTATGTTCTACAACCCCCTTGTAGAGTAGATCTAGTTATTTTATTACGTGTAATTTATAGATCTAGATCCTTAAATCGCTTCCGTTGCGGATGGTATTACTAACACCACCAACATTCAAATTCAACATCAAAATACAAAACAACCACCAAAATACATATTCATAACTAACAGACAAAGTATACACCAAAATACAAAATGATGACACAAGTACAATGATTTGTTTTCACAATTCCACTATGAACTTTGTTTGGTATTATTTCTTCGATTTCAACATGGGGATCACTGTCTATAATTTGAAGCTTCTTTCTTCTCAGTCTTCTTCTCGGTCTTCTTCTCTTCCTGAATACGCATATCTTCCTTGATTAATTTGTCAACACTTGGCAAGACATATTCTTCATCAAAGTTTGGGCTTTTTGACCATTAACCTACATTATTTAACAGCAATTCTATAATCTAACCATACAACAAAACAAATTATATAACATTGAAAGAAAATTGTTTGGTATATTCACACACCTGTATATCTTCTTTTACACCTTCACTTATTTTCGTCTATATGAGGAATTTGAGATCAAGTATCGACAGGTTACTTGCTCATCTACCTATAGTACATAAACAAGGTTTTAGGACCAACATATGAACACATGCTTTCAAAGAAGTCGAACGTGGTACGTAAAAATCGACCGTGAAAGGAAATGGTAGTATCCATATTTGACTATGTTATAGTGGAACGATGTTGAGTTGTTATTTGGGTATCAATGGAAGTAAATTTCGACTTTTCAACTGTCGAATAAGAATGCAATTTTCGACTTTTAAACTGTTGAAACAATTCTCGACTCTACAACTGTTGAAATGCACGAATTCGACCCCCACAGAGTCGAATTCGTGTACGAGATGTTTAAAACGTTTTTCTATTCATCTTTTGCATATTTATGCTAGCATACTACAACATATCGACTAATACACATGATTATGCTTTCAAAGAACAATAAATTCCAAGCATTAACATGCTCATTACCTTCATTTCCTCTTCTTCTTGCCATATCACTTCATGGGATGTCTCCATTAACAAAACTTCATTGGATGACTCCATAATTGTTAAGAAACTCCTTTTCAACCTTCCAAACCGACAAAATTTGGTTTAAATGGGTTGTCCATAAACTTGATCAAAAATCCTTTTGTTTTGGAATATATGAAAAATAAAAAAAGAAGAGCTACATTAAAATAGTTGGATGATGAAGAAAATGAAAGCTTAAGTGGTGTTTGATAAGAAAGAAATGAAGTAGATGAACAAAGTAGGAATGAAGGAGATGAATGAAAAAGATGATATGTATGAAGATAAGGAAATTTGAGGAATGTGGGATGAAGAAGGGTTTTGGAGGGAAAATTGTTACAATTATATATTTTCAATAGCTAATGGGCTATTGTGTAATTATTTTTAGAAGATTGGAAATATGTAAAATATGTGGTGCCTTAGGTAGGTATGACATTTTCGTAATTATCACTGTGGTGCCACTAAAGGTTTTGAAAAATAGCGTTACAATGTGTGGTGTCAAAGTAGATATTGTTTGGGTGGTGTGGTGCTACTTAATTTGTGGTGCCCAAGTAGATATATCGTGGTGCCATTAACAACACCCTATGACTTATTGGGCTTAGATTTTGATGAACAATGACACACAATCTTGCACGGGCCATAATCTTACGAGGGTTAAAGTAAGGAAGGGTGTGGGGGATAGTGATTTATGACTTTTCTAATGAGGAAAAAATCGAGGGGGCTCGGGATGAGGCCGAGGGAGAGCCCTCATAAATAGAAATGATCCGCATGCAAGTGTCATACTATATTGTGCCATTTGAAGTGCTATTCACGGTGAAAAAAAATCTTCTTAACATACTAGGTTCCAACTATGCTCCTTTAATATAATAAAGTTTAAAAACTGAGTGAAATCTAAACTAAATGAATATATTTTAAAGGTTTTTAAGGCGTAGTTTTTTCTTTTCTTTTTATGCGTGGGATCAGAGGATAATTTGAAAGGGTGGGTTTGCGAATAAACGAGCCTATGGTTGTCGGTGGGTCGGGGAGGCGGGGTCATTTATGAAAATATGTTTTAGAAGGGTTTAGGGTTTCTTAAGAAAAGTTCAGATACTGTACGAAGTATTTGAAATACAGGAAAGCTTTATTTCTGTCCTAGTTGATCCCGATTCGACATTAGAAGTATATTGATTACCTCTACTAGGAGAGAACGACTCAAACCAAAACTGTGAAAACCCAGAAATGTACATACCCAATTGAGATGTGTAATCCGAGTGGTGGACGTAAGCAACCGCTAAGAAAGCCAGCAAGCAAGGTGAGATGTAATTTCCACGGATAACGGATCACAAGGCTCCATAGAATCGTCATATTTTTCTCTTATTAAAGCAATTAATGACTCAGGATTGGGGGTAAGTAAGGGTAGGGGAGAGGTGTTAGGGGAGGCAAGCAGATAATGGACGCTTGTACGAGTAAGTAGGACATGGGTTGTAGTGATTCATTCATCTTTATCTAATTTCGAGTCGTTTTAGGTTTTTTAGGACGTGGTTTAATTTTCCTAGGGGATAAGTTGTGTGGCAACTGGCAAGGGTTGGGATAAACTAAGCATGATGTGCTGGTGGGTTAGGGTATAGGTTCAGGCTGATTTATGATTTGTTATGAAAAAAATTGAAGGAAACATGCATTTTTCTTACATATTTTGTTTTTCTTTTGAAGTCAAAAGTAATATCTCTTTCACGAGTTATTTGTTTAAAATGTGTTTTTTTAGACAACCAACGTAATGTGCCTATATAACTCTTTATCCAAATTCTATACGATACAACATTTCATCCAAGCCTTAATATTACCATTTTCATACAATCATATTCTAATTTCTTATGTTTATATTTATACTTTTATCCGTGCATCGCACGAGTTTATCCAGGAAAATGATTTGAATGTAGTAAAAATACTTTTTTTTTTGAAAACTGAAAATGGTAAATACTTGAATCAGTAAATTCCTTCATATTGCGGTAGACATAGAGTGTGGTTTACCTTTAAATACATATCTTCTTAATAAATTCTCAGATTGTGTTTGAGTATGCAGAAAAAAGATGTTAAGAATAGAAATGATTATCTTTTTTTTGAAATGAGTATTGATTATCAAATACTACAATTTTTTTTCACCGAAGCATGTTTGGTTATCATGAAAAAAATGTAATCGATTTTTTTTGGAGGAAAGAATATAATCAGATTTTATGAGTGAAATTTTATTGAGTATATTATTTTTGGAACAAAAAATAATTTTTTTTTACAAGATAATGTGAAAAATGGTACGATTATGCAAATCATGCTCCTAATATGAAGAAAAATAAGTGGTGGAATTTTTTTTCCTATTCTCTATGAAATTTTCTTTACGGTAGGCAAAGAATTGAAATCAGTGAATATAATCATTTTTGAAGAAAAGTTGATAAGTTTAGAAAAAACACTTTTCTTTTCCCAAACAACGAGACACGCATCTAAATTGAGAAAAGAAATACTCCATCCGTCCCATAATATAAGACCTTTTGGTTATTTCACACAGTTTAAGAAAACATAATAAACTAGCCTAAAAACCCGTGCATCATCATTGCGGGTATATGTTCAATGATAAGTTAATCATGACACACAATGGTTAATACAATTATAAAATGAGATAAACACATAAATACGAATTATTAATAAAAAACATGTAGAATGTAAAAACATTTTGATATACATGATTATATACAACACCAAATTAATGTTATCACATGATATTCGATGAAGTAAATAATATTGCGACATACATGTGATGTGCATAAAATTACAAAGCGGTTCAGGCTTTGGCAAAAATATTCAACATAAAAAAGAAAAGAAAAGGATGCATGAAATGAAAAAAAGTATATCCATTTAGCATATATAACATGTTCTTTGATTACATTATCGTAAGAGGCCTCAATTTTGTACTAATTATAAATTATCATCCCAAAGAGAGAAGGATAAACAAATAACCGAAAAAATAATAATAATAAAAGAATTTCAAGCTCTATAACTGCATTACAACTCCCATACCAAAATCCTTCGATTAGAGGAGCTCTGAAAAAAATAATCACTATCACGATACACACAAAAAGTAAGTCAAACGAAAATTTCAACAGAAAATAATCACTATCACGATACACACAAAAAGCAAGTCAAACGAAAATTTCAACAGTTGCTTTGGAGATGAGTGTATGAATCCTTACCGCACCATATAAATGGATGAGACATCTTCCGCTCCGATTAGTAAAGAAAATTCACCGAGTTTGATTTGATCATAAAAAAATATGTTTTTTTTTTTAGAAGAAGATGATCTGCAATTTTGTCTCATCAAATAAATCGTTTTCCTGAACTCACATTATAGGACTTTTGGGAAGTTCGAATTGATTTAATAGGGATGAATAGGTTTTCAAAATCGGCACAATTTTGATAGTTGCTGAACAAAAGGTTAAAGTGTTTGGGATTATGAATTATGAGAGAAAAATATGGAGTTTATGGATTTTTTAGGGATTTAATGGCGCACTAAATTTCGCATAAGTTTTGGATTGACAATGAAACCATTGATTTGGAACGTGCGGATTTTTTTTTCCACGAAGAATGAATTTCAAACATTAATGTGACAATTATTTCTTACTAATTGCAACCATTAATGTCACAGTATTTTATTTTTTTTTTTTTGATTTTTTATCTTTTATGGCTATCAATGTGTCGTGTTAATGTGGATTTGGGTCGGGTTAGATGCGGGTAATCGGGTAATTAATTTTACACACCTTCGAAAACATATTAATACTAGCCTAAATACCCGTGCATCATGCACGGGGTGACATAAAATTGAGAAATCAAAGAGTTTTTATAATACGGCTGTTATAGTAAAATTGTATCAAATGAAATGCATCAAATTCTTTTTTCTTCTTTCTTTTTCACATAATACACACGCGTACTATATAAAATAGACTAAAATAAAATGAGATAAAAAGTATCATTTGATATAATTTTTTACGATGGTTGTATTCTAAAAAAATCACATCAAATAAGTTCTGAGGACTCTCCAAATAAATCTTAAAATCAAAAGCTATGACACTTGAATACACCGAAAATTTAAAATGCATTAAAAATTGCGACATCAAATAAATACAATGTCATACAATTCAATATCTCCCGTGCGTAGCAAGTGAAAAAGCAATGATATATGGAACTTCATATCACACAATTTATCCACAAATCAATATTTTATGAATATTTGAGAAAATACAAACAACTATTTTCTCATGTAATTTGTAGGCTGCTGATGACAATTTGACCAGCTGAAGTTCTAGCACCGTCACCACGTGTGACATCAATCCATTCAAAAAAAAAAAAAAAAATCTGCACGAAAGGGTTTTCTTTAATGTTTTTCTTTAAATAAAGTAAATTGAATTCACTCGATTGGAAAATAATTTTATCAGTATCAAGCAAGATAAAATAAATGGGTCCGAAAGACAATGATATGCATTCAAATTTTATTAGTGTTATTTTTTCGGTCCAATTGGTTGGATCTGCAATAAAACTTTTAGTGGAATAAACAAATGATTCTTGATCGTAAGAAATTCTTTTTTAATGGAATAGATGGGTCCAAATGAATAAATGAAATGCATTCAAATTTTAATTTTTGGAACAATGATTTTTCTAACTCACACATTAAATTGGGATTTTTGGAATAAATAAATGATTGCTCAATCTTAACAATATTTTTTTTGGAATAAATGGGTCAAAATGAATAAATGAAATGCATTCAAATTTTAAAATTTGGAACAATGATTTTGGCAAATCACGCATTAAATTGAAATGCAATAAAATTTTAGTGGAATAAATAAATGATTGTTCGATCTTAAGAAATTTTTTTAGTAGAATAAATCGGTCAAAATGAATAAATGAAATGCATTCAAATTTTAATTTTTGGAACAATGATTTTTGTAAATCACACATTAAATACATTACATCTATATAATGATTTGTGTGAATCACACATTAAATACATTGCATTAATTATTTTGTTAGTGAAATAAATGGGTGAAATGAATAATTGAAATGCCGGGAATGATTAAATAAGTTGTGTTTTTTTTTTATATTTCTTTTTGACCGTGTAATTTTTTATGAAGAAATGGTAATCTACATGGTAATAAAAATGCAAGCTGAAGTATATGTACATGTACACTATTGCATTCAAATTTTGATTTTTGAAACAATGATTTTTATAAATCACGCATTAAATAATGATATGTATCGAGGAAATGATAAGTTGTGTTTGTCTTTTATATATTACTTGCCCCAAGAAATGACAATGCACATGGTAATAAAAATGCAAATGAAGTATGTACATGTACATTATTTGTGTAGTAATTTGAGTTTTGTACACATTTTGAAGGTTGATGGAATATAAAAATTAGTATCAAAGCCTGCAACCACATAAAAAAATCATAAGTCAATCCAATTATAGATTATGATATATAAATGTAATGTGATGTATATAAATTCAAAATATATAATCTATCTATATATATAATCTGAATATTTCATTTTGTGTAGTAATTTGAGTTTTGTACTTGTTTTGAAGGTTGATGGAATATAAAAATTAGTATCAAAATCTGCAACCATGATAAAAATGCATAAAGTCAATCAGGTATAGAGTAGGATAAATGTAATGTGATGTATATAACTTCAAAATATATAATCTATCTATATAATCCTAAATATTTTATATACATTTTGAATGTGCATTACATAGCTCGAAATCTATTGTGTAATAAAATAATCATTCAAATTAGTATATAAATGGTGTGTAGTTGAAAGAATGCAAAACTTACTTGATTGTCTGCACGGAATTGGTTTTGAAGGCATAAGATTTTTGATGAGTATGGAATTGGTGTAGGTGATGGTGTTGTATCTAGGTAGAATCGGTTTCAATTTTAATTTGACACATTTTTTAAAAGTGTAGGAGAATAAATGCAAATTGCAAATACTTGATTTTAGGAATCAATGTTATGGTTTTAGCCATATTACGTTTATTTCCTTTCCTTTTTAGTTAATAATCAAATCAATTGCATCAGCATATACAGTGGGTTTGGGTCGGGTTGAATGCGGGTTTGCGGGTAATTGATTTAACATACCTTTGAAAACATATATAGATATAGATATAGATATAGATTTGTGTGAATCACACATTAAATACATTGCATTAATTATTTTGTTAGTGAAATAAATGGGTCGAAATGAATAATTGAAATGCCGGGAATGATTAAATAAGTTGTGTTTTTTTTATATTTCTTTTTGACCGTGTAATTTTTTTTATGAAGAAATGGTAATCTACATGGTAATAAAAAAAATGCAACTGAAGTATATGTACATGTACACTATTGCATTCAAATTTTGATTTTTGGAACAATGTTTTTTATAAATCACACATTAAATAATGATATGTATCTGAGGAAATGATAAGTTGTGTTTGTCTTTTATATATTACTTGCCCCAAGAAATGACAATGCACATGGTAATAAAAAATGCAACTGAAGTATGTACATGTACATTATTTGTGTAGTAATTTGAGTTTTGTACCTGTTTTGAAGGTTGATGGAATATAAAAATTAGTATCCAAAGCCTGCAACCACAATAAAAAAATGCATAAGTCAATCCAGTATAGATTATGATATATAAATGTAATGTGATGTATATAAATTCAAAATATATAATCTATCTATATATATAATCCTGAATATTTCATTTGTGTAGTAATTTGAGTTTTGTACCTGTTTTGAAGGTTGATGGAATATAAAAATTAGTATCCAAAATCTGCAACCACAATAAAAAATGCATAGGTCAATCCAGTATAGAGTAGGATAAATGTAATGTGATGTATATAACTTCAAAATATATAATCTATCTATATAATCCTAAATATTTTTATCTGTTTTGAATGTGTATTACATAGCTCGAAATCTATTGTGTAATAAAATAATCATTCAAATTAGTATATAAATGGTGTGTAGTTGAAAGAATGCAAAACTTACTTGATTGTCTGCACGGAATTGGTTTTGAAGGCATAAGATTTCTGATGAGTATGAAATTGGTGTAGGTGATGGTGTTGTATCTAGGTAGAATCGGTTTCAATTCTAATTTGGCACATTTTTTAAAAGTGTAGGAGAATAAATGCAAATTGCAAATACTTGATTTTAGGAATCAATGTTATGGTTTTAGCCATATTACGTTTATTTCCTTTCCTTTTTAGTTAATAATCAAATCAATTGCATCAGCATATACAGTGGGTTTGGGTCGGGTTGAATGCGGGTTTGCGGGTAATTGATTTAACATACCTTTGAAAACATATATAGATATAGATAATCTATATATAATATATAGAGGAGTGAAGTTAACCCAATTACCCAATTGACCCGCTCTAGACCCGACCCAAACCCGTATAATATGAAGAAAAAAAAACCTACCATATTTATAGACAATAAATTCGACCACAATTAAATAACAAAAATAATTACAAAAAAAAACCTACCATAATTACCTATCAAAATTTGATTGAGGCTTTTTTAAAAGGGAAGAAAATCATCTTCATTCCTAGAAATTATATATGTGAGTGGAGGTTCCAAAGCACTTGCAGTATGATTTACTTTTTTGTAATTTTCTCCATTTCCACTTATACATTTAACATATTTATTCTATGATCATCCTAGGAGGTGTGAATACACAAGGTATGAGAAATATATTTACAAATTGATTTCCTTCGAACTTTGATTTTGGATTTTTGAATTCATGGTCTTCGTTTCTCGCTTGACCATTCGTTTTTCATGTTTTTCTTTTGTCGATTTTAAGCAACTTTTCACATTTTGGGCAATTGGTGGCAGATGAACGTGAGAAGCTCGAGAAAAGTACACTCCGTGTTGAATAAAATCTAGGAAACATTTGGTTGACGGTATGATTCATGTTTAAATTCAATTTATTTTCTACGTTGAATTGAATGTTTTAAATGTCTTTCAATTGATATGATTTTCATTTAAAATTCAAATCAAATGCAACTACAAATCACAAATTTATGTGTCAGTCTTCGTATTTTACAACCTTTTTCCATTTCTTCATTTTGAAAAGAAAAAAAAAAACGTTCTACCTGACCTATGGTGTAAAATACGATTGGTTTGTATTCTGGATTTTTTTTGTTTTCTTTTCGCTGTGTTTTTTTTATGGATTGAATTATGTTTTGCTTTGAATATTTTCTTCAGCATATATTTCTTGACCAAATTGACAAACCCGTCAACCATAAGAAGAAATTGTCTGGTGAGATCTCACTTTCTTTTATTTTATCGACTTATTAAGTTCTTTCAATTTTTGTTTATTATTTTTTGTTTTGAACTACATTCTTTCTTTCATATTTGTTGTCTTTTGAATGTTTTTGACATCATATTGATAACCAATTTGGCAAAAATCATGAGCCATTCAATCGATGATGCTTTAAATTTAGAAGTAATGTCTCATTAAAATATTCAAAAAAATATTAATTTAATTTTACCAATAAATGCAAAATATTCTAACATTAAATTAAATTTTGAAATATATCTAAACTCAAACATGTAATTTAACACGAAATATTCAGACATTAAATTCACCCCCTACAAATTAGACAACTCAATTAATGCTGAATATTATTAGATTAAATTTCGTTTTTAAAAATAATTATATTCAAATTCGCTAATTAATGCAAATATTTTTACATTTATATCATCTCCGGAAAATTAGCCGCCTCATTTAATTCCAAATTTTCGAACTTTTA
This sequence comes from Gentiana macrophylla, assembly GCA_026214975.1. Taxonomy (NCBI): domain Eukaryota; kingdom Viridiplantae; phylum Streptophyta; class Magnoliopsida; order Gentianales; family Gentianaceae; genus Gentiana; species Gentiana macrophylla. Next base: position 93,619,725 of record CM047811.1, read on the forward strand.
ATTATTTTTTTAACATTCAACCTATTTTTATTTATCATTTTTTAATTAATTTTGACCCGTTTTCTTTTTGCATGTTTATGTCATTTAATGAAAAATATTATCACATTAAATACATCATTATAAATTAGCAACCATAATTATGCCAAATATTCTTTCATATTAAAAGTTCAAAAATAACTAATTAGCCACCATAATTAATACCAAATCTTACATATTAAATTCATCTTATTTCCCTATCTCATTTCACATTAAAAAATAAATAAATTCAAAAAACATACCAAAATTATAGGGAATATATTCGGCTCACATTCTTCAAATTTTCAAAATAACCTACAATAATTATAAAATTCGCCTACCGTAATTAAAAAAAAATTAGAAAAACCATTTATAATTTGATTCTCCTAATAAAAATAGTGAATAAATTCGGCCCTAATTAGAAAAATCATTTAAAATTTGATTATACTAATAAAAATAGGGAATAAATTCGGCTCAAATTCTTCTAATTTTTTTTAAAAAAAACATACCATGATTATAAAATTCGCCTACCCTAATTAGAAAAATATTTAAAATTTATTCTCCTAATAAAATAGGGAATAAATTCGGCCCTAATTAGAAAAATCATTTAAAATTTGATTCTCCTAGGAATAAATTCGGCTCACATTAATGCTAAATATTTTATATTAAATTTTGTTTTTAAAAATAATTATATTCAAATTCTCTAATTAATACAAATATTATTACATTTATGTCAACTCTGGCAATGAGCTAATTATAATATTTAAAAAATTATAAATTTAATTTTATCAATTAATGAATAATATTCTAATATTAAATTACATTTAAAAGAAATATATAAACTCAAATATTCCATTTAATGCGAAGCGTGCAGACATTAAGTACATCCTTATAAATTAATAATAAATAATTTCACATTAAATACATTTCTATAAATTATTCTTCCCAATCAATTACAAATATATTGAATTTATGTCATTTAATACGAAATATCACCTTAAATTATAATGTTTCAAAAATGATATATTCGATTTTACCAATCAATGCATAATATTCTTCGACTAAATAATACAACGTAATCGAAGAATATTAAATTTATGGCATTTAAAGTGAAATATTTTTGCATTAAATTATAATATTTGAAAATGATAATTCGATTTTACCAATTAATGCAATATATTCTAACATCAAATTACATTTTAAAAAATATCTAATCTCAAATATGTCATTTAATGAGCCACCTCAATTAATGCCAAATATTCTTACATTAAATTAAGGTTTAAAAAATAATTATATTTAAATTTACCAATTAATACAAAATATTCTTACATTAATGTTATACCTACAAATTATATGTCCTATTATAGTACGTTTTGAAAAATAACTAATATCAACGATGCTAATTAATACGAGATATTCTTAGATTATGTCATCCTCTACAAATTATTTTTTAGGAACCCTACAAATTAGCTACCTCATTTAATTTCAAATATTTTTACATTAAATTATATTTTAAAATAACTATATTCAAGGTTGCCAATTAATTCAAAATATTCTTACATTAAAGTCATTCCCCGTAAATTAGCCACTCCGTTTAATGTCAAATATTCATACAATCGTTATATTTTCAAGAATAACTTAATTCAAATGTTTGCGCTGTAGTGCGAATATTTTTAGATAAAATAAATATGTCATTTGATGTGAAATATTCTTACATTAAATTACATTTTAAAAAAAAAACAATTTAAATATGCCAAATGAAAATAATCCTCTAAAACTATTTAAAATTATTTATAATTATATAGAACATAAATAAATTCAAATATGTTAAAAAAAAATCATTATGTACAAGTAAGAGTCCTTAATTGATACAGAATATTCAGAAATTAAATCATATTTTGAAAAATAACTAAATTCAAATATGTTCATTAATACGATATATTTTTAGATTAGATCATCCCCAAGGAATTAGTCACCTCATTTAATGCTTAGGTAGGTAAGGTATGTAGGAAACGTATCTGAATAAGGTGGGGTGGTGGGTAAGACATGGTATGATGGGGTGGTGGGTAGGGTATGGTATGGTGGTGGGTAAGGTATGGTAGGGTGGAGTGGTGGGTAGGGTAGGGTGGGATGGTGGTGGGTAAGGTAGGGTAGGGTAAGGTAAGGGGTGGTAGTGGGTAAGGTATGGTAGGGTAAGTAGGGTGAAGTGGTGGGTAAGGTAGCATTGGTAGGGTAAGGTAGGTTGGGGTAGTGGGTAAGGTAAGGTATGGCAGTGTGGTGGGCAAGATATGGTAGAGTCAAATGGTGGGTAGGGTAGGGTAAGGGTGGGAAGGGTTTGGTAGGGTAAGGTGAAGTGGTGTGTAAGGTAGGGTGGGTATGGTAGGGTAGGGTAGAGTAGAGTAGGGTTGGGTGGTGGGTATGGTACAATAGGGTTATAGGTAGGGTCGGGTAGATAAGGGTGGGGTGGTGGGTAAGGTAGGTCGGTATGATGGGTAAGGTAGGGTAGGGAAGGGGTGGGTGATAGTGGAGTATAGTAGGTAATGGGTTAGGTAGGTAGGATGTCGAGGTTAATATATGGTGATGTAGGGTAGGGTAGGATAGTGTGGTAGGTAGGGTATGGTAGCGTTGGGTGGGGCGGGAAGAGAGGTAGGGTGCAATGGGGTATGGCATAGGGCTACCCACCCCTTCGCTTTTATCCTACATCATACGTGCCCGTGCAATGCACGGGTTATTGACTAGTATAATATATAGATGAGTTTGTTTTTAATATTTCAATGCAAAATATTGCATTATTTTCTGGGACGGGCTAATAATATTACATTGTTTAGTGTGAAAGTGAAAATAATGCATTTAATATTGTATTGTTTTGTGAAAAAGATTTATATTTTGGGACACCACTAAAAAGACAAAAAGACGTATATTACGGGACGAAATGAGTATAATTTTTTCTTTTCTCATCATATTTCTCCATACCAAATACACCATAATGTATCATGACTCGTTATGATATAAGTTCGATAAGAAAAAATAAAAAAAATAAAAGTAAGTTTTCAATCTATCATTAATTAATAACAAAAAATTCGGTGCTGTAAAAAAGGAAAAGAGAAAAATAAATAAAAGAGAAAAAAAATTCAACTTCCATGAAAACCTAAACACGAACTGCTCAAAACCTTAACGAGAAATACTCCTGCACTTGCTCCAAACCTGTAGATATTAGAATAACGATAAACACACAAAACAAAAAGGAATCAGAAGAAGTTTTCTCTCTCCTTCTCTTCCAGAAAGAAGGTACCTTTGCAACATTAAAGTTTCAATCTTGATTTTCTTTCCAGTTGAACAACTTGTAATTTTTTGCATGAATATGATTTTACTTTGGTAGATATTAACTGATATTTACCCTAAAAAATTGATATTTTCTTTGCTTTGTTGTAGTTCTTTTTTCCTGGGTTAGTTTGGGATGATATATAGTTATTGATGGGGAAAGGCAGGCCAAGGGCTGTGGAAAAGGGTGTGTTAGGAGGGCCTAGCACAAATGTATCAACAAGTGGATCATTGAATATACCATCAGGGCCTGTGTATTATCCAACCGAGGATGAATTTAGGGACCCTTTAGATTTTATAGATAAGATCAGGCCAGAGGCAGAGAAATACGGGATTTGTAAAATTGTCCCTCCTAAAAGTTGGAAACCCCCATTTTGTTTGGATTTGAATACATTCACTTTTCCCACAAAAACACAAGCCATACATCAGTTGCAAGGTCGTTGTGCATCTTGTGATCCCAAGACTTTTGAATTAGAGTACTATAGGTTTTAGAGGAGCATTGTGGTAGAAAGACAAAAAGAAGGTTGTTTTTGAAGGGGATGACCTAGATTTATGTAGGCTCTTCAATACCGTGAAAGCGATTTGGAGGGTGCGACATGGTTGCTGAAAATAAAAAGTGGGGGAAGTTTACGGTTTGTGCGCTGTGTGGAAGATCACAGAGTGTGCCAAGCATGTTTTAAGCCAATTGTATTGCGAACATTTGTGTGATTATGAGGAGTATTATAATAAACTGAACAAGGCTGTGGATAAAAAGTGCAAGAGGGGGAAGAAAAATTCAACAGAAGTTGTTTCCACTTTCAAACGTAGACGAAAAAACGCAGAAGGTGATAGCATTGAGAAGCAAAAGCTAGAGGTAGAAGAAAGGGATCAAATATGTGAACAATGCAATAGTGGGTTGCATGGGGAAGTCATGCTCCTGTGTGACCGGTGTAACAAGGGCTGGCATATTTATTGCTTGTCACCACCTTTAAAGCAAATCCCACCTGGTAACTGGTATTGCTTAGAGTGCTTGAATTCTGAGAAGGATAGCTTTGGGTTTGTACCTGGTAAAGAATTTTCCTGGAAGCTTTCAGGCGTGTTGCTGAAGCAGAACCAAAAGAAATGGTTTGGGTCGGCATCTACCTCACGTGTGCAGTTGGAGAAAAAATTTTGGGAGATAGTTGAGGGATCTGCTGGCAAGGTTGAAGTTATGTATGGTAGTGATTTGGATACTTCGGTTTACGGAAGTGGGTTTCCAAGAGTAAATGACCAGAAGCCATCCTCAATCGATAACGAGGTGTGGAATGAGTATAGTTCTAGCCCTTGGAATGTCAACAATTTACCCAAAGTACCTGGTTCAGTGCTTCGAGCTGTGAATCATGAGATTGCTGGTGTCATGGTACCATGGCTGTATATGGGGATGCTGTTCTCATCATTCTGCTGGCATTTTGAGGATCACTGCTTTTACTCAATGAATTACCATCATTGGTGAGACTTCTGTTGAGCCTTGTAGTATAGAAGCTTTATCTTTTTTCACTTTTGCAATGATTTTCTCCTTGACACATTGTTCTGTCCGTTTTGGTGATGATTGGCATTTTCATTACTAACATTCATTTTTGTGACTTTTGGAAGCACGCAACTGATATCTGTGATGTTCAAAATGTTGAATGTCATACTGCTGTATATGACCTGCTAACTGCAAGTAATAAAATGCTCCTGTTGAGTGGGCCTTTACAAATGTCGATTAGTGACCATCCATTCATTTAGTTTGTGAACTTATGATTTTTTTGTTGAACTGTCTAGTCTGTAACATGTTACTGCTGATTTTAAGCTTACATGATACAGATTAAACCTGATGAGTTAAAACTTAGATACTATGTGAAGCAGGAGCGTGAGAGTGAGGACATCAAAGCACCGAGTTCTTATCCTTTAGTTCACTTTTTGCGATAATTTGCGTTATTGAGGTTGAGAAGCATGCTGGACTGCTTTTGCAGCATAAATTAAATGATTTTTATATTTATTTTTAAGTAAATGAATTTTAAACCACAAGAAAACATAGGTGACTGTGGATGGACTTAATAGAGCGTTTGGTTGCTGTTAGTCGTTATCTTGTTCTTGTACATGCACTCTTGCCTTCTTGTGCATAGCAAGTTGAATAATGAAGTTATGCTCACCAACAATTTGTGTAGTAGCTGTTGTTGCCTCTTTTTTGGTGCCGTTCCTCATGAAAAAGCTCTGCTGGTTTATACGCACTCTCAAATATATCTTTTGCTCTTTGCAACAGTTATCTTGTTTTGTATCCAATTTGACTGATACCGAGTAATTCTTGTAGGGGAGAACCAAAATGCTGGTATAGTGTTCCTGGCAGTGAAGCAGATGCTTTCGAAAAGGTAGAAGCTGATTTATTTACCTCGTATAAAGCTTGTATGCTACTTCTCTTACACTCAAGTTGCTTACATTGATGGATTGATACTTCTCTAGAACATCGTGTGGAGTCCTCCCCTGGTGGCTAGATTTGTGTGTGTATGTGGACATAGTTTGAATTGTCGTGTAGAGTTTTGCCCTTTCTTTATCTTACATTAACATCCTGCGATTTATCTAATCTGAAATGGCTAAAAAGTGCTTGTCGCAAGAAGCGGTAAACTGTTTATTGTTTGGAACCTAGTTATTAGCGATTTTAATACGATGACTTGCATTTACATACATACATATACTAAGTTTTTCAATCACCAAGTGTTTATCTCAGTATCAACTTGTTTGAAACAGTATTTGATGGAATTTAGGATGGGGTATCAATGGGTTTTATAGTCAGATCATGCTACATCCGTGGTTTTATCATTCTGCAGGTTATGCGCAGCAGTCTCCCTGATCTTTTCGATGCACAACCGGATTTGTTATTCCAGCTCGTCACCATGCTGAATCCTAGCGTCTTGCAAGAAAATGGTGTTCCTGTTTACAGTGTACTACAGGTAGGGCCTTAAGAGATATAGTTATCAAGTATATCAGATATTGTTATCAAGTATATCTGGATTTCCTCCTGAATTCTCTGGTTCGATGTAGTTCTTGTCTTTTTTTATTGCATAAAGTGAATGGATGGACATTTTGTGAATAGTATTCGATAAATTGGACGTAAGTATAGTTTTCCGGTCCCACCAAATGCTCATATCTAAGGGAATGCATGTCTATCCATGAACATCTCCATAATCTCGAAGAATCCTTTCATATACCTGTATTGGTTAAACATTATCTGCTGATTTTTGCAATTGTGTAGTTTCTTATTTTATATTGCGTTAGAAAGATTTTAGGAACTTTGAACAAGTTATCCTCCTTGGCATTTTGACTTTCAAAAAGAAGCCCCAAGGCATTATAAGGAGATGTCTCGTGACTTCTGTTTATACGAGCTGTGTAAAAGAGACATATATGCTATTCATAGATATGTACATTATTTTAGTGATCATGGAACTTCAGGTTACTCAAATATTTTCCTTCGGTGGTTGTGCTTGAAGTGCGTATTGGTGTCCAATTTTCTATTTTTGTTTTAATATGAAATGGAATATGTCTATTAAGTGGGAAAATGCTCCTGGCGGAAATCTAATCTAGGAATGAATGTCATTGCTTTGGAAGATACTCCTGGAGAAAGTGTAATAACCCCGGAGTGAGAGTTTGCCCCATTTTTATTAATTTTTTATTTTATTATTTTCTTGCCTCTCCTCCTTCCAGGGGGGACGGTTTTGGAGGTATGCTTTTCATAAATCACATCATTGTTCATATGTGTTGATTCAAAGGTTAATGACCTCTAAATGTGAGTATGAGCTGTTATTTATGAGAAATTGAATTCTTGTAAATGGGATTGCGTAGAGTTTGTGAATCATTATTTCCGAAAGTGAACAGATGCATATACCTTTTGCATTGTTTAATTATGTATATATGTGGGTACTTATATACCAACGGTTAATATTGGTAAAGACTTGGTGGTGTTCCGTTTGATAGCCACTTTTCACTTTGTGCAACATAATTTTATCCTACTTTCTTTTTCAATAGCATTCTTTTTTCCATTCAATCTATATTTTCATTTTGGAATTTTCTTAAGTGGATGAAGTAAATTATTGAATCTTTCTTGTGTTGTGCCAAAACATCTGAAAAGGCTTGCTTAGGTTCTGTTGTTTTCCATTTTCCATTTTCCAGGGTTTCAGTATTGTCTTCTTATAATTAACCCTCTTCATAAATGAATTATTAATTTCAGGGGAGAAAAATCTGAAAACTGTATGTAATTTTAATATTGAGTATCAGTAGAAAGGAATTTGAATTAATCTTCATAGAGTTCCAGTGTGGAATTTAAAGAACGCTGTGGTTTTTGTATGTCTTATTTGTTATTTGCTTTTCTTTAGGAGCCTGGGAATTTTATCATTACTTTCCCCAGATCTTATCATGGAGGATTCAACCTTGGTAAGAAACTAATGCTTTGATTAGACAAGCTCTTCAATTGTCTTGAATGTTACCCTTTTATGCCAAGGGATTCTGAATCCTACATGCCTTTTAAAACAACAGGTTTAAATTGTGCTGAGGCGGTCAATTTCGCTCCTGCTGATTGGTTACCTCACGGTGGTTTTGGAGCAGAGCTGTATCAACTTTATCGCAAACCTGCTGTTTTGTCCCATGAGGAGCTTCTTTGTGTGATAGCAAAGGTCTGATTCATTCTTTGTTTCTTATGCCTACCTGTCTAACTTTCACTGTTTTTTGTCACCTTTTTGAACTGCTTTTACTGCATCTTGTATCCAATCTGCTTTGTTTTAGCATCAAAATGCTTTATTTTTACTTATATAACATGTATAAACTTTATATGCTATATGAATGTGATTCAGGTACAGTAGGAATGGATGTTGGAGTGTTGACGTCAGTGTTTTCTTATTCTGATGATTCAGATAGTTTAGTTTTTTATTTTATTTTAAATCTAACGTGCTGAAACTGCATTTGATTTCTGTAGTTTTTTTTTCCCTACTACTATGCCTGGAGATCTCTTTTGCAGTTTTCTGCTGTGGTTCTGTCTTGATTGATTGATCCAGAGCTTTACTTACGTTGGCTTTTCTTTCTGCTGATGTTTCTTCCAGAGCGAATTTAGCAGTAAAACGTCATGCTACTTGAGAAAAGAATTGCTTCGGACGTATAACAAGGAAAAAACTTGGAGGAGAAGCTTTGGAGGCATGGGATTATCGTTCTTCTCCTTGCCACCCAAAAAGATCCAGAACATGTTGGTAGTGAAGAGGTTTGCTTCTGGCTTGTGTGCTAATTTTTGTATGCTTCAAGTTCATTGTTTTGCATGCTTATTCTTTGACTGTAGCTATTGCCGGAGCAATTTTCTTTGGCATTAGCAAACTTGCTCAATAGTGATGCTATTGCCAGAGATTTTTTTAATGCTGTTGAAATATATAAAATGTTAATTATCTACCTCCCTATCCTTAAGCTTTTGGGAGAGATGGTAACTCAACATGGTATTAGAGCGAGGGAGGTCTTGAGTTTAAACCCCGCTCCAAGCAGTCTTTCCAAACAAAAAAAAGCAGTCTTCCCAAACAAAAACTAAAAAATGTAGTGTTGGGCCTCTCTAAAAAAATATAATAGGCCCACACTTGAGGGGCGTGTTGAAATATATAAATTGTTAATTATTTACCTCCCATCAGCTTAAGTTTTTTTGGAGAGATGGTAACTCAACAAATGCTAAAGTAATTTGCCATAGCTTTAGCTTGTTTGCTCCGGCAATAGCCCTAGGCTTATTTATAACTTTCTTCAGAGTTCAGTTTTCAGCAGTATGGTTTTTGTACGACCATTGTTGATAGATTTGATCATTTTGCCTTTTGCAGGATCCAATATCGTCATATGTCAGCAGTTTCTCTACCTCTCAGCTGTTGCTTGCCACTGTAGACCGTCAGCTTTTGTCTGTTTGGAGGTGAGTGACTTTGATTTTCGACTGGGCTTAAAATAAGGAAAAGCACCTAAATAGGTTCTTTTTTATTTTCATAATTTTATCGTTGAATGCTAAGAATAGATTGATGGAAAGTCGAGTTTTCTTTACTAAGATCGATGAAGAAAAACATGTGCTACTTCTCTTTTTGTATATGTATTCGAACCGAATGCTTGTTTGTTTATGGGTAAGCTTCTTGGGGATATTCTTTTCCAGTTTTCACTCTGCATTGATGAACACTCTGTAAACAAAACTCTGAAATTAATCCTTTTGTTCTTCAATTACAAAGAAATTAGCCTTATTCCCATTCGATGAAGTCAGCTACATGGATATATAAAATGTGGTCCTTTTTGATGGCTAAAATGTTTAGATAGGAACTTGAGATAGTATAGGAGGGTACACATAGTTTCACCATCTTGGTGAATTATAGAACACTCTAGATGGTCGGTGACGAGGTTAGGAAGTGTTTTCCTTGAACATTTGAGTTATGCTTCTCTAAATTTGAGCTGGTATGAAGTAATGTAACGGTCCTTTTTCCGCTAGCTTGTACATCAGTATCTTGTACTGCAAATTTTTCGTCGTTTGCCACCTCCTACACTTTGATATTTGACTCTATCTTGACAATCATAATATCATGAGTCATATTTCTTGTGATTCTCTCATGTTTATGGAATAAAAAGTAAATTCATTAGCTTCCACATTTGATCATCCAAATAATGATGAATATGCTAACTTTCAGCTTCTTTCTTGCATTTGTAGTACTGCCTAATACTAAAATATCTTTATGTTGCAGCATTGGGAACACCTTTGTGAGTGCAAGCCTAAAAAGCACCGTCTCCTCTATCGTCAAACTTTAGCAGAATTGGATAATCTCGTCCTTATGACTGGGGAAAATAACAGTGATAACTTCTGCGAAAATTCACAGAGTCAGCTTTCCTCTTCTATGGCGACTGATGATATGTCAAGAAAGGTTGGACTATTTCATTTTCCTTTTTTAGTCTACATTCCCGTAACTGAAATTTGGCTATTTATGATGGATTTATTCTTTTTTAATGAACTCCCCCCCCCCCCTCCTCCTTCACCCCTTCCTTTTTTCCCCCTTCTTCTAGTGTTTAGATGGGAAGTAAGATGCTCAAAAAATTCCTTTTGAGTACTCTCTCTGTCCCAGAATAAGTGTCATTCTAGCAATTTGCACATAGATTAAGAAAAACTTTAAAAAGACTTATCTACCCTCATTTAAAGTTTGGGTTTTTTTCTTTCTCTTCCCTTTTAACATCCCACTTTTCTCTTCCCTTTTAACAATCCACTTTTCTCTTTCCTCTTAATTAGAGAGTAGTAAATAAGAGTAATTTTGGGATGAAAACAACTAGTCAAAGTGACACTTATTTGGACGGAGTACATGATTATAAGTTTAGTTTTCTTCTAGAAGAAATGGGCTTTTAGCCACTTTATCTAAGTAGACTACTTTCTTTTATAATTGGAAACACTTATCTGTTTCTTGCAAATTGTACTGGTTCCCCCCCTCTATAAGTTGCCTATTTTAGCTGATAATGTTATTATAAAAACACATTTTTTGGTTGGAATGATGTAGAAGACCTTCAGTAAACACAAATTGTCTGATAAAATTGAGTGGATTACTGGATTTTGGAATCCTAATGTGGTATGACCTATCTATTGTAGGTTAAAGGCCGCACTATCTCGTATCTGAAGCTAGCTGAAGAATGGCTGGCTAAGTCCTGTATGATTGTTAAGAATCCATACTCTTCGGATGCTTATGCCAATGCTTTGAAGGAAGCTGAACAGTTTCTCTGGGGTGGTTCTGAAATGAACCCTGTAAGCTTTAAGTTTGAGTTCCTGTGTCAAGTAATGGTTGAATTTTATTTGCACTAGCTGATTAAAAGTCCATACCTGCTATGTGGCTATAGGTACGGGACTTGGAAAAAAAGTTGGTGGATGCTCAAAACTGGGCAGAAGCAGTGAAAGATTGCTGTTCTAAAGTCAAAGCTTGGTCTAATCGACACAATAATGAGTGCGAGAGAGTTGAGATGGAATACGTTAACACGTTGCTGTGTCGAGATCCTGTTCCTTGCAATCAGCCTTGTCTTCTTAAACTTAAGGTTCATATCTTCTTTTAATCACTGTTTCATTTTAGCACTCACATATTCAATATGAGCCGTGTTCATGTTTTTATGGTTTTTACAGGAATACCAAGAAGAAGCAACAAGGCTGAAAAATGAGATTGAGCAGGCTCTTACTGTGTCCCCTATAGCTACGGTAAGGATTTTTTTTAAATTTATTTTGTTTTATTTTATGAAACATGAATACCATTGCATTTGTTTTTAAATATATCGTTATCAGTTAAGTTATCAATACTCCCGCTGTACTTAAATGCGTCATTTTGGAGTTTTCACGCGGATTAATATAGTGGTCAAGTGTCATAAATTTTAGATTATAATGCCTAATACACCTTTTGACTATAATGAATGCAATAGTTGTAAAGTAATGAGAAGTGGTTGTAGAGATGTCAATGGGTGCGGGTGGAGTACGGGTTTGGCTATATCCATACCCTACCTATCGAAAAATTTCTTTACCCATGCCTACGCATTACCCATTCGGTAGAAAACTTCAAACCCATACCCTCCCATACGGATATCCACGGGTATGTGGATATCCATGGATATGATATCTAATTTTATTCTCAATTAAGTATCGGTATCACAACTCCATATAATAAAGAAAGCCAACTCGCATAAATCGAAACAAATGACATAGAGTCGATCAACAACTCCAAGTGATAATTTTTAGTGTAAAAATAATTGTCCACCTAAGTTGGTTACCATTGCAATGAATATATGACTCAAGAACATTAATATTCAAAAGTAGTCACACACAAAAAAAAAATATTAGCTCAATATCAAAACATAATTTTCTTAAAATCAACACTAAAGCAAATGCTTATTATTCAATCTATTATATATCCGTTCTATCAAGAAACAAAAGAGAGACCACTCCATTTAACCATCAGTTTCATGTATATCACTATGTTCATCTTCAAGAATAGTCAACATACGATATGCATCGGGTAGGTGAGAGACATAGAAGTTGTCATGAATGTAACAAAGCATAAAGTTTAACAAGAAAAAGCATTAAAAAACATAGCTATCAAACCGAAAAATGCATTCTAGTTGAAGAACTATTAAAGAAATCATAAAATAGAAAGAAGCAAAAACAACCACAAAAAAAAAAAGATATAAGAACAATTCTAAGTTTCAAACCTTTCTGTTGCTACGATGGAACACTAAGGCTCCGTTTGGTTTCGGACTGACTGGATCCATTTGGATCCAAGAAAGAGAAAGAATTATAAAATATAGTGATGTAATGATGATAAAGTTGAAAAGTTGTATTGAAATTTGTGTAGTTAAAGTAATGATTGTTGATTTGAAATATTATATTGAAAAAGTAATGGTTAAATAGTGTAATGAGTGTATAAAGTGATGGATTAATATTATTTTATTTGTTGATGTTGATTGATTGATGAAAGAATTTATAATAAAATAATATAATTAATAAAATAATAATAAATAAGTTAGTGGGGTGAATAAAATATTGGTTTGGGATCCAAATGGATCAACCTAGTCCCAAACCAAACAAGGGCAAGGTTTCCGGAAAATGTAATAGGAATTAGCCAATTCGGAAGAGAAGTCACAACAGTAACTTCCTATCTTTGTAAAATACTACCAATGATTGAGGCATGAGTATTAATTGAATTAATATTTATTTAGTTTCTTTTTCTTAGTGACAACGTGACTTGTTTTTTTCCATTTAAAAAAACGTGATGTTTTTATTAAATTTCTTTACAGACTAATAATTTTTATACATGATACATTATAAAAAATATAATATATGGTGGGTCGGGTGGGTATTATGACGGGTAGAGAATACATATCCATACCCTACCCTACCCTCGGCGGGTTTTGAATAATCAAATCCATACCCTACCCTACCCTTAAAAATACCCTACCCTAACGGGTAGGGTCGGGTGGATATCCACCGGGTTGGATCGAAATTGCCATCCCTAAGTGGTTGGATAGATATAAATTAGTTGTAAGATGGGAAAAAGGTTAATAAATGCTCTATTGGTACTATAAAACGACTACCATTCAGGGACAAAAAAGGTGCCAAAACGACTTACATTTAAGGACGGGTGAGTACAAGTTGATAAAATTTGTTATTATCCTTTTGGATCCACTTGCTTCATTTATAGCGAAGTTATTTTTCTAAGTTAGCTCCTTATTACTGTCCAGAGTGATCATTACTCTTTTTCGCAAGGTCGCTAATTGGGAGGCATTGTATGCAAAGGCTGCTGACTCACCTATTTATGTAAAAGAAAGCAAGGAATTGAAACACAAGCTGTCTTCTACTAAGGTACATGTTCTTCAACTTTTTTAACGCTGTTGTTGAAATGAGAATCCTCTGAACGATTCTTATTAAATTGCTATTTTTCACCTATTATACTTTTAATTGTTAAATGCGTGTTCATTATTCTCTGGGGCGGGACAAAGGGGGTGGGGGGTGGGTGAGGGGATAATTCAAGCTCACTTGCTGTAGGATAAATTTGAAATTTTCCATCAATGTTCTTTATTTCATCTCCTGTCTCATGAAGGTATTCATTTGTTTATACCGGCAATTATCTGATATTTCTGGACCTGCAATTAGAAATCAACTACTAGCCTTAATTTATTACTATCCATTTTTCCATTTTACTCGTTTCAGTGTTCTGGTCATTGAGGATGTGTCTTTTATGTTATGTGGATACCTCAAATGGGGTTTCTGCCGAGTATATTGTTGTTTTCTGTATGGCTTCATTGTCTGTGATTATAAAATTGCATGTTATCTTTGCAGATCTCACGCCTTAAATATTCTGTATGTTATACTGGTGGCGTTGAGGAAATTCCTCTGTTATACAAATCTGACTTTCTTTAATATTTTGGGGGGTTTTTCAGCGCTGGGTGAGGAGTGTAAAAAAAATCTTGGATAAGAAATCCACTTCAGCAATTGAGGCAGTTGCTCTCTATAAGTTGAAGGCTGAGGTGATTTTCGTGAATTTAAATCGACTCTTCGTTCCATGTTTTTCATTTGAGACAGAATCTTGTAACTGGTTTTGTTTTGCTTTCAGATTTTGGAACTTCAACTACAGCTGCCTGAAGTCGGAATGCTTCTGGATTTGGTAAATCAGGCTGAAATGTGTCGTTCTCAGTGCTGTAAATTGTTGGAAGGACCTATCTGCCTAGAGGTCAGCCTTTTCTGCTTTAGTTGGTGGTATTACTTCCAATTAGAGGCATATGTCAGGATGTGTTTATTGGATGATGCATATTTGTTTTGAGCAGAGACTTGAATCACTTGTCCGGGAATATGATGGTTTCAATGTTGACGTACCCGAGCTTACAATTTTAAGAGAGCATTACCATGATGCAGTCTCATGGATAGGTCGTGCTAAGCACGTGCTAGCGAATATTCATTCCCGGGAGGATCAGGAAAATCTTGTTGATGAGTTAACTGCCCTTCTGAAAGATGGCATGTCTTTGAAAGTTCAAGGTGTGTCAAAGCTTGTGATGTCAGGGTCCTTTTGTTATTGTAAAATTCTTTACCTTTTTTTATTTAACCAACCACGAGCATACTCCATAACGATTTTTTAAGTTAGAATAATGCACTGATTTTGCTCTAGTTGTTTATTCTCCATTGTAAGATAGCTTTATTTTCAATCCAGTTACGGAGTTGCCCAACATTGATGCTGAGCTCAAAAAAGCTTCTTGCAGGGTTAAAGCTCTGAAGGTATCCTTGCAATTCTTTATTTCTCCTTTGTGTTATTGTAGTTTGGCTAATGTTTGGTTGTCTTGTGTGTCTGTCAAGATTCAAGAAGACCTTGTCTGTTAGAATTTTTCTTAAGGTACAACCACTGTACCAAGTGGATGGACAATCGATGGATATGATGTAACCATTGTTATTGTCTTTCGCATAGTAGAAGTGTGTAGGGGTATGTTGGATGCATCACATCCATCTACTTGGTACGACAATTGCGACAATGGTTGTACCACAAGCTTTCTGTTTGTTATCTCTTCTGCTCTTTCCTAGAGCTCATTCTTAGTGCATTCTGATGTTGCAGGCACTTTGCTGTAAAATGCATATGGATGTTATCAAGCAGCTGATAGAAGAGGCAACCGTGTATGTTCCTGTTTTTCCTTTTCGTACTATGAATGACTAGATTTGCTTGATGGTTTGCTGATTGAGTGATTTCCTCATCTCACCTCACCCAAAATATGCCAGGCAACAAATCGAAAAGGAGAAGGTGTTTATCAAGATGTCTGAAGTTGTTGCTTCTGCTATCCGTTGGGACGAAAGAGCAAATTATTTGCTTGCCTGTGAGGGGGAAATGTGTGATTTTGAAGACGTTTTGAGGTTTTCTAACTTGAATTTTGTTTGATTCAGTCTTTTAGCCTATATGTATATGTGCGTGTCTCCATACACACGTCCACACATAAATAAGATATAATATTTTTTGTAGCTCTGTAGAGTTGTTTTCTTAATACAACTGGAAATGTAGGAGTGCAGAGGACTTGATGGTTATTCTGCCTTCACTTGAGGATGTTAAGGCTGCAGTATCTATGGCGAAGTCATGGTTGAGTAAAGCTGACCACTTCCTGCTTCCAAATACACTGTTGGGGCGTTCTTCAAGTGTGGTGCTTAAGCTTGAGAATTTGAAGGTTTTTTTTTTTCCTTACGTTTCGAATTTAGTTTTTTTTTTTTTTTTTTTTTTTTTTTTTTTGGGTGTGTTTTGGCTGGATATAGCATTACAGTTAGTGGATTTTTGATTTATTTGTGTTTGCTTTACAGGAATTGGTTTCAGAATCGAAGTTGTTGAAAATATCCTTGAGGGAACGGGATCTTCTTCAAAGAGTACTAAAAATGCGTGGAGTTTGACCAGGATGCACATTCTTTGTTGAGTGATTCATTGGGCTTGTTGAATGCTGATATTTCCTGTAATGGGATTCCCAGTTGTCTAGGTGTCAATATCAAATCTCAAATACTTTCATTGGAGTCCATCATTGACGCTGATCTCTCCCATAATTTTGAGTTTCACGTGGTTGCCAAACTTCAAGATGCTTGTTCTACTCTTCGATGGTGCTCTAAGGCCCTTGATTTCTGTGATGTTGTTCCCACACTTGAGGTGAGTGCGTCCTATACACCAGGTTTAAGGTTCATTTTCTCAGGAATGTTATCTTTTTTCTTTTCTCCCCCCAACAATTCAGTTATATCAACCTTCTAGATTTTGCTTCCTTTGCCACAAAGTTTGGTACTTGTCCAATTTTGTGTCGTATTTACCAGTTTTTGGCACTAGTTGCGGTTTATTAAATTTCTTTTAATTGTTCAGGAAATTCTAAAGATACTTGTAAGTGATGCATGCTTTTGCGTCGTGCCCTATGGATGTGTTTGATTGACTTGTGTGGTCATCTATCTACCTCCTTCCCCTCTGAATACCTTCTAGCAATTGGTATATTAGTCATAATTGCAGCTATTTTTCTTTTGGTTCTAAGAAATGCCTTCCGATAAATTCTGTTTCTGGTTTCTATTTTGTTTATGTTGTACATCCTTGTTACTGTGCATAACCGGATTTTGACTGAGCATGTCGAAATAGCATACCTCTGTTTCTTCACTTGTTTCTCAGGCCTAAATCAATAACTCAAACTGTATTCCATGCCTAAGGACAATTTTTCCCCCTTCGAGCAGCTGGTGCAAGCGATTAAGTCCCCCTAGCCTCTTTCTCTCTGATTTTAATTTTTCTTGTAACAAATTATTCATTTCCATCATGGCTAAATACATTAACTTTTTGTATGGATCTAACTTGGACGCAAATGTTTTTCTCATACTGTTTTGTTTTGCAAGCATGACTAAGTATTTATTTAGGTGTAAGCCTTTAATGGCATACGATAATTAGGGAGAATTTAGGAGGATTGTTAAGTGCTTGACTTGCTGATGCCAATTGTGTGGATCACTTTTCAAACTTGAATTAGTTGGGGTCACTAAGGGAATTTAATGCTCCTCCATGTTCGCAGAAAGGTTGAAGGATGTTTCCACCGTACAGGCTTTGTAATCCTCAAATCTTTGCTTCTCAAAGCTCCATCACTCTTGAAAAAGGGACAATTTTTTTTCCTGGTAGTCTTTTGTATTTTCACCTGTCATTAACATCCACTTTTCTATGGCTCTAGTCTTTGATCTCTGGGAAAGGCACAATGGGTTCTCCAAAAACAAAAATAAGTTCTAGATTTTTTCAGTACATTTTTTTATTTTAAGATCGTCATTTCTTCCTCCTCCACACAAACCCCCTAACTGAATGTGCATCTGCCCAGCGGCTCTTTTGTGTTTTTCTTTTTTCTCCCTAGATACTTTTTCCCCCTCATACTGTCCGAATTCCTAAGTTGTTTTTATCTCCTGCAGGAAGTTGGGACCTGCTTGGATGCTTCTTGCTGCCTACCTACAGAATATGCTTCCTGTGCTTTATGTAATTCGTTAGTTGATGGAATACGTTGGCTTAAGAAGTCTTTGGAAATTCTTCCTACTTGCAAGGTGGGCAAACAAAGTTAAATGACGCTTGAGGATGTTCTTGAGTTATCTCAGGTATTTAATTTGTCTATAGATGTTCATTAGCAGTGGAAGAAATAGTATCCAGAATCAGAGCTTTCTATAAATCCATGAAGAATATTTAACGCCTTTCAGTATTTGGATTTATTTTTCTTTTCTATCATGTGCTCCTATCTATTAAAAAATTACTCCAGTTTTGAATGCTGTATATATGTTCAACTTAGTGTGAAGCATTCAAGTAATGTGTGCTTTTGCATAGCATGCAAATCCTTTTCTCTTGTTGATCATTTTCAGTTGTTGATCATGTGCATTATTATGATGCCTGAATTTGCAGAAAATTGTTGTGCAATTTCCATTGATGGTTGGTCAATTGCGGAATGCTATTGAAAAACACAAGTGAGTTTCTTTTCTTCTTGAATCCACTTATTTGAGTTTTGCTATTTGTTCTGATTATTTTACAGTGCGATCTATTGATTTTTGAATATGCCTTGGTTATTTTAATGATTTTTTTTTTGTTGTGTTATTGTCATGTCATTTTTATATTTTGTTGGAAATCTCAATTTCTGATAATCATCTTGTCTAATGGTCTATTGCTTTGGAGTGTGAATGTGAAACGTACATGACCTATAGGTATTCCCTAGCAGATCAAAATGAAAAGGGAATTGTAATGCATAAAAAGGCTTTAGTCGGTATGTGTGAAATGATTACCCTGCTCCTTTCTATCCCTTTTTTTGTGTGCGGATGAAAAGATTACAACAATAAAGATCAAGTCAAAGCTGTTAGATTATTGTTCAGCTTTACTGCCTGTTGATCATGTTTGTTTTCTTCAACTGGAAAATAGACCGGTAGGGGGGTGGGGAGGGAGGAGGGTGTAGAACGTGAGTTTGACTCACCCTACATTGCCTACATACAACTGAATGTGTGTTATTTGCATTGGTTTAGTTAATGAATTTTGATGTAGCATTCTTTATTCAGTTACGATGTCAGTTATTGTTTGTATGAACCTCCTCCCTTTCGCCCCTCCCTCCTCCTATTTTTGCTATCTATCATGCTTTACTGAGAATGATCTATTTTCAGTCAGTGGCTGGGTCAAGTGCATCTTTTCTTTGGCTTAAACTGCCATGATCGATTATGGAGCTCGTTACTTCACTTGAAGGTATACCCTTTTTTCCTTAAGTAGTTAAGTCGATTCCATTGTATGTGAACATGTTGATGCTTATATATGTACATGCTCACAGTGTCTCGTTATCTTTTTTCTTCAGTTTGAAGTTCAGTTTTTGTGTGTGTGTGAACAAGATGTTTTTGTTAATGAATCAAAAACAATATAATGTTCTGATGAAGATCAAAGTACTAAAAACACATGATTCCGTACCATTAAGAAAAAACTTCCATATCAAATTTACAATTCAAAGCCGTTCTCCATTTAGATCTATACGTCATGTTGCATTTTATTCGTACTGGATGTCTTTTACTGGTCTTTTATTTTTATTTAAGTGCTAATACAGTGTAATAATGTCTTGTCAGGATCTTGGGACTGCTGATGCCTTTAACTGCTCAGAACTGGATATGATTTTGATCAAGTCACGAAAGATAGAGGAGTGGAAGCAACAATGCAAGGACACTATCAAGGCTACTGGTGGAGATACTGTTTTGCTGAATGATGTTCTATTGAGGTTTGCATTTCTTCTGCTATTGAAAATAATAACAATGAAACATGTAAATGTAGTTATTAAAAAAAAAAACAGAAACAGAACACGAGGGTGCACACTAAACTGCGTTGGCATTGTGGTAGGGCAACATTTGGTGCACACCATTGTTAACATTTTGTGTTTGAGTTCCTTGAAAGGTCTTGCTTGATATTTTTCATACAGCAGAGGTTTCACCACTCAATCTCTTGCGTCTTGATTTGTAACGATACTTGAATTAACTGACCTTTATTTTTGGATTGATGGGGACAACTTTATGTTGAGTTGATGATGGTGGTTAGAATTAGCTGAACCACTTAATTTGCAAACTATGTTATTCAAACACATAAGTCCAGCATTTATTATTGTATGGAATATAAGAAGGTTGACACAAGTGAATGCACTGAAATTCAGTTTTGCACTCCTTTTTTTTGGGTTGTAAATTGAGGTTCTTATCTTAGGCCATCATTGAGAAATATCTGTGAATTTCCTTTACTTTATGCAGATGAAAAGTAGTATTGAAAGATCCATCCATCTTTTCAAGGAATCCGAAAGCTGCAGCAAAAGCCTGCTGCTATGTGTGTGTTGTTTCAGCAATATTGACAAACTGCAGCTTGTGACTTGCTCCACTTGTGATGACTGGTATGTTTCTTAATTTATTAAACTATGACTAAAAAAGCTCTAATTTACCGGGTGCAAAGGCCCGAAAATGACAAATGTAGTAGCTTAAATATTAAGATTCTATCAATACTAATTTTAATTAATTCCACTATAATTAGCTCTGGTAGACACTTCTATTCCTAGCAAAAGTGCAAATACCAAGTATATTAACAATTCCCTTTCTAACAGTGTTTTATTTCTAGACTCTTTGCATATGAGATGCGCGCCCCGTGCTAGTTTTACATTATTTCATGGAGAAGCTATTTGACTGATGTTATTTCATTTCGTGTTTTTTCCCGCCCCTTTTCCAAGGTTTTCTTTATTTTATAAATGGACAGGATAATGACACTACACATTTATTCTTTTTGCTGTAGAGAACGAATGAGTTTTTGGGACTCGTAGCATCATGTCTAAGTCAGCTTATTTTACCTTTTTTTTTTCTCTGTCCAGCTTCCATATACGTTGCGCAGAAGGGTTACGTGAAGATGAAAGTGTTGGGACATCTTATGTTTGCGCTTACTGCAATTTTGTAAAGGGTGGGCAAATTTTGAGAAATAGGAATGGTCTTTTGGTAAGCAATAGTCATTTGCGTGAAATTAGTTTCTAGTGGTTTAAACAATCTGTTACAGCTCTCTGTTGTAATAACCTTGCAGAGGCCGGGACAAAAGATTACTGACTTAAAGAAGTTAACTGAGCTTTTATCGGATGCTGAGGGACTTTGCATTTGGTAATGTCTTGCTGTTTCCATATCGGATTTTCTGAATGCCTTAAAGCTCATATTCATTGCCAATTATGTATGGGGGGTTGAGATGCTGTTTAATATTTTTACGGTACCTTTTTGTTTGTTTGTTTGTTTGTTTGTTTTGTTTTCCGTTAGTTCCCCATTGGCTTAGCATCCTTGGTTATTGGAAAACAAGTACTTGCTTATCTGTTCTACCTCTGTGTTCTCTATAATGCAGAACTTAAATGGAAGAACTTGTCAATTAGCTTATTATGTGTCACATCGTTTCAGTTCAACATCTTGAAGAATGTAATAAACATATTTAAACATAATACACATGAACACTCCCCGTCAAGTGGGGACCTATGATAAAGAGCCTAAGGCAACATAGGATACACAGGCATATAAAGGTGTTGACCAATAAGGAGACTAAACATCCTAGCATGAGCTTTATCGGCATTAGCTTAATCATTTCTGGGTCATTTAGTTCCGACCTTCCGACAGGTGCCAAAAGGCACCCATGTCCATGTTAGGGGGCAATGCAGTCGGATGATTAATAACAGTGTGAAAGTGGGTAGAAAAATTCTTTTTACTTGGTTTATTTAGTTGCAGCTTTTAGAATACAGTTTGAAACTGACTAAATGAATGGTCTCACACAAGCATTCCTGGTTTGTTATTGATTTCTAGGATACTTGCGCAGTTGGGATTTATGTTTCTGTTATGTAAGAGCCTATATCAAGTTATCAACTTACTGTTGTTCAAACATGGTGCTCTTTGTAGGATTGATGAACGAAGAACACTAAAGCAAGTTGTGGATACAGCTATTACGTGGAGCGCATGCCTAATGGAAATAGCCGATGATGTATTGTCTTATCATGGTGAAAATCTCAGTATAGTGGCTCAGAAACTTACTGTTGCTTTGAAGGTAGTACTCATCTGGTCTTGCCTTGTTAGAAAATTCTAGTACCCCTTTATGACATGGTGTTGCATACTTGAAAATTGTTGGATTATGCAATTGATGTATCATCTACAATGGACATAATCCGACAATTTTGCTGCCAACATGGTGCCGTAATGACACAGTAACAATGAATCAGGACCCTCTCCTGTGATTCCCTCAAGTGAGATTACTCATGTGAAAGGGTTTCTTTTAGCCTCACTTCAAAAACGGTTAAACCCTAACGGTGAGGGCCTCTCGCCCGATCCCACAGAATGCGAGGAGAGGTTAATCGTGGTAACCTAGAGCTTAGAGTCGAGGGCTGCCTTAGACCTTTGCAGACTGAAGTTTTTATCATTGGAAATCACCCCCTTTACGGGAATCGAACCTCGACCTCCAACAGTATGGTCCGGGCTGTCACTACAACACCCCCACTCCTCACCACTAGGCCATATCCAGTGGATTTTTAGCCTCACTTCAAAATTGCATGGTTTCAAGTTTCAGTGAAAAAAAAAACCTAATCTTTGGTCGGATCTCCTCCAGTTGACACGGGCGTTCTAGTAGAAATTACCCTTGTTTTCTGCATTTATCATGTGTTATCTAAAGCATCTACCACATAGAACTTGTGTGATTGATTATTTTTTGTTATTTTATTCCTTCATTCTACTGTTTTGGTTCACTTATCTTGACCCCCACTCTTCTTTTGGTTTTGTGCTTGTGTTTTGGGTTTGGCGCAATAGGCCATAGATGCAGCTGGTGTCAGTGACAACGAAAGCAAAAGCAAATTTGATCTGGCATTAGCAAGAAATTCTTGGAAAATCCGAGCTCAAAATCTGACTGAAGGGTCGAAAAAACCCACTATTCAACAAATCCAAAGGCATTTAAAAGAGGTATATTTTTTAAGACTCTGCGTTGTCTCCATTTTCGGAAAAGTTGGATGTAATATCATTAGCTGGTATAAATGCAATTCTTAGTGGTGAGAACTGATTTGTTTGGAATGTATATTCGAAGAGCTGTGCTTCACATATTATTAGTGTTATCTGCATTTTTCTTAAATTCGCGACTTTATCGAGATTTGTCTTTGCATATTTCATAAGTAGTGTACTATTCTAAATCATTATACCTTCGTTTACAGTGTGTAATATTGGACACGAGACAATGATTTAGAGACGTTTTTTATTCTACGCATTAATTGCTGGTCTCCGTTCCATTTTTTTGTGTTTGCAGGGTGTTGCTGTAAGCATTCCGGCAGAGGACTATTTCAGACAACGATTAACTGATGCAAGGCAAACTGGTCTGCAATGGATTGAAACAGCCAAGAAGGTTAGTAGTCATCAAATTCTCTGTTAGTTTCTCAAGCGGATGACGTGCTTTTTGTGTATACATATATATATAGCATACGTAAGTATGATCTGTTACACAGGTTTCAATGGATGGAGGACTCCTGGAATTGGATAAAGTTTTTGAACTAATTGCTGAGGGCGAAGATTTGCCCGTGCTCTGTGACAAAGAAGTTAAGGTAGTACTAAAATTCTTGCATTTTTACCGAAATTAAGTGCGTCCTCTGTTGTGTAAGAGTAATGTTTGTTTGGATAATGCAGTTACTGAAAGACCGAAGTATGCTGTATTGCATATGTAGAAAGCCTTATGATCAACGAGCAATGATAGCTTGTGACCGTTGTGATGAATGGTATCACTTTGATTGTGTCAAGTTGACATCTGTCCCAAAAGTTTACATCTGTCCAGCTTGTAATTGGCAAACCGAAAATGAAGAAGAAGCAGAGAAAGATTTATGTAACTCGATGCAAACCGTGCATGAAAGGCAAGTCTTTTTTGTATTTGGCACCGACCCCTCGATTTCTTGAGAATGAATCTGTGTTTCAAATTGTGAGTGATATATGTGTACTTCATCGTAAAAAAAACAGCAGATGTACGAATGCCAAAGTTGAAGAGCCACAAACACCGTCTCCTGGTAGAACAGAAGTATGGCGTAGTAAATCAGGTGGAAATTCAATGACGAAAAGGAAGGAAACAACGAGCTTGGATAATAGTTCATCAAGGTCTTCTTGTGAGAGAATGATGTGGAAAAACCGGAAACCATTCAGAAGGGTGGCGAAGAAGCGCGAAAACTTGGATAGTTTGTTTCATGTAGTAGATATTGAGTCTGAAATTGTAAACATTGTAGATTAGTGAAACTACCCACCCGCCCACCCACCCACCCACCGCTTCATTCGTTTAATTCGTTGTAATTTTTGATTTTGATTTCCTCTGCCTCTGGCTGATGTTATTTATGGTTACCCTTCTTCATATTTATGGTTATATTTTCTATAAATAGGTTGTTTCCATTTCTACAAATTCTGGTGCAATTGACGACAACAATCGTGAAAATCTTCTCTAAAGAAAGTAAGAAAGGAACGGAGATGCAGAGTAAGAAGAAGATCAAGAAAGGTTCCACAACTCGAGAGACGGCATGGATTCACTTACCATTTTCAGAAATTCAGATATCAAATAAAGTTTAAGAGTACTTTTAACAATCTTGCATACAATGCATCAAAACATGTCCTTATTATACTTTCTTGAATGTTCATGTTACCTAGCATCTTGAATAACTTAGCAAGCCTAGTTGCAGGGCCGACCTTATGGGTAGGCCTACCAGGCCTTTGCCTTGAGCCCCTCATTAATAGCAAAATTTTAGGGCCCCTAGTCCAATTTGTTATTATCTGCAGTCTGCCCAACTCCTTCACTCACGTTTCAAATTTTCTGAGTTCGAAATCCCTTTTTTTAGGGTAATGTAAAATAAAAAAAAACCATAAATGATAAACCTATCCTTAATTAAGAAATCCAATAATTCTACATCCACATAAATAAACAGGCTCGTTATTTTGAAATTCCTCCCAAAAGAAAACTCTGCTTCTCTTCTTCCAAATTTCATCTGAAAAGAAAAATCTAGAAACGTCCAATATGAAGCATGGAGATAGACGGGTTAAAATATCATCCAAATTCTACAACCAAGGTTGCAAATTCTCAACGTTTTCGACTTTCTCCCTCCGGTAAGTTCCGCACTCTCTGCAGCTTCGCTATTAGCCTATTATGCTAATATGCTATCAAGGTTTTTCTCTTTTTATATTTAATTTTGTATGAACTTCTATTTAGGTTTTTTTTATATTTGTATGATTTGCAATTTGAATATGGATTCTAGCACATTGATAATGTTTGTCGGCTTGGGATTTTTGACTCTGATTGTCCATGATTCATGAATCAATAATAGGATAAAATTAGAAAGCATACTTTTTGCTAATTATTTTGACGTCCAAAACTCTATCTTGTAATGTTTATAATATTTTATTTTACATTTTGTTTTTTGTTTTACTAATTTAAAGGCCCGAAAAATTATTTTGGCCTTAGGCCCCGGATTCCACTGGGACGGCCCTGCCTAGTTGGATACATACACACAAACCTACATGTAACACCCTTGGGTTGGGTCGACGTACACATATTCGGTTTTTTATTTTATTTTTATTTTTACTTTTATTCATTTTTTATTTTTTTCATTCAGTTTTTGATGATTACTTGCATATACTTGCATACTGTAAGGAGAGATTGCCTACACTCTTAATGTATAATGAAATATAGTAGCAACTTTACTAACACCAATTGGTTTTAATAGAATGATAAGCGCTTGATCTTAATACTACAGATCGATTTAGAGGTCATGGGATCGAACCTGGTGTGAATATTATTTTCACAATTTATATTGTGCAAGTTCGATCTTAACGTGATATCTGAATTTATGTCGCCAGGATCGAACCCTCGCTTAATTTAAAGGCCCGAAAAAATATTTTGGCCTTAGGCCCCGGATTCCACCGGGACGGCCTTGCCTAGTTGGATACATACACACAAACCTACATGTAACACCCTTGGGTTGGGTCGACGTACACATATTCTGTTTTTTATTTTATTTTTATTTTTACTTTTATTCATTTTTTATTTTTTTCATTCAGTTTTTTATGATTACTTGCATATACTTGCATACTGTAAGGAGAGATTACCTACACTCTTAATGTATAATGAAATATAGTAGCAACTTTACTAACACCAATTGGTTTTAATAGAATGATAAGCGCTTGATCTTAACATGATATCGGAGCTAGAGGTTATGGGATCGAACCCTGGTGTGAATATTATTTTCACAATTTATATTGTGCAAGCTTGATCTTAACATGGTATCGGAGCTAGAGGTCATGGGATCGAACCCTGGTGTGAATATTATTTTCACAATTTATATTGTGCAAGTGTTGGGAGAGAGATTGCCCACACTTGATGGGGGCATGTTGAACTCCGGTGATCTTAACATGTATATTGTGCAAGTGTTGGGAGCGTGTTGAACCCTGGTGATCTTAACATGTATATTGTGTCTTAACATGTATATTGCGCAAGTGTTGGGAGAAATTGCTCACACTTGAGGGGGTGTGTTGAACCCCACACATGAGGGGGTGTGTTGAACCCCAATTGTATTATGCAAGTGTTGGGAGAGATTGCGGGCGGTGATCTAGTACCATATTTACCAACACCAATTAGCTTTAGTAAGCGTTTGATCTTAACACATACCTACATGTGACGTTTTTGAGTCAACACACACGGTCATACTAAATTATTTGTCTATTTAAAAGTACAACGCCATCGTGAACCTCATCAGGAGGAGATAGTGCAACATGTGTGATACCCTCAGAGTATTTCTAACAATACATTGCTAGTAATACTAGTTATCACGAATAGCCGTGGACACAGACATGCAAACACACACACACACACACACACACAGTAGCACGTTATCATTGTTAAAGTTTCATAGTTCTAACCCTAGCATGAGCACATAATATCTGTAGCAACAATCGTACTACCAAACCTAACTTCATCTACATCGCATAAAACTAAAACTACATATATGTTTTCCAGAAAATTACAAATACTGCAAAACTATATTGTACGTCACATAAGCAAAATACAAGGCAAATTTGCATGGAAGTTTGACCGTTGCGGCAGAAAACGGAATGGGATCCTCTGCTGTGTTCTGAAGTTGTATAACACTTTGTGAAGGTGTATAACACTAATACTATGCCGTTTTGGTGTGTTTTTTGTAATTTTTTTAAACTTTCAATTCAAAACGACGTCGTGTTCTACTCATAGAAAACCTCACCGCTATGCGGTTGTGTGAAGTTTCCACAAAATTTGTGTACTATGCCAAAATTTTGCCAGCCGATGCAAATCTTACTACAACCTGACAAACAAATACGTGCACATTTCGTAAACAAATACGTGCACATTTAAGTAAACAAATACTATAAAATAATTAAAACATTTAAAAACATGTATTTTTTTATAAGAAACCATCCTTACCTTAATGTTGAACCCTATCGATAATTTTCAGCAACTTAAAGCAGATTCACACTAATATTATCACATTAAAAAAACGACACTACTTGAATGATAAAATAATGTGCATCCATATGGATTTTATTTAAATCCACATTGTTTTACCAAGTAAGTAGTATTGTGTTTTAGTATAATAATATTAATGTGATTTTACTTTATCCATATTTGAATGCATTTCGCTTTCAAATAATAAAAAATGTTATGGAGGAAACTTTTATACTTCAACAGGTTTACTGCAAAGTATATAATTACGATCTTCCAAATCTAACATCGCACACACGATAAAAATGTATTATATGAAAAATATGTTGTTTTTAAGCGAGAGATACGTGCCTGCTTTATTTATTTATTTATTTTTGCCTTGCTTTCTTACACTGCTGATAAGGAAACACAACATATTTTATTCAAACCAAAGGAAAGCACAACAACATCATTCATCAAAAAAGCATTTCCTTTATTTTATTTTATTACTAGTCTCATCTTTTCCCAGAAGTTGGTTAATATTCCCTTCAAGCTTTTCCCAGAAGTTTCTTGATATCCTTCTGCAACAATATCAACAAAAGGGTTAATAAGAACCCTCCCTCATGTAAGAAAAAAGAAGAAGTCATAATAACAGAGTGAAATACAGAGACATTTAACAATTTAGTAGTTTATTTTACATTTTTACCTCTATACTTTGAGGAGAAGTTGTAGGGGCATAGCGATGCACGACATGCCCTTGTTTATCAACAAGAAACTTGGAAAAGTTCCATTTTATGCTTTCCCCAAACAACCCACCTTTGCTCGACTTTAGGAACTTGTATATAGGTGCTGCGTTTTCACCGTTCACTTCAACCTGTTGTTTGTACCAATCCCAAAGGACATGGAGAAAGATAAAAGAGACGCACAGATATTCAAGATCATGCACTAGTACATAAAATCTTAAGGAGAAATGTTGTTAATCTCACCTTATCAAAAATGGGATACTCGGCTTTAAAGCGGGTGCAAGCAAACTGTTGAATTTCTTCATTTGTTCCAGGCTCCTCTGAACCAAACTGGTTGCAGGGAAATGCAAGTATCTCCAGCCCTACATCACAAAAGATGGGGTTGGATATGGATATACTGCTTTAGAAACCGAAATTAGACACCAATATTGAACAGGCGATCTCAAGCTTGTTAATGGCACCACAATCTGTTAAGATCAAACGCTTACCATTCTGTCCCAAAACTCATGACCTCTGGTTCTAATATCATGTTAAGATCAATCGCTAACCATTCTATTAAAACCAATTGGTGGTAGTAAATGCGCAACTTTATTTCCTTATCATTTAAGAGTATGAGCAATCTGTTCCAACACAATCTACTCAGACAGCACACCTCGTGCGAATTTCGACTTACGGAGGTTTTTCGACCCCTTAGTCAATTTTGTGTAAAAATTAGATTCTGGATAGGTCGAATTTCGTTTCGCTGTGGTGCCCCAATGGTAGATTCTTTGTGGTGCCCATTAACAGTATTGTTTGTTTATTTTAAACTTCATAGCATCTTCCAATCACCATTCTCAAGTGTAATATCCCGATTTTTTAAAAAGGGCAATCCTTGTCTTTTCACGAAAAATCTGAATATTTGGTTTGTTTTTAAAGGATTAAAAGAAAAAGGTAAAAGAAAAGGAAAAGAATTAATTGGATTTAATTAATAAGGAATAATTAGATTTAATTGGGATTATAAAAGGAAAACTAATCCTAAATTAACATAGTTGTTGTTTTACGTAAAAAAAATACTGGGGGGCGCAAGTTTTGAGAAAAAGAAGAAGAGGAGAGACTTTCGAATCTCTAGACTAATCCGTTGATAAAAAACGCAGACATCTCAAGAGAGAAAGGATCACCGCGAGACGAGGATCGTTTTGATATCAACAATCCCTAAATCCATTAACGTAAGTTTTCCCCTCATCGTTCTTGATATTAGGGTTGTGCATCATCGTTGCTAGCTGTGTTCTTCTGAATATAAACATCGTAGTGATCGTCTTTGGGTTGATTGTTGATAGGTTTGGAGTTAAAGGTTAAACTTTGTGGATTGAAGCTTTGGATCGTGTTACCACACAATTTAAGGTAACGTGGTGTTCTTATTGTATGATTAAGGTGTCATAAAGTTATAGAGCAATTTGTATGCTTATTTTCATGGTTTTGAATCTGTTTTGGTTGGAGTTTGGGTTGGAAATTGTGTTTTGAAGGTTGCATTTGAGGAAAAACCAGTGCAAACGAAGCGTTGCACAAGGCAAACGAGCGCTTATACGCGGCAAACGGGCGTTTATGGTAGCATGGCAACTCAACCGAGCGTTGGGTGTTTTTGGACGGGCGTTTGAGGGTTTGGTTTAGATACAGGATGTGGCTGATTTTCACGGACGGGCGTTTGGGGATTGTGGACGCTCGTTCAAGGCAAACGGGCGTTTACATGGAGGCAAACGGGCGTTTGACCTGTTTATTCCGTTTTTACTGTTTTATCGTGTTGGCTTGGTTTCAGGCTTCATAATCATGTTTTACTGCTTAACCTTATGTGACAAAGCCTTGAATTAGCTTTTGATGCGTTTAGTTCCGACACCATATGGATTACCTAAAAGATGAAGTGTGGGACCGTCGAAAGCTTTGATTTGTTTTGTACTTCGATAAGCTAGGGTTATCGACGCCTCGTATGTGTAGTTGTTAGAGTTGTTAGAGTCTAGTGGTCTTAAGAAGAGGAGTAGACCGATAGGTGAGCCTTTTATGTTAATCAACTTAGGTGGCTAGTTAAACATCTAATCAAACGATGTGTTAGATTAATAATCTTAAACATCATGCAATGCTTGTTAAGGCATAGTACAATATCGCGATGTGTTCTCTCGACCCGAGACAAAGTAGATCGCACTCCACGCCGGTCAATCGATTGGCTAGATAAAGCGTCTGGTACACTCTGCCGGTCATCACACTATCGGGACTCAGATATTCCCGGGGCTACTAGAGCATGTCTCTAAGTAGGTTGCACCCAGTTGTCCTAGTACATCTTATTACTAGGCGTAGTGCCCTTGTTATTCATGATGTAACAAACTTGAGCTAAGCTAGATACCTTTGGAACCTCATGTTATGCTATGAACATAATATGATAGTTAGCTAGGGTTAATAACGGAATGAATTAATAAAAGACGGCGTTGCTTTTATTTCTTTATGAGACCGACGTTATACGATCTTCTACGCGTTACTAAGTACCTATGTACTTACCCCGTTACTTTGTGTTTGTCTTTCTCTTTCCCCAAAGAAGATGAACAGGTTGGTAATGTTGATGAGTTCTTTGACGAAAACGTGTGAGATGGAGCTCCTGAAGACTCAGTTCTTTTAGTTTTGATTCTTTCAATAATGTTGTTGATTTAAGTTCAAACAATGTTGTCTTTCTTTTGGATTAGTTCCGTTTAAGTTCTTTCGGATTTGAATGTTGGTTGGTTTTGTATTCTTTATTGGATTAAGTTTTCGCAGCATTGAAAACCGTGTGTTCGATCTTTTGTTTTCCCGAGTCGTTTTGTCTTCCGCGTCGTTTTAGTTCTGATATGTGACGTAAGACTTACATATATTATTGAATTTTATTTAATAATATTTGTGCCGAACGCTTCTTCAGGATAAAACTCTGGTGTAAAGGAGGCAGCTACGTTACAGTGAGTGCTAGACACTAGACAGCAGCCTATGTTAAAAGGTTCATGTGTAAGAACAGACCTTTCCTTGTTATATCTCCTCATGGTAATTAGACTTAAGTACTAGATAATACAATAGAAAGAAATCAAGAAACAAAACCTAAAGAATTAATGAAAGGAAATTCCAAGATCAAAATTATACCTTCCTTCTTGTACTTCTCATGTATCTGTGTCAGCTCAGTATAGTTTGAATCAGTCAGACCACTGTATCAAGTGACAATCAATTAACTTTAGCATTATCAGGAAAATCAGAAAAAAAAAGAAAAAGAAACAGATTTAAATATAGAATGAATCAGCATGTCTGGCCAAAAAAAGAAAAGAAAAGAAAAAGAAGCATACCATTTAGAAGCGACATTCACAATCAGAAGAACCTTCCCTTTGTAGATACTAAGATCAACATCATTTCCCTTACCATCCTGCATGGATCAAAAGGAATTTCAAGTGCTTTGGAATCACATGACTCAAAAAAAAAAAAAAAAAAAAAAAAAAAAATCAGAGAAAGGAGAAACGAGGAGTCAAGAGAATGAATAAACCTTCACAGTGAAATCGTGAACAGATTGAGGAGGACTGGATTGAGCGGCCATCTTCCGATCAAATCTCAAACCGGAAAAGGAAGAATCCTTTGAGAAATTACGCGAATACGGTACAAAATTGATTCTTACTAGTCTTTCTGGGAACTGAGACAGCAATGAAGCAGAAGAAGAAGAAGAGATCGGAAAACTGAAATGGGTTATCCTCAAAACCGAACAAAATCGTTTCTGTAAACAGTAACTTCCTCTCCAAATAAGGCTACCTGAGAAACAAAGCATGAGTACTCGGTGGAGAATGCTGCAGATTATATAGATTTTGAAGAAGATGCTGATATTATATGGGGCCACCTCCTGGCTTGTTTTTGTGCCGGATATGATATGATAGACACGAATTTTACACGCGGCGCGCTATGACGTTACGAGCGCTTAGTCATTTTCTTATGAAAACTTTTTTTTTTTTCTCCGCACAACTCAAGTTTTATAATGGTAATATGACATGCCGACATGGTGTGTTTTAATGGGAGATTATTGTGTGGTGTCTCCACACGGTGTGGAAGATCGATAGCAGCCTCCACACCACGGTTTTATTCTCAGATTTAAACCGCGTATTGGCTCGATCGTTCATCCGCTACTTCGCCTTTAAATTCTGTCACCACAATAACTTTTCGTTTTAGCTAATCGGAATTTTATTTTTGTTTTTTTGAGTGGAATAAGATTTTATAAATGTATGTTAATTCCAGGACTTTTGAATTAGAGCTGTCTTCCTCTAAAATAATAAAAAAAAGAAGAAAGAAAGAATTAGAGTTGTCAACAACAAAGTCGTTTGTAAATAAATTTGGATCCGGTTCGTATAAACTCGTGTTTGTTTATTTTTTTTTTCTTTGTTTAAAAAAGGGTGCAACATAAGGACTTTGCAGGGATCACCCATCTTAGTACTGCTCTCGTCCAAATACGTTTAGTTTCGGAGTTCTGATGGGATTCAGTGCATTAGTGCTGGGATCCGGCGCTGTTTGTTTGTTAAGTTTAACAAACCAAACTCAAATATATTATTGTGTTCTCAACTATCTAGTTGATATGAATTTAAAAAACTAAGAAGATATTCGGCACATTTTTCTTTTCTTTAAAAATGAAAGTTGAAGAACATCGGCATAAGCTATAAAGACGGAGTTGAGCTCGTTTGAGCTTGGCTGGATCTCGAACAATAGATTAATAAACTAAGCTCAAACATAAAATTAAGTTCGTTCGAGCTCGTTTGTGTATTAACAAATACATGCTCAAACATCATACATTCGATTCGGTTGAATTTCAACTCGTTTTACACCCTACCCTGAATGCAGTAGCTTCATTACCAACTGCAACATTTCTTCTCTGATTCACATTTCCACTTGTAGTAGCCATTGAACTTTGAAGATCAATATTCGGTAGAACTCTCTCAAGAAAAGAAAAAAAACGAATGCATGAAGAATATACTCTTAAAATTTTCTTTTAAGAAAACTCAGAAATGAATTTGTTTATATGCATGCTTAGGCTCAACACATTTCTATCAAAACATTCAACAATAGCTACAATCTTTTGACCCTTTCAATGAGATTATTCATTGTTATAGAAAATGCATCCTGAAATTTTTCAAGCTGTGAGTTCTGATTCCCATATATAATTCTTGGTAATAGTTCATAAACTATATATCTTCTCATGTTTTCTCTTTCTTTTAATGGAATCTTCTCAAGCCTTTCTGCAATATCCACACTATTGCTTTTTCCCACTTCTTCTTTGTCTATGAACACTGAATATTTCTCATGATCTTCAGGCAAATGCCATGGATATTGAAAATAAGCTGTAAAGGGATCAAAGATTACCGGAATACAACCCGAAACAAGCGAATCAAACACGGATTTTCTAGTCGGGCTATCTCCTGGTGGTTGCAGACAGAATTCGGATTCCATGAAAAGCTCTATTAATGCTTCAGGTTGATCACAATCCCCTGTACTGCAATTGAGGAATCTGCATCTTCTTCTTCTTCTTCCTCCTTCGTTTTTGTCTGATACGCATTGTTCAATCAATTTTGATCTTATGTTATCTGGATCCTCGGGCCTCGCGGCTCCTGCAAAGCCTATGAGGCTATCGCGGTTTGATCTGATTATCTTCATCTGCCATGTGATGATATCTTCATCTGTTTGAGGATGGAAGTATGTTGGATGTGGGATTCCAATGTCGTTTACATGCCATGGCTGTCGTTCGATTAATAGCTTTATCGGATTTTGCATCTCTTCAATCTCCAAGAATCTTGTTCCCCATGAAGAGTTACCAATTCTTCTAAAATCCCAAGAAATCTTCCCTAAAACAAAGACATGATCTTTACCTGATTTACGAAACCACGGTTTCTGTGTTTCAAGCCATCTCAATAACTCAAAAGCCAAAGTGTCTTTCACTTCATTTGAGACATTATTGAAGTGCCATCTCAATATGTCAAATCCACCATAGAAGGGGACATAGAAAAGCTTGGCATCTTCTTGATTGTAAACTCTACAAGGATGGTTCAACACTCTTGAATGAAAAATGGGCTCCAATGAATACTGGTGAGTGTTATACCAACCTTTTCCGAGCTTCGATATCGGTTGGCCTAATGCATCATTGGTATTAATGTAATCACATAAATTCACCCAAGGAATCATGTCTGCACAGTCTGCCATTAAATCTTTGTTGAACTTTGAAGGCAATTCATATACATATACTCCCCTGTTTTCACAGTTTCCTCCATTGTTGCTTTCTGTAGTAGTAGAAGATATCCATGATCTCTGTACTGCAAGTTGTTGCTCCACGTTTCTATACGCCATGGCTGTCTCCTCATCCATTTTCTTAGTGTTGTAAAACGACTTTGGCGGCGGCCTTGAAGAAGAAGAAGAAGTTGAAATTTCATTCTTGCTTTGTTGTTGTTGTTGTTGTTGTTCATATGGGTTTGGAGTGTTCTCCATAATCCTGAAAACTTCGCGTTGAGTATCCGAGCTGCTGCCATTAATTAATGGAATTGGGATATCGAAATTGGGCTGTGTCCCAGCAGAAAGACAGTAAAGATTGTTGAGTTTTCGTGATGAGACGCAAACATGAACAATGTTACCGGAAATAATGGTGGTGGAAGAAGCCCAGAGAAAGACTAGAATCAAGAGAAGAACAGCAATTGGAATTCTGAAGAATGCTGTTGCTATGAACCAATAGAAAGTAGTGAATTCTTGGGATTGTACATTTTTGGAAAATCTTGATTTTTTCTTGGTAGAAGAAACAGAAACAGCCATTTTCTTGATAACAATGGGTGAATATTCTTTGTTGTTGCATCCATTGTGTATTTCTAGTGGAAGAAATAAAGTTGTTGCACTGAAGTAGCCATTGATGGAAGCACGTAGTTGTAGTCGTAAAACATAATACACCCTCCCACGACGAATCCTGGGGTTTTGTTTTGTTTATTATATTTACGAGTAATGATACGGGACTTTTCGGAGTAAGTTCCTTGGCTTGGACAAGTCATTTAGTACACGTTGCTATTCGTTGTATAATGAGTGAGACAACGGACATCTGTATCGTTGATCATGTTAGATTTACATCATGATGAATTTAAACTCATTATATAACCAACGGTGCAGATGCCCACTGTATACTCGTTATGACACAATCGTTGTACCCGTATCATTACTTACGAGTAATGATACATGCACGACCAATCTGACACAACGGGTGACACAACTTATTGTATCACCCTTCATTGTGATGTGGACTCATAAAAATCAAAGGTGAGAGATTACGTTGTGTCAAATTGGTTGTGCTCTATCATTACTCAATTGTGACTCAACAAGTGACACGACGTGTATCTACACCATTGATTCCTAATGTAGACTCATTGATTATTATTATTATTATGTCTATCATAATCAATGATATAGACAAGGCGCCAGAAGACTTTCGTTGTCTCACAACGACGCAAGGTGTCAGATTATTACATTTTTCCACCATAATGAATAGTATACAAAGATATTGTGTTATCCATTGCCATAACCAAATTCTTATTTATTTGATTCCATCAGAGTTGTCTCAGGCACTGGAAGCACGTTAGTATGCTTCGGTGTTTTTTCGTCTCCAAATATGGAAGTTGACATTTACAAATTCTAGAGAAATCATATATTTTAATTTTTATATTTTACTTCTACATTCTTTTTTATTTTAATCAATTGGTCAACCACTTCCTTATTAAATAGATCTCACAATTGTTAAAATTTTCATAGAGTTTCTATAAAGTAAAATCCTGCTCACATTCATATAAATGTGAGACATAAATGTCTTGTCAACTCGAGTTAGCCATTTTAGACTGCCATTTATACGCTACCAGGCCCGGGATCTGAGGACGTTACAGAATGATATTCAGAAATGATCGCCATACAAAACTCAAGTATCACACCGTAAGAGAGCGGTGGTGCCATATTTAATCCTACAGAGGAATCGAATGAGACAAATCTTAACCGCCCCGACGAGCGACGCCACCCTTATAATGGGTGAATGTAAAATCCACATCGGTAAAGTAAAGTCCCGCCACCCCCATATAAGTGTGAGATATAAACGCTCTTTAACCTGAAGCAATTTCTTGCACCAAACGAAGACGACGGGCCTATCTGTGTTGACCAAACAATTTATGACTCATTTAAATTCTGGCGCGCTCGAAGTCTGAGGCGTTGCAGTTTCCGGATAATTGACTATAATTTTTTCAAACAACTACAATCAAAGATGGACAGACAAAAGAAGTTTAAAATTTTTTTTTTATTATTTTTACCAATAATAAACTGCACTGTTATGACAGTGGAGTACATATGCCATAAAAAAGAAATGGCTATTTCTCACAACACACAGAAATATACAAGGGCTCACCAGCAGCAATCAAACAAGAACAAACCTAGGTTAAAATGGATTACAGAAAGGGAAACTTCTTCAAACTTTTCTGACATTGAAAAAAACCAGAAAAAGCATTTTTTTTCCCCGATTCATCCTCCGAAAAGCATATATATTTTTTTTTTACCAAGTTAATTTCCCTTACAGAATCAGTACTCTCATATATGGATATACAGTGTTAGCTTCTGTACTTAGGAGTTATGAAGAAAGTGCTAGCTCTGCCCATGCCAAAGACGACGCCTTCATTTCTGCAGATATAGAGATGTCAATACCGTCTTCTAACATGCTGCATAAGTCCCTCATCGTCGTTCTGCTATTGTAACATGGCTGTATACATATGTTAATAGCATCGCACACTACTTTTAGGTCCTCGTGTCTGAAATGCTTCAGTTCAGGATCCACCACATTGGACATTGCTTCTGGCACCTTTAAGTATTCTTTAGCCTAGAGGATGATGATGCAGTAAAAAAGGGTTCAAGTCCTTGAATAAAAGACGGGCTCCCAAGAAAATTCGGGACTAAACGGAAAATATAGCTTTTCAATCAAAAAAACTCTTACCCAATCAAGTAAAGACCCTTTTTCTTCAGAGTATGATGGTCTCCCACTGATGATTTCTAACAGAAGTACCCCAAATGCATAGATGTTACCTTGGATATCCAGATGTCGTGCCTCCAAAGCACATATCGGACCTTCATTGCTTATGGAGCCAGTTTTCTTTTTTGATCTAGAGAGAATCGTCTTCCAGCTCTCAAAATCAACCAGCTAAAGAAGATAGTAAGAAAAAGTCAGCAATGAAATCCAACAAGTCAACGGGACAAAATCCACAGGGGACGATACCTTGGGAGAAAAATCTTCTGTGAGATAAACTGCACTAGAATTCAGATCGGATATAGTAAACGGAGGATGGATCTCCATGTGAAGATATCTTAGTCCCTTAGCAATACCAATAATAATTTTCATTCTGCGTGTCCAAGACAATTGGCATGCTTCTCCATCTGCATTTCATGCACATTAAACCATTTTATTATCTATGGACTTTCATTCATTACTATTGAAAATATTCGAAAATTTAAGAGGGCCAGAAAAGTTTCTTACAGTGTAGGTGCTCATACAAGGTTCCATTCGATGCATACTCAAACACCAGCATCCTAGAGAAAGGGTTGCTCTCTCGACAATACCCCAGTAATTTTCCAGCATTATCATGCCTTAAACGTGCCAAATCTGCAACCTGAATATGCCGCATATAAAACACTTGAAGCATGGCAACTCGTAAACAGAAAAGCTATCTATTCTTCAAAACAAAGAATTTCAATCTTACAAAAAAGCTAAATAAGGGGGATTCAGGGACACTCAGCGAGTCTCATATCCGAAGCGTGTTCGACACACCAGATACTTAGGATACACACCTACAGAGAGTTTACAATTCAAAAGTTGGATACGGGATCAGGATATGCGTATCCATAGCTTGGATATGTGAAATGAAGAGACCCTACTGAAAATTGAAGAAAAGCCGATGGAAAACAAATGAAAGCGACCTAAAATAAAGAATAATAAGCACAAATGAAGAAAAGCCACTAGAACTTGTTTTATTTGACGATTTTTAAATATTCAAAGTTTGGTCCTTGCAATTTTGATGTTTACAACTTGGTCCATATAAATTTACTATTTACCCGTATCCCCTCCGCACCCTTATCCAATACTTTTCGAAAATCCCCCACCCATGCAACCTAGTTGGGTATTACCTCTTTTAGAAAGTAGAGCTCTAGAAAGCCTGTCCAAAGCTCTTCTTTGTTACAGACTGATATTACAGCTATTTCATGCCCACCCTTGAAAGTTCCTTTGTATATTTGACTATCCGGAGAGGACCCAATAATGTTGCTAAAATCTTCACAAGCTGTTTCCAGTTCTTGCCGGTTATACTTCGTTACGTCCTTCAGCGATTCCGGATCTGCACCAAAAGTTAAATACTAACTATAATAGTTGTTGATACTATAAGTTTTAAGGGATTGAAACCAGGGATTGGGGGGGGGGGGAAGCCAAAAGTGGAAAAGAGGATAAACCTATGTAAATTGACATATAGTCCGTCTCGGTTGAAGATTTCCTCCAAGGGCTAATAATACAAGATTTGCTCTTGCACTTCCGAAGGCCGGTGAAAAGAGCCACAAGCAGCAGACAACTCACCATAGTCCCGGTCACTATTTCTAGTGCCAGAAGCCAGGCAGGCCTTGATGCATGGTGCTTTGGATCATCTGCAGTTGGCTGGTTTTTGCCATCTACTCGTGCATGACTTGTTGGTGTTGGAGCATTTCCTAAGCAAAAAGGCAAAACCAAAGAATATCACTGCAGGAAACACAAGTCATAAACTTTACAAGAAACGAAGAGTTCCTGTGAATTTATCAGATCAAGAAAATACAATCCCATAAATACTGCCAAAGCCCCGATTCAATTACTTGATTTAGAAGAGTGGAATTACTACATAAAGAATATAATTGATGTTCTACAAGAAAATAATAAACACTACAAACCACATTGTGTGCTTGAACGCTGCTTGGATCCTTATCTTCAAAGCAATTCCCTGAAAGCTTGACCTAGAAGAGATAAGTGCATGACTAAATCAGAGAACAAGAAAAGAAGATACATTCTCCAAAGGGTAAGGAGAGGAGCAGGTACCTAGGAAGAAATCCAAAGCACTTCGGTATGCTTCCAGTGAAGAAATTGAAGGAAAAATCAGCAATTTTCAGTTGGGATAAGTGACACAAATCCTTTGGCTTTACACTGGTAAAATAATACACATATTAGAAGGTAATAACCACTACGGATGATCATGCAAGCAAAAACATGCAGTTTTGAACTTACATCCCATGCAGATTGGCTGCAAAATTTGAGTCATTACTAGCAGGAAAGGTTCCTTGGAGCTTATTCCTGTCTAGTCGAAGTACCTCAAGGTATTTCAAGGTACCAAGCTCAAGAGGCAGCCTTCCAGTCAAGCCATTTGATTGAAGATTTCTACAAGAATCACAAATGAACTGGACAGATAAATAATAAAAGAAAATCAAAAGATCAAGCTTAAAATGAATATGCAAAAATTCTAATGTGCCAGAGCTCACAATTTTATAATACTTGTTAAGTTTCCAATCTCTGTAGGAATCGGTCCAGTCAGCTGGTTCATACCCAAATCAAGGACTTCAAGGTTCTTCAACATTCCAATCTCTTTAGGTACCGTACCAATCAGCAAGTTACCATGTAAAATCCTACAAATGCATGGACATACAAATATCTTACTCATTTTCTAATGTCTATCTAAGAGTATGCGTGTTAGAAAGCAAAAGCTTACAATTCTTGCAAAGAAGACAGGTGAAGTAACTCTGGTGCAAGAAAGCCCTTCATCGATGCTCCAGTAATGTTGCTGTAACACAAAACATGTACTTTAGTGTAAAAACTACACTCAATAGTACATTCGAACAAGTAAAAAAGAATCAAATTGGGTACGGCATTTTACTTGATAATATAAGGGCACATCCAACATTTTGTAAAGAGATGGTATTTCATTTTCTTGAAATGTTCGATGAAAATGAAAGAAAAGGATTTCTTACATCTTTATAACATGATCTCGAGCCATTGAGCAGAAAACTCCCGACCAATCACAAGGATCTGAATCTACAACATTCCAATTTGACAATACCAAAAGAGGGTCCTCGTAAATGGCTTCTTTGAACGAGTTAAGAGCATCAACTGCAGCAAATTCAAAAACCCAATTCAGAAGAAAAACATGATGATGACTCTGTCTACTCAATCAGTACAAGTACCAATATCAGTATGAGTAAAGCTTGTTCAAACAATATTGTAAAACATACAAATCCCATTGATCCATAAAGCCAAAAATTACAACAATAATTAACCCAAATCAATTGTTGCAAGACGAGATCTAAGAAGAGAATGTGAAGTATAAGTGGAATCCATACCTTCAGTTGATGGAAATGCGTGACAAACCACAAGAAACAGTCCTACACTAACTAAAAGTACTGAAGATGAAGCTTGAATCCCCATATCTCTTCAACTTCAAGCCTCTGCACTCTTCCAAGAACAATGGTGGATTCACAAACTCCCAAACTAAATAAGACCCACAATGATACCAGCTCCAGAAATCAGAAGACAAGAAATGGGTTTACCAAGAAACTGGAAAACAAGGACACAATGGGCGGAAAAAAAGGGAAAACAGAAAGAATTTTTCTTGCTGGGTTAAATAATCAGTATGGCACTAGGCTATTTCAGTTAAAACAGCAGAGCAATCAAGCCCATGAAGAAAGTGAAAAGGACGAAACATAATAAGAAATATATAATAGTACTAAAATCCTAAGTGAACTGAAAAACAAACCTGCATTAAATCTTTAAAATTGAAGCTTGATTTGAAAGAAAGGGTTGGTGTCAGAGACAAAACACAAGGAAAATACAGCTTTGAGTGAAGGCTGTTGAAGAATAACTAGCTAACTAACTAAGTGGATAGAATATTCATCAGGAAAATAAAAAACAAAAAAAACTTAAAAAAAGAGATAAAAACAACTACTGTATTTTGTTTATTATCCTTTACCCAAGTAATCCAGGAGAGAGAGAAACGGAGAAATGTATAACGATGAAGTGCCGGTGAGGATTGCCTAAGTTTGCTAGCTCTTGATTAAGAAAAAAGAAACTGTTGTTTTCTTAAAAATGGCGGTTTCTTCTTTATCTTTTTTTTGTTTTTGTTTTTGACACACTTCTTTTATCTAATTAACGAGAAAAAAACAAAAAGGTAAAAATAAAAAAAAAAAAAAAAACTAATGTTTCTCCCTCAAAAAAACTAATGCTTCTTCTACGTAGGTAACCGGAGCTTGGAGGGAGTCGTACTAGGGATTGTATTACAGTTCTACGCTACACATCCCGGTCAATCATGCGGAACTTTTTAGCCGCCCTAGCACATCCGATTGTCCGAGAACGGTTGTCAATATCGTAAATGTTAAAGATCAGCGTTGCTACCGCTTCTCCTAAAGTTTATATAAGAATTAAGGAAAGCGCTACTATATTTCTTATATTACTTTAACACCCTCAAGTGTGGCGCGACATATAACAGCTTATGTTTCAATTCAGCAATGGAGTAAACCAGCTCCAATAACAAAGAGGCGCAACACACATCATCACGCGCACAATATAAATGGGGAAATAATAATGTTTATAGTCGAGGTTCGAACTCGAGACATTTGGCTCGCTACTGTATTAAGAATAAACGCTTATCGCTCTACTAAAACCAATTGGTGGTAGTAAATGCAGAACTTTATTTCTTTCTCATTTAAGAGTGAGCGCAATCATCCGCCCTCGGGATGAGACC
This sequence comes from Gentiana macrophylla, assembly GCA_026214975.1. NCBI lineage: Eukaryota > Viridiplantae > Streptophyta > Magnoliopsida > Gentianales > Gentianaceae > Gentiana > Gentiana macrophylla. The sequence continues at coordinate 93,661,578 of CM047811.1, forward strand.
TCCTCTTATATTGCCGACCTTATGTTTCAACACAGATCGGAGTTCAGAGGTCGTGAGATCGAACCTGGTTGAAACATTAAAAAAAAAAAAATTGTGCAAGTGTTGGGAGAGATTGCACACACTTGAGGAGGGTGTTGGGTAGATTGCCCACACTTTGAAAAAAATTGTCGCAAGTGTTGAGCAGATTGCCAACACTGAACGAGGAGGGTGTTGGGACAGACGCCCACACTCTTAATGTATAAGAAATAAAGTAAGCGATTTATCGACACCAATTTGGTTTAAAGACAATGAGCAGTCATTGATCTTAATGATAAATGTTTTAAAAACATTATTTTAGAAATTTTATTGAGAAACTTGAAAAACTATGCTTTAAAAGGTAAATATACACCGTAAAAAGTATGTCTCGATAGAATTTCAGTAAACCCACATTGATTTTATTAAAAAAAAACATCCCCGCAAAACCCAAGTATTTCCAAGGCATGCTGATTTAAAAAAAAACCATGCAAGACCCAAGTATTTTTCATGTATAAGTGTCTCATCTTTTACAACCTAAATTTCGATATCCGTGTAAATGATTTTACCCACTCAAATCCTACTCAAATGTCACTCAAACGCCACGTGTTTTTAAGTCTGTCATTATCTTTATAATGGGATTTTCTTGACTACACTTAATTTCTGAGCTTATTCAAGCATTCACCAAAAGAACCTTCATACTTGATTGATTACTCTTCTTTTGTGCTGAAATATGTCATCCAACTCATAACTCGATTCGAATGTTGTCACCACCATTGCACATAGAGATTGCTAATATTGTGAGACGTCAAGGAAATGTAGACAAAAATTGGGTTAAAGGTTGGATTATAATGAGGCTAAAAAACGAACGGCTAGTTTAGAGTGGGATCGCACCATTCCACAAAGGCTGAGATGGGGATCGGTAGAAAATATGTACGAGAAGTCCATTTGGCTATGGTCGAGTCAAAGAAGCGGCATGACTGCCATCCTTACCTTCGACTCAAAACACCTTTATATTTTGCCTCGAAAGGATATACAACCCAAGTTCTAGTTGCTTGAAGCATGCTTGCATACAAAAGTTGCATATTAACAAAAGATCGAGACTATACGTGCACAAATAGATTTGGGGTAAAAATGCACTTACGATTCATGTTGGTTACACACATCCAAATAGATAATTACATCTTCAAATCCATGAGATATATGCCTTATACAGTTTATTTTAATCAATTAAATAAAGCTCGAAAAATATATAAAACAACTAAGGGGTTTCCTATGCAAAAATAAGCACTAGTACATGAACAAACTCTTGTATATCAAAATGGTGAAATCCCTAATTTCCCAAAACTCCCAAAAGCTTCTCTGCTTCTTCCATGGCGATCTCTTCCTCTAATTTTTTCAATGGCCACTTTGCCTCCGGAATTCGCTCGCAACGATCCTCCACCAGCCGCAAATCACCGGAATCCATGGCGTACTGCTCCACTCCCATCGGATTTCGTCCATGGCACTTTCAAAGGAGAGCCGGCGATTACGATCCCCCGAGCAATTGAAGCTTCATTGGCTTCGAGAGTTGATACTACCTTACTAGGGAAATTCTCCCAAGGAAAGCCTAGCTTGGAGATGATTCGCAGGTCATCGTAAATTAGCATGAAGGACTTAGAGTGAAGAGTTAGTTCGGACATAGTCTAGATCGATCTCTAGGAACGTGCCAGTCAGTGTCGATGGCTGCTCAGGGAGGTTCTTGGTCTTGAGTCGGCTATATCTAGATCTTATTGCGTGTGAGTTAATACAACCTAAGGAGGTTAGTTGCACATAGGCACCTACTGTCATTGCAAATGGAAGTAGCGTAATATTAGAGGTTAGCTCCCGTAGCTGATAAAGAATTACAATTCACCACGAGGAAGATTGATGCATAAATTGGGGGAAATAACTAATCACTCATAGTTAGAACTAATCTTTAGAAACTCATAGAGGTGCATTTGTGTGTTTGCTCTTGCGATTCATTGTTACCACTGTTCACTTTTCAGCACCGTTGTTGGTCACAGACTGCTAATTTGTTCTCAATCTTGATTAATTGTATCTTACGAGTCTCTGTGGATTCGACATCTTGATTCGCCTTCGCTATTCTTCGATAGACCTAGTCCTATTGCTAGTAGTTCGTGAGTTGCACGCGACATCAACCAATCTGAACCAAACTCAACTGAACTGAGCTGAAATGAATACTCAGAGAGTATATCTACTGAACTGAGTTACTTGATTGAGCTGAACTAAACACAAGTGAACTGAGCAGAAATGAAGATTTAGATGTTATGTCTTCAACTCAAGTGAGCTCAAGTGAATTAAGCAATGTTTAAAGATTGTAATCAGCTGCATTTGATCAAGATTTAATTAGAGATTTCTACACATAATATTCATCAAAATGAGAGACATAAAGATACGTTGGATCAAGGGTCAAAAGATGAAACATAATCTGATATAATACAAGTGTCCCTTTCACCTACATTTTGTACAATCTCTCTTCTCTAATTGGTTGATCAATTGGAGCCAAAAACCAGATAGAAAACCGTCAGAGATCCTATGTGAAAATTGGAGGATATACTAAATAATCAAGCAGCTAAATTCATGATCAACGTTACAAATCTCACTAATATAATCCAAGGCTTATGCTTTGTTCAAAGTCGATCAATAAAAAACTCCCTTCAAAGAAGCCTAAAATCCAAGGTCAAATTTGATACATGATTGATTACAAGTTAATACGGTATTTTACACCTCTTAATGAAAGAAAGAATATAATCTGTTTGTTCATGGTTAATTACAATGAATCATCGAGAGTCCATGACATCTGTCCTTGTTCACGGGCAAGAATAGTGAACATTATACTGGGCCAGTCAACAGTCCCTGTTAATGGGCTATATTAATTAATAGACAACTTACGGTTTGTCAAGTAAAGAGCAGGCTATCCATGTTGAGTTCCAATAAACGTGACATTGTACTCATGAACCTTAGCAAGAGCAGAATCTCCATGTTGGGCTCTAATAAAAATGGTGTGGTTTTTATGAACCAGAACAACAGAGCATGAGCAACAAGATGACAATTAATAAGAAAGAATGAATGTAAATGACGAGATTACCTTGTATGTTAAATTAACGATGAATCTCTTAAAGCATGGTTATCTTGTTATTATGTGGCAAGTAGTTTTTTTTAGTATAATTATGCATCCATGTTTGTGAAAGAGAACTTGGAACTCTTTTCTGGTCACAATAACATGTATGAGTTCCCTAAGATGCAAGTTTTCCTTATTGAACTTCATAGCTCACTACTATCGCAACTCTTAGCAGATGAATAGTACTCCGCCGAGGCATTTAGAGAGGATCCATAGACGGGTTTGGGTTGTCCCTACCTCATCGTCTCTTCAAGTATCTTTGTCCAGCATGTTCCTAGGAAAATTAGACCTCTAATTAATCCCATTAGTGTTGAACCACCTCGTCTTTGGGTGTTAGTGGATTTGTCTTGCTATCAAGGCATGTACTCTTGACATTATTTGTACTTCGGATGGTCCTCGTGATACGCAATGATGAGTTGGTTGACATTGTAGACTTGTAATTTATGTCCTTTATAGATACTTTAAGTAATGTTTTAATGGTTGTATTAAATAAGCTCTAAACGCTAAGTTTTACTTTGATGACTTTCGGATTAATGAATTTTATGTCATTTGAGCGTTTTGTCTAGAAAGCCAAATTTATCGTTTTAGTGATGGAGGTCAAGTTAAATTTTTAACTCGATGCCTACTAACACACTAGCAAGAGAACTAGGTTCAATTGTAGTATAGCCAGATAGAGTCGAGGTCGATCCCACAGAGACTCGGCACAAATAAAACACAACTTTATCCTATTAGAACTAAATTGAAAGGCGGTCTCACGACCAACTAAATGCGTAAAATAAAATAGTGACAACCACAAGACACAAAAAAGACGACTAAGGCAAACTAAAGACTACTAAGCATGGATAATACGGTTGATATTATCTAAACAAATAGTATTGATTACGCTAGTAGATTATAACTCCCCCATGTGAATTAGGATGATAACGAGACAAAACAAACGTTAAAGATTAATTATTATGACTACGGGAGTCATCCCCAAGGTAGATTTAGCTCGGTTTGGCCATCTAAATTATCGTGCCTCCATTACGTGACTTCGCTTTTTAATGCCTCCATCTCATATAACTTCCGACACAATTACGAGACTAGGGATGCCGGTATAAACCGTAACCTCATCTAAGCAACATTCCTAGGGTAAGGCGTACTTCTTAGATGCCGATTCAATCTATATCCTAAGTAACAATCACTTTTTGGGTTTCATGTTAAATTATGATGACGAATAACTAAGTTGATCAGGTTTAATTACTCATTTTAATTCCAAATCAGAGAATCTGACGTAGTCGAGGCCGATCATAATATTGCCCTACACATTACCACACTCGGTCGACCGAACGAGAGCACTCGGCGACCGAAAGGACGCTGTCTAGTCGACCGAACACGCTTCAGGTCGTCGAAACAAATCATGATTACTTCTTAACGCGTTTCTAACCTAAACACATGTGTTCGTAAATTAATCTACATCACGCAATCAATACAGATAAAATTACTCCATAATAAAATACAACAGATCTACTTAATAAAGATTGCATAATTGAATAGTCATACCTCAAAGGCGAGAGTGACTCCCACTCTTTAATGCGCCCCTAATCAGAGAATCCGACGAATCCACAATGAACGAACATAAAGAAAATAAAACTTAAAAGCTAAAATTGTATGAATTGTTTTGTGTTGTAGTGGTGTGTGTTCTCAACATCGTGGTCTTTGCTTATATAGGAGTTGTAGCCGACATAGGGAGAATCCAGAAGATTGACATGCGTTTATCACATTAGGCTCGGGTGACCGAACCTACACGCTCGGTCGACCGAATGGCATGGCTCGGTCGACCGAGCCTCCTTCTTTACGCGTTTTCAATTTTTGCTTCGTCTGACTTGTTCCCCACTCCATGCTTTTGAATTGATCTGATTTATCTTTTCTTCAATGCTCCGATTTTCTTCTCTTTTATCTTGGGACTTCTCGATTGCGTGATAATTACCTTCCCGATTTATCATGATCTGCGCAAAATCGCATTTATCACACAATTAATTGCTCTTTTATAATAAAAACATTTAAATACCAATTATCACATTAATAATCACTTATTATTAAATAATAAATATAAAAACGTGATTAAATATGAAATATTTATAATTAACTCCGATTTAAGGTTAGAATTGATGACATGAACAGGTATTTTTTAACTGTCATCAAAATGCCCCCCACTTAAACTTTGCTTCGTCCCGAACAAAGCATCAACAAGTCATTCCCAAGACAACAATTTCGTGGTCAACTCATACTTACACAAGAAACCCGAGTCAACTCATACAGTCATGCTCATAGTATAAGCATTATTCACTCCTCGCTATGAATCGAAGTGATGTGTGTGCATGTGCATTGGTTTTATATAAATGTAGCAAGATTAAAGTTTATGCTGAGACTTCATATCTAAATTTACCAACGTCAAGATTCATACTTCTTATGCCTCATGAATGGTTAAAGCACTAGAACAATAAGCAAGAGCGCGTCTATGTGGTTTTGGACTTGGAGACCGAGTACTACTCAAAGCCTCTAAAAATTGAAATTTTCAATTTTTGCATATTTTTCGAATACTACTAATCTCAAGGAAGAAAAATTTTCATAGAGTATCCCCTATCTTAGATTAAGCATAGCATCGAATATTACCACAAGCGCGGGGCTACTTTGGTAATGTTACTACAAGCCCAGTGTTTTAATGCATTGTCAAAACACAGGTACGTCCCAAGCTTATTATTCCGCTTTTGTTGGCTAGAAGATCAGAATACTGATGAGCGTTATTTTCACCAAACAAAATTTATATTACTCAAGACAACGGTGACTAAACAAGCTCTCTAACCGGCAGTGGACCGGGTCGATTGCTAGTATAGCTACAGGAGTCCGAGGTCGATCCCACAGAGAAAGGTGTGTTTGTGAGTACCAAAGTGAACTTCTAACTTAGTCTAGGCAAACAAGCGGTTGGTTGGTTGTTATTACACTATCTTTGAAACATAAAAAAGAGAGAGAAGATTAAACTACTAGATTCAACGAGGGAGAAAGGGACATAGCCGAACCATGATCAAAATGACTAATTTCAACCCCGAGGATAGACAAAACCGGGAGTGTGCAATATAACAAACGAGCTCTTGCATTCAATTTCACGGGTGCGAACTCCTAAACCGGTGCTAAGCGTCTCGAACAACTCTCTTCTAACACCTTATGCCATGTTAAAGGTCGAACAACTCTCTCCTAACAAGTCATGTTTTGCACTCGAGCCGCTTAAACGTATAAACGAGTAACCTCGCGATGAGCTCGGTTTAACAACTAAACCGAGACTACACTCGCGATCCTAGAACCCTTTTCCCACACCCCTCTCTCGAACAACTCTCAAGAGTGATGTGTGTGATATTTGACCTAGGTAGCTAATCTAGCTCAAACCGTTATAACAAGTTCTAAGACGTGAAACATGCAAGAAACAACAATAAAACACACTACCCACTCCCAATTTCATTACCCAAAGGGTGATTTCATCACATATCACATGACCCGGCTATGGGGAGGAATTAGCTACACATTATACTAGTTAAAACATAAAGAAAACAATAAAAGAGAAGCATAACAAGCATAAGAGGGAAGAAAATTACCATAAATTGCAGAGAATCGAAGTTTGGAGAAGAAAGGTACAAGAGAGAGAATCACCAAAAAGATAGAGACTTGTTGTTTGTAATGAAAATCTAATCTAAGAAATGAAAAGAGTGAGTTAAGAAGTCTTTGATCTACATAAAAGGAAAGTGCAACAAACTATTTACAGAAATCGAGCAAAACCTAGCTAAGGGAAGGGAAAAAGTCGAAGTCCCTTCAAGAAATGAAATGAGGGGGTATTTATAGGGGGAGCAGAAAATTTGCAGCATTTTGGTTCGAACGCACGTTTCGAGACTGGAACTGGCGTTTGGCTTCTTCAAACGCACGTTTGAAGTGGTTCAAACGTGCGTTCTGCTTCATTTCTGGGCAGCTTCGGGCATCTGTCATGTAGAACGCTGGTTTGAAAGGTAGGGAACGTGCGTTTGGCTTGCTTGGAACGCTGGTTTGGGGTAGATTCTGAACCAGCGTTTGAAGGCTTCCAACTCTGAATGATTCTGGCAACTCGGGCATTTGGTTTGAGCATGGAACGCCGGTTTGGAGACTGGAGCGCGACGTTTGAGGGTTCCAAACGTGCGTTTGGACCCTGTGCCACCAAATTCTTCACTTCTTCCTCATTTGATCTCTTTTCTTGCCTCGGTTATGCTTTCTACCAAAAATCATCGCCTTCCGGGTTATCGAGACACCATTTACCTACATCATCACAACCTCCAAAAACAACCAAAACATTCCAAAGGATAAACGTGCTCGGGAATGGGGTCAATATCACTAAAAAGAGGTAGTAAACTATCAAAGTGACGGATTTACTCCCCGTGCTAATAATTCACGATATTGCCCCTAAAACGGTCTAAATCACCAAGAAACGTGCTAAAAGTGGGATAAACGGGGGTAAAAGATGCACCGGAATCATGTAAAGTTGACTCCCATCAACCACCCCACACTTAGCCTTTGCTCGTCCTCGAGTAAAATAGGCGTTTTAAAACAAACCAAGGGATTCAACTTTATGATGTAGGTGCTACTACTCACACTCTCGAGGTGGCCCCAAAGTAAGAAACACGAACATAAACACATTGGTACAACATTATCAAGAAAATGGAGTGTGTGTGGTGCCAAGCTAAAACCAAATGCTCAAAATGATTGTCGGGGCTTGAATCCCAACCAAAAGTCTACCAACCGTCTCATAATCACTAGCCTCTCCACTAATCAAGGTCACTAAGTTTGGACACGATCGGGTAGGACTTGAAGGGTTATAACGTTAGGCTAGTGGAAATTTCGGTTAATCGAAAGGGTATTTTGGGGCTGGAGAAAAGAAGTCACGAGTGAACCTAATCAACCAAGTACCATCTCAACTTTATCATACAAACCACCCCAAAACTCCTTTTGATCAACTTTGACACCTTGGGAACCATAGGATACTAACGCACCCGAACTCATTGCCAAACTCGACTATATTTCAAGTGTTATGAGGTGAGATCGAATACATTAGCACCTATCTCACTATCCCAACTCCAACATCATAAGTAAAACTTTTGAGCTCATTACTTTGACTCCACGCCTTTATTTCTATGTACATCCTCTCTTTTTTTTTTTTTTTTTTTTTTTTTTTTTTTTTTTTTTTTTTTTTTTTTTTAAGGAAGAGATAGAAGAAGAGATTTTCTTTTATTTTGGCCCAAGAGCCGAACACCAAGCCCAAACGAGCTCCTCAACACTTTATAGCTCAAAACGAGAAACAACAACCCAATCAAAACATCATCTCCACCCCACACTTGCCTTAGCAAGTGTGGTCTAACAAAGGATTAAGTCCACTCGTAGGGTAAAAATGAAGGAAATGTGACCATAAATAAGGCTCAAGGGTAGGTTTCTGACTATGTAACAAAACGGCTATCAAGCGAATGGTGGTCAGACCATTCTATCAAGGCTAAGAGGGGCTACGAAGGGTAAATGTTCGGTTAAGGCTTATTTGGCTATGGTAGGTCAAAAGAACGCCAAAACCGTCATCCCATGTCCTACTTAGGTAAACCTATGACATTTCGTCTCAAGGCTAGTGATATGAAAGGTGGTAGCAATCAAATTGTGCACAAAGTGTAGCTTTAGTGAAAGTAATAAACTTCATTCTCAAGATAATATCAAACCGCAATGCACATGTTCGGGTCCCGACTAAGGTGATCACCACTCAAATGTGAAAATAACACATACAACACGGTGTTAAGACCCTTGAAAAATTTTAAAATTACCCAAAAATCGACTGAGCCCGATCATAGGCTAAGCATACCACATTTATAGCACATTTAACAACGAAAACAAAAAAGCAGCTAAGTCTCCCACCCCACACTTAAACGAAACATTGTCCTCGATTGTGTGAGAGATAAAAGAGTAAAAGACTTATTTGTTTGACCAAAACCCGCAGAAAGGCGCACTTTAGCCCACGTGACATCTCCTAGTAAGCTCCATCTCGAATACCGAACACCATGTGAGAGCAGAAAACAAGGCAAACACATGCACGGGAAAAAAATCCACGTGCCAAAAGATGGTGATAGATACGAGATATATAAAAATAGAAGCCATGCCACAATCAAGGTATCAAAGCATATCAACCATACTAGACGGGAAGTGCTTTGGATGTAAAGATAATCAAAAGAAACACAGAGCATCCACGCATAAAATAAGGCCACAGAGGCTCACATAAAAACATCCCCGTCTAAATACTGAGAGCAAGAATCAAAAGAAAATCTCACCCCAAACTCTCTTGTGAGACAAAACTCTCCTCTTGCAACCAAAAACCACTTCAAAAACATAATTATTACCAAAAAGGTGGGTTGCCTCCCACAAAGCGCCTTTGTTTTACGTCGTTGGCTCGACCAAGTGGCACCAAAACGGACTCAAACAACGAAAGACTCAAAACAACAATTCAAAAATTTTATTTCAAACACGCATCATCAAAACTATCAACCAAAATCCGAACTCAGAAAGATCAACAATTCAAGAAGAATAAAAATAGCGAGCATCATGGAAACCGAGTTTACTAGAAACTTACCTCTCATGGCCCTCGATGTGACCTCTTGCCAACTCGGGAATCCTCTTTCGTCAAAATTTGCCATCATCTTCTTCTTGAAATTTCCGTTCCATGGTAGTTGTCTTCTTTTAAAAATTCTTTGATCTCCATCTACCGGTGAGTATACAAAGTCGATCTCGTAATACTCCTCAACACACAGTGGAAGAGTGTAGTAGTCCGGGACCGGCATGCTAACAATCTCCACTTCACCCGGTAGCTCTACCATGGGTGCCTTATCAAGCTCTTGAGATTTCACCACACACTCCAAAATTGCATCATTATACACTTCAATCGGGAGTGATGGTGAGATGGGCGATCCCAGTTTCTCTTTCGGCTCTATCTCCACGTAATCGATGACCACAATCGAATCTACCACACTCTCTGTCAAGTCATCATTTTGTATATCATGGGAAGGTGGTGTAGTAGACAACAATTGCGCCGCTTCCAACTCACAGTCTTGCAGTTCTTCTTGATCCCAGAGCGTTTCATTACCAAAGAATTCTTGCTCAGTCATGACAATGGTTGGTTCCGCCTCACACTCCACCAGGGTATCATCAGATATTTCAATAGAATGTGATGGTGCTACGGGCGGTCCCGACTCACTGTCTGGCTCAGAAACCTCATCATAGAAAACTGGATCATCAATCTCACTCTCAACCTGAACTTCTTCAATGAGCACCTCATCCTCCTTAACCACCTCTATTGCACAAGTCTCTTCCACTTTCTCGTGCCTCATCGGGTTCAAGCAATTTCCCATCCGGTCTCCAAGATTGCGTATGTCGGAGTCAAATCTTTTGTTGTCGACCTCTTGCATATCCTTCTTGAACTCTTTCTCGAACTCTTGCAATTGATTCGACAACCGCTCCATTTGATTGTCGTGAATTCTTCTTGTGGCATGGAGGGAACCGATTATACTTGAAAATCCTCATAATGTTGTGGCTCATAGCTCGAATAACCATAATTTTGACTTTGGTATGCACTCAGGCACCGATAAGCCCATGAACTTTGGTTACTCTGCTGGCGATATTGAGGATGAGGCATGAATCGTTGTTGATAATATCATTTCAGTGCCTGAGGTTGGTAAGGGTATTGTTGTTCGGTGAGTACCATTGATTGAAAAATCCTTCCATTTAAGCACAACCGCAAAATCTCGAGAAAACAACAAGAAAACAATAAAACAAAACCTAGGCCCAAGCCTTCGGTTCACTTACAAGATATCACAAATAACACACACCGTTCCCGGCACGGCGCCATTTTGATGAGCGTTATTTTCACCAAACAAAATTTATATTACTCAAGACAACGGTGACTAAACAAGCTCTCTAACGGCAAAGTGGACCGGGTCGATTGCTAGTATAGCTACAGGAGTCCGAGGTCGATCCCCACAGAGAAAGGTGTGTTTGTGAGTACCAAAGTGAACTTCTAACTTAGTGCAGGCAAACAAGCGGTTGGTTGGTTGTTATTACACTACTATCTTTGAAACATAAAAGAGAGAGAGAAGATTAAACTACTAGATTCAACGAGGGAGAAAGGGACATAGCCGAACCATGATCAAAATGACTAATTTCAACCCCGAGGATAGACAAAACCGGGAGTGTGCAATATAACAAACGAGCTCTTGCATTCAATTTCACGGGTGCGAACTCCTAAACCCGGTGCTAGCGTCTGAACAACTCTCTTCTAACACCTTATGCCATGTTAAGGTCTGAACAACTCTCTCCTAACAAGTCATGTTTTGCACTCGAGCCGCTTAAACGTATAAACGAGTAACCTCACGATGAGCTCGGTTTAACAACTAAACCGAGACTACACTGCGATCCTAGAACCCTTTTCCCACACCCCTCTCTCTGAACAACTCTCAAGAGTGATGTGTGTGATATTTGACCTAGGTAGCTAATCTAGCTCAAATCCGTTATAACAAGTTCTAAGACGTGAAACATGCAAGAAACAACAATAAAACACACTACCCACTCCCAATTTCATTACCCAAAGGGTGATTTCATCACATATCACATGACCCGGCTATGGGGAGGAATTAGCTACACATTATACTAGTTAAAACATAAAGAAAACAATAAAAGAGAAGCATAACAAGCATAAGAGGGAAGAAAATTACCATAAATTGCAGAGAATCGAAGTTTGGAGAAGAAAGGTACAAAAGAGAGAATCACCAAAAAGATAGAGACTTGTTGTTTGTAATGAAAATCTAATCTAAGAAATGAAAAGAGTGAGTTAAGAAGTCTTTGATCTATATAAAAGGAAAGTGCAACAAACTATTTACAAAAATCGAGCAAAACCTAGCTAAGGGAAGGGAAAAAGTCGAAGTCCCTACAAGAAATGGAATGAGGGGGTATTTATAGGGGGAGCAGAAAATTTGCAGCATTTTGGTTCGAACGCACGTTTGAGGACTGAACTCGGCGCGTTGGCTTCTTCAAACGCGACGTTTGAAGTGGTTCAAACGCGCGTTCGCTTCATTCTCAGGCGACTTCGGGCATCTGTCATGTAGAACGCTGGTTTGAAAGGTAGGAACGCGGCGTTTGGCTTGCTTGGAACGCTGTTTGGGGTAGATTCGAACCGGCGTTTGAAGGCTTCCAACTCGAATGATTCGGCAACTCGAACGCATTTGGTTTGAGCATGGAACGCCGGTTTGGAGACACTGGAACGCGACGTTTGAGGGTTCCAAACGTCGCGTTGGACCCCTGTGCCACCAAATTCTTCACTTCTTCCTCATTTGATCTCTTTTCTTGCCTCGGTTATGCTTTCTACCAAAAATCATCGCCTTCCGGGTTATCGAGACACCATTTACCTACATCATCACAACCTCCAAAAACAACCAAAACATTCCAAAGGATAAACGTGCTCGGGAATGGGGTCAATATCACTAAAAAGAGGTAGTAAACTATCAAAGTGACGGATTTACTCCCCGTGCTAATAATTCACGATATTGCCCCTAAAACGGTCTAAATCACCAAGAAACGTGCTAAAAGTGGGATAAACGGGGGTAAAAGATGCACCGGAATCATGTAAAGTTGACTCCCATCAAATACATCAGTCGACAAATGTCGACACTGGGTCCTCATAACCAATTATCTACGCAATGTACACATACTTCTTTCAATTATTATAATTCATGTGGTATTAAACGATTCACATGTTGAGTAATTGAACAATACCTAACTACTTGCAATTGTTGGCATGAATATCCTTAAGTTTACTAACAATTTATCGCAAAAGTATAATATGACCACGTACTCACGCAACTTGGTTCATTTCCTATCAATTCTAAGTATAAGAACTTTACAAGTTTAAAGTACGAGTTAAACACTTGGCATTTATCCATAAAAATTTTAAATTTGGCTCAATATTGTCTCAGTATTCCGTTCCCCTTGACTTTTTCAACACTTAGCACAATATATAGCTAAGTCCCCTGCCCCCCACTTAAACATGGCATTGTCCTCAATGACAAAAATAAATGAGAGTCAAGATGAAAGACTTAGCTCTGGAAACGGCTCCCAAGTAAAGGAACAATATCGGAGTAATCATCGGTACGACGTGGAGAGAGACAGACACATCTGTATAAACAAACAAGCTCCACTTAAAACGTTAACTACCATGTCATGGAAGTTGTAAAATAATGTGGCGATCATTAGATATAAATATCTAAAACAGTTTAAGCCACTTTATTTTATACTGCCATGAACAAGACCAAAAGGGATTTAAGCCTAAATAAAAACTCACATGACGGCTATCAAGGAAAAAACCTCGTCTATTCCGAACTTAGACTCGGAACATGGCGAGATGAGAAAAAAACCGTGATAGGCGATGCTACTTTATTAACAAGAAAAAGCGAAAAAGATAGTTATTGGTAGTAGTTCTAAGTTTATAGTCGCTAGCTCGACTCACTCAAGATGGTTTATTCATAGACAGGGTCATCGAGGTACAAAACCTCCTCTCAAAGCGAGCGGAAGCCCGTGATAATGCTTAATACGATGTCCATTGACCACAAATCTGGACTCGTCTTTGAAGTTGAATAGCTCCACCGCTCCAGAAGGAAAGACTTGTTGTACTTGAAATGGGCCACACCATCTTGATTTCAACTTACCCGGGAAGAGTCTTAAGCGCGAATTGTACAAGAGAACCAGATCACCCTCTTGAAAGGTCCTATCTAGAATCTTCTTGTCATGGAACTTCTTCGTGCGCTCCTTGAAAATCTTGGCATTCTCGTATGCCTCTAAACGAAACTCCTCCAGGCGAGTTAATTCTAACATCCTTTTCTCACCGCCAAGGTCTCATCAAAGTTTAGCATCCTTGTTGCCCACATGGCCCGGTGCTCGGTTCCACAGCGGATGACATGCCTTTCCAAAAACAATCCTATATGGTGACATTCCAATCGAGGTTTTATATGCGATCCTATAAGCCCATAAAGCGTCATCTAAACGTATTGACCAATCCTTCCTAGTTGTATTGTGATTTTCTCCAGATACGCTTTATCTCTCGATTGGTGACTTCTACCGTCCACTAGTGCTGGGGTGATATGCGATTGCTAGCTTATGTCGAACCCCATATTTAATCATCACCTTTCAAAAGGTTTATTACAAAAATGACTACCATTGTCGCTATAATCGCCTCAAGCGTCCCAAACCTTGTAAAAATGTTCTTCTTCAAGAATCTAACCACAACCCTAGCATCGTTAGTAGGTGAAGCAATGGCCTCAACCCATTTGGATACATAATCAACAGCAACTAAGATATATCGGTTAGATAGTGATGAAGTGAAGGGTCCAACAAAATCTATCCCCCAAACATCAAAAAGTTCCACTTCTAAGATGCTCTTGAGTGGCATCTCATTCCTCCTTGAAATATTACCTGTCATTTGACAAGCATGACAGGCCTTTGCATATTGGTGTGCATCCTTAAACAATGTCGGCCAATAAAAACCGCATTGGAGGACCTTAGCCGCGGTTTTTTCTCCCCCGTAGTGTCCTCCAACTTCATAGGAATGACAATGCTTCAGAATATCATTATATTCTTCTTCGGGCACACATCTTCGAAAAATATTATCAGATCCTAGCTTAAATAAATAAGGCTCATCCCAATAATAGTGTCTAAGATCTTTAAAGAATTTTTTTCTTTCTTGCACAGTGAGATTCGGTGGTAGGTATTTTATGGATAGATAATTGACAAACAAACTAAACCATGGTTGCTTCTTCTCCTTCACAACCTCTATTCGCGAAGAAAGCTGCAAAGACAATCATCATGTCCCCGATGGTGGTGATGGAGAAAAGTTGTTCATCAGGAAAGATTCTCCTATCTCGGTAATTCCTCACCATCCTCTAATTGTAAGCGCGATAGATGATCGGCCACCACGTTCTCACTTCCTTTCTTATTTCGGATTTCTACGTCAAATTCTTGCAACAAGAGAATCCATCTCAACGATCTCGGCTTTGAATCTTGCTTTGCTAGGAGATACTTAAGAGCCGCATGGTCATCCATTACGGTGACTTTAGATCCCACTAAGTAAGATCTAAACTTGTCAAAGGCAAAGATAACGGCCGAAGTTCCTTCTCCGTTGTGGCGTAATTTCTTTGGGCGGCATTCAAAGTCCGGCTTGCATAATAAATGGGCCTAAAAATCTTATCTTTTCTTTGACCCAAAGCGGCATAACAAGCGAGTATCACTTGCATCACACATCGGTTCAAACGGAAGATCCCAATCCGGTGCGACGAGCGGGTGCGAGAATCGATCTACTTTTATTTCGTTGAAAGCTTTTATGCACTCATTTGAAAACACGAATGGCACATCCTTGGCCAATAATTCGGTAAGAGGTCTAGAGACCAGGAAAAGTCCTTGATAAACCTACGATAAAATCCGGCGTGGCCTAAAAAACCTCGCAAAGTTTTAAGATTAGTAGGTGGAGGTAACTTCTCGATCACCTCGACTTTGGCTCTATCCACCTCTATACCGTTCTTTGATATCGCGTGGCCCGATGACTATACCTTCCGTAACCATCAAATGACACTTCTCCCGATTAAGCACAAGATTAGTCTCTTCGCATCTCTTCAATACTCGTGCTAGATGTGTGAGACATGAATAAAATTGTCTCCAAACACGGAGAAATCATCCATAAAGATTTCCAAGAAGTCTTCCACCATATCCGCAAATAATGACATCATACACCGTTGAAATGTTGCGGGGCGTTACCATGATCCAAATGGCATTCGATTATACGCAAATGTCCCATATGGGCGAGAGTAAGCGTTGTTTTCTCACGATCTTTGGGCGAGATGTGGATTTGATAATATCCCGAATAACCGTCAAGAAAACAATAGAAAGCATGCCCTTTCGTCTCTCGAGCATTTGATCGATAAAGGAAGAGGAAAATGGTCCTACGAGTTGCATCATTTAGTTTCCTAAAGTCTATGCATACTCGATGACCGGTGATTAGCCTCACAGAATTAACTCATTCAACTCATTGGCTTTGCTTTGTCAATCCTCCTTTTTGGGAACTACGTGGATAGGGCTAACCCATTCGCTATCAGCAATAGGAAATATAATTCCCATTTCCAACATTTTGATAACCTCATCCCTAACCACTTCCTTTAATTGTGGGGTTAAACGCCTCTGAGGTTGTGCAACCGCTTTCTTTTCAGGGTCCACGGAGATCTTGTGCATACATACGCTAGGACTAATGCCCTTAACGTCAGCTATGGTCCATCCAAATGCTCCGCGGTACTCTCTCAGAACTCTCATAAGTTTCTCTTCTTGTAAGTCCGTCAAGGAAGAAGATATGATCAGTGGCAAGGTCTCATCTTGAAGAAACACATACTTCAAATTCGCAGGAAGAGGTTTTAAAGTCAAATTTGTGGGAGGTTCTTCCAAAGAGGTCTTCAACTTCCGACCCGGTGAGTTTGAGTTCGAAGTACTTATGCCACGTTGGTCTATGATAGAATCTTTCAATCTCCGCAGCACTTACTTCCTCTACAGGCCTTGGGGTCCCTCTACTACATCCTGGCCATATCATCTTCTCCTCCTCACTACTCACGTACTTGACTTCATCTTCTTCTTCTAAGACAGCATCCAAAAATTCCTTGATACTTTCATGTTGTTGAAATTCTTGAACGATCCTATCAATGGAATCCAACATGAAACATGCATCCTCTCCATCATCAGGTTGCTTCATAGTGTCGAAGACATTGAATGCAACTCTCTCTTCATTCACTCTTAATACCAACTCGCCTTTGTAAACATCAATTAGCGTTCTACTAGTGGCCATGAAAGGTGGCACTTCGTAGTTAGCTTCCATATCTAATACCACAAAGTCGATAGGGAATACAAACTTTTCAACTCTTACTAGCACATCCTCAACCACTCCACGCGGTTCTTTAATGAACGGTCACTAATTGCAATGTGATTGAGGTCTTCTTAAGATCTTTCATGCCTAGCTTCCGAAAAATGAGCAAAGTGGCATCAGTTCACGCTTGCTCCTAGATCACACAAAGCTTTGTTCGGACATACGTTACCTATGGTGCGAGTGGAATGAGAAAGCTTCCGGATCTTTGCATTTTGGGGTAACTTATGTTGAAGAATGGTGAACACTCCTCATTAAGGCATATGGTCTCTAAATCTAAAAGTTTCCTTTTAGTTGAGGCTGCGTCTTTTAAAACTTGGTGTACTCGGGCATTTCACTAGTGCTTCAACTAGGGGTATATTGATTTGTAACTTACTAAACATATCCACGAACTTCTTATACCTCTTATTATCAAACTTAGGCTTCGGTTTTGGTGGAGGATAAGGTAGAGTTGAAGGGTCGACATCAGTGAAAATTGGATACTTATTATCGTAAAGTTCAACTCTAGGGCCAGCAGGTTCTTTATACGTTCTTTGCTCAGGCAAAGTCTCGGAAGTATTAGTCTCATTGCTTGGCTCACCATCCTTATTCTTTGTGACTTTTTCTTTCTCTTGCAAGGATGGTGGAGTTACCTCCTTTCCACTTCTTGTCATGATCGCATTCAAATCCTTAGGGTTCTTTTCAGTGTTGCTTGGCAACCCTCCAGGAGGTCTAGTTGAGACTTGCTCAGCTAGTTGTCCTACCTGGTGTGTGAGATTTTGAACTAAAGCTTCCTGGTTGGTTACTTTGGCATCTGTCTTCTGACAATATTGGCTAAAGTTAGTGGCTAACTCAGCCATAGATTTTGAAAGTTGCCCCATATTGTCAGTGACGACATTACTCAGTTTTCTATCGCAGCCTTCCCAACCAAAAGTTTTAGTCTGGCGTGTGGTACATAAGTGGTAGGTGGTTTAGGCCTTTTCTCCTGCGTTAATGTCACTATATCGGAATCCAGGATGGTTATGATTAGGCCTGCACCCTCTCCCGACATAATTGGCTTCTTCATGCACTGTTCTCACTTTGAGGTGCTACCCGATTCCGACCTCTTTCTCTACTCTTGTCATCCTCTCTTGCATCCCATCTACCTTATTGTTGATAATGAAAGTTGTTCTAAGATTTTGGTAGATGCACTATCATCAAATATGTCGCCATCTTCACATGAGAGCTATGTCATTGCCTCCCATTGGCTATTCATTGCTATTTGCTCCATCTTCCCTTGTGCCTCCTCGGGAGATAAAGAACAAACGCTCCATTCTTTGGAGGCGTCTACTCTAATTTTCTCGTCTCTCTCAACCCATGGTAAAAAGTTTGCATTAAAAGCCAAAGAGAGATGTCATGATGAGGACACTTCCTCATAGCTTCCTTGAAACGCTCCCAAGCTTGATCAAAACTCTCCCTGGTTGTTGCTTAAATCCTAGGATGTCTTGGCGTAACTTAAAAGTTTTTCCTAAGGGAAAATACTTATTCATGAATTTTGCAACAATTGTTCCCAAGTAGTGATAGATCCGACCTCTAAAGAGAGAAGCCATTGCTTAGCTTTATCCTTCAAAGTGAAAGGAAAAAGCTTAAGGCGAATGTTCCTCGGGATTAATCGGTTTCATCTGTCTTCGACGATTTCCAAGAAATTCGTCACGTGAACACCAGGATCCTCGTTTTGGACTCCATGAAAAGTAGAATAGTTGGTCACCATTTGAATTACATTAGGCCTAGGGTGATAGACTTCCGCAGCATCTTGCGGTGCTACGATAGCGGGAATGAATTGTTCAATAGTGGGCGTTGCATAACTTTGCAAAGTACGCCTTACTCCTTGAACTAGGGCTTGGTTCTCATTATTAGCATTTGCATTCACATTATTGGCATTATTGATAACAGGATTAATAATGTGATTAGGTACTGGTTTGGATTGAGTGGATTTCCTTCCATTTTCGCCTTCGACTTGAATGTTCGAGAATGATCGGTTGTATGTCCTTCTTCCACTCCTTGCTCGCTTTCCTCAAGATTTGGATCCTCTTCTCCTTGCTTAGCCAGTTCCCTAGCTAACTTCCTATTCCTTCTCGCAAATTTTTCTATCTCAGGATTATAAGGCTCAAGCGGTTCCTTCGATTTCCGAGTAGCGTACTATAAAATAATAAACAACAATAAAACAATTAATCACTAGTAAAGGCTAGGCCTTTAACTAACTAACTAAAACAGACTCAAATAAGTTTGAGAAAAGAAAACGTAATAAAAGCGAAGGCAATTCTATAAAACTAAGACAGAATCGAGAAAATAAATTCTCGTCGATCGAGAGGCGTGGTTCGGTCGACCGAACGCTTTTTTTTTTTTTTTTTTTTATTTATTTATTTTATTTATAAATGACATCATTTAATATCTGAGACTCTTATTCACAGATTATTCACTTAATCCAGTTCTAACAAAATAAGCTATATCTCAATTTAATGACTCGAGTCCCGGCAACGGCGCCAAAAACTTGATGGAGGTCAAGTTAAATTTTTAACTCGATGCCTACTAACACACTAGCAAGAGAACTAGGTTCAATTGTAGTATAGCGAGATAGAGTCGAGGTCGATCCCACGAGACTCGGCACAAATAAAACACAACTTTATCCTATTAGAACTAAATTGAAAGAGGCGGTCTACGACCAACTAAATGCAGAAAATAAAATAGTGACAACCACAAGACACAAAAGACGACTAAGGCAAACTAAAGACTACTAAGCATGGATAATACGGTTGATATTATCTAAACAAATAGTATTGATTACGCTAGTAGATTATAACTCCCCCATGTGAATTAGGATGATAACGAGACAAAACAAACGTTAAAGATTAATTATTATGACTACGGGAGTCATCCCCTAAGGTAGATTTAGCTCCGGTTTGGCCATCTAAATCATCGTGCCTCCATTACGTGACTTCGCTTTTTAATGCCTCCATCTCATATAACTTCTGACACAATTACGAGACTAGGGATGCCGGTATAAACCGTAACCTCATCTAAGCAACATTCCTAGGGTAAGGCGTACTTCTTAGATGTCGATTCAATCTATATCCTAAGTAACAATCACTTTTTGGGTTTCATGTTAAATTATGATGACGAATAACTAAGTTGATCAGGTTTAATTACTCATTTTAATTCCAAATCAGAGAATCTGACGTAGTCGAAGCCGATCATAATATTGCCCTACACATTACCACACTCGGTCGACCGAACGAGAGCACTCGGGCGACCGAGTGACGCGTCTAGGTCGACCGAACACAGTTCTGTGTCGAAACAAATCATGATTACTTCTTAACGTTTCTAACCTAAACACATGGGTTCGTAAATTAATCTACATCACGCAATCAATACAGATAAAATTACTCCATAATAAAATACAACAGATCTACGAATAAAGATTGCATAATTGAATAGTCATACCCTCGAAGACGAGAGTGACTCCCACTCTTTAATGCGCTCCCTAATCGGAGAATCCGACGAATCCACAATGAACGAACATAAAGAAAATAAAACTTAAAAGCTAAAATTGTATGAATTGTTTTGTGTTGTAGTGGTGTGTGTTCTCAACATCGTGGCTGCTGTTTATATAGGAGTTGTAGCCGACATAGGGAGAATCCAGAAGATTGACATGCGTTTATCACATTAGGCTCGGGTGACCGAACCTACACGCTCGGTCGACCGAATGGCATGGCTCGGTCGACCGAGCCTCCTTCTTTACGCGTTTTCAATTTTTGCTTCGTCTGACTTGTTCCCCACTCCATGCTTTTGAATTGATCTGATTTATCTTTTCTTCAATGCTCCGATTTTCTTCTCTTTTATCTTGAGACTTCTCGATTGCGTGACAATTATCTTCCCGATTTATCATGATCTGCAAAATCAGCATTTATCACACAATTAATTGCTCTTTTATAATAAAAACAGCTAAATACCAATTATCACATTAATAATCACTTATTATTAAATAATAAATATAAAAACGTGATTAAATATGAAATATTTATAATTAACTCCGATTTAAGGTTAGAATTGATGACATAAACAGGTATTTTTTAACTGTTATCATTTAGCTTCCGTTTCGTAGCATGTCTCTTCACGATTCGAGATAAAAAGAAAGTTTGATATACAGCCAAACGGATCGATCCAGAATTACTCAGCTTTTGGTCTGGTCCTTACAATTTGATCAAAATGTTGCCTATTGTATGAGTGCTGATATGGTCTTCCATCTTCTTTACAGACTGTATCAAGTCTAATCATGCATCAATCACTCTCATTCCTAAAGTCAATATGGCACATGTTATGTTACAAAATAATTTTCAAGATCCCCTCTAATATACTTGACCATCAAATGTAACATTACACACAAACCGATATACACTGGGTGAGATATTTTTTCAATTAAATTGCAACATTTCCAGCAATATTTGAAATCACTTAAGAATATTGAGGGAAGATAAAGTGTCAGCATTGCTACCATTTTTAATTATTATACCGTAGCAAAAATAAAATAAAATGCAATATGCATGGTTTAACGACTTCTTTTGGGGTTTTGGCTGCTGTTCACATTAAAGTTGTTAGGCAGCAGGTTAAAGAGTTTTTTTTTTCTTTTGTATAGCTGGAAGTAGCTAGGCATATACTTTGAAAAACAGGAACTTCTGTCTTTAAATCTACTCATGTTCCAAATTAATTCTATATTACTTTGCTTTGAAGGGGAATTTTGTTTTTGTAGTCTATAAAATTAAAATTAAAAAAACTAGTAATAATCATCAATACATATTTTATTAACGACTTTCCATTTCTTGAAATGGATCAAATCAATAATTAATCATGCATCTTTCCTTGCGCCAACCATCACTGATTAACAAAATACCTACTTGACGGAGGTTGAGCTATATCTTGTCACGTATCATGTCATAAACGACTAAGCATTAAATATGGGTAGAGAAAATACGATGTTGAGGACCATGAGCCCCACCTCATACTTAAGGACATACCTACACCCAGGAGGGAGGTCTGGCCTGATCTCCTACTTAGACCACCGCAGGTCGGCTCGGTCATCATGGAGGTCGGGTGAACGTATGTCGAGATACATCGGCCTAGGGAGCTCGACGCAGGTCGGCCAGAGCCTTCCTTATCCGATTTTACACACATGCGTTTAAATATAAGATAAATATGGAAAATATCCGCAGCCATTAAGATTCTGATAATGACATTCAAGTCATCTATGATTATCTACTAAATTAGAGGGATTGACATAAGAAAATCCTTGGAGGATACGAAATAGAGTCCATATTGGACACGACAAATGCTTGCCAGGACGAGACACCCTCAATATAAACGATCCCAAAAACTACGAAGATACTTGATTCGTGATTCATACACAGGATATGTAGGCAACTTGAGATTCAATATTTCAGGCTCAATCTAAATAATCACAAAACCAACCTCCGTTTCACACTTTCTCTAGGGTTTTAGTCTTGTCCAATTGTCACTAGGATAATTTTGGCCCGGATTGTTCATCAGACGATTTCCAGCATCGTCACTAGGTAACAAAGATAGATATACCCCGGTTCAAATTTGAGGATACGTAATACGCGGGTGCGGGCTTTTTGAAAAATATAGGATATATACAGGTACATATGGGATGCATTTGTATAAATTAATATTACTGTAGAAATTTAGGAAGAAGAAGATGGAAGAGAAGATTATACCTTCTTATTCAAATAAGCCAAAAAGGCTGAGTATATATGGACATTACAAGACTTAGGACAAACCAAAGCAATAAATGTAAGGTGGCTAATAAATGGGTAGTTGGGACTACACCATTAAGATAAAACAACTATCTAACCACTTAAACAACTTTATAATATAGCTGTATTAAGGGTGGTTACAATAAATACGAAAAAACTTATTTATTATTAAAAATAATTATAACTTATACTCCTCCTCAAGCTGGTTTGTAGATATCTAACAAACCAAGCTTGCCACTAAACTGTTGAAAGGGAACCCTCGGCAGCCCTTTAGTGAAGACATCAACAACTTGCAGTTTGGTGTTGATGTAGGATAAGTTGATGCTACCATCTTCTTGCTTTTCCTTGATAAAGTGTCTTCGATCTCTATGTGTTTAGTCCTATCATGTTGGACATGATTATTTGAGATCTCAATAGCAGATTTGCTATCACTGAACAAGTTAATAGGCTTTGAAAATGGGATTTTCAATTCTGTCATCACTCTTTGTATCTATAACAACTCACATATCCCTAGTGCAATTGCTTTAAACTCTACTTCTACTGATCTTCTTGCTACTACTGACTGCTTTTTACTTCTCCAAGACACTAGATTTCCAAAAACATAGATACACCAACCAGAGGTAGACCTTCCATATGTAATAGAACCAGCCCAATCAACATCCACATACCCTTCAATTTTAGAAGTCCCTTGTGATTTGAATAGGATACCACTCCCAGGACTGTCCTTGAGAAACTTTAGCAACCTTATAGCAGAATTGAGATGTATTTGTTTCGGTGAGTGCATGAACTGATTTAGTTGACTGACAACAAAATATATGTCAGGCCTTGTGTGGGACAAATAGATTAATCTTCCCACAATTCTTTGAAACTTCTCATCGATTATACCACTTATCCAACGGAGGACATGGAAGATCGCTTTTAGGATTAGAGTCGACTTAAAACTCATAGTACTCTCACTGGTATGGTAAACCGCAGACTTTATTCACGGTCTCAAAAGCTTACTTCCATCATCATTTTTACCAAATTTCACAGATTTTATCCACCTGGGGTGTCAATTTGGTTTACACCCCAAAGAACCCATACTACTCAGTTAGAAGATCCACAGTGTACTTTCTCTGGGTGAGAAGAATGCCTTCTTTAGATCTGGAAACTTTTATTCCCAGAAAGTATTTCAGTAGTCCAAGGTCTTTTATCTCAAATTCATGTTTCAAGATGTTTTTCAGATGTGTGATTTCACTGCTAGAGTTTCCAGTGATGACAATATCATCAACATACACAATGAGGATAGTAACTCCTCTCACATTTTCGTATATTTGTAGAACAAATTATGATCTCCATGCCCTTGAGTATAACATGACTTCTTCATTACTTTAGAAAATCTATCAGACCATGCCCTAGGTGATTGTTTAAGTCCATATAAAGACTTATTCAATCTGCAGACCTGGTTTGATTTGGTTATAAATCCAGGAGGAGGGTACATGTACACTTCCTCCTTTAAGTCACCATTCAAAAAGACATTTTTTACATCCATTTGATGCAGAGTCCAGTTATTAACAGCACCAATAGAAATATTGATCCTTACAGTGTTAAGTCTAGCAACAGGGGCAAAGGTCTCATTAAAATCAATACCAAAAGTTTGGGTGTATCATTTGGCAACTAATCTAGCCTTATGCCTGTATATGGTGCCATCAGGATTGTGCTTAACATTTAATAACCATCTACATCCAACTGGTTTTACACCTCTGGGCATAGGAACTAGATCCCATGTGTGGTTGTCCTTTAGAGCAGTTAACTCCTCCATAACAGCCTTTTTCCATAGGGGACAACCAAGAGCCTGTTGTATGTCCTTTGGTATAACACTCGAATCAATATTAGCAAGATAAGATTGGAAGTCTTCAGAAAGTTTACCATATGAGACAAATCTGTCTATAGGGTGCTTAGTGCATTCTCTGGTGCTCTTTCTTAATGCAATGGGTAATTCAGGTGGTGCAGACAAAACATTAGTTTGAGGGCTCAGTTCTGGTGCTTCATTCTCAGTTTGGGAAGTGACATCAGGAGTGTTATCCAAAATGACATCAGGGTTCTCATGAGTGTCCTCCAGACCTACAGTGGTATTTTGATGTTCCTGCATAATTGGATTAGTACAATCATTTGAAGTAGGCATAAGAGTGCTAAGCTTCTTTGATGCATTCTTTTGTCTGGTGCAGATAATGACTTCCTTCTCAGGCAGATTAGTACCCTTATTAGACTGTGTGGGGAGTGTTTTCATAGGTAGCTCAGGATCAAACATGGGAATAGTGACATCATTATGAAGGAAACAATATTTATCAGGATCAGTGATGTTATCTTTGGTGTAGAAAGGTTGATCTTCAAAAAAGGCGACATCATAGGATGTATAAAACCGGTTATTCTTTGGATCAAAACATTTAAAACCTTTTTGAGTAGCTGAGTATCCTACAAACATGGTTTTGACAGCCATTGGTTCAATTTTACTCCTCTTCTGGGAGTGAATGTGGACAAAGGCTGTACAACCAAAAACTTTGAGTGGTATAGATGTTATAAGTTTGGAGTTAGGGTATGCTGAAATCAAAGTATCAATGGGTGTTTTGAATCCAAGGATTCTAGATGGCATCCTATTTATGAGGAAGGTTGCGGTAAGTACTGCTTCTCCCCAATAAACAGCAGGCACATTATAGGTAAACAGAAGGGTCCTAGTAACCTCCAAGAGGTGTCTATTTTTTCTTTCTGCCACTCCATTTTGTTGTGGAGTATTAGTACAAGTGGTTTGATGGACAATCCCTCTTTCAGTCAAAATAGGTCCCAAACAAGAGTTCAAATACTATGTTCCATTATCATATCTGAGTATTTGGATCTTTGTTTGGAACCGTGTTTCAATCATCTTATAAAAGGTTTCAAAAAGTATGCTAACTTCTGATTTGTGTTTCATAAGATAGACCCAACTTACTCATGTGTGGTCATGTATGAAGGTCACAAACCGTTTCTGGTGAGTGAGACTGGGGTTTTTATATGGACCCCATACATCAGTGTGAATGAGTTTAAAGGGTGCAGATTCCTAATAAGAAACAGATTTAAAAGGACTTCTAGTATGCTTAGTAATTTCACAAAATTCACACTTTATATCCTCAGTTTTTACATCAGAAAATAAATTAGGATACATCCTTTTTAGGTAATGAAAATTTGGATGACCTAATCTTAAATGCAAAAACTTGATCTTGTTACATTTGGAATCCATAAAAACACTCAAACCCTTAACAGTCTCTACTCTGCTGCCTGGAATAAGGTAGAGTCCATCAATCTTCTTAGCACTGCCAATCCTCTCCAAAGATCTAGAGCCTGAAACTCACAATGTGTAGGATGAAAGTTAACAATGCAGTTTCTGTCTTTACAGAACTGACTTACAGAGAAAAGATAACAGTCAAGCTTTGGAACATATAAAACAAAGGTCATAGTGAGGTTATTTAAGAGTGTAACAGTTCCCCTTCCTTCTACTTTAGAACAAGAACCATAAACAATTTTTACAAAATGAAGGTTATTGGTTTTGTAGTAAGTGCTAAAAAGAGTGAAGTCACTTGTCATGTGACTGGAAGCTCCAGAGTCAATAATCCAAGTGTTCTTACCAATTTGAGCTATAGCACCCACAGAGGTATCACCAGTTTGCAACATCCTTCTATCCAAGAGTTGATTTAAGGCCTCCATCTGTTCCTTTGAGAAGAAGTTGGACTGCTCAGTAGCATTGCAGGCCCTTTTTTGGTCTGTCCAGCTTCCCCAGTCTTGGTATTCTGATTCTTTTGTAAGTGTGGTGATTTACCATGGAGGTTCCAACAGTTGTCTTTGGTATGACCTTTCTTTTTGCAGTAGTCACACCGTTGATTGCTTTTCTGGTCATTCCTTTTGAAGGATATATTGTTGTGTCCTCCCAGGAATGCAGATTCACCAGCTGTAGCATTAAGAGCATATTTTCTCCTCCAGCAGTGGGAAGCAGTCCACCTATGACATCCTTTCTACTTTCCTCTTTTATGATAGTGACAAATGCCTCATGAATAGAGGACGGAGGCACATGTGCAAGAACCCTTTCTTTGGCAGCATCGTAGGTAGGGTTTAGACCACTAAGGAAGCCAAAAACCCTTTCTTGCTCAATGAGTTTCTGGAAGTTTCCTGCATCAATGGTAAATTCCCACTCCATTATAATGAGTTGATCATACTCTTGCCAGAATTTATTCAGAGTGTTGAAGTATTTAGTGACATCCAAGGTGCCTTGCTTAATCTCTTTCAAGTTGGTTCTAATTCCAAAGGCTTGAGCAAAATTACCTTGGTCAGAGTAAGTTTTGGTGATTTGATCCCATATTGCCTTGGCAGATTTGGCAAAGAGGTGAACTTGGCCTATTTCATCAATCATGGAGTTGATCAACCATGACATGATGGTTGCATTTTCAGTTTCCCAAGTATTGTAAGCCTCAGATGTCTTATCAGCTGGAGCTTTGATGGTGCCAGTGAGATAACAAGCTTCCCAAGTCCAGTGATGTACATACGGACTGATTGTGCCCATTGTGAAATAGTTTGCACCATGTAATTTCTTGGTAGTGATTTGAAGGGTTGGATTATCGAATCCCCCCTTGAAATAGATAGAGATTTATCTACAGAAGTTGCAGAGGTAGTACCGGATTCTGTCATCGCAGAATAAAAGAAAAAGAAGTTGGGAATAAATAGAAGTTGAAGTCTTTTTATTCTGAAAGATTTTCAGAACTCCGATACCATGTAGAAATTAATTAGGAAGAAGAAGATGGAAGAGAAGATTATTTCTTCTTATTCAAATAAGCCAAAAAGGCTGAGTATATATGGACATTACAAGACTTAGGACAAACCAAAGCAATATATATAAGGTGGCTCATAAATAGATAGTTGGGGACTACACTATTAAGATAAAACAACTATCTAACCACTTAAACAACTTTATAATATAGCTATATTAAGGGTGGTTGCAATAAATACAAAAAAACTTATTTATTATTAAAAATAATTATAACTTTAATTACATATATAAGTACTACTTCTCTTCATTTTTTGTTGTTGTATTTATCATTTTGGACAACCTCTCATTTATCATTTTAACGGTGTTTACCGATATTCAACGTGCACATACATATCCGAGTAATGGCGGATCTCGTATCCAACTTTTGTAATTACAAATTCACCCCTAAAGGTCTATCCTAAGTTCAACATTTTTGGGCAGTTTAGAGGAGATTTGAAGCAGTTGGAGTGATAAAAAAAGGAAGAGATGTAGAAAAAAAAACCGAAGTTGGAAAGTTGAAAGGCATAACAATGGGATCCAAAAGTTCCCCAAGATAGCTGATGCGCATGGAGCAACAAGAGTAGAGAAATTTGACAGCAAATTATCATATTTAAACAATCTTTTTGTATTTTAATCCCATTGGTGGTGCTGCACACTTAAATTCTTTTTGGTTTCCGACTTTAATCTATGAATATTTGACTAGCATTTACTCAATTTTCCTCTTTTGGACTAAAAATTTACACAAGTTATGAAAGGAAACAAAGGAGAAATTGAACATGGGTCAAAATTTTCTACCGTATGGATAAGAATATAGCGAAGGAAAACAGTACTGTAGTTCTAATGTCCGCTTCCGGATACCGAGTTTTTATCGGGAATGAAACGTTTGACACGTGACTTTTAGAGAAAATCCTAAAACGTGACGTAATATCAAAGTAATTAATAAAGCACAGAAGAAAAAGTACAGGGCCGGCCCAACACTAAGGCCAATAAGACGGTGGTCTTAGGCCCAGCGATGTCCGGAGGCCTCAAAAAAATAATTCCATTTAGATTCAATCCGATCCAACCTGATATAATGTATTAATTATTTTTATTTGAATTGATAAAGCCCTAAAATTTTTTTTACTCGAACCAATAATAGCCCAAAAAAGGCCGAGTCCCGTAAAGTAAAAGTAGCCAATTTTGTAAATAGAAGGATATATTAAGCGGCCTCATTGCCACATCTCAGGTCATGGTCATGATTAACCTCCCATCGCACTCTTGTAGGATCGGGGGCGAGGGGGTCCTTACGGTTAAGGTTTAACCGTTTTAATAAATTGCAGGCGGGAACTACTTGACTTGACATGAGGATAAAATATATAATTTGATTTTGGAACCATGTTTTTGGAACTACACTCTAAACACTTATACCACCTACTATCCTGTCGCTAATTATAAAAT
Source organism: Gentiana macrophylla (assembly GCA_026214975.1). Classification (NCBI taxonomy): domain Eukaryota; kingdom Viridiplantae; phylum Streptophyta; class Magnoliopsida; order Gentianales; family Gentianaceae; genus Gentiana; species Gentiana macrophylla. The sequence goes on from CM047811.1 coordinate 93,690,809, forward strand.
TTTACATGAATATTCAAATGGTGAAAGATGCAGAGCAATGAACTACACAGCACAAAGACATTGATGCCACCACTAAAGAAGGTTCCTAAGATCATTGTCACCTTCTTTTTCATCTTATTTGTACTCCAATTCTCTTCCATATATTCTTCATGGAAAACATCAGTAAGTTGATCATTATCATTATATAAATCCCTTTTCTCAGTTTCTTCAATGAATTCATCATTTGAAATGTTTTTAATTTTTGTTGTTGTTGTTTATAGTCTCTTTTTACAGCGACGATTACAAGGAAGAAGCAACTGATGATAGTTCCAAAAGAGAGAAGGAATAAAGCACCAAGAATTATTCAAGAATATAATCTCAATTGTTCGGTACAAAATCAAACGCAAACCTGTCCGTCGGAGTCGGATTATCCTACGAATTTCGATTCTCCGTTGACGGATGATAATAACGTGACTTGCCCAGATTATTTCCGGTGGATACATGAGGATCTAAAGCCGTTTAAGTCCACCGGAATCAGCAGGGAGATGGTGGACGGCGGCGAAATATATTCACATTTTAGATTGGTAATATTGAAAGGGAAGGTTTATGTAAAGAGGTATAAAGAAGCAATACAGAGGAGAGATTTGTATACAATATGGGGGATTCTTCAGCTTCTGAGAAGGTATCCCGGACGGTTACCGGACTTGGAGCTGATGTTTGACTGCCATGATTCGCCGAAGATGCAAAAACAGTGGTTTGAAGGGTCTAATGCCACTCTTTTGCCGGCCGTGTTCCGGTACTGCACCGATCAATCCACATATGGCATTATTTTCCTGATTGGTCCTTCTGGGGCTGGTATGTGCTTCTTTAGTTCTTTCGCATATCATTTTATTCCCGAGTCTTTTAATCGCACCACAGCTGCGATCTACCCGTTGTCCATTCTTATCGATTATTGCACACCATTTTAAATATTAATCAACATCTGTAAAAGTCGAAAATATACGCAACATTCGACTTACCATCTTTGTCGAATTAGAATCGACACGGAAAAGTGGAATATTGCATATACGTTCGACATTTACATGGTCCCAGGGGCGGATCTACACCAAAGGGTGGGGTGTGTCGGTCGCCCTATTGGGTCGGAAAAATACACTATTGTATTTTATTTGTCCTCTTAAAATTTATTTTCGCCTTATATTCGACTTGTCAAATAATCGATCGAATAACTTAACAATTTTTACTTGCACCTATTATAGCGGCGCGCCCTCACCAGAGGCTGCGTCCCCTGCATGGTCAATTTTGTTATGATCGCATAAGTAGTGTGCAGTACATGGTAAATCACCTATGCAGTGGTACAAATAAATGCCTTCTTATTCATAGCGTATTAAATTTTGTGTATTTACTCGCACCACACTAAATGTGCACCATAATAGTATCTGCCACATGAGTTTGCCATACAAAACCCATCCAGATTGATTTTTTGTTATGCCACTAATACTTGTACTTGCTCTGCTGTTGCCTGACTGGTTAAATATTCTTGTGTTAATCTAACATGTTTAAAAGAATGTTGACAGTGCACTATTTAACATAAAACCATGGGAGACAGTATTGAAGGAGCTGGAAAAAGCAAACAAGAGGATGAAATGGACAGATAGGAACCCACAAGCCTACTGGAAAGGAAACTATCATACTACTCCTAAAAGGAGAGACCTTCTCAGGTGCAATGTTTCTGAAAAAGACGACTGGAATGCTCGCGTCTTCAAGCATGTAATTTCATTTTCTCCATTATTAATTTGCGACTCGATCAATCTTACGTACCGAATAACTCCTAACTAATAAATGAAGAAAATCAGAATACGCAGAGACGAAAACGAAAACGAAAGATGCTGCCAACAGTCAATTCGATCTACCCCATTTATTATTTACTTACAAGGAAGAAACTACACTGTATGTATGGTGCAGGAATGGCTACATGAGATTCGAAATGGTTTTAAACACTCAAATCTTTCAAGCAAGTGCTCTTACAGGTTGGTTTATGCCATCAATCGTAATTCTTCCGTCGACTATTTTACCCTACCGTACCCTGTGTGTGTGTGTGTGTAACATTTTTGCCTTTCTATTTCCCAGATACAACATATATATTGAAGGATACTCTTGGTCGACTAGTGCCAAATATATCCTAGCATGTGATTCTCCTACATTGCTAATAAGAACGCGTTATGACGACTTTTTCTTGAGAAGTCTTCAACCACTACAACATTACTGGCCAATAAAGCGATAACGATAAGTGTCGATCAATAAAATTAAGCTGTGGATTGGGGCAACAAAAACGAGCAAAAGGTATTCGTGTACATTGTCGTTGATCAATCAATCACTAAAACCTTTTATTATTTCAATGTTTCCGCAAGATGGTTCTTGAGAATTATGGAATAGATATTGTTGTGATATTGTCATTTCCAATGTTATTATAACTAACTCTTTGATCATGTTTTGAAAATTTGTTAGGCTCAAAAAATTGGAAAAACTGCAAGTAATTTTGTGCAGAAGGAGTTGAAGATGGAGTTTATCTATGACTACGCGTTCCATTTATTAAACGAATACGCTAAGCTCTTGAGATTTGCTCCAATTGTACCCGAAGGAGCGGTAGAATTGTGCTCAGAGACAATGGCTTGCTATGCAGATGGACGCGAGAAAGAGATGTTTTTCGAGTCTTTGGTGAAGTGCCCTTCAATTTCAAGTCCATGCACTCTACCCTTACCTTATGATCCACAAGTTCTTGAAACACTGCAGAATAGAAAAGCTAATACAATAGAGTTAGTTGAAAATTGGGAAAGGGATTTTTGGGAGGATCCATTGAGTAGTATCTTATAGTAATGTGTCTTAAGATACTAACAGTTTTGTCTAATGGGAATTTGGTCGAACACTTTAGCTTAGAAACGGTTACTTAGTTAGTTATAATATAGCTAATTATATCAGCCAATCTTCATTTGTAAATCCAAATATAGTGTTCCAAAACACTTGCGGGATCATCGATTTTGCTGATTAATGAAAATGCAATCAATTGAGTTTTTTTCCCTCCATTGATATAGTGACACCAGCTTGTCCACAATTAGCCGCAAATGATTAGCAGCGACCTTCGTAATTAATTTCACCATATTACGGAATTGGAATTAAATTACGGAATATATTGTGATTATTATTGAAAAATAGGGATGTATTTAACATAAGGATAGATTGGAAACTTTGTATTTGGCTAGAGCTCCTATATGTAACTATATATACATGACTCTATTGATAAATGAAGAATATCACATTTACCTGAATTTGACATGGATCAAAGCAATAACATAAATAATAATACGGGTGGTGGTCCTAAAGGACAACTTTACATCTTAAATGAAGAATAGGACAAAAAAAATAATATTTGGTTGAGAAGGACAAAAAAAAAGACATGTACAAAAATACCCTTAATGATAATATTTTTTTTTTCTTTTCACATTAAAGTCGTGCTGGTGTTACTACGTGTTGGTGTTACTACGAGTTACTACATTATGTGTTACTATGTTTGAGGGTGTTTCCATTGCTTTCTATACCCTGGGAAAGAGAAGGCCCGATAGGGGATTTGTGTACCTTAAGATCGTGCACATTCATAGAAAAAATGCCAAAACGTTACTCTTTCTATACCCTACTTGGAAAGGGGAACCCCAATAGGGGATTTGTGTACCTTAAGATCGTGCACATTCATACAAAAATGTAGTAACATTACAAAAATGTAGTAACATTACAAAAAATGCATTGATAATTCCTCAAAAACAAACAATTGATAATTCTTCAACAACAATTCTTCAAGAACAAAAATAAAGACAGTAGGATTCATACAACAACAATTGATCAAAACCGAAATGCAGCAAAACCTAAAAAAATGGAACAAAAATCTGCTCCGCCGCTCGAATCGAATGGAAATCTGCTCGAATCGACGCCGGAAATCAGGTTTACCTTCTTACTAATCTGCTCGAATCAGTTATGAAATCTGCTCCATAATGGGAAACTGTAATGGCAGTTATGAAATCTGCTCCATTACACCTGCTCCTTCCCATCATCAGCAAAACCTAAAAAAACCTGATTTCAGTCCCCAAAAATCCGCCGCTCTAATCCGAGCAGATTTCAGTCCCCAAAAATCCGAGCTCTAATCCGAGCTCTAATCCGCCGCTGATGATGCTGCAATGGATTCTCCTCCGCCGCTGATGATGCTGCAATGTTCTTCCTATCACAATGGATTCTCCGCCACCGCCGCTGATGATGCAGCAATGTGCCGCCGCTTAACTTCTCTGATGATGCCGCCGCCGAATTAGAAGAGGATTGGAAAGACATCAGCTTTCAAGATTCAATGCAGAAGAAAATGAAGGAGGCGCACAATGAAGGATTCAATTTGTTGCAGAAGAAGGAGGCGCATAATGAAGGAGGCTAGGGTTTCTAGAGTTTAGGATAACGGAGGAATGATGCACATAATGGAGGAATGAGACTAGTTATAAAGGGTATTTTTGGATTGACATTACTTTTTATCCTTTACAACTATTGCATTTTTTTGTTGTCCTTTTTACATAAATAAGATGTAAAATGGTCCTTTACAACCTTTTCCTAATAATAATAATAATAATAATCTCCCCCTTATTTATTGTTTCAGCAGAAACATTCCGGCGACGATCGGATATTGAAATGGACTCTGATTGTGACGAAATTTGGAGGGGTTTTTCGTAATTGTTTAGTCTACAATCTGAACGGTTGAATTTCCGTTTCAACGGTTCAATTTCAATGAAATTGTCTGCGACCGAATTGCTGTGTATTGTTACAGAAAAAAACATTCGGGTGACGATCGCACATTGAAACGGACTCCGATCGTGAGGAAATTTTGAGGGCATGTTCGCCTTTTTTTTCTTCCCACAATCTGAATGGTGGAAATTGTTTTTCGACGGTTCAATCTCTCGGAATAAACCCGCGACCAAACTGCTGTGTTTTGGTGTTGATTTTGGGGGTCTTTATTTACACAACACTCAATTTAACACTACACCACTCTATACATCACACCATACACCATACCTAAAACCTAAATCTACCTCTGCACCACAATGAGATTCCTATATTTTTCATTCTTTAATTACACCCCAATTTCTACCTTTACACCACACATATATACTATTTCACACAACTTTTTTATATTACAAACTAATCCCTTAATTTAATACACCTTACATCCCACACCCCACGTACACACCCAATATTTTTTTATTGAAGAACACACCCAATAATTTTCACATGAAGAGGGATTGTCTATTGTATTTTGTGTTATATGCATTTCTTACGGAGCTAGCTAGCAAGCAGATTTCAGCAATCAAGAATGTCACCTAATAATTTTGAAGGTGGAGATGGGAGGACTAAAAGTTATGTTGAAGGGGTCATCGGAATCAATGAAGGTGTTGGCTGAAAGTGGCCCGGTTTGGCCGGAATCGGCCATAGAAGAAGTCTGGCCGGGTTCCTCCATTAGAGCAGCATGGGCGGGTGGTTTGGGAGGGGGAGGGGTGGACTGTGTGGTATTGGTGGTGGTTCAGGTTGGGGCTGGTTTTCCGGTGGTGGGTACTGGAAAAAGGACCTGTATCGGTGCTGAAAAGCCGCCAGCGGTCATGGCTGTGGAGATGGAAGGGCAGCGAGGAGGTTTTTTTTGGGTGGGGATGTAAAGGTTTTGGATTTCATGGTTGAAGGGAAGGAAGAGAGGATGAGAAGAGGAGTAGAATGGTGGTGGCTAGAGGTCCGGCCGGTGGTTGACGCCGGCAAACAGGGTCGCCGGAAAAAAAAAGGGAGGCTATATTTATGTATAACAATGGTGGTGGCTAAAGGTCCGGCCGGTGGTTGACACCGGCAAACAGGGTCGCCGGAAAAAAAAGGGAGGCTATATTTATGTATAACAAGGAAGAGGGAAGAGGGAGGAGGGAAGAGGGAAGAGGGAGGGTTTTGTTTTTTTTATTAAATTTTGTTAATTTTGATAGTTTGCGGGAGAAACGATAATATAAAAATTTTGTGGTGGTAAAAAAAGGTTTGGTAAGTGTGTTTCTTTTTTTCTACTTTGGATTGAAAATGGGGTGTACAAGTAGATTTCGTAATCCTGAAGTATTACTTGTGGTGCAACAGGTAAATATCATATTTTTCATTTTAATGGGGTACATTGGTAGATTGAATGCGGTGCGAATAAAAGCTCCATTGATTTTTTGTGAAATCGACGTCTAGGGTTTCTATATTAGTGAAAAGATGTCTGTTGTGAACGTAAAAATCGATACTTCTGAGCAAGAAGGACTTGCCAATATCATCTCGGCCCAATGACAGAGTATTGTTGATGTGCTTGATTCAGCTAAACAGAAAGGTCGAATGCCCGGTGAGGCATTATGGAATATTGATACAGGTGCAACTCATCATGTGACGGGTAGCCACCACTTATTAACGGATCACATATGGGCAATGTGAAGCTGACAGGAAATTTAAAACTTGGGAATGTGTTATATGTGCCTAGTCTTAATTGCAACTTGCTTTCTGTCATGCAATTTTCGGATGAATATAAATGTAATGTTCAATTCACTCCTTTATTATGTGTTATGCAGGACCGAGTGACTAGGGCGGTGATTGGAGTAGGTGAAAAAACGGAAGGACTTTTCATTGTTCGAGGTGTTCCGGATACTCGTAATCTGGCAATTACTGGTGGAGACTTGGTTGAGTCGTGGCACAAACGTTTTGGACATGCTTTGGAAAAAAGTTCTTAGACAACTTTCTATTGTAAGTGCGTCTAGTAGTTTGAAACAACCCCTTGACAGTTTTCATAATAGTCCTAATAGGGCCAGCATGATCTTTAAACTTGTTCATTATGATTCATGGGGTGCGTATATGACTCATTTGTCATGTGGAGCGTCTTATATCTTGACAATTGTTGACGATTATTCTAGGTCCTTATGGGTTTATCTCCTTTATAGTAAAGTGGAAGTTGTCTCTATGTTTTTGAACTTTATGGCGTTAGTTGAACGAGAGTTTGATCAGAAAATTAAACGGGTTCGTAGTGATAACGGGACATAATTTCATCCATTGCAATCATATTTTCAGGAACAAGAGATTATTTTTGAAACGTCGTGTGTGGGGAACCCACAACAGAATGGTAGGGTGGAACGTAAGCATCGACACATTTTGAATGTAGCATGGGCTCTCAGATTTCAGAGGCACCTTCCTGTTAAGTTTTAGGGTGAGTGTGTCATGACTGCGTATTATTTGATTAATCGTACCCCGTCCAGTGTTTTGAAGTATAAAATTATGTATGAATGTTTATTTGGCATGCCCCCGAGTTTTGATAAGCTTCATGTGTTTGGTTGCTTGTGTTATGCACATAATCAACGTCACAAGGGCAACAATTTTGTGAGTAGAAGTCGACGTTGTGTTTTTTTGGGATATCCATATGCTAAAAAGGGGTTGACCTTATTTGACTTGAAAACCGAAGAATTTTTTGTTTCTTGAGATGTAAAATTTTTGAGGACGTGTTTCCTATGGCGGATTCAGATACTTCACTTCCTACGGGTTCTGGCGATGCTTTACTTTTCCCTGAATATTCCAGAGTTAGATACATACATTGATTTTCTGACTCCACCTGCCGTGGACCCCACTCCGCACAATGTACCCGTTCCACCAGTCACGGATGAGGACCCTTAAGGGGGGGGGGGGGGGTCGGTCCTCAGGGGGCCGGATCCTCCAACCCATGACACAAGTACCACACAGACCTCTTAGCTCGGTCGGGGAAAACGTGCAAAAATTCCTAATACGCGTCATCAAGATCTTATCACTCATACTACATTTGGATCGAAAAGTCCCTCGGCGTCGTCACCGCTCCCGTCATTTTCCTTAGGTGCTCGGTATCCTCCTTCACATTTTGTTTATTTTCATCAATTTTCTAACGAACATCGTCAGTATATAGCAGCGATTTCTATAGGCGCTCCACCACGTAATTTTGTAGAAGTTGTGAGACATGCGGGTTGGCGGCAGGCCATGGCCGAGGAGATTCATGCTTGATCAGGGCATTTGGGAATTACAACCTCTTCCTTCTTGTAAAAAGGCTCTTGGCAGCAAATGGGTGTACACTGAGAAATATGATGAGAATGGCAAGTTGCAACGCCTGAAGGCCAGACTTGTGGCGTTTGGTAATCATTAGGGCGAAGACATTGATTATAATGAAACTTTCACCCCCATGGCGAAAATGGTCACGGTACGTATTTTTCTTGCTGTTGCTGCCATTAAATAGTGGGAGGTCCATCAGATGGATGTTCAGAATGCCTTTTTACTTGGCGACTTAGACGATGAAATTTATATGCGCGTTCCTCTAGGGTTTGATAAGTCCCGTGGGCATTTGGTTTGTAGAATGAAGAAGTCTTTATGTGGGTTGACGCAAGCTCCCCGGTGTTGGTTTGCTAAGCTGGAGCCGCTTTGACAAACTATGGATTTAAGCATTCTTATTCGGACTACTCACTTTTTACCTTGCAGAATATGGATATTCGTATCAATGTTCTTGTTTACGTGGATGACATGATAATTGCAAGGAATGATTGCACAGCTTTTGCTGTTTTCAAGTTGTATTTAGGGCGGTGTTTTAAAATGAATGATCTGGGGACGGTCAAGTATTTTCTTGGCCTCGAGGTTGCTCGATCTAAGAGTGGTATTTTTTTGTCCCAACACAAATATGCTTTGGATATTATCTCTGATTGTGGATTGATGGCTGCCAAGCCTGTCTCTTTTCCCATGGAGCAGAATCATCACCTTGCTTCAGATAATTCGGTGTTTTTGCAAGCATATCTCTCCGTCTTATCGGTCGTCTTATTTACTTTGGAGTGACTCGCCCTGACCTCACATATTCTGACCACATTTTGTCTCGGTTCATGCAGCAGCCACATGTTGGCCATTGGGAGGCGGCATTACGCGTTGTTCGTTATACTAAACAGTACCCGTGGCAAGGTATTTTGTTACGAGCCGATAGTGACTTTACGCTGGAAGGATGGTGTGATTCTGATTGGGTGAGTTGTCCTCTTACTCGGAGATCCTTGAGCAGATGGTTTGTGTTGCTCAGCCGCTCCCTGATGGGAGTCAACTTCACTGCACTTTTGTATGTGATCTAGCCCCCGTTTATCAATTTATTAGCATGTTTTGGGTAGTTCTAGACCTGTTTGAGAGTAATATCGAGAGTTATACGCACGGAGAGTTAAACTGTCACATCGATAGTAAACTCCGCCTTTTTGACGATATTTGACTCTTTTCCGAGCACTTTTGTCTTGTAGAATTACGCGTGGTGTTTGTTCGTACATGTTATTGCAGGACTTAGGTGACTCGAGAACCCGGAAGGCGATGTTTTGGAATGAGAAACTTGTCCGTGGCACGAAAGTAGCATGAAAGCAAGGAAAAGTCAAGTTTGGCGTTCAAATCACCTCAAACTGGCGTTTGCCCTACCCAAACTGGCGTTTGAATCAAGCTTAGGCCAAACTGGCGTTTGAACAGGTCAAACTGGCGTTCATAGAATTAGCACTTGATGCAGAAAGTTGGATTTTTAGGCAAACTGGCGTTTGGCCCCGACAGCAGTTTTCACCGTACCTGTCCATTAAATCTTTACTTTGATCCATCTTGGAGGCATTTTCAGGTCAAGTCTTCTTCATTAAAGTTATAGGGAATTGAACGAGCTTTCCAACGCATCTTGAATCGTTCAAATCGGAGCTCTATATAGAAAGTTATTGCTGATTTACTGAAGACAAGTCAAATGGGCCGAGTTGGTCGGCCCAACTAGGTCAAAGTCACGATTTTTGCCTATTTAAGAGCATCTAAACCTAAGGAAACATATATTCTGATTTTTATTGGTCTGGACTGAGTTTGAGGCCGGCTTAGGTGCTCAACCCAGCCGCTTCGGCGGTTGTTATGACAGGTTGACATCTAAATAGTCGGATTAGAGTTCTGGACTAGGCTCCGTATTTCAATTTCTTAGTTTAAATTTTTGTATATAGAGTAGAATACGATATTCGATCGATAGCTTGGTGGAGTTTGTGCCTGGGATCATTGTACGAATTAAAGGTTGATATCTTTTGCTGATTTGGGATTCAAAAGTCTTGATCTACAATGTTTTGATCTTCATTATTGTGAGTTTCCTGATTTCGATTTGTTTTCTCTCAATACGGTTTTGATTGTGTAGATCATTAGTTTGATGAAATTTACTCTGGATAAAAGTCTTGATTCAGATCCTTGTTTATGCCGTGAAATAATAAAAACATCGATATTTTGTCTTGTTCATATACTCTTTATCCTCTGATTTTAACACAAATTTTATACTCGACTCAATCTCCTCGTGGGATCGACCTCGGACTCTGAACGCACTACCTACGATCGACCCGGTTCACTGCCGGTTATAAAGTGAGTTTTGCCTAAGGTATCAAGTTTTATAAATTGTATTTGATCGAGCCGGATTGCGAAATCTCTTACTTATCACTCCCCTATATCGTGGAAAACGAAGAAGCAACTTACGGTCTCTCGCTTCTCGGCGGATGCCGAATATCATTGTATGGCGGCCATCACTTGTGAGTTGAAGTGGCTGCGACAATTGCTGGTTGACCTCAGGATTCGGCTTTTCCATTGCACGAAGCACAATGAAGCGGATTGTCATTTTGTTCGTGACTCCATTTCTGACGGCCTTAGTGTTCCTTCCTACACTCCTATGAAGTTGCAACTGGCGGATCTTCTTACCAAAGCGTTAGGAAAACAACTGTTTGAGTTTCTTCTAGGAAAGATGGGTATTCGGGACCTCACTGCTCCACCTTGAGCGAGGATATTACGGAATTGGAATTAAATTATGGGATATACTGTGATTTTTATTGTAAAATTAAGGATGTCTTTAATAAAAGGGTAGATTGGAAACTTTGTATTTGGCTAGGGCTCCTATATGTAACTATATATACATGACTCTACTGATGAATGAAGGATATCACATTTACCTGAATTTGACACACCACAACATTGGATATAGAAATAGGCCTAAAGTATGAAACCGACTCAGGTTGTTCGGCCTTGACAACTGGTTAGATAAAAGGCACACCAACATAGGGTATATGATTGTTAAAGTACAACCATAAAACCCTGTATTTTCTTATAAGGTTAATCCGTCACTTTGTGAAACCCTACTAAGTTTCTATGTATTTTCAGCTATTTAATATCTTAAAAATAAAGGTAAATGTATTATTTAATTATAAATTGAATAATTCATTTTTTTCGTTAAAATAATAAGTATTATATCTATTCAAACCATTCAAGGTACACATTAGAAAAAAATTTCACTTTTAATCATTCCGGTGATCTGTTTTGCAAAACCAAGTAATAAAAATGTTCCATCCTCTTTTAATCATCTCGGAGATCCGTTTTGCAAAACCAGGTAATTCTAATCATCCCGGTGAACGGTGATCCGTCTTGCAAAACCAAGTAATCAAAACGATGTTGGGGAAGATGAGGATCAGTCCATCTAATGTATTGATAGAAATTCGAGTTTTCCCATCCTTCTGATTATGCAATTCGCATAATTCGAGGTAATTCTTCCCATCTTTTGTTTATGCAATGCACAGTTAGGGTTTATGATGACATTATGTAATTGTGCAGTAGTTTTGTGAAATAAGGAAGTTAAATCACGTATTTTGTAGGTAAATTCGTAGATTGACGTTTGAAATGTAGACTTTGTAAATTTATTACGTTTAAGAACCCGAACCAAGAAGTAAGGAGGTTTTTCGATTAATTAACATAGCATTTTTTTTTGAATTAAAGTGGGTTTATTATGCTTTCTGCTATTCAAATTTGATTATGGAATGATATGCACGTAGGGCATAGTTAAACTAGCAGAACTGAATGGGGTATTTTTCGGTTCAGCGAGCTGGTTGAGACCAAGCTAGCCCAGTTTGACTCGTTTTTTATGAAGAACATGTATTTTTTGTAATTGCATTCCGACAGGACTCTGCTAAGTGGTAACACGATGTATAGAATCTGACACCTGCCCGGTGTTGGAAGGTCGGAAGGAGAAGTGTTATAAGCTTTGAATGTTTGATCATTTTGGCTTTCCGCATTCTGCATAAGGTTTTTATAGTTGGCCTTTAAATGTATGAAGTATCATGATTTAAGACAATGTATGTTACTCATTCATGGGGTCTAAGGGTCATTCAATTGCTTACCGTTCTTTTACGGGTTGCAAAATAAGCTTTCATAATGAGATGTGTTATGCGAGGTACCCTTGGTTGTTGTAGAATGTATGGAAGACCTATGCATGAAAAATCAATAAATGGATGAACAATGTATGTTAGCCCAATATATGACAACCCAATATGTATGCATGTAAGACAAGTATGAAAACTATGTATGTAAGACAAATATGAAAACTATGAAAGTAATAGTAAGTAAAAGATGGACTGAATGTTGAGAGCAGAGCCTTCATCAATTGTGCATTTCAAGTAATATTTATGTAATTTCCAAGTAGCTAGGAAATGTTAATAAACACTTCTAGGTATTCTAAAATGTTTAAATGTTATTTCTACTTCTAAATGTGAGTATGTATATTCATCCAAGTTGAATATACATACATGCCCATGTGTTAATTAATTAATACTTTCTTACTCCTTACTGAGCTTTGCAAGTTCACTCATGTTATTTGGAATAAGAAGATTGACAGGTGATCATGAGGTGATGACTGTAAAGCGTATGAGGATCAAGAGTAGCTTCGTGACTGAAGATGATTTATTAATGCTCAAGGTGATATTTGATTAAATGGATAAGATATTTGGTTAGACAACCATTGCATCAGGCCAAGTGTGATTAAGATATTGGTTAGTTAATGTACTTAGTCTATTTTTGATAGTGACAGCAGTTGTGTAAATAAGTTTAAAAATTATTTATTTTCCGACCATTTAATTGTTATTATTTGCTTCGCGTTGTTTAATGATTTAGGAATGATGCTTGGCTGACGTGTTCTTTAAATGAGGGTAAGAGGCACGTGCGAGCGAATACATTTCCGATTAAGGGCTCGAACTCAGGAACGGGTCGTTACAACAACAATAGTTGAATATGTTCAGAATGTATTCGTTATAGATGGTTCATAATTATAACATTGTTAAATCTGATATTAATTCCGACCCATATTACTCCATGCTTGATCAAGTCCCTCTTGTATACAATTTTTTTTACTTGCAAGGTGTATACATTATGTCTAAATATCCTTTTATCAAACTATTAACAAATGAGACGTTATTAAGATCCTATGTAATGGTTCAACTTGAACATACTATTTGAAAGAGTTGTGTGAATGATGATTTCTATTACCGTAGGGTAAGTACAATATATACGGTTGAATGGAGGACATCAGAATATTACAAATAAATGGAATATCGTGTTGAATCGTATAATATATGTATAATATCTTTACAATATCTTTATTACGTCCGCTCAAGTTGTGGATCGGTGCCAAAGACACAACTTGTCATGTCAGGAGATGAAGTCAAGACGAGGTAAGGATTTGGTCAAAACATCAACAATTTGATCTCCAGCAGGAACATGTGAAACACGGATGACACCCTGAGTAACTTGGTCCCGAATAAAACTGTAGTCAATCGCGACATATTTCATGCAAGAATGGAAAACCGGATTCGAGCACAGCTGAGTCGCACCAAGGTTGTCACAGCAAATGACAGGAACTTGAGAAGGCAGCCATTTAATTTCGGAGACGGTGTCGGGAATAGATCGATACTCGACTTCAGTGGATGAACGAGCAACATGGCGCTGCTTTTTCGAGCTCCAATAGATGGCATTGCAGCCTAGATAGACAACATAAGCACCATTGGAAGTTTAGTTGGGTTTGTTTCCTCCTCAATCTACGTCGAAGAAGAGAAGAAAAACGAGTGGGGACTGGTGAAAAATGTGTAAACCCTCATCAAAAGTCCCAACATAATACCGAAAAAGTCGTTTGACAAAAGACCAGTGGACATTTGTGGGGGCATTCATGAACTTATTGACAGTGAAGACAATGTCGGGCCGAGTAAAGAGCAAGTATTGTAGGCTACCAACAACGCTGCGAAACAAGGTGGGGTCCGGCAAAGGGTTGACAGTGGTCGGTGTAATAGAGGAGATATAAGTCAGTAAGGGCGTGGAGACATGATTGGCCTTGTCCATGTATGTCTTGGTTAGGAGCTCATTAATATACTTTCTTTGAGATAAGAGCAAGCCATCCAAGGTGGAGAGGACCTCAATGCCAAGGAAGTAGGTTAAAGGGCCAAGATCCTTAATAGAGAACCGAGCTACAAGAGTATCAATGAAGGACTGGACTACAACCGGCTGAGCCTGTAATTATAAGGTCATCCATATAAACAAGTATATATAAAAATGAGAGTCGGTCCGATGAATAAAAAGGGAAGCATCGCCTGAGCATCCAAAAATCCTGCAGACAACAGAAATGAATGTAGCTCAAAGTACCAGGCTCGGGGAGCTTGTTTAAGACCATAAAGACCTTTATTTAGCAAACACAATTAGGATGAGCTGGATCAGAAAAACCCGGAGGCTGGTGCATAAACACAACCTCAGATAAGGACCTCTGCAAGAAAGCATTGTTAACATCAAGCTGGAGAATAGGCGAGCCATGACAAGCGGCAAGGGTGAGAAGGACCCGAATAGTAGTGGGTTTTACCATCGTACTGAATGTGTCTTAGTAGTCAACCCAAGGTGCTCATGAAAACGTTTGGCCAAAATAAAATAAAAAACAATGCTACATCGATGTTTATGTAATATATGTCCATTATCCGTTGGTGTATATACTGGTTTTGCTCTAGAAGCTTCAAAAGAAGACTATTTTCCATTGGACCTATTAGCTTGCAGGTAATTACGATGCGGAAGTCGCCGATGGATTTCGGTAGTCGGATCTGTCTTGGCGTATGTATAAGAAAAACTCTTTTTTTATGCTTATACATACGCCATGACAGATCCGACTACCGAATGGAAATCAATGATGACTCCTCGCATCGTAATCATACCATTAACCTATAGGCAATATTTTATAGTAATAATCAAAAAGTACAAATGGTATTGAAAGTTTGTCTGTTTTGAGACATTCTTTTTGAAGTTTAAATCATATAATATATTTATAAATAAATAAAAAAAACACTAGTACCTTTTAATGACAACTACCTATGTTATAATTTTGCCTACCGACAGAAATAATTATAAGTCCGTGATATCTACACCTAATACACCGTTCGACGTCATTATGCACCTTTTATGCAAGTGGTATACATATATACTAATTACCATTTCAAATTTTGATAATAAAATTATTTATATTATTATCTTTTATTAAATAATGACTCAATTGAGAAGATTAGAAGATTAACATTAAGGATTTCACAAAACTTGTTGGCTTTATTCAATCAATTGGCATAGGATTGCGACACCCTGCTTATTGCTTAACAAGACAAAATTTGGAATCATTAGTAACGCATAATTGCTAAGCTTAGGTGAAATAGTTAGCGACAACTACGATTATACTAAGTGATGCACATATTCTAGATTATTAATTAAGCAATTTTATTGTTACGAAAATAACCAAATAATGTAAACACAAATAAAAGAAAAACTTATCATTACAATGTATTTAGTCATTTTTTAAAATTTAGGATGTGTCGCAATCCTCGATCATCTTAACAGGTAAAGATCACTTACCATAATCGAAATTCTTGATTTGTTAAAATACAAGATTGTTTGACAATGTTGCACTGCAATAACTGACATGGGCGGACGTAGGATCTCGGATAAGGGGGCGATTAATTTTTTAAAGACAAATATAAAATTTAAGGGGAGGGGGGGGGGGGTGGGGAGAGGCAAACGATATCGCTTTAGACATATATTAATGTAATTTTTTGGATCGAGGTGGGCGATTGGACGCCTTGGTTATATGTAATTTCCGTCACTAATAAATGAGCTACATAGAACGTAAAGAAAGGATATAATGGCTTTGGTATGGCTCAGTATCTGATGGAGATAGGAAATAAACACATCTTGTGGCTCAAGTACCATAACGCGTATATGTGACCGGCAACAAAGAGGTGAAGAAAGAACAACTTGAAGTTATGGCTCCTTTGTTTCACATGAATGAAATAGAATGGAATGTGTCAATAAAGTGACTTAAAGTCTATATCTGGTAGAACTAGTCTGGAAGTCAGCTGAGTGATGATCAGTTGAGCAAGTGTATTCAAGTCTGTGAAAGTCAGCGGTGAGGTCAGCTGAGTTTCATCTGGGAGTCAGCAGCCTGCTGAGGTCTGCCGAGGTTTTGGATACAACTGAGGTCTACATCTGGGCAGTGATCTGCTGAGTTGGGTCAGCAGAGGGACCCACATCTAGGGCATTTATGGAAATCCGATAAAGATTCTTTGGTGGTTAGGGTTTTAGGGATCCGTGCCTATAAATACCAACTGTAATGATCATTGTAAAGTGTGTAATCCGTCTGAAATTCAGTGCATAATAAAACATCTCTTTTCTGTCCGTGGAGTAGTCGGTACAATGCCGGAAACCACGTTACATCCTGTGTTCTTCTTGTTCTGTTATTTCTCTGTGATTATTTACATTAGACTGCTTCTGTTATTTATCTCTTTTGCATCTGGATTCCCTTCCTTGGTTATAACAAACTTGTATCAGATAGATCGGTTCTGGGAATCATTTGTACGAACGAAGTTTATCTTCAATAAGACCCTCACCGGTGCTAGGCTTCTGTGATAAAAGTTATGTACTTTGGCAATAAAGATGTCTGCACGTAACGTTAATATCGATAAATTTATAGGGAGAAAGAGTTTTTGCCCGTGGAAAATCAAGATGCGGGCTTTGCTAAAGCAACAAGGGTAATGGACTCCTTTATCTGGTAAAAGGGATGTCAGTTCTACAGATTATGCCAGTCTGGAAGTGAAAGCATATTCAACCATCATGTTGTGCTTATCTGATGATGTTATCACTAAAGTTGCTGAGGAAGACATAGCTGCAAGTTGTGGTCAAAGCTTGAAAGCATTTATATGACTAAATCATTAACCAACAAGTTGCTGCTGCAGCAGAGACTGTTCAGTCTAAGGATGCATGAAGGATGTCAATTGAGGGAACACAATAGTACTTGATCTCAGGAATATTGCTGTTAAAATTGAAGATGAAGATGCAGCCCTAATCCTATTGCGTCATTACCTGCATCATATGAAATCTTTGTGTGGTCCTTCATAGTTGGGATGGATACAATGGCTTTAGATGATGTAAGGTCAGCCTTGCATGCAAGGGAACTGAGACACAAGACAATAGAAATAGACAATCAGGCTGCTGGACTAGTAGTCAGCAGCAGTGGAATGGGACATGGACAGTCTAGGAAGAAGAACTCCAAGAAGGCAGGATCCAAAGGTCCTAAACCCACAGATGCCTGTAATTACTATAAGGAGCATATAAATTGGAAGTCCAATTATACGAAGAAGAAAAGGCAATAGGAGAGCAATTCTGGCACAACAGCTGTGGCTGCTGAGCATTCTGATAAGGATCTGGTTCTAGTTGTTGGGGATTCAGCACATCATGCTGATGTTTGAATTCTAGATTCTGGAGCATCCTACCATATTTGTCCACACAGAGAGTGGTTTTCTACTTATAAGCAGATAGATGGTGGTCATATTTCAATGGCAAACAACAAGGTCTGTAAGATAGTGGGAATTGGCTCAGTTCAGTTGAGGACAAAGGATGGTAGATTTTTCACACTAAAATATGTTAGACTTGTTTCACAGATGACCAAGAATTTTGTATCTCTTAGTCTACTGGACAATAAGGGGTTCAATTTCAAGGGAGAAAGTGGAGAGCTAAATATCTACAATGATTTAGTTGTGGTCCTCAGGGGTATCAAGAGGGGAACCGTGTACATATTATAAGGCTCTCATCAGTATCTGGCTCTCTTTGGTGTGGCATCCTCGTGATTCACTAAACACAATGAGACCATATTGTGGCACATGAGACTTGGTCACATAGGTGAAAGAGGTATCTGAGTCCTTTCTTCTTGGGTTTTCTTGGGGGATATAAGGTCAAGACTCTGGACTTTTGTGACCATTGAGTGTCTTAAAAGCTACATAGAAGCAAGTTCTCATCAGGCAAACACAGTACAAACGCATCACTTGACTATATTCATTCTGATTGATTGGGTCCATCAATTGAATCATTGGGTGGTCACATATATTTTGTGTTATTTATAGATGACTATTCAAGGATGACTTGGGTGGTGATGATGAAACACAAGAGTGAAGCATCCAATAGTTTCAAGTAGTGGAAGGCTTTAGTGGAGAATCAGGATGGCAAGAAAATCAAGATGTTTCAGACAGATAATGGTCTGGAATTCTGCTGGTTTGAGTTTGAAATATTCTGTGAGGATGAGGGTTTTGCAAGACATCATATAGTCAGGAATACACCTCAGCGGAATGGTGTAGCTTAGAAAATGAATCAAACTCTTTGGAGAGGGCAAGATGTATGCTCTCTAATGCTGGTTTATCAAGGAGATTTTGGGCAGAGGCTGGAAGTACAACATTCTACTTAATCAACAGGAGTCCTCACACAAGGATCAATCTCAAGACACCATTTGAGATGTGGTCAGGCAAACCTGATGACTACTCAGTTTTAAGGGTTTTTGGAAGCACAGTTTACTATCATATGAGTGAAGGGAAGCTGGAGCCAAGAACCAATAAGGGAGTGTTTGTGGGGTATGGTGATGGAGGGAAGGGTTATAGAATTTGGTCCTCAGCAGACAACACGGTCATACTCAACAGAGATGTGGTCTTTGATGAAAATTCTATGATCAGCTAATCAGTGGGAGGGTCTACTGAATTTGGGAGTGCTGAGAAACAGGCGAAGCTTCAGGTGGAGTCATCTGAGATGCGACACTCATCTGAACAAATTCAACACTCATCGATCAGTTCTTTGAACCGAGGTGAATCAAGCGAGCGGTGAACAAAGGTCAACTGATAGTCAAACAGATATTGGTCAACAAAGACTAGCCATCAAGCCTGGCGAGATCCTTTGGCTTGAATGCAATTTCAAATATCGGACAACATGCTAGGCAACCTCCCAACGCTCACGACGCGGGTTCTACATGAACTGTGACAAAATTTGAACGGAATAGGATAAGTCTGGAGCTTAAACACCATCATGGCATCCTTTTCGTTCTGCCGGGTTCCATCACTCACACCACACAGCCTCTTGCGAGAGGAATTGGTATGCTTGATCAAGTGAAGGCAGGGGGTATTGATTGAGAAGCTGGGAGCGGACATACCCGTACGTCAGGTGCAATCCGACCAAAAACCATTGAAGCCGGTCTTCCAGTTCGAAGTTTAGGAATTTGGTGGCCAACCGGTAGCTACAACCGGTACATGAGCAGGTTGGGATGGTGATCTAGGTGCTTAGTTCATCCCAAATTCTGGTCAAACACCCAAAATATGCAGCCACAATCTCGTTTCTTCGGTGCTTCGGTGCTTGCAATCTGCCAAGATGATTTCATTTGGAAAACCCGAGTGCCATTAATAACACAAAATATTTCCTTTAAAGCCAACCACAATTCATGTGCATCCTCATAATACGAAGTGTCGAGCGAATCGAAGGCTCGATTTCATTCATTTTACCTGCATGACAACAACATGAACCAAACCGTAATACCCAAGGACGGAGCCAGGATTTTAACTTGGGTGGGCTAATGGACTATATCGAGTTCGTCGAGTGGGCTGGATTAAGAATATTTTATGGATCCGACTAGACTACATATATTTTTTAGAGTAATATTTTTTTGTCCGGGGGGCTTAGCCCCCTTACATTAATACACTAGCTCCGTCCTTGGTAATACCAATCATCAAACTTGTCGTTGTCCGTTGGCTTCTTGATCTTTTCGTTTGGCCCGTAAAGCAGTTCGAATTGCTCAAGATCACTCGCCATAATTTTCACCCTTCAATGGAACAGGGTGATCACGTTCCCAGGATTATGAGATTATGAGTAGAGCCCATGATTATCTTTTCTTTTTTTTCTATGACTCTGATACCATGTAAAATTTCAGAGTCAGGAAAATTTCGATATCTCATTATTGAATGGGCATATATATTTAAGTATTTAAGTGCATGTTATGCTATGCATTGTGTATGCACATGCATGCTTCTGCTAATCACATGCATACACAGTATCACTATGCGAGACTTGTACGTACGTACCAATACTGATCAATTAGCGGCTAACTGCTTCATGGTTTTGTATTGTATCTGTCTCAATAATTTCCATGCATATGCAGAATGTTTTGTTCACGAAAAACTTGTGGGCGGTTTAAAGTAAAACCTAGATAGAATATATTTAATTAGAAAGGCAATTTCAAGTTCAACCAAACCCCACGTAACAGATCCATGACTTTACAGTCCACAATAAAAAAATATATATCCTACTAATTAAGTCTGTAAACTTTACGTACTTCATTACAAGAAAAAAATGAACAATGACGCTGTGAACAATTGAAGAGTTTTAGTTGGTACAAAACTACCTAACTATTACCTTTACGTGGGTGATATGGAAAACTGTTGAACCCCAAGTATATTGTGCATGTGTTGAGAGAGATTGCCCTGCAGACTTAAGAAGTGTCGGAGAGATTGCCCACTCTTAAATACTCCCTCCGTCTCAAAATGTTTGGAACGTTTGACTTTTCAACCGCTTAAGAAAAGTCTAATTAATCCTTCGAATTTCATCAAATGATCTAATACTTTTTACATTTATGTATTTTAAGTTTCACTTTATCATAACCCTAATAATATTACATCAATTAACGAAATTCCAAGGATTAATTAGACTTTTCGTAAATTTACTAAAAGGAAATGTCCCAAACATTTTGAGACGGAGGGAGTATATAAGTAAATATAGTAGCACATTTACTAACACCAGTTAGTTTTAGTAGAATAGCAAGCGCTTGATACACATATATATATATGGTATATGAAGTAATGAACATTGGATTTTATTTACTATGTTTTTTAAGTTTTACCACGATTATATGTTTTACGAATCAAAACGTAATCACGAGCATCATTAAACTCAAATGCAATTGGGGGCCTTTAATGACACCAGACTAAATCTATCATTGCCCTTAAGGGCACCACAATTTATGTATATTTTTGAACATATTGTGTTGCCCCAAGTAGATTTGGTGTGGTGCCTTTAAAGGCTCCATACAATTCGATCAATTCTTTTTTTCTGAACTAAAAAAATCTATTTGTTATACACACAATATATCATTCATGTCGGTATTTCTCTTTAATGGAATCCAGTTTAGATCTCTTGGCTTCAAGGTGCATTGTTCATCAATATCTCCTCATAAGTCATTAAATTTCCAACCTTCAAGACGGTTACATTTTCAAATCAATGGGGATCCCTAAAAGACTTACAATATCTGCACTTATGTCTCTTGTGCTCTATCATGCACCTAATCTGTTAGTTATAGTTTCAGTTGTTTGAGTCTATTTGGACATAAATTATTTCGATTTCAATTGATTCAAGAGAGAGAAAGTGGAACTAAATAAGATGAAATAATGATTAGAAAGTTGAAAAACCTTATTTTGAGATTTGTGTAAATGAAAAAATGATTGATAAAATAAATTAGTTAATATTAATTTATTTGTTGATGTAGAAATAATTGACGAGAGAAATTAGAATAAATAACGGACTTAATAAACTAATGATAAATAAGATATATATTGAAGTGAATAAAGTAATGAGCTGAATGGGAATAGTTTTGTGTCCAAACACCACCTTAATGCATGACATGGGCCAGAGAAAATTTTCCAACTGGGTCAAATTAAAAAAAAAAAAAAGCGTGAAAAAAAAAAAAAAGCCAAGATTCAAACCTTGTGATCTAAGGATAGATAATAAAAAACTAACCAAATTGAAATTTAAATGGATATTTACACTAGATATTATCTCGAAATAATATACATACACAACTTTAATATTCTTAGAGGGTATAATAAGAACTTTGTCAGAAATTGAGGTGGGGTCCATGCACCCCACCCCTATAAGGCTGGGTCCGCCCCTGCCTTAACGTCTTTATGCGGTTCTCAGGCCTTCAATTCTTTGAGATCCAATTCACTCACAATGGTTCTTACGGAAAAAATTCCTTTTCTGAAAATATCCAGTTGTTTTATTAGAATAAATTCCTTTTCTGAAAAAATAGTGTATGAAAAGTACATTTGATACTAATAAAGGACAATGTTTCCCGATACTGTCTAAATTTATGTCCATTTTAGGTAAGCACATCTTTATTTTTTCTTTCTCGCATTATGAACTACACTGTCCTTTTATTGCATTACAGATAAAACTATCATAGCTAGATATTGCGCAATTATTTGTGCTCTTTAGATGGGGAAACTTGATAAAATTTGATCGTAAAGCATCACATTTGATGAATATATACATCTTAAAAAGATATTTGAAAAGTATGTTTCGGTGACATTTACGTGGGTTCGCGCGTCCGTCTCAGAATCGAAGGCACTGCGTAAAAGCAATTAAGCGCCTCAACATGTGAAAAAAATAATATATCACAACTATTTTTAGGTATCTTATGTTGATGGCGTTATAAAAATGTAAGGAATTTGATTAGACTTTCTTTCATTGAATTCAACTTTAAATTTAGAGTCTTACCGGTTTTTTAGCTTGAGTAAAAAATAAAATTGACGTAAAATACACTTATTATTACATTAAAGCGGAGGCCCTAAAATTTCAATTTTTTTGGCGTGGGCGCTGCGCAGCGGCGCTGTTGGCTCGCTTCAGGGACGGCTCTGCGTGGGTTTTACGTAACACGCCACGTAAATTTCAAATATTTTCGTGGGTTTTGAGTGAGTTATTATGGGATAAAGAAAAAGTAAGGCCGTAAAAAATCCATGAAATTATTTGACATTTGCATGTGTGCTTTGTAAAACTCATGTAAATGTCACCGAAACATACTTTCTAAATATCTTTTTACCGGACATACTCAGTGAATGTCATGCATTGTAAGCGGTGCCGGATCTAGAAAATTTTTCTAGTAGGTCACCGGACCGTAAAACTATATTTTTCATTTAAAAATTTATTCCAATAGGGTGATCGGAGCCTGAAACTATATTTTTTACCAACAAAACGAGACTTTTTAACAACAAAATTACATCGTTTTAATATTAAAAAAATCATCGGATTTCAGTGGGGTTACGTGACCCCTAATACACTTACATCCGCCCCGGATTGTAAGCATGTTTTCACATGTTTCCCTTTAGATATTCCAGAAGTGATCATTTTGTCCTGGACCGTCGGATCATGTGCCATAACCTAAATTTTCAACGTAGAGGAGCTTAAACCTTAACTGCACTAACATGTACCTATGACTACACAATCATGTGATTCTGTCGTTTTCAATTGAAACTTGTTAAAATTCATATGTTCGTTCCTATATAATAGTCGTGTTATTTATAACAATTTTTTCTTCAATATTATTGTCTTAGAATACCAATTTAAAAAGAATACCAATTTAGAGAGCTATTACCTTTTTCCCTCATGGGGGAATTGGTTAGTGTTATAACGGATCGTCACGAATTGATTGTGATTGTGAGAAGAGAACAGAAAAAACAACCAAACAAGAACATAAACTTAAACAACACAGATCTAACGCGGTACGTTTCAGACAATATGTCGACAACTCCACACATATGTTACAATTACAATGGTATTTATAGGCCTAGGGAATCAAACCCTAACCGCCTTAACAGCCAAACCATGCAATGACTAAAATACCCCAGAAGCAACCCTAAATAAAGACGGAAGCCATGCAGTCGTGCTCTCCAAGTAATGCTGAGTACCGACTCAGCTCAGCGTATTCAACAGATGATCAACCCTGTTGACTCATTCAGCCGAACACCAGACTCAACAACAGCAACACATTGCTCAGCTGACCAAATGGACTTCCAACACAGACTCAACAACATAGTTTAAGTCATCATTACAAATCCCCACCTTGAGTTGAACTCCATGCTGACTGACTGACAAGATGCACAACCAAGTGCCAGATTTCCCTGTGTCTTCAGATTTGAATATCTCAGTAGAGCCCCCATGTTAGGAACATTTTATAGTTTTGATGATGATAATGCTAGCTGTTATAGCAAGCCTGAAACTAAGTTAGAATCATGGTTTGTATAGGTCACTTAGAGTCTAACATGTTGTATAAGTTTGGTCAGACATGCATTGTATTCTACAGGATGGCGGCTCGATGGATCAAGAGCGGCGAGGCGAAGAAAGAAGTGAAGCGATGTCAAGACCTATGGACTAACTTATAACCAGGGAAGTCTGTGATGACCTTGGATAAGTCTAAGTTATATTACAAGTGATGAAACACATTGTTTAAATATGGTGTACACTGATCTCACATAAATCAAAAATAGTGAAGTGCAAGAAATGCTTGAAAGATCAAAGAAACCAAAGATGCAGTAATCCGGCAAAGTAAACTGTCTATAGGCTGAGTAAGTAATACCAGTGAAGAAAGAAGCACATCAGCTAAGTCAGCAGATCTACTCAACTGATGACACAACGGTCAAGTGAAGGAACAGCTGAGTAAGGTATATCATCTGTACTTATTCAGAATGTGTGAAAATAAGAAGATCATGCATTAAATGCAGAATCAATCAAGGACGGATTTGATGATAGACGTTTGAAGAAAATCCGGATCAATGAAATCAAGGAGAATTAAATCAGAAGAAATCAAGAATTAAATCAAGGATTATTCTCGGATTTTTAAATCAAGGATTATCAAGGCTATAAATAGAAGGCATCGACAGACAGATAAAACAACAATTGATATAAACAAGAACAAGCAGAAACTCTGTCAAAATCCTAAGCCTTCTTTCTGAACTTAAAAGGACACGTCTAGAGATCAACTCAGCAATCAGTGCTACAAATACACGTCAAATACTGAGATTGATCAACTACTCCGTGAATTCAATTCACACCCCAATCAAGCAACTGAATCAGAGCCATCTGAGAAGGAGTTGTGTTTGTGATAGCTGCTGAAGTATTTTTTTTCTCAAGGAGCTGTGTTGAAGACTGAGTCACTGAAGCTTTTGTAGCCAGGGAGTGATAGTCTTGGAGATTGTGAAGCTTGTGTAGCCAAGGACAATCTTACTATTGTATTGGTGAAGGACAATAGTGAATTCCTCCAATCATCATAGGAGAAGAGTGGATTAAGGGATTACACCACCCTGAACCACTATAAACTTTTCTGTCTATTTACTTTGAGTATTTTACTTTATAGCACTTTATTTTACTGCATACTATATCTTTGTTTGCATAACCTACTTTGAAACAGTATTAAAAGAAAGGACTTATCCACTGCCCAAAAGCTTTTAAAACAAGAAATGTTTTTGAACTCCAGTATAGTCATTCACCCCCCTCTGACTATACTTTCACCCTTCTCTGGGACCAACAATTGGTTTTGGAGCAGTGTTCCTAGTATCATAACCTGTTCAGATCTAATTTCTGGTGACAAGTAGATCACATATTTTCAAAGTAGTTTTCAAATCTGTGCTTTCTTAATATATCTCTTATTTGTGATTATGGATTCCTCAAATTTCATGTCTAAAGTACCTGTATTCAATGTTAATAACTTTGATGAATATAAAATAAAGATGTCGTCTCACCTTACTGACCACTCATGAGGAAATCTTTGGATGTTATCAATAATGGACCAATTCAAATACAAAGACTCAAAAAGGATTGGACCAAAGATGACAGAAGGGGAGAAAATCTTGATTATGTTGGACAGTAATATGTTCATGAGAATCAAAGATTACAAAATAGCAAAGGAGATGTGGAATAAACTGGCACTCATCAATGAAGGATCAGAAGCAATCCAGGAAAACAAATTATCTATTGCAAAACAGAAATTTGGGAACATCAAAATGAAGAATGGTGAATCCATTGATTAGATGGATAACAGATTCTCAAGCATCATCACTGAACTGCACCAACTTGGTCACAAATATCCTCAGAAAGTTTGCTTGAAGATCTTGAGAAGTCTACCAGAAAGATGGAGAATCATCACATCAGTACTCAAGGGAACAATATATCTTGCAAAGACTGACACATTGACATTGATGTCTCAATTAAAAGCTCATGAATTTGAACTAAATAATGAAGACAGTGCACCAGCAGAGGCATACAAGGCCAGTGCGCTGGTGGCACCCCAGCAAAGCAAAACGGATAACACAAGAAGCAAAGAGACACATGAGCTAAAAGAACAATTTTCTTTACTAATTAAACATTTTGACAGGTTTAGTAAGAAGTAACAATTCAAGGGAATTCCATCATCAAACAAGAAGTCAAGCTCAAGCAAAGACATGAAGAAAAAAGATGATGAATACAGATGTTTCAATTGCAAGAAGAAAGGACACTTCAAAGCGGTATCTCGAAGAAAAGACAAAGATGAGGAAAAGAAAAGATACAAAACAACATATAAGAGAAAGAGCAAGAAGGCACTAAAAGCTGAAACCAACAGTGAAAAGGATGAAGAATCATCTGATAATGATTCAGATGATGGTCAATCCAACAGCTCAGACAATGACAAGGCATATATATGCCTTATGGCTAGGGAAATAGATGATTCAGAGGTAATATCTTGTTCACACTCATCAAATGCATCCACATCTGACACTGTGATGAGAGTCAACTTTACTGTACTTTGGTGTGCAGTTTAATATCATATCAAAGTCCACCCCTTCTTTTTTACTGAACCCTCTTGCAACCAAACGTGCTTTATACTTAACTCCTTCTGCCTCAGTTATCCCTTCCTTCTTCTTGAAGATCCATTTGCAAGTAACAATTCTCCTATCAGCTGGATGTTTAACTAGATCCCAAGTCTAATTCTTCAGTGATGACTCCATTTCATCTCCCATGGTAGCAAGCCATTGAGATGCATCAGAACATGTCACTGCTTCCCTATAAGTAGAAGGTTCAAAATTATCCACTTCTTCTGCAACTTGAAGTACATATCCAACCATATTATCAAACCCATACCTCTTGGGAGGTACCCCAACATTGGATCTTCTAGCTCTTCTGACAGCTATACTCTGCTGACCCATGTTCTCAGTTTGACGCTCAACTGACATTTGCTCGGTGACCGGCTTGGACCCGGATTACGGTTCAAAGAACCAGATCAGATGAAAACTGACTTGGATCAGTTGATTGTTGCATTTCATTTGACTCCACCTTACTATCGTTTCTTAGTTTGAAGATCGGGTTTGATTTCGATTATGCTCCCCATCGATGAAGCCGAGCATAGAATTTTCATCAAAAGCGTATCTCTCTTGAGAATAACTCTATTTTTTGTTGATGACCAAATTATGTACCCTTTTACTCCATCTTCGTACCCCACAAACACTCATTTCTTGGCCCTTGGTTCCAGTTTCCCTTCACTGACATTATAGTAAACTGTGCTTCCAAATACCCTTAGAATCGAGTAGTCCATGATCTTGCGACACATCTCAGCTGGTGTTTTGAGACTGATCCCTACCTGTGTGAGGACTCCTGTTGATTAAGTAGCAAGTTGTGCTTACAGCCTCTGCCCAAAATGATATTCTCACCAATAGTCAGACATACTTCAATCAGAGTGTTACTAGCAATGGTGGCACAACAGGGCTTAGAACTTGAGCAGTTAGATGTAAAGATGGATTTTCTACATGGTGAGGTAGATAATGAGATATACATGACTCAGCCGAGGGTTTCCAAGTTCCTGGTAAGGAAGATTTTGTGTGCAAGTTGAAGAAGTCCTTGTATAGACTGAAGCAAGCTCCTAGGCAGTGGTATAAAATATTTGACAGTTCTATGATCCAGTTAGGTTACAACAGAAGTCCTTATGATTCTTTGTGTTTGTTTGTGATCGATTGAAAGATGGATCATACATCTATCTTGTGTTATATGTGGATGACATCTTTGATAGTTGCAAGGAAGAAGTCGGCGTTCAAGATATCGAAAGACCTTCTCGATCTTGAGTTTGAAATGAAGGATTTGGGTGCAGCCAAGAAAATTTTGGGGATGGAGATTTGGAGAGATAGAAGTCAGAAGAAACTGTTTTTATCTCAGCAGGACTATATACAAAATATTTTGTCAAAGTTTGGCATGTTAGCTGCTAAGCCAATAGATACTCCTATAGCATCAAATGTTCATTTGTCAGTTTTTGCTTCTCAATCAGCAGATGAGAAGAAGTACATGTCAAGAGTTCCCTATGCTAGTGCAGTTGGCAGCCTGATGTATGCCATGGTGTGCACTAGGCTTGATCTGCTCAGAGCGATCGGTGTTGTCGCGAGTTTATGGCTCAACACAGAAAGGAACACTGGAAAGTTTGTGAAAAGAATGTTCGGTACCTTAAGGGTACAACTGATGTTGGTCTCATTTATGGAGGTGATACTCAGAAATTGATCACAGGGTACTGTGTTGCTGATTTTGCAGGTGATATGGACAGTAGAAAATCAATGATTGGTTATGTATTCACATTGGGGAATTCATTTGTCAGCTGGAAAGCAACTCTTCAGGCAACATTGGCTTTATCAACTACTGAAGCTGAGTATATGGCTCTTACTGAAGTAGCCAAGGAGGGTATCTGGTTGAAGCGACTAGTCAGTGATTTGGGGCTACATCAGGATCAAGCTGAGATTTATTATGACAGTTTAAGTGCAATTTGTCTATCTAAGGATCAGGTTCATCATGAGAGAACCAAGCATATTGATGTGAGGTATCATTGTCTGAGAAATAAGAAGAGGGTTGCAGTGAAGAAGATCAGCACCAAGGATAATCGTGCTAATACGTTCACTAAACTAGTTCAACAGAGCAAGTTTCAGTTGTGTCTGGACTTGCTGAATATTCAAAGCTTATAAACTGGAAACTAGATACTCAGCCGAGGACAGACCAGCTTGAGTGGATTCTGTGGAGAAGTCTGGTACAAGTACATCCTGGCACTGACGAATGCATCTGGTACAAGTACATCTGATTATGCAATCTGGTTGACTGTGAATGAGAGTTCAAGTCAAGGTGGAGATTTGTCAGTTTTGGTGACTTGATCTCTAAACTGATAACTAAACTGGTGGAACTAATCTGGAAAACTAAGACTGAGAATGATGGTCAATTTTAGTAAAGTATATTCAGCTTTGTGAAAGTCGGTTTGATGAAGTGCAACTGAGTTACTTCAAGTCGTGATTAGTTTTGGTCTGGCGAGTTTTCTTTGAGTATAGTGAGTTCCATCTGAGCGATTGATTACAAGTCAGGAGAGTCGATTTTGAATCGAGGTTCATCTCAGTGGATAACATTTGGGCCGAGGTCCACATCTGGGTATTTATGACAGTTCCGACAAAGATCTTATGGCGGTTAGGGTTAAGGGATTTGTGCCAATAAATATCAATGTTGTAATCAATGCAATGTGTGTCTTTCAAGAGTGTGTTTTCACAATTCTGTGAAAAATTTCTTGTAACTTTGAGCATAATAAAATATCTCATTTTCTATCTATGGAATAGTCGGCACAACGCCGGAAACCACGTTAAATCACTGTGTTCTCTTTGTTTCTGTGTTTTATCATTTACGCCATACTTTGGGTTTGCATTGATATTGTTTTATCTTTCTTAAACTGTAAGCTTCTTATCTGTGTTTTAACACTTATATATTACCATTTCCTCATAGATATAAAATTAAAGTATACTGATTTTATTTGCCTTAAAGCCCGCGGTATCCGGGACGGACCAACTAGCCCGACTAATCCAGAGTTCGGTATGGGTCGTGCCTGCAGAGTCAAACCCTTATTAAGGTGTAAGGCATAGTCAATAGCCCTTTTAAAATGATGCCTCAGAGGAGAATCGAGCCGGTGAATTCCCTAGACATATTAGTTATTATCATCAAAGTTTTCTTAATATTTTGCAATTACACACATTATTAATATGTTTGGTTTCAAATAAATTGATTAACTAGTAACGAACGGGGGATTAACTAGTCACAGTTAATAAACTAATTAATCACTGCAAGATAGGATCAGAGGAAAATCAACACCAATACAAAATTGGGTGCTTTTCAGAAATAAATAAAATAAAAAATAAAAAATAGTATAAAATTAGGCATTGACGTAGACACACTGCTGGAAGGGGAAATTACTATTTAAAGATGATATTGGGTCAAAAATTACTATATATAATTTTGTTAGTAATGCGGAACACGTGCTACTTAAGATTAATACTACTACGTTCACTGTCCTGTTTTATTTTCAATTCGACCAAGGGGACAAGGCTCTGTAACCAGATCGTAAGCATCATCTTTTTTTTCTTTTTTTTGAGAAGAAATCATCTTTATTCTTAAGCAATGCATTCATGTTTAAAGGAGAGTGCATTTCAAAGAAATAAATATTACTGGATTTTGTTTTTCTCTTTTTAAATGCAATTACTTTGTTAAGTACGGATATTACTGGACCTTATATGCATGACACTCAATAGACTTATTCGGGTATATCTTCTCTTCCAATGGTTGAGGCTCAGTCCTATATTGGGTGTCATACATTATATGACATCAGCAAAGCTTCTATTCGTACAACGCACGGGTCGTCCTTATCAAGATTTTACCGACATGACGCAGGTCGTTCTATGTCCGATACGATGCCTATACGTCCTCGGTCTTCTATGGTCAACTCGATTTAAGACTTATACCGGCTCATTTTGATGACTCACATGGTGTGCAGGTTCACCTGAACCTTGGATTTTTAGCTCAGTACAAGTCGTCTTCGACCTCAAAACGACGGTTACACTCGATCAGCAGGACATTAACCCACGATCTTTGCTCCGACATTCACGTCATTAGAGTCATAATTGCAACATGATTGCTTCATAACAGCTCTATATATCATTGACCACGTCTTTAATTTCAACATAATCAACTCCCTCACAAGGGAGATTTATTAAAATATTATCATCCTCACAATCAGAATTATGTTTTAGTTTGATTATAATATTCTGCTTATGCAGACAATCACTATTATTGGCTCCGCTATTTATCATCAACAAAACCTTACTAGTTGAGTTATCATCTCAAGGTGTAATTATCTGAATCGCAACCCGACTACACTGCTGCCGATTGAGAACATCGTCACTTTCCACTTGCACAAGCAATTGGCATCAGTTTGTTTGTTTTTTTTTGTTTTTTTTTAATTTTTTTTTATTCCTTTTGTTTTGTTTCAGTAAATATTTTCTTCTCCGACTGTTTTTTTTTATTTCTAGCTAATACTCAACTCTAATGCTAAGCAGTTGGACATGGACCGACATAAAATATTTCTTTCCAACTTGTGATGCTATAATGTGATAGATTAAACGATAAAACTCTAGCCTTTCCAATTATTTTTTTTTTATTTTAATTAAAGATAAATGGACGTAATGCTATTATATGTGTGCCGAATGACAAAGTTGACTATGCAAATGTTTCATAAAAAATATTCATACTAAACGTAGTTTTTCATACATATCTTGCATGCTTCATTTTAAATCTTTATATGTACTAAATTGTATTTTCTTTATTCAATTTTCTATCCATATATACATAGTTATCCGATACACTTTACTTGTAGTATTGATGATGTCTAGAATCACCACGTTAGAATTCGCACAATCCGAGCCAATAAGACATTAGACCAGTGATAATCACTGAGGTTGTTAACCTGAAGTTTTCGAGTTCGAGTCTCTGTAAGGACAAAAATGTGTGTGCGTGTGTTTCTTTTTGTATTCCGTAAAAAAAAAAAAAAGAATACGCAGAATCCAAAAGTGTATGTTGATGAACCAAAGAGCTTCTACGGCGGCATATAGACGTTGAGTCATCCGTCTGTTACTATAACGGAGTGGACGGGATAACGCAGAATCCGAAAGTTATGATGAACCAAAGACCTTCTACGGCAGCATATAGACGTTGAGGCATCTGTAAGTTAGTATAACGGGGTGGATGGGATAAATGAAACAATTATATCACCACAGAGACGGTCTACGTATTTGAAAGCGGAATCAAACCGTCATAATTTGCCTTTAAAGTGAGCATACCTTAAATATTCCTTGAAATGGAGATTTGACGTGGGATTATTCAAGATGTTGTCATGTCAATGAAGTTGTTGAGCTTTGTGGGTATAAAGTGTGAAAATTCCCAATGCGCTTATCTTTTGGCCAAGATTTTGTGGACGTGCTTATCAAAGTCTAAGATTTAGTTGTGCGTCCTGTGTAAATGAGTTTTCGCATAAATTCAGTAACGGATTCTCTAAAAACTCGATGGATGGAAATAAATCAAAGGAGTTACACAAGCTCTTTCGCATTATGTTACGCAATCTTTCGCTCTATCGAAGACTTCAAAATCTAAAATTGAAATAGACGGTATTTATGTGGATCTTCAGAAGGAAAGATAAAATACATTGGAATTCATGGGATTTCTGTTGCAAAAAGAAATCAAACGGTGGCCTTGGGTTTCATGACCTCGAGTGTTTAATTTGGCTCTTTTAGCCAAGCAAGCGTGGAGAGTCTTAACCGAGTCATCTTCTATATCTTTTCGATTCTTAAACTGAAAATATTTTGATAATAAAGATTTCAAAACAAATGTTACGGGTCACCCTTCAGCAATATGGAACATCATTTTGCGAGGAGAGGAACTTGTTTTTCAAGGGCTTATATGGCGCGTAGGAAGAGGTAGACTCCATATCCATTGAATAAGACCCTTGGTTACCCTTTCTCCCCTATTTTCGAGCTCATCGTTTATCCTTAGACTATCAAACAGAAAAAGGGTACTTTCTTGATCGCGTCCTATACTTGAAAATGTAGAACCGATATTATTAAAGCACAATTTAATTACTTGGAGGCTAACATGCTAAATTTGGACAATATCCCCTGAATATAATCTCTTTGAGACAAGAAAAGCTTCTTCTGACTTCTGCCACTATAGATCCCTATCCTCAGAATATTCTTTGTTGCACCCAAATCCTTCATCTCAAATTCTACACTAAAAAGGCATTTCAGATTCTAAACATCAGACTTCCTTACAACAGCTATCAACATATCATCCACATACAGAACTAGATAGATGAACGAACCATCTTTCAGCTTGTTGTGATACACACAACAATCACGTGGACTTCTGTCATAGCCCAGTTGGATCATGTGACCATCAAACCTCTTGTACCACTGTCTTGGAGCTTGCTTAAGTCCATACAAGGACTTTCTCAACTTGCAAACACACCCTTCTATATTACCATGTAAAAAATTTGTCTTCACATCTAACCGTTCAAGTTCAAGATTCTGATGTGCCACCATGGCAAGTAGCACCCTGATGGAAGTGTGTCTAACTACTGGTGAGAATATTATCATCATAGTCGACCCCCTCTTTCTGACTGAACCCTCTTGCAACCACACGTGCCTTATACTTGATTCACTGAGCTGGAGACATTCTTTCCTTATTCTTTCCTCCTTTTATGTGGTTGTTTGAATATATCACAAGTCCAATTCTTTAGTAATGACTCTATTTCATCTTTCATGGTAGCTAGCGATTGAGAGGCCTCAGAACATGTCACTGCTTCCCTGTAAATGGATGACTCAGATCCATCCATCTCTTCTGCAACCTGAAGTGCATATGCAACCATGTCCTCATACCCATACATCTTAAGACGTCCGATATTGGTATTTCTAGATTTACTGATAGCTATACTCTGATGACTAACTTCATATGTTTGAGCTTCGGCTAGCTTGTTACGATCCAACTCTGGTTGTACCAGATCAGATAAGTGTTGAATGTCTTTAGCTGACTGTTGCAATTCAGCAGTCTTGACTTAGAGCTCCACCTGTTGTTTAACTCTCTCAGATTCAGATTCAACTCTGGTTTCGTATTAGATGAGCCTCTCACATATGAGTTATGAATATAGTTTTCATCAATGATTACACTCCTGCTAAATATAACCCTATTCTTAGTACATGACTAGATTCTATACGCTTGAACTCCATCTTCATACTCCACAATCACTTCTTTCTCGGCTCTTGGCTCTAGCTTACCTTCACTGACATGATAATAAAATGTATTTACAAAAACACTCAGGTTTGAGTAATCTGTAGGCTTTCCTAACCACATCTCAAATCGTGTTTTGAGATTGTCTGTGTCAATTAAGTAGCTAGTTAAGCTGATAGCCTATGCCCAAAATCTCATCCACAAACAAGAATTAGAGAGCATGCACCTAGCCCTCTCTAGAAGAGTTTGATTCATCATTATGCCACACCATTCTACTATGGAGTATCTCTGACTGTATGGTGCCTGGAAATACCCTCATATTTGTAGAATTGGTAAAACTCAGAAAATCAGAATTCCATGCCTTTATTTGTATGGAGCCTTTTGATCTTCCTTCCTGTTTGATTTTCTACTAGAGCCTTCCACTACTTTAAAATCTTGAATTCATCACTTTAGTGTTTCATCATCACCACTCAAGTCATTCTTGAATATTCATCAATGAAAGACATAAAATACCCATGACCACCCAATGATGCCACCCTTGATGGACCCAATAATCAGAATGAATATAATCAAGTCTCACTTATATAACCAAGTCTCATGTGCCATATCTTGATCAATCTGACTGGTGAACATATGATGATGCAACAACAACATAACAAGTACAAGTTTCCCCCCTTGACACCCTTGAGGACCACATATGAATCTATGTATACACTTTGCACTTCATCTTCACCTCTGAACTTGACCCCTTTCTTGTCTATTAGACTAAGAGGTATCAAATTATTGGTCATTTGTGGAACATGTCTAACATCCTTCAGTGTGCAGAATTTACCATAATGAGTCCTTAATTGAACTGAGCCACTCTTAAATTTCTTGCAGACCTTGCTGTTAGCCATAAAAATATGTCCTTCATCCATCTGCTTATAGGTTGAGAACCACTCCCTGTGTGGACAAATATGGTAAGATGCTCCAAAATCAAGAATTCACACATCAGTGTGATGTGCTGATTCCCCAGCCACTAGAGCCAGATCCTTAACTGAATCAGG
The DNA here is from genome assembly GCA_026214975.1 of Gentiana macrophylla. NCBI lineage: Eukaryota > Viridiplantae > Streptophyta > Magnoliopsida > Gentianales > Gentianaceae > Gentiana > Gentiana macrophylla. The sequence continues at coordinate 93,725,989 of CM047811.1, forward strand.
CTCAACTACAATAGCATCTATGCAAGATTTGTTCTTTTGCTTCTTCTTCTTCTTTGGACAATTGGACTACCAATGTCCAAGCTCCATACAGTAATTATAGACATATGTGGACTTAGGAACTTTGGATCCAAACTTCTTGGATTTCTTCTTTCCAAGATGTCCATATCCTTTCCCACAGCTACTACTGGCCACCAAACCAGTAGCATGATTGTCTGTACTTGTACTAACTGCCCTATGTCGAAGCTCTCTTGCATTGATAGATGATCTTACATCCTCCAAAGACACTATATCCTTCCGATAATGAAGGATTGCACAAAATTCTTATATGATGCAGGCAATGACACCACCAGAATAAAAGTTGCATCCTCATCTTCAATCTTGACATCAATATTCCTAATATCCGACAATATTGTGTTCAGCTAATCAAGATGATCTCTAAGCTGAGTACCTTCTTGAATCCTCAAGCTGAACATACGCCGCTTCAACAACAACTTGTTGGTTAATGACTTTGTCATATACATGACCTCAAGGTTCGACAAAAGCCCAACTGTAGTATCTTCATGTGTAGGGCCGGCCCTGGAATATTTTAGGCCTTCGGCTATGTCGTCGAATTAGGCCTTTTATACTGAGTGCGATAGGTGTCGCCGAAAAGAAACGGGGTTCGACCTGCCCGGTCAGGTCACGGTGGGTCGAGGGGGCTCGGGGGCAACGCCCCCGAAACCTAAACGAACCTATGCGAATGACACACTATTTCGTAGAAGGGATTTTTTATTGGGAAACACCATTTCGGGTTTGCATGTTCATTGGGACACATCCTTTGAAGACGAACTGGTTTGTTCTTTCGTGAAGAGGTACAATATCTTTTCGTTGTCTATATATAGAGAGACATTAGCATTCGGTGAAAAACACGAATAGAAGCATCATCAGTACAAACATAATATGTCTCTAAAGTAGTACTCCATTGAATCCTGAGAGAGGTCTTAAAACATCTCTTTAAAGAAACGTTTTATACGTGCCATGGAGATCATTCAGTTCTGTTTGTTTTATCACATTTTTTCTAACATATTTCCCGTGACTTAATCCAATTCAAAAAAAAAAAAAAGTATACATATGTGATGTGTGTCTATAATTTAGACATTGTAATTTTTTTGGGCCTTTATCAATTGAAGTAAAAAAAAATATAGGTCAATTAAAAATTCTTTTGGCCTTTATTAACACATTCTATTACGTTAGATTGGATTAGATCTATACGGTTTTTTTAAAAAAAATTTGCGGAACATGTAAATTCGGGCCCTCGAAATTATTGGGCCTTAAGCCGCCGCTTCCTCGGCTTATAGCTAGGGCCGGCCCTGTTCATGTGAAACTTATATGATAACATCATCTGATAGGCACAACATGATCGTTGAATGTGTCTTCTCCTCCAGACTGGCCATCTCATTAGTTACTGCATCTACCATCTTCGTTAACAAAGCCTAAAGCCCAAAGCCCTTGTTGCTTTAACAATTCCTGCATCTTGATTTTCCGTAATGTTGGTCCCTTGGAAAGTCTAACACAAGTTTAGAGGGGGGGTGTGAATAAACTTGTCCCTAAAAACTGGATTTAAAACAAATTAAGGTTCGGTTAAAACTTGTGCAAAGTCCTCTATTTATAGTGTGAGGTCCAACGCTCATCCGGCTTGAATTCGAATTGTATCAACGTCTCATCTTGTAACGGCTATATGTTCGACCGTTACGATGTGTCGATAACTCATCCAATAAAATCGCTTCCTTTGTAACGTTCGATCGTACTATCGGTTTGTTGGATGGTGACATATAAAAGCGAGTTCTGATCGCTTTATCTCGAGAAATCGATCGTCGTTTCTTGACCGACTTGGAGCATTAAGCGAGTTTTACTCTTCTTCAAATATCGATTACTCCATTTTCTGATTATAATTGACTTAATCAGAGTACACCATAAGTAAATATTATCTAAGAATTCATTGTCCTTATGAATCTTAGGTCTTCATACAAGATCCATAAAGTCAGTTTAGGTCACCAAACTTGCTCGAAGTCTAACTTCATAGTCTCGACTTGTGATCTTCATAAGCGAGTTTGAACCTCGGTTCTTGATCTTTCAGAATCGAGTCTATGACCTCGATTCTTGATCTTCTAGATAAGCCAAGCGAGTCTGTGTCCCTCGGTGAACTTATTTTCTTGATTCAATCTTGGTGTATCTCGAGTCGATTTGTTTGTCTTAGTGATTTCGATTTTCTAGATGACTTCAAATTTTCGGGCCACGACACACTAGCTATTACGATTGCTTGTGCGATGTAACTTATACAAATATCGGACTTCAGTAAAACCTAAACATTCGATTCTAGACATCTTTTAGTTTTTCACTATAACAATTTAGCTTGAAAGACTTCATCAATGAGGTTAAAATAATACTTTGAATAAATATGATGAATTATCATCAAAACATAAATTTTATTTCCAACACGTAAATTGTAGATATTTCTTCTAGTAAACTTGTTGATTTTAATGATAATTGCAGATATCTTCTCTTGCCGGAGAACATACACTGATTCTAGAATCTAATGTCGATTAAGACCTTAGTGATGATCAACTCTACTCGAACTGCGGAGATTCAAAAAAAACCTTTGCTCTGGTACTAGTTTGTTGTAACGGATTGCATGCAAAGACTTAGCATAACAAATCAATTAACGTAAATAAACACATCAGAACAAAAACAAAAAGAACACAATGATTTTAAATGTGGTTTCCGAAGCTATGCCTGCTACTCTACGGACATAAAATGAGATATTTTATTATGGATAGAAGTTACAAAGATACTTGTTGTCTTGATTACAATAAATGTTGGAAATTTATATTGGGAACTAAACCTTAGCTGCCATAATGACCCACTATGTATTTCCAAAAAATATCTGTAGACGTGATTTCCTAGAGCTCAGCTGAAACCACCAGATGTAACCAGACTCAGATTCAAAGCTAACTTAGACGTGGTCACCAAACTTCAACTAAAATCACTGGACTGAACATAGATTTCAACTGAACACCACTTCAGCTGGTCTTTCCATACTTGAACACCTCAATACTCTGCTAACCATCACCTCAGCTAAGTCTTCCGGATTTCAGTTTTGACAGATTTAGAGAAGTAGAGATCAAGTCACCCTTAACTAACAACGAGAAATGTTGGCCAGATCATCGTATTTGGTCTTTACTTAATCTCTTTGACTTGGTGATGGCAAATGAAGATGATCTCGACATAATACACTTTGCCTGCATGATTTTTCGGAATTACGAAATTACATCAGAGGGTATCACATGAGATCTTAATTAGAAGCTGGAGAGTAGAGGATCAAACCTCGTAAAAAGGGGACTACTTTCAGTTTTTTTGGTATAAAACACAAGTCTGTGACTCAGAGCCACTAATAACTTAATTAATATCTTCACTCATCCCGTGAAACAGGAGAAGTGAAGACCTTTAATGTTAGGGTTCAATTTCCTTTTAAAATGAATGCGACGTGAAAAATATTAATTATACTGAAAAAAATTACATTGATGGGAAGTCTGAAAACAAAAGAATGTGGTGGCCGGCTACCTATCATCATGGACGGAGGTGTGTATAAATTGAGGGAGGCTAAGCCCACCGGGGCAAAAACATAGTACACTAAAAAAATATGTGTAGTCTAGTCGGATTCATAAAATATTCTTAATTCAGTTCACCCGACGAATTTGATATAGTCATTAGTCCACCCCGATTTAAAATCCTGACTCCGTCCTTGCCTATCATGTCTATCCTTCTCATTAATAAAAGTGAAACATAGCATTATAACATGCAAAGAACGCGGTAGGCGATCCTCTCGGTCAAATATTTTTTTCAGTTCTTTCCCCCTCTTCTTTTCAACATCACTTTTCATCTTTACTTTCACTTTCAACGGCGCAAATCTATATAAATAGCAGTGGGATTCATTCACTTGAACCCTGCCAAGACTTCTCACATCTCAACACTTTTTTCTGATCGAATTTTTATATATTCTGCAAAACAAGAAATACTTAATTTTTTTCCCCCGGATAAATGGCTAAGGTTTATCCTGAAACATTCACAAAAACTTGTTACACAGCATCTATGAAACAAACATTTACAGTATGGTTGAAATCACTCATCTTCCATGGCAATGGTTGCACTGTCTTCAATTCTAATGGAGAAATAGTTTTTCGAGTTGACAATTATCAACAGAAGAACAGCAATGAAGTATTTATTATGGACCTCAATGGTGATGTTCTTTTCTCCCTCCAGAAACAGGTGAATATTTTAAATCAATCAGACAATCACCTACCTAGCTAGTTAGTTGTATTGGTTTACAAAGCAATTAAAAAATGATGTTTATTTTTTGTTGTTGTTGTTGTTGTTGTTGCAGAAAGTTGGGTTATTTGGAAACTGGAAAGGGTACAAGTGGAGTGATTCAAAGATGGATAAACAAAGACCATGGATTCAAATCAGGAAAAAAAGTTGGGTTGTTGCCGGAAACATGATGTGTAGATCAGGAGTAGGGTTTGAGGGAGGTGCCGGAATCTGTTATAGGCTAATTGGATTGGATTCAAAACAGGAGTTCAAAGTTGTAGACGCCGATGGCCGACTTGTTGCCGAGGTTTAATTTCACTTCATTTCTGAGCTATTCATTTCTTCTTTTAATTAATTGCAAAAAAAATTGTCCGATAATTTTCGAAATATTTTATGTGATGATATCAATTTTGGCGCATATGATTTTATCTTAGCGAAATTGGTTTTACAATTTGGAAATTTGGGTCTCATAATTTGGAAAAGAAAGTTTCAATTTCAGAAAACATCTCATTTGGCTAAAACTTGTATCATTCCAAAACGTCATTAATTTATTTAGGGTGTCATGTAGTCAGTCCGGTCGGTTTTAATTTCGAATCGAATCAGAATTCATGGTTTTGATATTTTCGAATCGAATCGATGAATTGGTTTTTTTTCGAATTGGGTGAACCAATCTGATCAGGTTCGGTTTCGATTCGGTTTCAGATTTGTGTTTTATTTACCATAAAATTTTGATTTTTTTTTCTAAAATGAGACAAACACCATTATTGGCACCATAAGCGGCGGGTGGTCGTTGTAACGACAATTAAAAAGATTCTTTCAACCTTTCGCGATCAAAGGATGAAGAATATTAGAAGAAGCAAGAACGACCGGGAGCTCAAACAAGCGGTTATCGGGCGGGTGGGAAGTATTTTAGGTTTAGGTTTAGGTTTAGGTAGAAGCAGCGAAGTATAAGGTTTAGAAATATAGGGTTGTGTGTGGGGTTTTTATAGTAGGATAGTGAACAAATTATTTATATATATATATAATTAAAAATGAAGTATAAGCTGGTTTGGTTCGGGCCATACTAGGTTTTATGGATAAACTCGAATTGGATTTCGGTTCGGTTTTTTCTTCAATGAAAAAACCGATTGTAAAAACCGCGGTTTTCATCATTTTCCGGTCCGGTTTAATCCGGTTGATCGATCGATCGGGTTTCCAATTTCACAGACACCCTAAATTAGACCGTACAATCGGCTAACAAAAATTAATTAGTATATGATTGCAAAGTTATTTTACAATTCCCCGTTTTAAGGTAATTAATAGTATAATGTTCCCTCACACATGAGGCCCAAAAAACGAGAGATCATGCACGTTGACCAAAGAAAATATTGTTGATGGTAATTAGTGGGTACCGAATGCTTTGGACTACTGATTATTAATCTGACATATATATATATATATATATATCTGAAACAAATTTGTACTATTTTATACTATATTATACCTGTAAACACGCTGTAATAACCATTAATGTGGATTAATGTCTTACTTTTGGGTGTTGTCTGCAGGCTAAAAGAAAGCAGTCCTCTGAAGGAATTTGTTATGGAGATGATGTGCTAACTTTAGTGGTTGAAGCCCAAACTGATCAGCTGCTAATCCTTGCACTAATGACTGTATATGGATTGATTAAGCATAAATTGTGACCAAAGCCTTCATCCTAACATACATTTATACACACTTTTATTTTATTTTATTTTATTTTTTCTCTCTATGTTATGCTCTGGGCCGGGATGAATCGGAATAATATATATTTTGTACAAATTAATCTGATGCAAAATACAATTCAATATCAAAGATTCATTGTTTGATGTTATTACTGTTACAACTTTGGCTTATTATAATTTACTTTAAAATGTTGTATATATAAAACCAGATTAACGCAAAGAATGTCCCCGAAAATTAAATAAGTAACAAAATAACATAGAGGAAATTAGTATCAGCTATATATAGCTGCACTATCTCCAAGTTACCCACGACTTTCATTTTAAACCATTCGATTAAAACACCGAATGAATGACAAATCAATGTTCAATATACAAATAAAATGGATGTGCACGTTCCGCGTTTTATGTATACTAATAACAAAAACGGAACCTAGATAGAACGCGGAGTGCCGGCCCTGACTGCCGATTGGTATAGTGGCCATGCATACCTAGATTTTTTCTTAGTGACTCTTCCTCTGACGAGCATTAAATCATCGTTTGTTCTGGGTCGTGCCTTAACTTCGTTGCCACTAGGGGCGGAAAAAATTAGACCATCCCGCACTCGTAGCCTAAAGAGAAGAGAGTTCAGCCTACAAGAAGCTGACAGAGCTTTAGCCATTTCTTTTTTGTTTGATCTTCGAATGACGCTAGTGGATCTTCCGGCTAATGAAGATCCTAATCAAGTCTTGCCAGTGGATCCTTCTTATCCCTAAGAGTTGAGCGAACAAAGTTCACCTATACGAGAGTGAGGAATCAAAACCAATTCCCACTTTTGATATCCCACGATCCTGCTAGTTTATAAAGTCAATCGATGGACATGCATGGGTCGCTAGGTCAGAAAAGCGAGAACTCCTAATTCTCCCCAGGTAGGATTTGAACCTACGACCAGTCAGTTAACAACCGACCGCTCTACCACTGAGCTACTAAGGAATAACTCCCTTAAGGAAGCCGACTCTCGTTCTTTGGACTAACATATGACCAAATGAGTTCATCGCTCTTTTTCACAAACACCGGGAGAAAAGGTTATGATAAAGAGCCTCTCCCCGGCTGGAGAGCCTCCAGGACAAGTAGGCGGCAATCTCCACTCTCGAAAAGAATATTGATCTATGCGTCATGCAAGTTCACTAAGTAGACTCACTCTGCCGAGGGGCAACACAGGCTAGATTTCTTCCTGCCAAAATTCTCATCTGTCAAGTTTGCAGGTATGAAAGAGTCCCTTGTCTGTCTGCTTCTCTGAATTTATACTTCTAAATAGCACATTTGTTGTTCAATCGTAGAATTGATTTTGATCTAGTTTTATTTTAAAAGGTAATCCATATGTATTATGTTATTATTCATTACAAAGCGCTAACGCCTTATCTATACAAGAGGTCACTCTCGATCTCATTCGGTGGTATCCCTCTCGATGATTCTTGACTCAACATTGATTTCGTGCTTGAGTTGGAGGGCTCTCTCTGCATCCATCGAGTCAAGTAATTCGATATCAGAAATTTATCCACCGCCTATCTCATGATATGTTTCTTCTTTATCCGAATGGGTTCCTGGTGTCACTAAATCAATATTCTCCATCAAGAGAGGGAGAGCCTTTACTTTATGTTAAGCCGGTCTCATCATTCATGCAATTCCTCCGTCCATTGATCGCGCGAGTAGACATCCAGTCAGCACATAGAAAAGCATTTTTCTTGGATACTCTGCCTTAATAAATATTTCAATCACCCTATTCATTCGGTCAAAGTCGCCACGGCCATTTCACGCCCTTCTTCTAAGAGATGCACCATGTTGATAGGAATTAGCAAAGACCTTTTTGTACACGGACTTGGGGACGATTCTTGGCAATCATTACTACTTTCTCACGAGGGCATAGTATGGATTTATTCTTGGTTTATTAATTGATGTCGAATGTCGTCCCAAAATCTTCATTTTTTTAAAATCACATACCCATTCTTATGGATCTACATTATTCCTATTTCATTTGCGAAGCCTCTTCAATAAAGACCTCTTTGTTTCCTATTTATCATTTTTTTTTGTTATTTATTGAAAGAGAAAAGCGATATCCATTAAGTAAAGGAAATGGAGGGTTTGCCACAGCGATTCAGTTGGTTCTCGTTTTCCCGCCCCCTCATAGTCAATTAGTGGGTAAGGCGGTCAGCTTAAAGGGTGGCCGCCTCATCATTAGAGCATTATATCCTCTTCAGACCTGTCCTCGACAACTTGGCGGTTCTTCGGTCTGGGGCTTCATTTTCCTCAACCAATTTGGTTGTGACAGCCCTGAGATTGGTCTAAAATTATGTGGTTCGACAAATATGGATTGAAGGTCAGATAGATTTGAGTTCAAGTGACACAGGACCTTCGATCGACCATAAGGCGTATTGTACCTTTACCAAATTCATTCTATTGAAGCGTAACATAAACATTCACATCTTACATTTCTTTGGTTTGGAAGTTCTAGAGGGTTGTTTGTGTATTTATAACAAAGGAATGTCCCATGCCCTAATACTATGCCATTGCCATTTGATTGATTATAGTTTTGTGCTTCTAACCTCTCTTCGAGGCCAAGGACCGGGTCGAACAATTCCATTATGTTACCTAGCCAAACCCGCCACCTCATGTGCCAAAGTAAAAAAGGTTGTTCTTCCTTCTCTTCTTATCTCCCTCTTTTTTCTACATATGCGACGGCAGAAGTGGGGACAACTGCTTTATCTTTTTCTTTGCTTAATCTTCCTTTCCTGATTAAAAGTAGCAAGTAACTGTACTAGTGGTAGAGAGTCCACATAGAATGTTGCTTATCTAGGCTCGAAGAACCATTGTTCATGCGACAGTGCAATACAGCTGAAAAATGTAAGCCCCTTTTATTAGTTAGGTATAGATTGAGGAAAACTTAAAAAAAATTAGGGCGTTAAGGATACCTTATATTATTTTTTATTATATTATAGAAAAGTTTCGAAAGGGGCACCCCTGAAATACAAGTTAACACTCAATGGCGGAAAAGCCGTTGTTGCTAGCTGCTTGCAGGCTCAAAAATCTCGCTTTCGCCTGTTTACGAGCATTAAATCCTCTCCTTACAATCGAGTGGCTTTGCTCCTCTGACGAGTGGCTTTTAGTCCTCCAGTTCAATTCTTATTCTTGACCTTACTCATTACTATAAAAACGACTCACTATCCAAACGAATGATGGTCAATTATCTACTCAAAGAGAGTGCCACATATGAAAAAATGTCACAAATAGAGTTGAACCAAGTAACATTGCAAAGGCATAATGATAGCAGGGTCAGGATATCTCTGCCCTCCGAACCGGACGCGAAAGTCTCTCCTCATCCGGCTCTCTGCAAAGGAATCCCCACTCACTGCTTCCCCTAATATTCTCCATTTACCACATCATGGGGGTTTACAGGAGATCCCAGAGGCTCGCTCGGAAAGGCTTCTATATCATACCTTTTGACTTAAGTGTACTCTAATAGTCACTAGACTAACTATAGTAGTCTGTGTGGATGCTCTTTCTGAATCATTACTCTTTACTATCCCTTGCTCTAGCAATTGCGCTCCATAGACAACCAACATGTATTCATGTAGGGAAAATGAATACGTAGTGACGGGAATGATGGACTGAATAGGCATCCCTATCAATGTAAAATCAATATAGAATTAGTTACCCTTTCTTTATCTCACTCAATATATCTATCTGGATTGATACGGTATAGTACAATACAAGACGATGGAATGCAATGGGATAATGGTAGAGGGTTGCCTGCGCCCAAAAGTGATGATTAACTTGTACCCTTGTCTATATGGACTTTGCGGCATACAACCATAATGACTCCCGCTAGATAGCCACCCGATCTCTCTTTCTAAAGCCACATGGACGGACGAAAGAAATAAAGTTACAAATCAGGGCAGTAACAGTAAAGGCTCGCGAAGTAGACAACAAGATCTTCTTAACCACTGATACCTTTTTATTAGTGAAGCGCTAGTGTGCCAAATGCAATCGCAAGATAAAAAGGGATGCGTTCACTAACAAAATAATAGAGAGCAAATTTGTATCAGTTATGGTTGCTTTCCAAGTTACCCAAGACCTTCATTTTGTTCAATACTCAGGCTGGTAACTAGTTTTAGTTCATAACCGGTGGAACTAGGACACCAATGGGTACTCATCAATGCGTACGTAGTAAAAGTTGAGTATTAATTTAAATTATACGTGACATGTAGTTATTGATCGGATGTTAAATCACTCGATTAAAACACCGAATGGATGAGAAATTAATGTTCAATATATGAATAAACTGTGCAAAGTCAATTATATCCTTTTGGATATTTGAAATAGATGAGATCGAACATCCTACACGTGGCACTCATCGAGTCTTATACAGAATAATGATGATCCCCTTGGCATATGGGCCGACATTGACTCAGCTCGATATTCTGTCTTTATCAGCAAGGCTCATTTCAACATGGCATAAGTCGTCACTATATATAATGAGACCGATGTGACACAGGTCGTCCAATGTCCCTTACAGGGCATCTACAGTCTCCTATTACCGACAACAGGTCACGTCGGTCATTTATATCCAATGTGGTGCAAGTCATCCTCGGTGTCTGACAACCGTTATCTCCATTAAGAGACCATTCCAAGCATTACTCCAACAACCATAATTGCTCCATTATGGTCACGTAACTGCCCTGAGACTTATGCTCCACTACTTAAATACGTGGTTGATATACCCGAACTGGATTGGGGCCCTGTCCACCTAGATTAGGCCTATTTACATGGCCCAATAGCGGATCTTAGGCCTCCTTCCCCTTAATCCGCAAATCATAAGCCGGGTCCTGTCCGCAATCTATAAGCCGGATCCTGTCCGCTGGCCGTAAGCCGGACCCCTCCACTCCATGGATTTCTACCCGTATAGCCAGGCTTTACTTCAACACAAGGCAAATGCGAGTCCATTTGCCACGCCATACTTATCCGCATACAATTTGTTTGGTCCACCTGTATTATCTATATGATTATCTCTAATTATATTCTCTTAATTATCATGTCATGAACAGTAGACTGACTTAGTCGACCGACTTAGTCCTAGCATATATATATGGGATCACAATGTAATAGAAAGGATCCAGGAACTAATATAAACAGAGCTACTCCGTCAATTTGTCGAATCACTTGCGTTTACTTTCATAAGCATCATTCCGACCGCCTAGTTCGTCATATCCGCCACCTTCTCTCCAGAGAAATCATACATACACAGCCATATATCCACTAAATATATCTGTTACCGTAAATCTGGTATTCACCGCAATATCAGTGGTGAACGTCTTTGACCACGACTCTAATGAGCAATAATCACAACCCACGAGGAAGCACTATATAAAGTAGTCATTCTATTCATTTACAAGGTACGCCTGATATACATCTAATATACATTCCAGCTTACAGTCTTCATAGATTTTTTTTTTATCACAATATAGAATTGAGCATCGTAGTTTCCCCTAGAGACAGACCATGAGCCTCACTCTTTGTTTGTTTTGCAGACCCATTACAAAAGCTTTATGAATAATCATTTGAAAGTCTAATTACCCAATTCAACGCTCAGTTTACACCGAGATGATTTTCAACATTGTCATTTGGATGTGTTAATTCAATTGTATAAACATGACTCGTAGTAAAAGAAATAAAGGAAATAAGGGCAAAATGGATGTCTAGACCAACACAGGCAACAAAGCAGACTGATGTTCCTCAGGCCATGCTCCAACTTGCCTAACAACTAGTGGGCAGCAACCCGGAATTATTTGCCTCTCTGGTCGATTTGGTGAGGAAAGAGAGAGCTACTGTGGGAAAAACCCCACCTAGGCTACAAACAGATAAGCCACCAATTCGTCATGAACCTACTACATGCAGTACCAGGGTTAACCAACTTGACAAAGCTGGAGAAGGTTCCACTTATCCAGGGTTACTCAACGCTGGTGGATCAATTACTATGTATTGAAGGGAATGAGATTTATCTTACTTCCCTCTTTTACAAAGGAAGTAGAGTAGTTTCCTACGCCAGATGGCTTCAGGATGCCAAAATAGATCTGTATGATGGGACCAAGGACCCTGAGAATCATCACCATCAATACTTACAATACATGATCTTATTTTATGCACCTGAAGAGATGGGGTGCAAAGCATTTCCAGGGCTATTAACAGGAAATGACAGGGAGTGTTGCAAAAGGCTCTCACAATGCTCAATCTTCAACTTCTTTGAGCTGAAGAGATAGTTCGCCATGACAATTATATCATCTCGGCCCTTTCAAAAGAACACCACACATTTTTTTACTATAAAACAAAGGGAAAAGGAATTGGTGTTGGATTATATGGGAAGGTTTTTTGACGAATCCATGCAGGTACTCGAAGCAGAGGAACATGTTTTGGTCACCTCCTTTGTAGAGGGCCTCAGAGAAGGGAGGTTGTATGCTATACTCAACAACAAACTTCCCCGCACCATAGAGCAATGCCTGAAGGTAGTCTACACACATTGCCAAGGTGAATAGGCAAATCCACTGAAAAGAGAAGCCGACCAATGTGACAAGAATGATCGAAGTGATGATCGATCCAGATAAATGAGGAAGCCGTGTTGGACCGTATCAACACTGATGTCATGGACAAACTGGAAAAATATCCTCACATAACACATAGAGAAATTTACGGCTTAATGAGATGGAAACTTATACTACACTAAGATATCAAGAATGATACTAAAGTCTGTTGGATATTAAAGAGAGAAATTGACATCTTAATTGAAGCTGGAAAGCTTGATCAGTTCACTGACCAAAGTGAAAAAGATCACACGTAGGGTCTCCGATCATACCGTCTTTTGGTTAAAGGTGACACATGCGATCACGAAAAGAATGACCAACATCAGCCAGGTCACTCGAACCTGAGAAACATAGCAAGGAAATGATCAGAACCACTCTCCGGAATCGATCAGCTCGAGGATGGGAAAGGGCGCCTCACGGACGTGAACTAATCAAGCCTATTTATATGTTTCTTTACTAGAAACCGTTGGAAACCTTTATTTATACGAAAAGAAACTACATTAGAGTCCATATATAAAAATAAAAGCATAAATTGTTTTGCGATACTCAATCTTGAATTCAATAGTTGACATGTGTCCATTGAGTTTGGTGGTCATTGATATAACGCCCCAGTTCCCGGATATCGAGTCATTATCTGGAAAAGAGCATTCGTCATGTATAATATTAAATAAATTCAATATTACATGTAAGTCTTAATGTCGTTATATCGAGTTAAGCAAAAACGGAATCTAGAAGACTCGGGTGAAAACATAAATGGAACTAGAATAGAATACAAATCACACTAAAGGTAGAAAGTTATCTTACAACAACAAAATTTCCAAATCTTACACAGTACGAAATCTCAAATACAAAAAGTTAGCTTACAACAGTCTCAAAGTAAAAGTACAACATTAATTGCAATTGAAACAACAACAACAACAACAACAACATAATCTTGATACAATGAAAGATAAAGAAATCATGGTAGTTCAATCATCACATAGCATAGCATAAGCTCAAACGTCGTCTTCAAAATCCCCATCGAATTCCGGCTCAACCTGTTCGTCTACTCACCCCACAAAGCAACAACAAATATGCAATAGAGGTAACTACAAAGATACTTTAGTAAAGAGGTAAACCTATTGAATTAATAAGTTTCATAACGAAAGGTTCACTTAATTATTAGGTTATCTTTATATGTCCGACTCAACTCTAGGGTTCACATCATGCTCATCAGCATGATGTGGAATCCTACTTGTTTCTAACTTGCACCCAGATACTTCATGGTGAGTAGAACCATGCATAGTGCCCTTGAATACTGATGTAACAAAGATAAGTTACCAATATGATGACATGTGTCCATTGATTTTGGTGGTCATTGATGTAACGCCCCAGTTCCCGATGCCGAGTCCTTATCCGGAAAAGAGCGTTCGACACATATAATATTAAATAAATTAAATACTGCATGTAAGCCTCTACGTCGTCGTATCGAGTTAAGCAAAAAACGGAAGCTAGAAGACTCGGATGAAAACAGAAATGGAACTAGAATAGAATACAAACCATACTAAATGTTTGCGAAGTACGAAATCTCAAATACAAAAAGTTAGCGTACAATAGTCTCAAAGTAAAAGTACAGCATTACTTGCAATTGAAATAACAACACAACAACATAATCTTGATACAATGAAAGATAAAGAAAGCATGGTAGTGTAATCATCACATGGCATAGCATAAACTCAAACATCGTCCTCAAAATCCCATCGAATTCTCGCTCAACCTGTTCGTCTTCTCACCCCACAAAGCAACAACAAATATGCAATAGAGGTAAGTACAAGGTACATAGTAAAGAGGTAGAGCTATTGAATTAATAAGTTTCATAACGAAAGGTTCACTTAACTATTAGGCTATCTTTATATGACCGACTCAACTCTAAGGTTTACTTCATTCTCATCAACATGATGTGGAATCCTACTTGTTTCTAACTTAACTTATCTTTGTTACATTAGTATTCAAAGGCACTATGCATGGTGCTACTCACCACGAAGTATCTGGGTGCAACCTATTGGTGGAGCACACCAATAGCCATGGGCTAGCCTCGATAGTGTACACGTTCGGTGAAGTCCATCTGTACTTGGGGTCTTAGTAACCTACGGATTTATTCACTTTTACTGACTGCCCACACATCGCGATATAGACTTGTGCTTTACAAAGAATAACATGATGTTTAGGCATTTAACTACACAAGTACGTATATTATTAATCATTAACTAGCCATCTAAGTATTTTCAAGGCAAAGCTTACTTATACTTCTACTCCTTCACTTAGAAAGCGAGACACAACAAGCCTAACACATACACAGACATTGATGAATACTAATTCATCAAAACACAAGGCCAATCATGCTCTTCCGACGGCCCCGAACTCCAACTCTTAGTAAGAATCCATTCGGTGCCGAAACTAAACACATCAGAAGCTTAATCATGGCTTGTTCATGTTCATTTAATGTTATTAGATTAAGAAACAACATTCAAAACTAGATTCGGGGCTCAGAACAACTTAAAACACCAAGATAGAGGTTTTGGCAAGTGCTACACCTTTTTGGTGCACGCTAAAATGACTCTGAAGATTCAGCATCTATTCTGTTCACTTTTGGCAAGCGTTAAAAGCTCCTAGTACTTTCTACCTGCTTTCTAAACACGTTTGGCGTGCGCTAAACCCCTCACGGCGCGCGCTAAAACGACTCTGCAAATTTATCCCCCTTCGGATTTCGTATTGGCGTGCGCCAAAACCCTAAAACTGCCCAAAAACATGATTTTTTGCACTTTTACGAATCCTAACCCAATCCCAACATGTTTAACATAAAAATTGACAGCAAAACAGTAGAAAAACTCAACTAAACATTCCATAACATACCTCACTTGAATAACAACAATTAGACATGATTTCTAGCATCATAACCACACCAAACACAACCAAAACTTTATAAAACGTGAATTAAATCAATAGGAAGATCCTTTTACTTGTCTGCAAGCAAATCAAAGCCAAAACCTCCAAGATAATCTGCAACACTTTCTAATCTTCAACCAACCCTTAATGAAACTTGGAACTTTTAGTATCCAGACGATCATTGTTCTCTCACGATTTCAACGGTATACTTGAATCTGGAATTGGCCAAGATCAAGTGTAATTTGAAGAAGTCTCTTTTGTCTTTTCCAATGCTCTCAAAGAAATAAAGTTCAAACTTTTTGCCTAATAAACTTTTTGACAACTTCTTTAAGACATGACAGTTTTATTTTCCAAATAAAACCTCTCACTCATTAATTACAATTAATGTCTCCCTTTTCTTTTCCAAGATAATAATAAAAGAAATATAATAATTAGTTAATCCATTAGTTTAATTAAATATAATATTTCGTTTTCGCAAATTAACTCTCCTTTTTTTCAAAAATCAAAATATTACAATTAACCACCATAAAATTTTCCAAGTTTTATTCCGGCTGTTGGTCGGAATTTGACCTCTTATACTCTTGCTATGCTTTCTCTTAAAAAATCGTTTGCATTGGAAGACAAATAGGCTAGCACCTTTACCGGATAATTACTTTCCCTCCAAATCTGCATATCATGAATAAAGAAATAATACACTTAATTAATTAATATTCATATACACAAGCAATAATTTTGGGGATTTACTTAATTAATTCCATGCGATAAGCATTATACCTGCCTAACTTGTCAACACCTATAAATTTATGCAAAATAAGGGCACTAATTCCTCATGGGACTAATAAAGTTGACGGCAATATTCATTATATGTGCAGTCACATTTATAAATTAGAAGGATAATGACCTTCAAACTTATCTTCTTTAGAATGGCACACTAATAATTAATGTGTGCGAAGTAATATCTTAGTGAAACAAGATATTATTAAATTTAGGTTGTTGTTAACGGCACCACGTCATATGTACCACCGCCACCCCACCAAATAAAAAATGACAATTTACTCGGACGCCATATTAATTATTTTTATGGATAAGAGGTCTACTTCGGACACCACATGTATTATACAACACAATACTTTTTCCAGACCAAAAATCTTTTATACAGATTTATTTTATTACAAACTAACCCCTAACTCTTTAAAAATTCCAAATGAACAGTGCACTTTTCGATTTTGTGGAAGTTGAAATGTGCAATTTCGACTCTTGGGTGGTCGAAATTACCATTTTCGATTTTCTAAAGGTTGAATCTTATCTGGTCATGTTGTTTTGGCCCAACTCATTTTGTTTTTAATCCAACACTTTTTCAAATAATATTTACCAAACTTTATGAAAGGGGAGGATCTTGGTATGTGTTTTACGCTTATTTACGTTGAAATACGCATTTCAACTAAGTAAAAATTGAATTCGAAAGTCAATAAGAACAGTGCATTTTGCGATTTTATAGAGGTTGAAATGTGCAATTTCGACTCTTCGGTGTCGAAATTCACATTTTCGGCTCAGTAAGGATTGAATATTGTCTGGTCATGTTATTTTGGCTCAAATCATTGTGTTTTCAATCCAATGGTAATAAATGTGAACCCAAAGCACAAAATGATCACCAAAATAAAACGAAACCACCAACATTCAAATTCAACATCAAAATACAAAACAACAACCAAAATATATATTCACCACTAACATAAAAAATATCCACCAAAATACAAAATGATGACACAAGTATAATGATTTGTTTTCACAATTCCAGCATCAACTTTATGTGGTATTATATCTTCGATTTCAACATGAGGATCACTATCTATAATCTGAAGCATGCTTTATTTCTTCTAGGTCTTCTTCTCTTCTTGAATACACATATCTTCCTTGATTATTCGTCAACACTTGGCAAGATATATTTTTCATCATTAGTTCGGGCTTTTTGACCGTTAACCTACATTATTTAACCGCAATTCTATAATCTAACCATACAACAAAACAAATTATATAATAATGAAAAAAAATTGTTAGGTATATTCACACACATGTATGTCTTCTTTTACACCTTCACTTATTTCGTCTAGGTGAGGATTTTCACATAAAGTATCAGCTTGGGTTACTTGCTCATCTACCTATAGTGCATAAACAAGGTTTTAGGATCAACATATGGACATATGCTTTCAAAGAAGTCGAATGTAGTACGTAAAAATCAACCGTGCAAGGGTAGTATCCATATTTGACTATGTTCTAGTTGAACAATGTTGAGTTGTTCGACTGTGTATCAATGGAAGTAAATATCGATTGTTCAACTGTTGAATAAGAATGCAATTTTCGACTTTTAAACTGTTGAAACAATTTTCGACTCTGCAACTGTTGAAATGCACAAATTCGACCCCCGCAGAGTCAAATTCGTGTACGAGATGTTTAAAAACGTTTTTTTATTTATCTTTCGCTTTTTTAAGCTAGCATACTACAACCTATCAACTAATACACATGATTATTCTTTCAAAGAACAATAAATTCTATACATTAACAAGCTCATTACCTTCATTTCCTCTTCTTCTTTTCATATCACTTCATGAGATGTCTCCATTAATAAAACTTCATTGGATGACTCCATAATTGTTAAGAAACTCCTTTTCGGCCTTCCAAACCCACAAAAATTCGTTTTACATTAACCCTATAATATGAGTTCCATAAACTTGATCAAAAATCCTTTTGTTTTGGAATATATGAAAAACAAAAAAGAAGAGCTACATTAAAATAGTTGGATGATGGAGAAAATGAAAGAAGATGAAAGCTTTAGTGGTGAAGGTTTGATAAGAAAAGAAATGAAGTAGATGAACAAAGTGGGAATGAAGGAGATGAATGAAGAAGATGATATGTAGGAAGATAATGAAATTTGAGGAATGTGGGAAGGAGAAGGGTTTTGGAGGGAAAATTGTGTGGTGCCCTAGGTAATGTTACAATTATGTATTTTCAATAGGTTATGGACAATTGTGTAATTATTTTTAGAAGATTGGAAATATGTATAATATGCGGTGTCATATGTAAGTATGACATTTTCGTAATTATCACTGGGGTGCAACTAAAGGTTTTGAAAAATAGCATTACAATGTGTCATTGTTTAGGGTCAATTTATACGTTTTATAAGGATATATTTTATATCAATATTCCCCATATATGGATGTTTTTCATAGAAATCGAGTCTTATATTGAGATATTGAGTAAATGGTGTTTTTAATAGGTTAATTGCAAAATGTAACGATTTATGTGCTTAAATTGTGATTTTATGTTATTTTGGGATTGTGTTACACTTTGGTATATTTTACTATGTTATAGATACATATTTTGGCATGCAAGAGGATTAAATGATGAGGTTTTGCATGGAAGAGAAGTGAAATGGAAGGAAGATGCAGATAAAGCTTGGAATGAAGCTTTCAAGCAGCCGAACTTCCGACGCAGTTCTTGATATGATATAAAGTGATTTGACTCTCGACCTCAAGAGAATATTTGTAGGGCTTGAAGAGAGGATTCTACAGGAATTTGAATCACTTCATTCCGACTTATGAGGCCCGAGATATGAGCGTTACAAGTTTGGATGCTGTTGCTGAAACTAGTGGAAAATCCCGAAAACGACTCGGGATACGACGGGCTAATCAAAAAGGCGTTTTCTGAAGAGGAGTCCTTAATGAAAGTTGTAGAGTTTTCCGAGGGCTTAATTATGACATTCGGATCATAATTTTTGGAGGTCTACAACTCAAGATATGAATTTTAGAAGTTTGAGTCCAAACTCTAAACCAGCGTTCACAGCAACAAATTGATACAGAGAGTTCAAACGGAGTTCAAACGAACGTTCAGCTGCGTCCACCGCCTCAATTGCACAACCGACTTAAGCATTGAAACAGCAGCCGACATTACTATCTATAAATAGCAGCGCATCATGGAACCCTAAATCATACAATTACACGCAGCAGCCAGAGAACTCCAAAATTTCTCGAAAGAGGGCTTTACCTCGGTCGATTGAGCCTTGTGCTCGATCGACCGAGGGTTAGATTAGGTAGATTAGTTATTTATTTCCGTTTCTTCTTTCCCATGATGATGTTTTGAAGCTATCAAACTTGGAGCAACCATGGTTAATTTTTCCAGTGGCGTTTTATTTGTTTCTTTGGATGATCTTGTAAGTGTTTAATTCAAGTTCGTATCTTTTCTATGATTATTTGTTATTGCAAATTTATATCGAAAGATGTTTGCGATTGATGTTTACCATAGGACGAAAGTCGGTGTAAACGCGAGATCACCATAGGAAAGAATAGACGTTTTGATCTATGTCAAGCGAAAGTTGATAGGTTGAATGTCTAGGTTGTTAGATCTAATAAATCTTGCACCTTGGTTTATGTTATGATGCGTTAATCTCCGTAAATCGAAAGATAGAGATTGATAGGCGAATTCATCTACGAAAGTAGGAATTCATACGTTTGATAGGTGAAACCACAACTTTGTTTAAATCGTTAAGATAATCTAGGGAAGAATTAAAGGGTTGCGGGACGGTGGATCATCGGTTGTTCTATGTTTAATTGCTTGAATCATTGTCATGTTAGTTAGTTTTACTATTTTTCTTAGAATAGATTTTATTTATTTTGGTTCGCAATTATCTTCCCTGGCTTTGGATTAACAATCCTCTGTCCAGTTACTTTTCCGTTTTAGTTTAGGTTTAGGTTTAGTTAATAAAGAAGAATTAATTAGATTAGATTCAATATCCCTTTTCCCTGAGGATCGATACCCGTACTTATCCAACTTTACTAGCAACTACCCGGTATTCGGCCGGTTAGGAGGTAGTTTTGCATGGTAGTATAGGTTTTATAAATTTTCTTTTGTTTTAATGATGCAAAATCTCCCCAACGAAAGTGGCGCCGTTGCCGGGGAATAGGTGTCATGTTGAATCTAGTTTTGTTAGTTCTCGATTTTGTTACGTTTATTTTTTGTTTTTAATAAAAGTAGCGTTTGCCAATTCGAGAGTTTTTATTTTGCCGTGTTTCGATGACCGTAGGGTTAAGAATGTGCAAAAGTTTTTTACTCGATTTGTTTAAACGTGAAGTTTGTGTTTTTATGTAACCTAGTCTAACCCATGTGCTTAAATTTATCAGTGGCTGTTCTCTGTGCTGTGTTATGTGTTGATGTATGATGTTTAATTTAGTTTAGGGTTTTCTGCGTTTTTTCCTGCTATTCTGCTGTGTATTCGATATCCGGACGAGCGTTCGGTCTTTTGAACGCCCGCCCGCATTACCTAACGTCTTGTAAACGAAGCGTTTGGGAGTATTGAACGCCGTCCGTCCAAAAGGTTTCAATTACATTGCGTCGAAGAAGAACCAAACGAAGCGTCTATACTTTTCGAACGCCCGCCCGATTCTTCATCTGCAGTGAACGAGCGTTGGGAAGTATTGGGCGCTTCGTCCGTTCAAATATTTTCAATCTGTTTCGATTTAGAGGACTGCAGACGAGCGTCTATACTTTACGAACGCCCGTCGGTCGTTTTCGGCGCGCACGGCGCGTCGCAGGTGGAACGCCCGTCGATTACAACGCTAAGTGAACGTTCGTCCGGGGTTCATGGTCCAGGTTTTTCTTGATCTCATTTTTAATGCTTTTGTTTAACTTGGATTTCTTTCATTCGAGCTTCGTGGCTATTTGATCTTTACATAGATGTCCGAACTTATATGTTTACACCTTTCCATCTATGAATCCATGTTAAATAATTGAATCTAATTGATGATATACTTGATTCATCTAGGCAAGTTATAATTCTATGTCGGATCCCGTAGGCTATAACCTTTTTCATTGTTAGTGTAGCTAATGTCGTTTTACGTATGCTACCATCCTTAGATGAATCTTGTTAGACCTTAAGACTTACGTGTTTCTGTGTTTTTATAGTTCATATGGGTAGCTCTCGCCGGTTTTCCGTATGCTACGTCCTTTCTCCATATGAGTTATAATTTTAGATAGATGATCGTTGGTTTCCATAAGTCTATCACTTTCGATAAGTCTTAAGGCGCCACGGCACGGCAGTAGTGACAAAGACTGCTGTTTATCGTAACCTGTCATTATGTGGTAGACGTTTATATATATGTCGTGTTGCATATAGTGGGCTAGTTTTCTTTCTTTTATTTTATTTTCTTTTTGCATATCATTTAGTTGCATTTCATATAGTTGCATTGTTTTTCTATTTTTCCTTTTATTTTTCTCAAGTGTGGTCACTGTCGGTTTTCGTAATACCACCTAGTTTATTTTTCTTTTTGAGTGTAGTTAACTGTCGGTTTCCGTAATACTACCTCGTTTTTATTTTATTTTTAGGATTTTTCACGTAGATTGCATTGTAATGCATTTTCATATAGTTGCACCTAGCCTACTATTTTGTAATATTTCATGTATATGTTCCATCTTTATTTGAGCTTAATCTGAAAATTCTCTAGACTTCCTTTCTTGTGCTTTATATATTATATTCCCCCTTGTCCCCGAGATACTTCCGTGTTTTTCAAGTGTGCAGGATATTAGCGTTTGTGAGCTGTAGACGATTTCAGTTTTCCGGTGGATGGTCCACAGTTTACTGGATTCATTGAGCATTTCTGGGTGAGGTCGACCCACTTCCAGAATAGCTCCCTTTCGAACAACGAATCAGCTAAGTTTTCTTTTTCATTCTGCACAACTTGAGGACAAGTTGCAATCTAAGTGTGGGGGAGGGGATTTTTTGTGTATCTACTTTCATTTGCTCATATTAATTATAATTTTCTATGAAAAAGTGCTAAATTTTTCAAAATTTTTTGTTTAGTCCCGAGTAACATTTCAACCGCATGCTAGTTTTATAATCTGTCACCTTTAGTTGTTATCAGTAGTCATATCATGTTTAAGAATAGGTTTGGTAGATTCGAAACTCACTTGAACTTCATTTCACGAACCTATTAGATGAAGAGCCAAATATAGAATAGTTTCCGGCTAGCTAAAGGAAAGTTAATTCTTGATACAGATAACACTTATTTAGCATTAATGAAAGTTAAGAACTAGTGCTATACTCACAGTTAGAATCTCAATTACCTTAGTGTTTTGAAAACTTTAAGAGTCTTGAATGTGTTAGAAATAATATTTGACCGAGAGTTTCAAGGAGTTTGAAAATATAAAAATATATATATCTATAAGTAATAAATGAATAGAATTTCTTTATGGGAATTTTGTTTGTATATATCACCTCGAGTCCATTTGGATCTCGCCCCAATTGGGGAGTGTGGTTTACCTTGGATGATAAGGGTTTGAGTGATCTCGGGGTGACTCGCCTACAATGTAGGGAGTGTGTTATACTTTTGACGCGCGACGATAGGAAATATAAAATATAAAATATATCGTTTTTGGAATTCTAAGTCAAGTTGATCTAAACCCAGTAGAGACCGAAAGGTATTTTCTTGGTACTAAGTAAAGGAGTTTAAATGTGAGTTAGTTACTATGTTCTTGGTAATTAGTTTTGTTAGGTAAGTCTTGTAGATAGAATGAAGTTTTCGTTTAGTTGACCGGATAAGCTGTTAGTGCTTGATGTATTATATCAAGAGAGGATCGGTGGAAGTTTAGTAGGTTCGCACACACATCACCGAGTGAGGTCTATTTCTTTGAATACTAGCTTGTCATGATTTTGACTATATCTCGTGTCGAGTTATGTGGATTCTTGATGGTATGTTCTTGTTTTGTTTTGCTCGGGACGAGCAAAAAAGATAAGTGTGGGGGTGTTGTTTAGGGTCAATTTATACGTTTTATAAGGATATATTTTATATCAATATTCCCATATATGGATGTTTTTCATAGAAATCGAGCCTTATATTGAGATATTGAGTAAATGGTGTTTTTAATAGGTTAATTGCAAAATGTAACGATTTATGTGCTTAAATTGTGATTTTATGTTATTTTGGGATTGTGTTACACTTTGGTATATTTTCCTATGTTATAGATACATATTTTGGCATGCAAGAGGATTAAATGATGAGGTTTTGCATGGAAGAGAAGTGAAATGGAAGGAAGATGCAGATAAAGCTTGGAATGAAGCTTTCAAGCAGCCGAACTTCCGACGCAGTTCTTGATATGATATAAAGTGATTTGACTCTCGACCTCAAGAGAATATTTGTAGGGCTTGAAGAGAGGATTCTACAGGATTTTGAATCACTTCATTCCGACTTATGAGGCCCGAGATATGAGCGTTACAAGTTTGGATGCTGTTGCTGAAACTAGTGGAAAATCCCGAAAACGACTCGGGATACGACGGGCTAATCAAAAAGGCGTTTTCTGAAGAGGAGTCCTTAATGAAAGTTGTAGAGTTTTCCGAGGGCTTAATTATGACATTCGGATCATAATTTTTGGAGGTCTACAACTCAAGATATGAATTTTAGAAGTTTGAGTCCAAACTCTAAAACGGCGTTCACAAGCTGACAAATTGATGAGAGAGAGTTCAAGCGGAGTTCAAGCGAGCGTTCAGCCGCTAGATCCACCGCCTCAATTGCACAACCGACTTAAGCATTGAAACAGCAGCCGACATTACTATCTATAAATAGCAGCGCATCATGGAACCCTAAATCATACAATTACACGCAGCAGCCAAAGAACTCCAAAATTCTGAGCAGGGCTTTACCTCGGTCGATTGAGCCTTGTGCTCGATCGACCGAGGGTTAGATTAGGTAGATTAGTTATTTATTTCCGTTTCTTCTTTCCCATGATGATGTTTTGAAGCTATCAAACTTGGAGCGACCATGGTTAATTTTTCAATAGGCGTTTTTATTTGTTTCTTTGGATGATCTTGTAAGTGTTTAATTCAAGTTCGTATCTTTTCTATGATTATTTGTTATTGCAAATTTATATCGAAAGATGTTTGCGATTGATGTTTACCATAGGACGAAAGTCGGTGTAAACGCGAGATCACCATAGGAAAGAATAGACGTTTTGATCTATGTCAAGCGAAAGTTGATAGGTTGAATGTCTAGGTTGTTAGATCTAATAAATCTTGCACCTTGGTTTATGTTATGATGCGTTAATCTCCGTAAATCGAAAGATAGAGATTGATAGGCGAATTCATCTACGAAAGTAGGAATTCATACGTTTGATAGGTGAAACCACAACTTTGTTTAAATCGTTAAGATAATCTAGGGAAGAATTAAAGGGTTTGGGACGGTGGATCATCGGTTGTTCTATGTTTAATTGCTTGAATCATTGTCATGTTAGTTAGTTTTACTATTTTTCTTAGAATAGATTTTATTTATTTTGGTTCATAATTATCTTCCCTGGCTTTGGATTAACAATCCTCTGTCGATTACTTTTCCGCTTTAGTTTAGGTTTAGGTTTAGTTAATAAAGAAGAATTAATTAGATTAGATTCAATATCCCTTTTCCCTGAGGATCGATACCCGTACTTATCCAACTTTACTAGCAACTACCCGGTATTCGGCCGGTTAGGAGGTAGTTTTGCATGGTAGTATAGGTTTTATAAATTTTCTTTTGTTTTAATGATGCAAAATCTCCCCAACAGTCATGCTGAAGTAGATTTTGTTTGGATGGTGTGGTGTCACTTAATTTGTGGCGCCCGAGTAGATATGACGTGGTGTCATTAACAGCACCCTAAATTTAAATGTTGCACTTAGTTATGCAACCTTTAAGACAGAACACATGATTTCTTTTAACTCATAACTTGATACTCTCGCCGTTTTTACGCAAGTATCGTTTTTAAGAATTAGTTTTCGTCTCACTTATCTGTCATTTTTTACAATACCAATACAATTTTTTCCCCACTTTTAACCTTAATTGAATTACAATAATTAAGGTGAGTCCTTAATTGTTCAATACTCCCTCCATTTTTTTAACTGTCGTAGAGAGAATAATCACACAGATTAAGAAAGTAATTAATTAATGTCTAAATAGAGTATAAAATGACTAAGTTGTCCTTTGATTTTTTTTGAATGTATGCATCCCCAATGAATGTTTATTGAATCGAAGAAGAAAAACACTAAGAAAGGTGATGAACACCATTAATGAGAGGAAAAGTATTCAATAATGACGGGGAATCTGAAAACCAGAAAATGTACCAGAATTTCATCTAATTTCACTAATATTTCGGATGACTATGCTTCTGCATGCTAGTACAGTATATATAGAAGTATGTTGAGGTGCATTCTACGCTAATAAGTAATAACCGTTTATAACCGTTTTAACAACCTAATAACTGATTCTTGAGTTGAGCGTTTGATCAAATGCTTCTATGAGCACTTGAACTTGCCTTTAACACACAAATGCTATGTGTTAACTTCAATACCCCCCTCAAGATGAAAGTATGTTGAAGCTTGTACCCGAACTTGTCTTTAACACACAAATGTTATGTGTTAACTGGTTTGAATAGGAAGATTGTGCCCAATTTCTGCAACAAATAACTGAAAATTGGTTAGTCCAATGGCTTTGTCAATATGTCTAGTAATTGATTTTTAGTTCTGACCGGCATGAGTCTTAAGAATCCTGATTGAACTTTAGCTCTAGTGACGTGACAATCAAGCTCTATATGCTTTGTTCTTTCATGAAAGATATGGTTTTTCGCAATGTGGATAGCACTTGCATTGTCACAAAATAATAGAATAGGTAAGGGAACTGGGATTTGTAGGTCTTTCATTATGTAGACCCACCATTAAAGTTCACAAGTGGCATTAGCCATAGCTCTATGCTCTGCCTCAGATGAGCTCTTGGCAATGGTACTTTGTTTCTTTGACTTCCAAGACACTAGTGTTGATCTAAGAAACATGATATAACCTTAGATGGATTTTCTGGATTCCTCACAGCATGCCCAATCAGAATCTATATAACCTTTTAATGTTAACTCATTGCCTACTTCAAATAGGATACGTTGCCCAGGGTTACTTTTCAAGTACCATAAGAGTCTATTGGTAGCCTGCATGTGATTGACTGTAGGATTAGACAAGAGATAGCTGAGCTGCTGAACAGTGTATGCTATATCAGCTCTTGTAATGGATAAGTATATGAGTTTTCCAACTAATGTTCTGTATAGTGTGTTGTCTGCAAGTAATTCTAAATCCCCTGAAGCCAGCTTTTGCTTAGAATTCATAGGAGTGCTGACATGATTTGCTTCTGAAAAACCTTATTCTTAAATTTAAGGTGTACTTTCTCTGGTTTATGTAGATGCCTTTGTCAGATCTAGCAACTTCGGTGCCTAAAAAGTACCTTAAATCTCCAATGTCCTTAATCTGAAATTTCTAATGTAATACTTGCATGACCTCATAGTTCTTTATCAGGGATAAATAATCAACTTTGGATCTTGAACCTTTTTCAGTTTTGGTCAAGGCATTTTTGTACTCCAAGAACCTGGATTGAGGTTGGATATTAAACAAATCTTCAAGTGTTTTCCAAACTCCTGAAAGTGTGGAGCAGCCAACAACTTCAGTATCTGCTTGCTCAGTCATAGATCTAAGAAACCATCCAATGAGAAGTTGGCCAATGGTCATCCATTCTTCAAAAGCAGGATAGGCTGAGTTTCAAAACCTCCGAGACCTGGAATCAACTATGGTGGTGCTATGTCAGTGCCAATTAGATGGCCTTCCAATTTATGGCCTCTAATCACCGAAAGAATTGAATACTTTCAAAGCAAATAGTTCTTCATGTCCAATTTTACATTGCATGTCTGATTCAGGTTACCACCAAATGGTGGCGTTGGATGTAGCATAATAGTTGAGGAAAACAAGGATGGTATTGATCTCCGAGGTGTTGGTGAAGACATGTTAGTTGAGAAGGCCGGAAAAGCCGTTTAAGGCAGAGAAAAACCAATGGAACTGGGAAAAAACCGACCTAAAGTAGTTGCATTAGCAAGAATCCGAGTAGCAACAGCTGAATCAGGAAGAATTTAGGTAGTGATAGTGGTTTGAGGTGAACTAACAACATTTGTAGAAGTTTGAGTCGTGTTTGCCGGCTCAGCCACCGCTGCCGGCAGACCTGAGGAAGGAGCGGTGGACTTTCTCCACTTATTGGCTCTGATACCAACTCAAAAGATGATAAGAAAGATTTTCATCAATTAAATTGAATAGGTACAACATTCATGAGATAAATACACACACCATGACGTATTACATATGTAACAGATTAGTACTGCAAAATTTAACTTTAGATCTTCTGCAATCATACGGCAATTGAGCCAGCCTTTAGTCTTTGGGCTTTGCGGTCTGTGTTGGGTTGATTTCAAGCCCAACTGCTCCTTTATCCTTAACATTGAGAAATCCCATTATGCAACATTATCTTCATTTCCTTTTCATTTCAAATTCACGTACATTTGGTGTTGAAATAAATGAATTTTTCCTTTTAATTAAGTATAGTCAGGCTATGCGTGTGAACCTTTCGTATTCGGGAAAAAAAAAAATAATAATAATATAAAATACGAAAAACGAAAAAAAAGTTGTTTCTTCAACAAGAATCATGAGGAGAAAGTATCAGAAAAGCAGGCAAACTAAGGGAAAAAAAAATTAGAAAAAATAAATAAAAAAAGATGTTGACAACTCTATATGTTTGAACACTTAACATGAGTATCAATACTTTGAGGAAAAATATGTATTAGAAAGCTATTCTTAGATGTGTGTCATCGTGTTAATTAATTTGAAAAGACATGGTTTATGTTTTAAGAAAATGACAGCCATCAACCAGTTTGAACAAATATAAAGTTTAGCAATAACACAAACACAACAACAGTAATCTGCATGTACCGTTGATCATTGTGATGACGATAATCAACGTAGACTCGTCATCAACGGCTTAGACGACCTTGTCACACAACAGTTGTGCTGTGCCGTATCATTACTGTACAAAACACAGTCAGTTGTCCAAGTCCAAGTCGGCGTCGGCGTCGGCTGGAGGGCTCTCACCGGAATGAGTGGTACTATTATTAGTACTTGACTGAGAAACAAGGGTGACAAGAAAGTCGAAAACATCGGTAGCAATCACAGCAGAAGCAACATCTTCTTTATGAAGAGTCCTCCTTTTCCCTTGGATCGTCATCATCCATGCCCTTTTCGTGATCTCCTCAACAAACATTTCACAAGCTTTTGACAGAATAATCGGTGCTTCCCCAGATATCATTTTCACATCATCTCCTGATTTCTTCATTATCTTCTTGATTCTCGCCAATGGAAATGAGTGTGGACCTGTTTTCCCTGATGCCCCTCCTGATAGTATACCTGAATATGCTCCCGCCTGCCTCATTTTTTTTTTTTTCCAGATGATTGATTAATTTCTTCTCCCTACAAAACTTTGTTCAAACTTGAAAAGATGAGATCTTTGTTGGATTTATTACTGTTTAATTTCTTGAAGGGTATTGAAACTAAAAAAAAAAGGGAAAAAATTATGTAGTATTAGGAGGTAACATGAAAATGGGGTGTTGAGATTTCACTGTTACGAGAGTGATGTGGTGTGGGGTTAATTATTTGTGTTTGTATATATACATCCATACTCACATTGATGTATACAAGATGAAAAGACATAAACTGAAGCCGGCCGGCGGCCGGCTGGACACAGTCAACTATTTGTTTTATACTTAATTTTCTTAATTAATTAAGAGAAAGGGTTCTTGCCATAAATTTACGCAAGTAATAGAAGAATTCATGGGTCGACCGACATCCCATTATATTATTGATGCATTTGCTACTTAAAATATAGATGTTTTTTTATCAAAAATAAAGATATATCGTATTGGTTCTTCCCGTATGAATGGAGCATGTTAAATGTTGATGTATCATTTCCGTTTTTGACGTTATTGAAATCGTAAAGTCATACACTTTCGAAGAAGGAAGATGCTGATGACAACTTGACAACTATTTGGTCCTTTTTCTTTTCCTTTTTCTTTATTCTATCTTGTTTTTCTATTTTCATTAACCATTAAATTAGTTTAGGTGTGACCATAAATTTTGTTGGTTGGTTTTCGATGAAATGTTGTGTTGACGTTTCTTGATCAAAATAATTTCAAAACAAACCGGGCAATCGACCAGGTTGGTAAAACCCTGGATCAAGCAACGCTAGTAACCAGAACAGGCATGTGTACGTCAAGTGTGTAACAAAATAAGACACACTGCTTACAAATGCTACCACGGATTCAATGACAAATACACCCCAAACTATGTGAATTTCAATTCTGATGGTAGCTCAGCTACAGAGTTGACTTAGGCCAAATGCAACTTTTGTGGAAGCTCCTGATTCCTTGCCTGATTACAACTGGTATGTACACAGTGGTGCATCCAGTCATATCACGTCATGCCTCAATAACATACATCTAAACTCGATCAGCATATGATGATTCAGACACCTAGGTAGTAGGAAATGGTAAGTCTATTACGATATATATTGTATATATTGTGTTTTTCTAGAAAGGGTATGTTATAACGGATCGATCAAGAATTGATGGTGATTGTGGGTAAAGATTAGCAATTAACAAGTAAACAAACACAAAAACAAGAAGAACATAGATTTAACGTGGTTTCCGGCAATGTGCCGACTATTCCACAGACAAACGATGATTATTGTATTATCACAAGAAAGTTACAACTACATGCAAATACATATGGTATTTATAGGCCTGGGGAATCAAACCCTAACCGACTTAACAGTCAACACAGTAAATGACTGAAATACCCCAGAAGTAACCCTCACCAAAACGGAAAACCATGTAGACGTGTTCCCCAAGTACTGCTGAGAACCAACTCAGCAAACCAACCTCAGCAGACCAACTCTACTGACTTCCCAGCTGAACACCGGACTCAACAGATGCTCCATGCACTACTGACCAATCACAGTTTTCACACAGACTCAGCTGAGTATCACACTCAGCTAACCAAACTCAGCGGCATAGTTTTTAAGTCACCATTACAAATCTCCACCTTGACTTCAACTTCATGCAGACTGACCAAATGCACAACCATGATTTCCTCTTTGTCTTTAAAATTTGAATACCTCAGCAGTACCCCACCTTCAGCTGAGTATTTCCAGATTCAAATTAACAACTTTGGATATTCAGCAAGTCCAAACACAACTGAAACTTGCCTCTTAGAACTGGTTTAATGAACATATCAGCAGGATTAACATCAGTGCTAATCTTTTCCACTTTGACCCTCTTCTCATTCCTCAGAAGATGGTACCTAAAATCAATGTGTTTGGTTCTTTCATGGTGAACCTGATCCTTAGCCAAACATATTGCACTGAGACTGTCACAATACACCCTGGCTTGATGTTGATGCAGACTCAGATCATTTACTAGCCCGTTTAACTAGATTGCTTCCTTTACTGATTCTGTCAGTGCCATATATTCTGATTTAGTAGTAGATAATGTCACTGTACCATTTAACATTGCCTTCCAACTTACCACAGAACCACCCAAAGTAAACACATACCCAGTCATAGATCTCCTGATGTCCACATCAGTAGCATAATCAGAATCACAGTATCTTGTGACAAAACATTAAGTACCACCTCCATATATGAGTCCAATATTAGATGTACTCCTGAGGTACCAAAATATCCTCTTTACTGCTTTCCAGTGTTCTTTTCCAGGTTGAGCCATAAACCTGCTGACAACACTGACTACTTGAGCCAAATCAGGCCTAATACAGACCATGTCATACATTAAATTGCCCACTACACTAGCATATTGAACTCTTGACATGTATTCTTTCTCCTCAGCTGACTGTGGAGCCAGGGGCGGCTGCAGGAATTTTGACATGGGGGTCGGAAATTTATCAATTTTTTTCCGCATCACACATATTTGTATACTTAATTCTATACATGTAATTATAGAGTAATAGATAAAAAAAATAGGGGGTCAATTACACATAGATATGTGTTTATAATAAAAAATCTCTACCGTTATTACATAATTTTTTTATTTTAGGGGGTCGACTGCACCCCCCTTGCTTAAGGGAAAAGCCGCCCATGTGTGGAGCAAACACAGCAGACAGATGTAGATGTGGTGTCATAGTAGTATCTATAGGTTTGGCTGCTGACATGCCAAACTTGGATAATATCTTCTCAATAAACCCATGATGAGACAGAAACAACTTCCCTTGCTTTCTATCTCTATAGATCTCCATCCCCAGAATTTTCTTTGCACTCCCCAAATCCTTCATCTCAATTCAACCTTGAGTAGATTCTTCAGATGTTGATTATCAGACTTGTTCATTGCAGCTATCAACATATCATCCACATACAGAACCAGATAGATGACTGAACCATCCTCCAGCTTGTTGTGATAAACACAGCAATCATATGGACTCATGCAATAGCCCAGCTGAATCATACAACTGTCAAAATTCTAGCACCACTGCCTTGGGGCCTGTTTAAGTCCATACAAGGACTTCTTCAGCTTGCAAACAAACCCTTCCTTACCAGGAACTTGGAAACCCTCTGGATGAGTCATATATATTTCCTTATCCACATCCCCATGTAGAAAGGTTGTCTCCACATCCAATTGCTCAAGTTCAATATTCTGATGTATTACTACTGCTAATAGCACCCTGATGGAAGCGTGTCTGACTACTGGTGAGAATATCTCTTCATAGTCTACCCCTTCCTTCTAACTGAACCATCTTGCAACCAAATGTGCCTTATATCTGATGGCCTCAACAAATGACATCCTTTCTTTTTTCTTGAAGATCCATTTGCAGCTGATCATCCTTCTATCATGTGGTTGTTTGACCAGATCCCAAGTCTCATTCCTCTAAAGTGATTCCATTTCTTCTCCCACTGTAGCAAGCCATTGAGATGCCTCAGAACAAGTCACAACTTCCGTGTAAGTGTTTGGTTCAAATCCATCCACTTTTTCAGCTACCTGTAATACATGTCCAACCATATCCTCCTCAAACCATACCTTCTGGAAAGTCTGATATTGAACATTCTAGCTCTGCTGAGAACTATACTCTGCTGACCAACTTTAGTTTTTGAGTATCTGCCGACCTGCTCATTGTGATGGGTTTGGATCAAGTTCTCGCTATCTGCTAAGTGTCGACTATACCTGCCGAGTCTTTCAATTCAATGAGACTCTACTTGAAGCTCCACCGTTTGTCAACCTTCTCTGCTTTGGATCCAAATTCAGATTCAGATGTGGCCTTTAAAGATTAGTTAAGCATAGAGTTTTCATCAAAGACTACATTCCTGCTGAGTGCTGACTATCCCCTACTGAGTCTTTCAATTCAGTAGACTCTACATTAAGCTCCACCTATTTGTCAACCTTCTCAGTTTCAAATCCAAATTCAGATTCAGATGTGGCTTTCACAGATGAGTTAAGCATAGAGTTTTCATCAAAGACTACACTCCGGCTGAGTATAACCATATTTTCAACTGATGACCAGATTCTATACCCCTAACTCCATCTCCATACCCTACAAACACTCCCTTCTTGGCTCTTGGTTAAAGTTTACCTTCACTAACATGATAGTAGACTGTGCTCCCAGAAACCCTTAGCCCTTAGTAGTCTTCAGGTTTTTCTGACCAAACCTCAAGTGGTGTTTTGAGTTTGATTCTAGTGTGAGGCCCACTATTGATTAAGTAGCATGATGTACTGACAACCTCTACCCAAAATCTTCTTGCCAGACCAGAATTAGAGAGCATGCACATTGCCCTCTCCAGAAGAGTTTGATTCATCCTTTCTGCAAGAAATGATGGTGATTGTGAGTAAGATAAGCAATTAACAAGTAAAAAAGCACAGAAACAAGAAGAACACATATTTAATGTGGTTTCCGGGATTGTGTTGACTATTCCATGGACAAACGAGGATTTTTGTATTATCACGAGAAAGTTACAATTACCTGCAAATACAGATGGTATTTATAGGCCTTGGGAATCCAACCCTAACCGACTTAACAGTCAACCCAGTAAATGACAGAAATACCCAGAAGTAACCTTCACCAGAACGGAAAACCATGTAGACGTGTTCCCCAAATAATGCTGAGAACCAACATAGCAAACCAACTTCAACAGACCAACTCTGCTAACTTCCCAGCTAAACACCAGACTCATCAGATGCTCCATGCACTACTGACCAAATCACAGTTTTCACAGTTTGGACATTATGTATAAATGATGGAACCCTAGAGATAGTTATATATTTGTACTACTATAAACTGTGAATAATATAGAAAATCAGAAAAGTTTACTCTGCAAAACTTATCATGGTATGAGAGAGATAGGTTACCAAAAAAGAGAGGAGAAAATCTTAGTTCTTGATCGAAGCAAGTCTGCCATGGTAGTTGTTGCCGACCAAGAGAAGTGATTGGCAGTTCGTTGGAGTTTAGCCATGGAAGCCGGAGCAGCGGACGTCAACAAGAACTAGGCAGTCTTGATTGAATGAGATAGGACAACCATGATGGTCGTGGAACTTCTGATTGATTCGAAACCGAACCAGGAAATCGAAGGACATGATGAACCTGTCCCTTCCCGTTGCCGCGGATCAAGATTGATTTCTGGGAGAAGCGGTGATCGATTTATCTTTAGTGAGCCGAAAATAAATGAAATAGGTACATGGGGTTTGGCTCAGCTCGATTCGTCTCTTCTAATCATTGGTGCAATCGGGGCTCTGGAATATTACTCCGGCTCAATGGCAAGGAATCTGGTTTGGATTTTTTCTGTATTCCTAAACTGCAAGATCGATTGACTGGTAAGTCGGGTTGGATTATTGATACTAGGGTGACACATCATAGGACAGGTGATCTAAATTTGTTGGTTAATACTCAATCCATTGTGCATTGCCTCATTGTCTTACCAGATGGGAGTTCATCGGTTGCAACTCATCAGGGAACGGTTATTCTGTCTGGAAATTTGTATCTAAATCATGTTTTATATGTACCAAAGTTGAATTGTAACTTGCTCTCAGCGCGCACAGGTTTTGTTTTGAAATATAAAAGGTCAAGTACTTCCCGATCGGTCTCACTAGCGCAACGGATTGCTCTTTCTTTAGTTAGGACTGCCATTGAAGATGGATTAATCCACGCTTAATGGTCGACCACATTCAACAGTCAAGTGCTTGTTTAACCTTGTTTTGAGTACTGATAGAGCCTTATTTGGTATGTGACCTAGTTTTGAATGTGGTTTCTTGTGTATTCAGCACAGCTGTAGGGAAAAACACGAGATCACCGGAAGAAATCTCTTAGCTATGTGGGGTGTTGTGCTTAGTAGCCAACGCTTTATGTGCGATGTGTTAAGTAGTGTAAAATAGTTTAGGACTAGAAGTCCTTAGATGACCTTTATATGTAATAAACTGCCTTTAGTTTAACCACACATAAACATAATTGAGAGTCTAACCAACAAACATAAGTGATACTAAAAATTCATTCTCCACATCTTATCAATGATCTCTTGAATCTTCGGTTATCCTTAGCGCTCTCATCAAAACTACTCCTTTAATTTCATAGGGATGAACCAAACGAATATGTTCCCGATAAGCGTTCACATAAGAAATAAAGCATTCGTGCTGATAAACTTATTGTAATATAACGTTTGCTTACAGATTGTCTATCTTTAAACAAGAACAATGAAACAAAATGTTAATAAAAATACACAATAAGAGAGGAATAGCATTATTAGAACACTATTTTAGTATTTTTTTTGTCTTATTAATCATTATTGTCCTCCTAGCCAAATTAATTATTAAAGTCGCCTTTCTCTTCAAAAATCTAGGTTTTTATATTTAGGGGATGAAAATTTTTAGACCACCAACAGATTTTTTTCCCTTAAGTCGGGTGTCCTCACATTTTGTTTGGCCTAGTAGACTTGGACCACTAGTTCATCTCTTTACTTTCTGACCATAACGACTTTAATTTTCTCAATTTAACTGAATTGACAAGAAATAAAATTCCCCAGCTCCCTTCTCTTTCTTTTCCTTTTTCTTAGAATTTTGAAAACTTTCCCCCATTAATACCAAAAGGAAATTAATCTGAACTTGTTCCATTTTATATTTATAATATTATAATTTAACAAAAATGTCTTTCGTTGGAACGCAGCAAAAATGCAAGGCTTGCGACAAAACTGTTCATTTTGCTGAGATGATGTCCGCTGATGGAGTCCCTTATCACAATACTTGCTTCAGATGCAGCCATTGCAATGGACGACTCTCGGTTTGTCATAATTCCATTTTGTATTATTAAATATTCTAGAGAAAAAAAAAAACACTCAATTTTTAAAAATCATAAAATAAAAGCTGTATACAAAATCTCATATGAAATCTAACAGCTCGAAATATTTTGTGTAAATTTATTCAAACAAGTTAAATTTCACTAACGATTACGAACCAAAGCGCCATGCGTGTCAATTCTGAAATGACTACGTCATCAATAACAAACGGAAAAGGCCAGGAGCCTTATGACGAACTACAGAACAGACCTAAACCCCATGTGGGAGGTCTGTCATGTCCTTCTTAATGCACCACCGCAGGTTGGCTCGGTCATGGTGGAGATCAGGTAATGCAATATAGGCCGAGAAGCCCAGGGGGCTTGACCCAGGTCGGCCAGAGCCATCCCTATTCAAAACACGCAATTCAAAACACGCATGTTTAAAATACGGGGTAAATATGGAAAAAATCTTAAGTTATTAAGGCTCTGATCCTGACATTCAAATATGTCAATAATTATCCCCTAAATTATAGGATGCACACGTGATAATCCTTAGGGGTTAAGAAAAAAAGTCCCTGTTGGACAAGGAACGGGAGGATATATCATCTATATAAACAATTCTTAAGGGACTACGAAAGACTTGATTTCTGATTCTTCAACATGATATGTAGGCAATTTGGGAAATGATAACCCAAACTCAGTCTAAAAATACACCAAAACACTACCATGTTCATTATTTTCTCTTGAATTTATTGTCATTAAATTGAGTACGGCCCGGAATATTTGATTAGACGATATCCGGCACCGTCATTCACAAACTCAGATTTCTAAAACAATATATATATATATATATATATATATATATATATATATATATATATATATATATATATAGTATATATTAGTCGTTTTATTGTTATTATATTTGTTGCAGATGAGCAATTACTCATCCATAGAGGGGACATTGTATTGTAAACCTCATTTTGAGCAACTCTTAAAGGAGAAGGGAGGCTTTACAAAACTCCAATCAGGTAATTTTTTCTCTCGGGCTAAAGTCATCCCACTAAATCTAGACAACAATATTTAAAAATAAACATTTATTGTGGTGTCTTTAAAAGGGATAATAGAATTACTGGGGTGTCTTAAAGGCTCTCTTTATTTTTTATTTTTTTTACAAGAGGCTTCCACATAGTTTGATATCTCATATATATTTTATTTTATTTCAAATGCCTGACTGACTTATTTTTTCTGGACCAGCAGGGAAGCCAAATGAACTGGTACAAAATACTTCTCTCTTTATCTCCATCATGTTCCTTTTTCTTCCCTAAATTTCTAAAACTTCAACATGTATCATTCTGATCTTATGATATATATATATATATATATATATCTCTTTTACCTAATGTTTGCTTTTACTGAATCACAGACTAGGGCTCCAAGCAAACTCTCCTCTCTGTTCTCTGGTACTCAAGACAAATGTGCTGTTTGTAAGAAAACAGTTTATCCACTTGAGAAGGTGCATCCAAAATGTATTTCTTAATTTCTAGATTGTAGAGAGTATCTTCAAAATATATGATGTCTGTATTAAAAAGGAAAAATGAAAAACGAAAAATCGTGCCGAAGTTGAATATGAGTCTCACTAAGATTGGTATGTATATATTACAATTATTAGGTGACAATGGAAGGAGAGTTCTTCCACAAATCATGCTTCCGTTGCGCACACGGGGGATGTTTTCTGACAACCTCATCATATGCTGCATTGGATGGGATACTGTACTGCAAGCCCCATTTCTCTCAATTGTTTAAGCAAAAAGGCTGCTACAATCATCTCACTAAGACTACATCAATGAAGAACAAGGTGGCACCAATTGAAGAACCAGATGGTGCCCAACAAGATCAGAACCAAGAGTTGGAAACAAATGAAGAAACCAAAGCTGATTCTGATCATCAGCCAGAATCAATATAATTGAAAGAGGGGGAGCACCAATTAATATAATTTCTTTCTTTCTTTCTTTTTTGATCTTTGCAGCATCCATATTTAAAGAATCAGAGCTCGATCACTTGATTCTTAACTTATGTCGATAATGCTTCATTTTTGACCCTTTGTTTTGTCAAGTATTTGCCTTTTTTTTGGGTTTTTTCTTCTTTTATCAAAAAGAAGATGTAAGTACTGTCTTGTGGATTAATTAATCTATAACCCCAGTTTTTTTTTTTTTTTTTTTTTTTTATATTTTTATTTTTATCATTTTTTGAACGATTATGCCGTTGCCAACGAGGCATTCATCGAGTGGTAATCAGTGTGGCCCCTCGATGCATCCGGGTTCGAGTTCCAGTGAGAAGAAAAAGTGTGTGCGTATATTTCGTTTCCGAAAAAAGAAACGATTACGCTTTTGCAAGTACAATTGATGTCCGACTCATGGACCGACCCGACCTAAAACCCGACTAAATTTCTATATTTGGACCCTTCGGCCATGACCCAAGAATGTTGTAAAAAAACTTGAATTACGAAGCTTCATGAGCTCACAATTAAAGAAAATGTGGAAGGTGATCGAATATATATGAAAAGACTTGCTTAATATAAATCTCAATACTTAATACATATAATCGTGCTTACAATAATATATTGACATTACTACTGCATAGGTTTCACAGCTACTACATATATAATACAATATTACTTTGACATTGCTACTACATAGGGTTCACCCTACTATGTAGTAGAACAAATTAATCTGACACAACTACAATAGCTAAGTATGACACAAATTAAGATGAAGACATGGCTCTAGTGGTTGGTGAATCAACTTCTGGGGCATCTTCCATATTTGTCCACGCAAGGAGTGGTTCTCAACTTATGAGTAGATGAATGGAGGACATATTTTTATGGCTAACGGAAAGGTCTGCAAGACAGTTTGAATTGGCTCAATTCAGACCATGACTCGTGATGGTAAATTCTACACACTAATTAAATGAAGTTAGACATGTTCCACAGATGACAAAGAATTTGATTTCTCTTAGTCTACTGGACATCAAAGGGTTCAGATTTAGAGTTGGAGGTGAAGTTCCGAATGTCTACAAAGGTTTAGATGTGATCATGAAGGGTGTCAAGAGAAGAACTTTGTATCTGTTACTGGGATCTAATGTATATGGTTAACCTGTTGTCACATCATCTCAAGCTCACTAGTCATATCTAACCAAGTTGTGGCACATTAGGCTTGGTCATATAGGTGAAAGAGTGATGCAAATTCCGCCTAAATCTAATCTTTTTGGGGATATAAGGTCAAGAATCTGGACTTTTGTGAGCATTGTGTGTCTTGAAACAACACAAGAGCAAGTTCCCAAAAAGAAATTCACAACACAAAGGCATCACTTGAATATATTCATTCTTATTGCTGGGGACCATCAATGGTGGAATCATTGAGTGGTCACAGATACTTTTGTGTTATTTATTGATAACTATTCAAGGATGACTTGGGTGGTCATGATGAAACATAAAAATGAAGCATTCAAGAGTTTCAAGCAGTGGAAGGTCTAAGTGGAGAATCAGATAGGCAAGAAGTTCAAAAGGCTCTATACAGATAATGGTGTAAAATTATGTTGGTCTAAGTTTGATCAGTTATGCAAAGATGATTGTATGGTTAGGCATCATACAATCAAGGATACTCCTTAACAGAATGGTGTTGTAGAAAGAATGAATAAAACTCTTCTGGAAAGGGTTAGGTGCATGGTCTTTAATTCTGGTTTGTCAAAATGATTCTAGGCAGAAGTTGTGAGTACAACTTGTTACTTAATCAACTTGGACCTCACACAAGGATCAATCTTAAGACACAATTTAAGATGTGGTCAGACAAGCTTGTAGACTGCTCAAATTTGGTTATCATGTCAGTGAAGGTATATATGCTGGAATCGATAGCTAATAATTGAGTGTTTGTATGGTATGGAGATGAAGTTAAGGGGTATATAATCTCGTTAGAAGTTGAAAATAGGGTTATACTTGCAGTAGTGTAATCATTGATGAAAACTTTATGCTTATCTGATCATCTGTGAGATCATCATCTAAATCTGAAATTAGACCTGAATCTGAAACTAGAGTGTTGACAAACATGTGGAGCTTTTTGTTTAATAAGTTGATTTGAAAATTTTAGTGAGAACATTCAACATTCAAATCTGGATGAACCATCGATCTAAACCAGTCATTTGATTAGAGGTGGTGAGACTTAAACATATGTAGTTGGTCAAAAGAGTATAGCTATATACGCAGCTAGAAGGACCAATGTTGGACCTCCCAAGATGTATGGGTTTGAGGATAATGTTGGTTATGCACTTCATGTGGATGTAGAGGTGAATGGGTCAGAACCAAACACCTACATGGAAGCTATAACATGTTCAAAAACATCTCAATAGCTTTCTTCCATAAGAGATGAGATGGAGTCACTTCAAAAGAATCAGACTTTGGATCTGGTCAAACAACCACATGAGAAGAAGACAGACTCTTGTAAATAGGTCTTCAAGAAAAATTAAGGAATTTCATCAGTTTGGGGTAAAGATATACGACACGTTTTGTTGCAAGAGGGTTCGATCAGAGTTAGGCGTGGTCTATGGTGAGATATTCTCACCAGGTAGTCAGACACACTTCCATCATGGTGTTACTAGCAATGGTTGCATATCAAAATCTTGAACTTGAGCATTTAGATGTGAAGACAACTTTTCTACAAAGAGATATAGATATGAGTCATATATGACTTATCTAGAGGGGTTCCAAGTTCCTAGAAAAGAAGGGTACGTTTGCTAGTTGAGGAAGTCATTGTATGGACTTAAGCAGGATCCAAGGCAGTAGTACAAGAGGTTTGACAGTTATATATGATTAAGATGGGCTACAACAAAAGTCCTTATGATTGGTGTGTGTATCATAACAAAATTTGAAAGATGGTTCACTCATCTATTTGTTTATGTATGTGGATAATATGTTGATAGCGACCATGAACAAGACTTATATTTAGAATATATGATTCTTCCTAGTCTTTGAATTTGAAAGGAAGGATTTGGGTGAAGCAAAGAAAATTCAAGGGATGTAGACCTATAAAGACAAAAAGATTGTTCTTGTCTAAGAAGGATTATATTCAAAAGATATTGTCTAGATTTGACATGTCAGTTGCCAAGTCTATAGATACCCCAATGGCACCCAATACTTTTATGTCTGTTGATTATGCTCCACAATCAGCTGGAGAGAAGGAATAGATGTCAAAGGTTTCATACGTTAGTGAATAGGAAGTCGGATGTATGCAATGGTTTGCACTAGGCCTGATCCGACACAATCTATAGATGTTGTCAGCAGTTTTATGGCTCAACATGGGAAGGAACACTTTAAAGGTGTGAAAATGATGTTCAGATACCTTAAAGTTACATCTTATGTTGGTCTCATTTATGGAGGCAATACTCAATGCTTAGTCATAGGGTTTTGTGATAAATATTATGTTGGAGTTGTGGACATTAATAAATCTATGACTAGTTATGTCTTCACTTTGGGAGGCTCTGTAGTAAGTTGGAAGGGAACTTTGCATAAATCGTGACATTATCTACCAACGAGGCGTAATTCATGGCACTTACAAAGGTAGCCAAGAAGGAGTCTAGTTAAAAGGACTAGTCGTTGATTTGGAGTCCAGATCGAGGATCAAGTGAGATATATTGTGACACTTTGAGTGCAATATGTTTGGCTGGATGAAGTTCATAATGGGAGAACCGGGTATATTGATGTGAGGTATCATTTTCTAAGGAATGAGAAAAGAGTTCAGGTGAGGAAGATCAACACTCATGACGATCCTGCTGATATGCTCATTAAGTCTGTTCAGAGAAGCAATTTTCCGCTGTGTGTGGACTTGATTAACATCCAAAGCTGTTAGTTGTCTCACAAGACAAGTCTATTGAAGAGGAAATTCGGTTATCTATATTTGGCACTGGCTAGTGCAGCTGGTACATAACATCTATTGTCTAGTTATGCATCTGGTTGAACGGGAGTTCAAGTCAAAGTGTAGATTTGTTAGTCAGATGTGACGTGATCTCTGTTAGAAAAAATGTGATAAAACAAACAGATAGAAAGATTCTCCAAGGCACGTAATCGTTTCTTTAAAGAGATGTTTTAGATATCTCTCAGTATTCAATAGAGTACAACTTAGAGACACAATACGTTTTTTGTGCTGATGATGCTTATGACAAAACTTGAACATTTCCGAATGCATCTGATGTCTATAAATAGACAACGAAAAAACACACTGTACCTCTTCTTGAAAGAACAAACCAGTTCGTCTTCAAAGGATATGTCCCAATGAACATGCACCAGCGAAATGGTGTGTCCCAATGAAAAATCCCTTCTACAAAATGGTGTGTTATTCGCATAGGTTCGTTTAGGAATAAATTGTAATGTTAAATTTAAGTATATAAATCGAGACGTTCTTTCATAACATAATTTAGTGACAAAAACACAAGTGTTATTAGTAACATGCATTGCCTTCGAGTTTGGTGAGGCGTGAGGTTGATTTCATAAACGACTTACTTTCTTAATGATAAAGAGGTGATACGCAAATATATACAAAGTAAATCGTTGAAGTATAATATTGAGGGCTTACATTCGATACTCATGGGCAAATAATCGGTATTATCAAAACACTATTGTAAAATTAAAATTTTGCATTAGCATTATCAAATTAAAGCTTTGGCAATACCACACCACCGTATTGTTCGTATATAATTTTTGTACACGCCATGACGTTTTGAATCTTGAACGAGGCCCAAGTGGAAAAATACATCCGATTTTCCGAAGCTGCCCTCCACTTCAGACATTACCCACAAGATTCCCTTTGTCTTGTCTTGAAGCATTTTAATACAGTACAGTGCAGCTGCAATTCCCAGAATTTGAAGCTTCATGTCTCAAATTTCCGATCTTTAAGCTCTGGGCAACCAGCTTGCCACTATCTTCTCTTGTCGTATGA
Source organism: Gentiana macrophylla (assembly GCA_026214975.1). Taxonomy (NCBI): domain Eukaryota; kingdom Viridiplantae; phylum Streptophyta; class Magnoliopsida; order Gentianales; family Gentianaceae; genus Gentiana; species Gentiana macrophylla. The sequence continues at coordinate 93,768,731 of CM047811.1, forward strand.
TTTCTGGCCACACAATTCTTAAATACTCATACTCTAGTTAAATATACCATAACAAGATGAGTATAAGTACTTTCGTCATTAGATGGATCAACTTTCTCATAATGGTATATACCCTTATTCTTCTTTCTTAAAATGTAGTGCCATTTGTTGTTTAAGCTCAAAGTTGGCATCTTTTCCATTGTATATGGTGTTATTATGTTATAAATGTGGTCAGGTAAACAAATAATTATAGTAAATTTCATTTATTAGTGTTCTTGATGAGGGCTTAGCTTATTTGACACTGCCATTTTAAATTTCATGCCTTAATTGTTTAATTTCTTAATCCAGTAAGTCTAATGTTTAACATTCTATGATAAAGGTGTTAGCTTTTGCTGTAATTGGTTTCGGGATATGGATGAGTTCTCAGCATGACGGCTGCCGGAAGTCTCTCACTCTCCCTGTTCTGGGCCTTGGTGCTGTAATTTTTGTAATGTAAGATGTTATTCCACATTTCTGTATTTACTCTGTTTGTTGCACAATTATTTATTATCCATTTATGTGTGTTTTTCTGGCAGATCAATTGTGGGGTTTTTGGGTGCATGGAAGAACAATTCCATACTGTTGTGGATTGTATCCTCAATTTTTACTCTGTTTATTTTCAAATTTTTTTGGGGGGGTCTTTTTTTCGTCGATTGTGAATCTTCTCCTTGACACTTAACCTGCAGTACTTAATCATGTTGTGTATTGTTTTGGTGGCTATTCTGCTCTTCACTGTGTTGGCGTAAGTACCCGAGTAACCTAACGTTATTTGTGTTTTCGTGTTTATGTAGCCCGTTTATTATTGCTTCTTTCGTTCTGCTACGTTTTCTCTTGTTGTATATTTGAACACTGATGTCAACTGATTTGAATTCTTACATTTTCCCCTTTCAAGGTTTATTGTGACAAATACTTCTTCAGGACATCAAGTTACTGGTCTGAGGTAAGATGACCAATGATGTGGAAAAAAATACGTATTGAGTTTTCCGTCTGTCCTGAAGTCTTGTCCGGGTTGGGTTCGAGATAAGTGATTTTATGTCTATCTCAGGTACAAGGAGTACCATTTGCAAGATTATAGTTCATGGTTCTTAAAACAGGTTAGAATTTTGTCAGATCTTCTTGTGAATTTGAAAACGTAATTTGGAACGTGGAGGCGGCCTATGCACTTCACTCGTGTTAGAAAGTACTTTCTGCACTTGTACATTTTGCTTTGCTTTTATATTTCAGCTCAATAATACACACAACTGGGAGCACTTAAGAAGCTGTCTTGTGAAGTCTAATGACTGCTCTAACTTATCAAGGAAATATAAGGTACAATCATGTGCATTTTTCCCCTGCAGAAATGATATATACTGCATATAGTAGACATTTTTAACTTCATATAATGGCCTCATCAGCATGCTAAATCATACTATGTGTCCACAGACTCTCTGAAGCTATAAATTTGCCAAACTTACACCCGTTGAAGCTGGTTGCTGCCGTCCACCATCAGAGTAAGTTCCTATATACGAGCCATTTCCATATATTGAATATTTTCTTCAAAGATATATACTTTTTTTCTATGTTTAATAAACTAGGCATTGTCTTGATCACGGTGTATGGTTTCCTTATTTAGGTGTGGTTATCCTGCTGTCAATGCCTCATACTACGACTTGAGCTTCCATCCGATTAGCTCGAATCCTGATTGCAGACTTTACAAAAATACAAGGACATTAAAATGCTACAGCTGTGACTCCTGCAAGTAATGCTCGGATTTGTTTTGCTTTGCTTTGCTTTACCTTAATCTGTCCCAGTGAGATGCGATTTTCCAATGTTTTCGTTTGGTGATTTCTTCAGGGCCGGAGTTGCACAATATATGAAGACAGAATGGAGGGTTGTTGCTATACTTAATGTGATTCTTTTTCTTGTCTTGGTAAGGTTCAATTCTAATCTCTTGGAATATAAACATTGCATATTATTCGTTCTAATCTCTCAAGTTTTCATGTTAGTCGATTATATACTTTGTGGGGTGCTGTGCAAGACGGAATGCTGCTGCCAGGAGTCATACAAAGATATATGGAAAATGATGCTGCTGCTGCCAGTACATTGTTTCACTACACATTGTTACGTATAATGCACGCAGATTGATTGATGTATGTATGTATTTGGTTTCTGAAGAAAGTGTAGGAAATTGTAGTGTGAATTGCCAAGGTGGATGTTTTCTGATGAAGATCTTCAATGGAAGTTTTGATGGATATTAAAGTTGCAGTCTGCAATGGGGGAAAGATGTTGAATTTCTTTGAGTGTTAGTTTCATGCTGCTAAACCGGCACTTTCCTGAACACAATTGTAGAAACTAAATGTAAAACCTCGTTTCCGGATACCGAGTCATTATCCGGAAAAAAAAACGTTCGGCACGTATAACATTAAATAAATCTAATATTATACGTAAGTTCTATGTCAGATCGAAGCAAGAAAAACAGGCCTAAAGAGGCTCGGGTGAAATCATTAATGAAACTAGAATAAGCGCCATCCACAACTAAAGGTAGAAATAAAGCTTACGACAACGATATCTTAAATCTTACGAAGTATGAAGTCTTACAAAACAAAATAAACTTGTCTTACAAGAAGGATTTAAAATAAATTGCCCCATGTCTTAAAATTGAAAACAACATAGTTTAAAGAAAGCATTATAGTTTCCATCATAACATAGCATCAATGATCAAACATCATCTGTTAGGTGTAGTGCCCGAATGACAATTATATAATTGTTTTAGGACAAAATTAATAATTCATCTTATTATATGCATTTATGTTTATAATTAAGACACTACTGAAAACCCTAAGTAATTCGTTTATGTAATCACATAACTCAGTGTATGGCTATACACAAGTGGATTGAGTTAGTGAGATGTACTTAAAATTAACTTAGTCCGTAGCGTTTATTAATCCGAGTACGGGTCTCATGATTAATTTGCTAATAATGCGCCCAGAACACTTTAGGTGTGACAGTCTTATCCGGACTTTCGGTAATAGGGTACCTAAGTGGGGCATTTATATATGATGATAATCATATATAAATTTGGACCGATTTGATTTGAGTTCTCGATATAATTCCGTGATCGAGAAGTCTTATCGAATCACAAGATGATCATATATGGATTAATCTCAATCCGAGGTGATCACGCATAACCCGCTAGAGACTAGGGTAGAGTTTGATGTGTTAGTAAGGATCACTTCGTAGTATGTGGTCTAACACTTCTCGCTGGCTCTATTCGGAATGAGTGAGTAGTACGTGCTATCACAGATATGAAATCTATTCCTTCCTCGGGAAGTAGGCGATACGATTCTCTTATTTGTTAGCCCTAAGAAAATGATCGATCCGGGAGTTCATGTTAGACTAATTAGCTACTAGTCCGGTATGTGAACTAATTGATCACCGAGAGGTTAATGGTAAATAAGGATAATATGTTTCGAGAAGGGTTTACGGAAATATCCCGACTCGAAATGAAGCGATCTATGGAGGATTTATCCGTATGTAATGATTATATCGGTGGACGCTTATCAACTCATGGTTGAGTGTAAGTTATCTATATTCGCAGAGTTAATTTCGAGTTTATGGTGGTGTAATCTCGGAATTAATAGATTGAATATTATTGTTCGGTCTCGACGGATAATATTATTTAATTTATTGTAATTTATCGAATATGGGCCCATGGTCCTCAACGCGCTCCTAATATAGCATATAGGTTTTCGTCGTTTCACTCAATTATAATTAAATAGTTGGATTGGACTATTTAATTGATATGTGGATTAATTGTTTAGTTGATTTAGATAATTAAATACATAAAAAAGAATTTTTAAAGTGGAATCGGCCCAATGTGTCAAAATGCGTGTGACCCTTGTATGATAGGGTTTAAGGTGGCGCAATTTTGATTTTATTATTTGTTGGGAAATTAGTTTTCTTAATAAATAATAAGACATGTGATTAAATTATTTATTTATTAAATAATTTAAGGAAAAGAAAATCTTTTATATATCCTTATTAATTTGGGAATATCCTAGATTTATCTTTTTAAGGAAAATGATTAATTTGATTGATTTTGTATTAATTAAATAAATCCTTGGAGGACAAGGATTACTCTCCTATATAAAGAGAGTTCTCTCAAGCCTAAATCACATCACATAATGCACGAAATTTGGGAGTAAAATAGCTTGAATTTTCGGCTAAATACTTGGGTTCGAGTTTTAGAAAAACTTCGGGTTTTTCTAATGTAGCATATCAAGGAGGTCCGGCGACTTGAAACACCATCCACCTGGTGGTGCTTGGAGACACACGTTGGAAGACTTTGGCTTCTCAATTAGGCTCTCAACTTGTTCTTGACGTTTTGCACCATAAAAATGTTGGTGATCTAACCCCCTCGTAGTTTAGATCTATTTATTTATGTATTTTGGTTGTTAGATCTAGATCTTGTAGTTTCCGCTGCGTAATCGGGTGGATCTTTGATCCATCCGGCGATATTACATCTTACATCATCATCCTCAAAATCCTCATCCATCTCGGGCTCATACTGCATATCTTCTCACACAAAACAACAAACAAACACGCAATAGGGGTAAGTACAAATATACTTAGTAAAAGGTAGAAGCTATTGAACAATTAAGTTTTATAACGAAAGGATAAAGGATTAATATTAATTAGAGTTATCTTTCGTGAACACGACACAAACACTAGAGTTCACTTCATGTTCATCAACATGTTGTGAGGGTCCCACTTTGTTTCTAACTTAGTTTATCTTTGTTAAATCAAGTATTCAAGAGCACTACGCATGGTGCTACTCGCCACGAAGCATATGGTTGCAACCTATTAGTGTTACTACCCTAATAGCCATAGGCTAGTCCCGATAGTGTGTGTGTTTGGCGAAGTCCCTCCGTACTTGGGGTCTTAGTAACCTACGGAGTTATTCATTTACTGACCACACTGCACATCGCGATATTGTCTTGTGCCTTACCAAGAACCTTGATGTTTATGCTTTTAATTACACAAGTATGTATGTTATTAATTGTTAACTTGCCACCGAAATGTTTTCAAGACAAAAGCTCACTTAGCGTTCTACTCCCTCACTTAGGCAACTAGACTCTAACAAAGCATATTACATACACATACATTAATGGATACTAATCCACCAATACACAAGGCCAATCATGATTTTCCGATGGTCCCGAACTTCAACTCTTAGGAAGAATCCATTCGGTACTGGAACTAAACGCATCAGAAGCTTATTCATGGCTATGTCATATTCATTTAACTTGTTTATATCATTATAACAAGGTTAACCAATCCCGACTCACTACACTCGAAAATACGCAAAAACGGACAAAACAACATTTCTGAGCCATAGGCCTGCGCCTATGAAATCATAGGCCAGTGCATATGAGTATCTTGAGAGTTCCTAACACTCTGCTCAGAGCCCGCGCCCACAAGATGATAGGCGTGTTTTATCAAGTCGTGGCCTCGCTCTGCACCTTTTTTCCGATTCTCGCACAATTTCCATTACTTTCTAACCAATTTTCCAGGCAAAAACAACCTAAAACGGCAAAGCAAAATATGTACTATACATATCACAAAGATCTCATACTTCAATCGACAATCAAAACATGAATTTTTACATCAATTAACAAACAAAATACTCAACCTAAACATCATAAAACTTGAATAATTCAATATGAAAACCCTCTTACTTAGAATCCAAAGCAAAAGCAAGCAATCTTCACAAAGAAAAACAAATGATTCTTGAACTTCTCAACCAAAACCTAATTGATCCACAATTAAACCTAAATTAATTATGATAAAAGGTTTCTTAACAACCTATTCTACTTAAATAAACAACATAAAGCTTCAGTAAAAGATTCAGAACTTAAAGATTCTATAAACTAGGGCTAAAACCATTACCTTTCAAGGCTCCAACTTTTGGTATCCACACGAAGCTTGTCTCCGCCGATTCCGATTCTTTATTCAATTCTCAAATCCGATGAACAAATAAGAAGATTATGTTTGGCTTTTCGGTTTTTTACATCTTCTGCTTTTCTCGAGAGCTCGAACACTGCTTCTCTTTTTTTGACAACTCCCAAGGATAATGGGGAGTATTATTATAAAACAAAATAAAACTTCCACATTAATCCACCTTTTTTCTAAACTTAAATCCTTTAATAAATAAATATAATGAATATTACACTAAATGTTTATTAATTTCACTGAATGAATAAAGTGAATATGAACAAAATGCAAGGGTAAAATCGAAAACTTGTTAACTGAGGCAGGTGGAGCATTCTGTTGTTAAGACGTTTTGAATCGATTATATTCACACGGTAAAACCAAACGTCTTTCAAGATTCAACGATCATATTTTTTTTTCGAATTCTACACTTATGGGAAGAAACATCAAGTCGATAATGCCTTACTTGATAGCGCCTTGTTTTTGTTTTTTTTTTTCTTCTTTCTTTTCCTTTCTCTTCTAGATGATATGAAAATGCAGAGGCATTCAGTATTCAGTTCGGTTCAAAACTTAACTGAAGACATGAAATAGCAATTAGTTCGGTTCAGAAAATTCAATGTAATTTAGTCCAAAAAAAAATTATTACCTCCATCCCAAAATGTAATTCCGCTGAACTTTTTGAATTTGTCTCATAATATAGGTCTATTTGAAATTCAATTAAGTATTTATTATATTTTTTTTTCCTTTTACCCTTAATTTATTATACATTCACATACTTTACAACTATTACATTTATCAGAGTCGAAGGGTATTCAATTCTTTTACCACTAAAATTAATTATACTTAACCATCATTTTTCTTTGAGAACTTAACCATCTTTTTTAATCTGTGTGAAAAGACTTAAACGGACTTACATTTTGAGACGGAGATATTACATTTTACAGGCCCCCGGAATATTCAATGAAAATTTAAAATAGGAGAAAATTCTTCTAAATTGTGTCCTACCATACGGTCCGTTATATAAATAGACAGGTGCTCCTTTCCATTATGGATAGCAATGATATTTTTTCCTATCGCACTATCTGCACAAACCCATTGATTCATGTCTGGATAATTTGTTTTTCAACCACGCTGCACCTTCTCCTATTATTTTTATTTTATTTTTTTATTTTTTTTTGGGCTCCTTTTAGGTAGGTGTACGATAGCCTTTAGTTTATCTGTCATATTATTTTTATTTTTTATTTTGTTTGTTATGTGTAATACTTCCTCCGTCCAAAAATATCTGAGGTAGTTGTCAAAAACACGCTTATTAAAAAAATGATTTAATGCTATGACTTTTCAATGCAATGACTAAAAAACCCCTATGATATAATTATGGAATGAATTTTTTTGGCAACTGCCTCAGTTAAATTGAAACGGAGGGAGTAATGTTTTATATAGTTTTAAGAAAAAAAATTAAATTTATTTTATGAAATAATAAAAAATTATACAATGGTCCATTTATAGAGTTATAAAGGTTTTTTTTTAAAGATGTAAAAGATTTATGTAAAAGTTATAACATGATGACGTGACACTGTAAAAAACTTTATGATTGTGAAGAAAATGTTTGTAAGTTTTATGACGCAGCGCACCCATAAACCTATTAAAAGCTTTATGCTGTTGAATTACATATCTCTCAAAATCTTAAGCTGAAGGGTTGATATATAATTAATATTTTATATTTTTTAAGGAAGGCCCAACACTTGATTTTGTTTGTTTGTTTGGGAAGACACTGCTAGGAGCATTTTTAATTAACATATCTCTCAATAAATAATTAATATTTTATATATTCAACCCATGTCACTTTAATTTAAGCTCAGATTGAGTTATTTTTTCTACAAAATATTGTGTAAGATTCAATAATGTTCACATGGTATTGTAATTCGTACCTCATCGAATCTACTTTAGAGTCGAATTCAAAAACAAAATTTAACTATGAAGAGTGCAAATGCAAAATTCGATCTCTTCTAAGTCGATTTTTTCTCAAAATGTGGTGCAAATATTAGTGCCCAATAGTAATTATTCAGTTTCGAAAATACTAGTTTGCCACAAAATCATGTTGGAATTAATATCCTTCCCCCCCCCCCCCCCCCAACCAACCAACACACACACGGATTTTTTCTATCACAAATTTTAGGGTGGTCTAGGTGAGTATTGGACCACCAAGTCACTAATTTCAAAAAAATTCTTTGGTGAAAAGTTTTCCAAGTGGGGGCCATTTTAAAAAGTTGAATTTCTATTGGTTTTGGATCACCAACTAGGAATTGCACCTGGACCAACATAAAATTTGTGTTTTTCCACAAGAAAATTGTTTCTTGAAGACTCCTTCTCCCTCCACCCCTGCCCCATCCCCAACCGAAAGATTTTATGATGCAACGGTTGTAAGAAAGTTGTACCAAATGACATACATTAGTCACTTTCATTTTTACTCTCTTTCACATAATACATTTTTATCGTGTGTGAGATGTTTAAAATGAATGGTTGTAATGCATATTTCTTGGTACAACTGATGTGATCCAGTCCAAGCAAGTTGAAGACCAGCCCGTAAAATGCACTATCTATATTTTTGGGCTTGAAGAGCATGAATATTGACTTGGATAATGTGGAAGAAAGTTATTTATTTAATTATTCCGTCAATAAGGCTGTCCATTTAAGTGTGGCGCCATTATTAGGTTTAATTGGGCTTGTTTTGATTATTACGATGAGAGACGCATGCGTAGGGAGGAGCAGCGGCGTCAAAAAGAGTTCGATAAACAAACTCACAACGTGTTAGCAGAGATGAGTAGGTCTCTTGAGGAGTTGATGCAAAAACAAAAGGAAAACGATGAGCGTTCGGAGCAATGGATGCGGAAAAGTGAACTGTTTTGGGAGAATTTTCTGGCGGTTGAGGCCAAAAGGAAGGCTAAACGTAAGGAAGCCAGAGCATTAGGTGCAGAGAAAACTGAAGAGGTTGTTAGTACTAGTGAGGCATAATTGAAAAATGAGGAAGGTGCGCATGTGGTAGAAGTAGTTACCGGTGATGAGGCATTAGTTGTGGACAAGATAGTTCACATTATTGAGACGTTTGTTGCAGGCCAAGTTGAGAGTAATGTTGGGCATGCGGAACCTAAATTTGTGAATGCACCTGATATTGTGGAAGAGAAAATAGAGATGTCAGAGGTGTCTATTGTGGAGGAAGAACGCAAAGAGTTGATTGTGGTTGAGGCACAAGAGGATACTATGCTATTGAATTCTTGTTCCAGATGTGTTTTGTCTTCTGTGCAGGTACATGAGAATCATCCACGCGATGAGGCAACCGGGCTGTTGGATACATCCAATGCAGCCCCTATATTGCCTTTGGTTTCTCGTGATCTAGATCATAGTAGTGGCAAACCGGAGAATATTTATCATGATCCGTTTTTTGAGATTGTTGACGCCCCTTTGACTACACTTTGCTATCAGTCTTGTCCACAGGTTTCTCGACTCAAAGTCCCACTATGTTGCTGATACAATTTTGATGCCTGACTCCGCAACAAAGCATGCCGTTGACACGAATATATTTCTGAGACTCATATTTGATCCCGGTGTTCGTTTGGTGATCTTTTGGCTTGGTGCAAGTTTTATTGGTGATGCAGCTCGTTTTTATGACGTCCTATTGATTCGAGGACGAATCATTTTGAACCGGGAGGGAATGATGTGATCCAGTCCAAGCAAGTTGAATATCAGCCCGTAAAATGCACTATCTATATTATTGGGCTTGAAGAGCATGAAGATGGATTTGGATAATGTGGAAGAAAGTTATTTATTTAATTATTCCGTCAATAAGGCTGTCCATTTAAGTGTGGCGCCATTATTAGGTTTAATTGGACTTGTTTTAATTATTTTTATGTTGGATTTTATGTAATAATTATCTTGTGGGCTTAGATAACACAAGAAACACTAGAAAGCACATAGTGGGGCGCCTATTTTATTTCCTAGTTACTTAGGGTTTTTATTTTCATTCTCCCACATTGCTCAGGAGATGGGAGAGCTTTTTATTTGTAGCCTGTATATAGGCATGCTACTATCATTATAACACATTATTATTGAGATTTCAATTAAACATTTCTTTAAGTCGAGTCGTCTTAAAACAATCACTTGCGAGTGAGTTTTCTCTTCGTCGTAGAGAAGACACCCCTTAAGAACGAATCAGCGTGTTGAGCAAACGCTGTGTGTTCTTAGCCTCGATCCTAGGTCGGGGACTCTAGGACTAGGTTTTCGTAGCTTCCATTGATCCCTTAGTTATTTCCTGGACACGTATCGCACCAACAATCTTCCTACAACCGTTGTATTGTAAAAAAATTCCAACAGAGAGATTTAAGCTATTCTGAAAAAAATCCTATTTTCTAAGACACATTCCCCCAGCCTGGTCTTCCCACCCCTAGATTCTCAAGAAAAATTAAGACAGTGCAAAATTTATCATACAAATGAAAATATAATTTGGTAAATATACAAAATGACTACATAATAATCGTTACATCATAAAATAAAAATATAAAATCTGTATAAAAAATAATTTTTTAGGAGAGATGGTAATTCAACATAGTATCAGAGGGAGAAGTCATGAGTTTAAACCCCGCTTAAAGCACACTCACCTAAACAAACATAAAAAAAGTGTTGAGCCTCTCTAAAAATATAATAGGTCCACAATTGAGGGGGCGTGTTGAATATATAAAAAAATGTTAATTATCTACCTCCCGAACAACTTAAGCTTTTGAGAGAGATGATAGTTTAACATGATATCAGAGCCAGAGGTCCTGAGTTCGAACCCTGATGTGAATATTATTTTCACAATTTATATTGTGCAAGTGTTGGGAGAGATTGCTTGTACTTGAGGGGGCATGTTGAACCCTAATGATATTGTGCAAATATTGGGAGAGATTGCCCACACTTGAGGGGGTGTTGGGAGAGATTAAATATAGTAGCACCAATTAACATAACTGTCTCAAAATTTTGACGTAACAATTTTATTCTTTTTTAATTTTTGGCAAAAGAAAACAATTAACAAGGGAATAAGGTCTAGCAAGAGCGCGTTGTCCATTCAGAAAGGGGGAATACATTCACAAAAACAATTTTTTCTGGATAAATTTTTAGGAATGTTGCACTGCTTACATAAATTAACTTTTATTTTTATTCTCTTTCATGTGATATAGCTTTTATCGTGTATGAGATGTTATAAATGAAATGTTATAATGTATATCTCCTTTTTACTATATAATTTTTCTAACTAAACTTATCTTGAAGTAAATACAAATATAAGAAGTGTTCTTTATATCTTTGAAATGTGGAAGAACTTTCATACTCCATAGAAACACCTTGCTAGCAATTTCCCAAAAAGAAACACATCAAATATTACAAAAACACATTACTTCCTCCGTTTTTTTATCTGTCATATTTCATTTGCTATATTTTTATTTATCTGTCATTTTACATTTTCAATGCATCATTTATTATTATTTTTCTCCTTTACCAATAAAGTATTTACATCTCCAATAAAAAAATACATTTTCAATACTAAAAACTCCTTTACCAACAAAGTATTTACATCTCTAATAAAAAATACATTTCCAATACTATCTTTTAGATATATTAATTATTTTTAATTTGTGTGATTCTTCTCTCTCACATGATAAAAACGGAGGGAGTATTATTTTATTTTATTTTTTTGACGAAAAACACATTACTTGAACAATTGTTTTGTAAACACCCCCCAACCCAAAAAAATGAAAGCAAACACAACTGTTTTGAAGTATCTTGGCAGAGTCGAGAGATTATTCTCCTCTTCTTAAAAGACCAAAGAATGATGAATTGTCCTTGGATGACTATAGTAAGCATCGTATTCATTAAATCTCGACCGAATGAATTTCGATTCCTATCTCGCAAAAGAAAGTCCATCAAACCAATTTCTCATCTTTTTAAAACACCAAAGAATGATGAATCATTCATTTGACCAAACTGACTATAGTCGTTAATGTATAAATTAAATCACGTCGGAGTGAATTCCTATATATCTAGCATAAAAAAAGTCCATCAAACCAATTTCTCATTTTATTAAACGACCAACGCATGATGAATCATCCATTTGACCAACCTGGCTATAGTAGTTACTGTTTTAATTAAATCTCGACATAATGAATTTCGATCCTCTCTAGCAGAGATAATTCCATCAAACCAATTTCTCCTCTTTTTAAAAGACCAAAGAATGATGAATCATCGCTTTGACCAACCTAACTATAGTAGTTACTGTATTAATTAAATTTAGACAAAATGAATTTCCATTTCTATTTGGCAAAGTCCATCAAACCCAAAAAAAGTCCAATTTGTTTTTAATGGTTTTAACCGTTCGTAAAATATAATACTACATCCGTCCTACAAATTGTCCATTTTTTTAAATTGAATTATCTCATAAAAATTTTCATTTAGAAAATCAATATATCATTTAATGACTTTTTCCAAACATACTCTTATCATAATATTTATTGTTTATATATTCATTTAATATTCCAAAAGAAAGCATTTATTATATAATAGGAGCATATATATATGTCCATCACTACATAAAATACAATACATTAATTGCTTTTTCTTCATCATGAACACAAAAAGTGGCCATTTTTTTATGGGACGGAGGTAGTATATATATATATATATATATATATATATATATATATATATATATATATATATATGTGTGTGTGTGTGTGTGTGTGTGTGTGTGTGTGTGTAACTTTTATGGTGATTAATAGCCACAAAACTAATTTTTATAGCAATCAATAAGATACTAACAAGCATACTCACTATCCCCATATTTAGCAAGTGATTATGGAGTTCAATGGTTATTAACCGCCATAAAACTCACACACATGCACCTTTATGTTTTTTTCATTGGACTTTAATGTTTCTTTTAATACTCAATTAATACTTTTATAAAGTGTTTATAATTTAAACTCCAATGTAGGTAGTACTTGATAAATTCAAAAGAAATATATATGTATATATGTATTCTTTATAAATTATTCTTATGATTATTTTCAGGGAATTGGATGAGATTTTCCCCATATATATATGATTACATTTTTTTTACTATATTCAATGACATTTTTTCTCTCTCTTCATCTATCATATAAATGAACGACTATAGTAAAGTCGACTATAGTAAACGACTATATGATTACATTTTTTTTTACAACCGTTGCACCATAAAATCTCTCTTATTACGTACAATCAATGAAAATCATTGAAATTTTAGTTTTCTAATGTTTGAAAAAGAAAATTTATTTTTGGTAAAAGAAATACAATTTCCATTTATGCAAAATATTTTCATCCTTTTTTTACACAACAAAATTCATCTCACCACTCGAAATAATTTGTATGACATAATATAGAAATGGATAACATATAAAATGCAAGTTTAGAAATGGAACTCAAACACACATATGAGTACATGCATTTTATGTTACACTTAATATTCAATTCTTATATTTGGAAAGTGTTTATAATTTAAGAAAATACATGGATAGTAGTTGATAAATTCAAAAGAACATTGAATATGTATAAACAAGAATTTTGGCTGATACAAATATATCACATATTTTTTTTGATAAATTATTCTTTCAATTATTTTTAATGAATTCGATGATATTTTCGGTGTATTTGATTACATTTTTTTTTTCACAATGACATTTTTTCTCTCTTCATCCATCATCTCAATTGATGACTATAATAGAATGAAAAAATTATTTTATTTCTTACACGTTAAAAGATATATACAATGTTTTCCCATTTATTCGAAAGTCATTTAAATGTTCCTTTTCAAAATTATAATGGTAAATAAAAATCACCTTCCATTCAATATATATCTGGGGGGGAAGGGGGAGTTGAGGGGGAAGGAGTTTCAAAAGGACCAAAATTCTTGTTTATTAATTAGTCAAAGTTCTTCGGGTGGGGCTACTGGCCTCTTAAAATCTATCAAGAGATAAAAACAGTAGAAAATTTTCCTATAAACTCATATATATGTGATTATATATATATATATATATATATATATATATATATATATATATGTGTGTGTGTGTGTGAATTGAACCAATTTGTTTTTGTGTTTTGATCCATAATTAGTTGTGTAAAATTAAATATATAAACCTACATGTAATTAAATGACTAGATTAAACGACAAATTTCGATCCCAATTAAAAATCCTGACCCTAAAAAAAAAAAAAAAAAAAAATCCTGGAGTCGCTCATGTTTGTAAACGACAAAGAAAGAAGAAGCAACAACCGACTAATCTTCCCACCAGCCAACAAACCAAGTTAGTTTCAGAATCAATAAATATCTACATAACGCACTTCCCGGAATAAAAAATGCTATAAAATAAAAACATCGATAGGGATTTTCAAAAGCAGAGAAAAAAAGAAAAGAGTGAAATTTCATAAAAATGAAGAAATATTCGACATTTGTATGCTAAACGGAAACGTGTAAGAAAAAAAATGGTTTACCCTAAAAAAAAAACGATATAACTACTACCTATGTCCCAAAATATAAGTCATCCTATGAGTTTTCACACAAATTAAGAAAGTGGGTCAATGTCATAGATTTGAAGGTTAATGTCTAAAATGCCCATTGATTATCATTAATGCAATAATTGTTAAGGAATGAAAAATGGTTGGATTGATAATAAATTAGAAGTGAGATAGAAAAAAATAAAAAATAAATGTTGCATTGATATGTAGAATGACTTATATTATGAGACAAATCTAAAAGTACATGATGACTTATATTTTGGGACGAATGTTGTACAACCAAAATGACACGACCAATAATTTAAGTACATGTGAGTACATGCATATTTGTGATACATTTAATATTCAATTCTTATATTCGGAAAGTGTTTATAATTTAAGAAAATACACGGATAGTAGTTGATAAATACAAAAGAACATTGAATTATTCTATTCAATGTTTATACAAATATATCATATATTTTTATTTTTTTAAAAATTATTCTTTCAATTATTTTTCATGAATTCCATGATATTTTCGGTATATTTGGTTACATTTTTCTCGATGACATTTTCTCTCTTAATCCATCATTCGATTACACTAAAATGAAAAACAATCATCGAAAGTACTGAAAATCATTGTAATAATAGTTTTCGAATGTTTGAAAATTAAAATGTATTTTTGTCTTGATTTCTTCGTTAACAGATAGATACAATGTTCATTAATTTATTCAAAATATTTTTACCCATTTTGTGAACAGAGGCGGTTCTACCTTTAATAAAAAAGAACCGAATTTCTAAAATCCATCGAGAGATAAAAACAGTAATCTTTTTCCTATTAACTTATATATATGTGAAATTGATCTACTGTTTTTATATTTTTATGTTTTTACTCCTAATTAGTTGTGTGAAATTAAATATACAAACTTACATATAAAAGTATTCTAAAAAAAAAACCTACATATAAAAGATCAAACAAATAACAAATTTCTGACCCTAATCCAAAAAATACCGGAGCCACCCTTTTTGTAGACGACAAAAAAGAAGAGGCAACAACCGACTAGTCTTCCCACCAGCCAACAAACAGGTTAGTTTCGGAATCAATAAATATCAATGGAATGAACTTCCCTGAATAAAAATGTAAAATAAAAAAACCTCGATGAGGATTTTCCAACGCAGAGAAAAAAAGAAAAAGAGTAGAATTTAAGAAAAATGAAGAAATATACGACATTTGTATGCTAAAAAGGAAACATGTTAGAAAAAAACCATATGGTTTACCCTAATTTTTTTTTTTTTTTTTTTATATAACTACAACCAAAATGACACGATTAATAACACAATACGAATCTACATCATTGATGATTGCGTATTCCATTAAATCTCAATATATAAGTTTTTTTATTTATGTTTTTACATAGATTATTAAAGTGGTTGATGTCATAATTTTTTTTAAAAATGACAAAAAGATCTATTGACTATCATTAATAAAATTATTATGCAGTAAAGAAAAGTGGTTGGGTTTTCAATGAATTAGGGTAGTAAAGAAAAAAGATTAATAATTATTTTATTGGTAATCTAAAATGACTTACTATATCCGGTTCAAAATATAAGTCATCATAGATATTTTACTTTAGTCCCATAACATAAGTTATTAAAATTACCAAGAGAGCATTAATGAATATTTTTCCTTATCTTACCCCTAATTTATATCAATCCAACCATTTTTTTTTTTGAAAGTCAACCACTTTTATTTACTCCACAATTGTTGCATTAATGTTAGTCAAGGGGTGTATTAGACATTTTATTCATACATTAATTAAATTTAACTACTTTCTTAATCAATATGAAAATTCTATGATGACTTATATTTTGGATCGAAGGTAGTACGTTCTAAGATAAACAAATAAGAAGAGTCAGAGTAACTTATATTCTGAAACATATATTGATTAATCCAGGTTCCACCATTATTATCAATAATATAAAAGTATGCATAATCAATAATTATGTCAATTTGGTTAAGTTAAATTCAAAAATAAAAATTTATTATAGTAAGCACACGTGCAGGGGCGGCTACATGTATTGACCAATGGTGGGTCACTCGGCCGCTAAAAAAATTATTACATTGAAAATTATTTTTTAGGTACACGTTTTATATGTGTACTGATCATCTTATTTTTATATATTGATCTCTATTGACCCGTATTGAACTATAATGTATAACATTAAGCTTAATAATTGTAAAATATGATAAATTTCCAACCCGTATCATTAAATTCCAGTCAGCCTCTATTATTGTGCGTGTACCCTAAACACTCATTACACACATTTCCCACCGCAAAGTAGCTGTCATCTTCAACTATAGTCCGTCTGCTCCAATTTATCTCGGAAGTTGTCAAAATCACACATATTAAGGATGTGAATTAACGATTAATTTTACAATAAAACGACTAGAATGACTTTAGATAAAATTAATGTGACCTTCTTTTTTATATCTCCAGTGTAATAATTAAGCAGTAAATCAGTAAAACACAATAAATGTTCAGACGAAATCAGACGCCTCACTCAAATAAAATAACAAAACTTTTTTTAATAACCGCCGATTATTGTGGAGCAGAGGGAGTATAAAGCAGCACCTCAAAGGGCTCAACAAGCATCACAAAGATTCAAAAAAGAAAATTTTATATTTGTTTGGTTTTTCGCCTCTCCTTTCAATACAATGCCATGGAACGAGCTTCCTCCGGGATGGTCAGAGGATGTCACAGTCAGGAATGACAAAACTTTAAGGTTTTCATCAGTTTCTTTTGCCCTTTTTATTTATCTATAAAAAAGTTTATCTTGCACTTAATTAATTATTGTTTATTTTTTACTTCTTGATACGTTAAAATGGCACTGAAATTCTTGAGGACTGTTTTTCTTTTTTTTTTTTTTTCTTTTTTCTTTTTTTTTTTTTTTTTTGTTGTTTCATCTGGGAAGGATTAAGCATTTCACCAACCTAGCTATACCATTTTCTGGCAAAGCTTTTAATATGGTTTTTGTAAATAAAAAAACTTAATAAAATGGGACGGGTAAGGATTTTGGAAAAAGAAATTGAAGAAGGGAACGTAAGCATGGATACTAAATTTCAGAAATCTGCATCATTCAGTAACCCTCAAATTCTAGCTTTGGGAGGTTTAATAGATGATTATTATTTATTTAAATTTTTTTTTGAGAACAGATGATTAATTAAGTGTGGGTTTTCAGACAAACAATACCTCTGTGAACCTGTAAATTTACGTCGGAAGAGCTTTCTACCTAGCTTAAAAAAATTAATCTGTTTTAGTCTTTGGTTAATTTAACCCTTTCCACTCACACATATCCCCATTTAAATTTGATATTTGTCCTTAGGGCTTTTATTGTTCAATCCCATAAGGATATATATATAGAAAACGAAACTGGAAGTAAATTTTATTCCAAACCGGCGTGACGGCCGTGTTGAATTATTATTTCTCAGTATTCAAGATTTGCTATTATTTCATCCACGACATTAATTAATACATGAACCTCAGCACATCATTTAGAGTCTAATAGCGTTTATTAGTTCATCACTTGGTTTTCTTACTCTCGTATCCTACGTACTAACATTGCAGGTATACATAGAAAACGGAACTGGACGTAAATTTTATTCCAAGCCTCAAGTGCGACGATATCTTCAAAGTGTAAATGTCAACATGGAAGCAGACAAGCAAAATAAAGTTTGTGGTTCTAAAACCTAGCTAATCGATTTCTATGATTTGCTTTTAGTTTTACATTTGTTAATTTCAATTTGATAAAAAAAACATGATTTTTCTGCTAAAATAAAATTCAAGTTACAAAATTTTATGTGTTTTATTAGGCTAGAGAGAAGATGGACAAGTTGCATGAGTTGCTCTCTGGATGGACAAAAGAAGTTAAGATGAGAAAGTATGCAGGTGGTTTTGTAAAAGACACGGTAATTACTTCATTTATAAATTAACTTGTTCATTAATTATAGATCCTCTAATTATGTGGTGATTTTGGTTTTTGGTCTTCTTATCTATTTTATAGGTATAATATAGTTTGATTTGAATGTTTAATAATATTTACCTTTCCTCAACAAAAAAAAAAAATTATTTACCATGACAGAAAAACAATTATCGAATGAATAATTTTATTATATGACGACCAAATTAAAGCGGATCCACAACTAGCTAGCTCATTAGGGGTATGTGCCCGTGATGGAATTTTAAAAAACAATATAAGTAAAATGATATCGTTCTTACCATTTAGTATAATTCGTTTTTGTTAAGGTGTGTAAAATGTTAATTATCTATATATATATCTTAATCAACTTAAAATTTTGGGAGACATTGTATTTCAACATTTTCTAGTGAAATTTAATAATTAATGTTTTGACAATCATAATTGAACCACAAAACATGTGCTACAACACATTTTTACAATAATTAATCGTTGTGTAAGACTTGTAATCTATGTGTACTAACAAGTGATATGTTGTGTTTTGACGTTCGAATATGTAAGGTGCATTTTGATAAATCAACTTTTTTTCCTTACACCGCTTTTATGGCAGTTTTACAATGATCCAGTAAGTGGATATTCATTTCGTTCTAAGAAGGACGTCATGCGTTATCTGAAAAGTGGGAACATACGTTCATGTGCAATGAGGCCAATAAAAAGAGATACGAGCACAATAGTTGTAAGTGAATTCGTCTACTCCTAATCTTGATGTTGTTTTTCAAATATTGTATTTGAGGTGATTTTGGTAGGAAGAGAGTCGTTATTGCGTCTTTATTAAAAAATTCTATTGATCCCGTCTATTATATGGTAGGAAGAGGGTCGTAACTTCAAACACGTACGGGTGATTTTGTTTTTTAATAAAAACTTGTTACATGGATTCTTTCCATGATGTTATTCATTAAAAACACTTGTTACAAGGCCTATTTTCCATACACCCTACCTAATTCTAGCACTGCCACCTAATAACACCTCACCAATCACCATCCTATTAACCTAAACTTCACCCACCCCACCCTCATCCAACCTTACCTCACTCCACCCTTACCCAAACCTCACACTACCATACACCCTTACCTTACTCAGCTCCCTTCACCCTACCCAGTAAAAAACACCCTACCCTATGTAACCTCCCAAACATACCTTGCATTCCCATCTTACCCCACCCTACCATACTCCTCATCAAACCCCATTCTACCACCTTACCCCTTAGTCCAACCCTATGCTACAATTGTCTACTCTTTCCCCTTCTCCACTCCACTCTACCATGCGCCTCACTTCTCCTCACCCTACTCAACCCCTACCGTATCCATCCTTATCAAACTTCACCCTACCCAATCCCATGCCACCCACCTTATCCTACTCTACAACCATTAGATGTTTCATTTCATTACTTGTAATTATTTTCGTGTTAAAATGAATGTCTTTTCTATTTTATCATATTCATCTGTCCTCATTCACGTACTTTGATTTCATTCAATACCAAAAAACAGAACCTATTCAATCTGTTGGTTGATACTTGGGCGTTTTTATATTGTGAACATGCCTCTTCTTTAATTAACAGACACCATCGACCGTGACTAAGGACATACAAGATGCTGATGTTGAGGCCTCTTCTGGATTAACTATAAGTGAAGAACAAATTAACAGGGATTCAAGTCTTCCTTTGAATTCTACAGCTACTGGTCCACACAAGCTCACTACCGGTACGGGTGATGAAGCGAATGCCAGCGAAGATTTTTTTCATGGAAAGTCCTTAGTGACGGATCCGGAAAGAAATAAAGCGCCTGGTTTACAAGAGAAAGTTTTGCAGCAGGCAACTGAAACAGGAAACAAAATCAAGCAAAGTTCACTAGAAGATGTATTGTCTGATCCATGCTATAAATTTGCAATCAATACCTTAAAAGGGAAAATACCCATTGAGGTGGCAAGTTTGGGTATTACTTCTTCTGGGCTGCCAACTTTTAATGTCTCAGGCTTTTCTCCTAGTAATATTGAACCAAACCATTCACATTTGCCCTTTCTTGGACCTCGTGTCGACGCAATCAATATCCATGACCTCTCTCAAAAGAGTGTGCCACCAAATTTTAATGCAAGTTCTGGGCTTCAAAAAATTAGTACCCCTCCCATGTATCAGCATTGTGTGCCATCAAACTATTCAACATTTCCTTTTCTTCAAAATTTCACTCCATTCATGAACAACCATTCTGTGGATCAGTCATCAAACCAATCACTATTCTCCTCCATTTTCAATTCTCAAGAAGGCACATCAATTTTTCCAAATGAAAATGCAGGTACAAGCCTTCCATCATTTTCTCAAAATATTGTACCTCAAGATTTTTATCCAGTCCTAAACAGTAACCCTATGAGTGGCCAATCATCTTATCAGTGGTCCCATTCAGTTATCCCACCTGGGAGAGAAAGCTTTGTTCTTCCAGGAGTTAATATGGCTTCCCTTTCACCGAAAAATGTCCCTTCAAATGTAGGTCCAGTCCTAAACAGTGACTCCCTAGATCAGTCATCAAGCTTTTTTAGTCAATTTTTAAATGTTGTGGATGCTGCAAATGTTACTGCACCAAGAAATGATCCTCCATCCCAACCCTCCAGCTCAACCTAATCTATCTGCTTGTTTTTGTGCTTTGTTTGTTTTGTTGTTTTGTTTTTGACATTCTTGGTGTTGTGTTAAAACATGCTGTTCATGTGTGCTCAAGACAATTATGAACGTAACAATATTTTTGTATTGGTATGTTTGTAATATTCATGGCTTTGTTTTTCTTGTTTTTACTTTTTTTTTGCACACACTCAGCTTATTTAGCATTGAAAAATGTGTAGAAAAACACAAAACACACACACACTTTTATTGAACCTGTATAACTTTCATTGAAGAACTTTTCCTCTGTATTTTTTCACGCTTTACAACTGTAGTCTACCTGCTCTATTTATACTATGAAGGCTTAATCTTTAACTTATTTCAAACTTTATAAGATAAACTGATAAACTTGGAGATAAATACACAGAATTGAGATCACTTCTACGCAAGAGAGTCTGATGGCTTTGATCTGTTGATTACCAGCATGTACAGAGGCTGTTTCGACCTGTTTGAGTTTTTGAATTTGAAGGTAATTGCTTCCTTATCTCTCCAATCCAACCTTATCTCTACCAAATTACCTTAGAGTCTGATTTCGTTCAAATTCATGGGATTAAATCGATTTATTTTGAATTATATCGATTTATCTGATTGATTTATCTGATGTTTTTTGAATTGTTTTGTTGCTGTGTTTTTTGTTGTCAAACGGTCTGATTATTTGAACTTGAGTCGTTATTACCCCCCCTCAAACGAGGCCGGGTTTGAAGGCCGAGTTTGTGTCGAAGTTGTTGAAATGGAACCTTAGGTAGGGCCTTAGTGAATATATCTGCTAATTGTGCAGTAGCTGGTACATGCTTAGTAATCAATAGATTTCTGGCCACCTGCTCCCTCATGTAGTGGTAATCCAATTCTATGTGCTTACTCCTAGCATGAAAAACTGGATTAATTGTCATATGAAGGGCACTGAGGTTGTCTGAGTAGAGCACTGGTGTAGAAGTTAGGGATATCTTGAGTTCTTGAAGCAAATAAGTGAGCCATGTGATTTCTGCTGCAGTATGTGCCATAGCACGATATTCAGCTTCAGAGCTAGACCTGGAGACCGTAGGTTGTTTTTTTGCACACCAGGAGATGAGATTAGGGCCTAGAAAAGTGCAATAGCCTGTGGTGGAGCGTCTAGTGAGTTGGCACCCTGCCCAATTAGCATCGAGAATGCTACTAAGGTGGGCCAGTCTGCATCTGTATGAGAGAAAGCAAGGAGATTGGTGAGAGGACCTTGTTGTAGGAGGAGTCCAAGATCGATAGAGCCTTTGACATATCTGAGGATTCTATGGACCAAACTGAGATGTGCATGAGTAGGTTGTTGCATGAACTGTGACACATAATTGACACTGAAGGAGATATCAGGTCTGGTGAAAGTTAAGTACTGGAGAGCTCCTACCAAACTTATGTAGTATGTAGGATCTTCTAAGAGTTCTGCTTCTGGTGCTTCTGGATGTTTAGTTGCCAATGGTGTTCGCATAGGTTTGCAGTCAAGCATATGGGCCTTGTCCAGAATGGTCTCGAGCATAATGAGGATCGATCTAGATGGAATCTGTAGCGATATGATGGGACTGACGCCAAGGAAATGATGAATAGGACCCAAGTCTTTCATGGAGAACTCCTGACTCAGGATAGTAGTGAAAGATGCCAAGAACACCGAGTTGGAACTTGTCAATAAGATATCATCCACATACAATAGGAGGACTAGTGTCCCTTGATTAGAGTGTAAGTAAAATAAAAAAGGATCAGAGAGACTGCATTGAAAACCATATTGGACCAGAAAAGTGCTAAACCTGTCAAACCAGGCCCTAGGGGCCTGTTTTAGACCATACAAGGCTCTGTCTAGTTTGCATACATAGTAGTCGAGGATATGTGGGATCTGTCATACCAGTGGGTCGTGGTCATATAGATGTCTCTCTGAATGAAGCCATGTAGGAAAGCATTTTTAACATCTAGTTGTTTTACAGGCCAAGACTGATTCAAAGCTATACTAGCACAATTCTAATGGTACTGGGTTTAACCACTGAGGAGTAGGTTTCTGTGTAGTCAACACCATTTATCTGGCTGTAGCCTTTGGCTACAAGTCTTGCTTTTAGTCTGTCTAGTGAACCATCAGGTTTGATTTTTGCCTTAAAGACCCATTTAGAACCTATGACATGCATGTGGGAGGTTTTAGGGACTAAATGCCAAGTGTGATTGTGGTTTAGGGCATCTAACTCTTCTTGCATAGCAGCTTTCCATCCTGCATGCTTGAGAGCAGATTTGACAGTCTTGGGTTCTGGGGGTATGCTGGATGAGATGGTTGCTAGTGCATACTTGGGGTTAGGCTTAAATATGCCATGTTGTGCCCTAGTGACTACTTTGGGTGTGGCAGGTGGAGAGATTGATGGTGAGGATCCAGGATCAGGAGAGGGAGGAGGTGTGAGTGCTGGTGCAGGTTCTTGTGTAGGAGTAGGAGATGCCTCCGGATCAGGATTAGAAACAAGAGATTCTGTGAGGTGAGTATCTTCAGAGGGTCCAGGATCAGAGTGTAATGCAGGAGGTGAGTCTATGAATTGTAAAATGGGATCTGGGGAATCAGAGTCAGAGTGGTGAGAGTGACAGTTGGGTAAAGTGTCTGGGGGATTCCATGAATCAAAGATGGTGAGAACATGAGTAGAGTGAAAATCAGACTTGACTTTATATGGAAACAGGGATTCATCAAAGGTCACATGCCTAGAGACAAAGAACTTCCTAGTAGGGGGTGAAAACACTTATAGCCTTTATACTGAGTGTTGTATCCAACAAACACATAAGGAAGAGTTTTAGGATCAAATTTATGTTTTTTTGTGTCCCATAGATAGGGATAGCATCTGCTGCCAAAGGTCCTGAGGACAGAATAATCAGGTTGTATGGTGTGAAGGAGAAAGTATGGGGAGTTCATGTTTAAGACAGATGAAGGAATTCTGTTGATTAGATAAAGCTAGCAGATTTGCAAAGGCTTTCGACCATAGAAATAGGGGTAATCTACTATGAAGCAGCATAGTGAGGCCAAGCTCCCTAATTGTCCTATGTCTTCTTTCTACAATGCCTGTTTGTTCTGGTGTGTGGGGACAAGAGATTAAGTGTGTAACACCTGTTTTTAAAAAGTGGGAAGCAAGTTTATTATTGACAAACTCTCCTCCTCCATCAGAGTGGAACCTTTTGATGTGCTTATTAAAGCGCCTTAGAACATAGCTTTCAAAGTTTAAGTATACTTCAAAGAAATCGACTTATGTTTGATAGGGACAAACCAAATATATTTAGAATGATCATCAACAAAGCAGATATAATATTTAAACTTGCCAATAGATTCAATCAGGCGGGACCCCACAAATCATAAAATGTATTAAATCAAAGATACAAGAACTATTCTCGATCGAGAATGTAAAAAAGGCAATTTGCTCATCTTGCCTAACTGACAACTTTCACACAAATGTTCTTGTTTATTGGACCCTAAAACCGCAATGAGGCCTTTATTCTTCATGACTTGAACTGTAGGAAACTGAATATGCCCTAATCGTTGGTGCCATAATTCAGCACTGCATGACCTAAAACGATGAGAAAAAAGAGCTTGAACACCACTAGGAAGAACATACAGTTCTCCTTTAAGATCTCCCTTCAAGAGAGCCTGTCCTGTCATTTTGTCCTTTAAAACAAAGCCACCGTTAGTAAATACACACTCAGCAGAGTATTGTTTAGGTAGTTGATTTACAGAAAGTAATTTTTTTTTAAGTTCTGGTACATAAAGGACATTTGCAATAGATATAGTTGAGTTATTTGTGTATATATGAATTTCACCTATACCACTGATAGTCAATTTTGTACCATCACCAATGAGAACAAATTCGTAACTGCAGTATGTACATAGATTATGTAGGATATGTTTGTTACTGTCATGTGACTGGATGCTCCTGTGTCCACTATCCATTCTGTTTCAGCTATGGTATTATCAAGGGTTAGAGCAGACAGGGCCTGTGGAATCTCACTGGATTGCTGCTTGTTTTTACTGTTCCACCAGCAAATCTTGGACACATGCCCTGTGATACCACAGCATTGACATGTCTCATTTCTGTATTGATCCCTTTCAGCCCTGGTCATCCTCTTGAATACTTGGTGGTGGAACTCGCTTGATTTGCCTGATTAGTACTCACGAAATTTGTTTGTTGTGATTGAAATCCTCTGCCTGTTGAATTAAACCTGGTGGAATTAGACTGCTGAGGTACCTTTTGTCCATAGAAGGCCATCTGGGACAACTTGTTGTATTCTGGATTTAAGGAGAACCATGTCCTTCTCTGATCCGGACTTTGCAGTTGGGAGACTAATTCGAAGTATGTAGGCCATGGAGGTTTTAGCATAGTTGTAGTAAAAGTCTCATATTCAGGTCCCAGGCTGGTTAAAAGGTAATAGACCTTTTCTGGATCTGTAATAGGTTTGCCAATAGCAGCTAGACTGTCACAGAGTCCCTTAAATGCTCTGACATGTTCGTTGATATCCTTGTCCTCTGTTTTCCTTAAGTATGTTATTTGCTGCTTCAGGTTGAACTCTCTTTCTTGTGAATCTTGAGCATATGAATTTTTTAGGGCTTCCCAGACTAGATATGCAGTGTCTAGTCCAATGACAAGTCCTAGGGATTCCTCTGACAGTGATCCTATTAGCCATCCTCTGAGCATCATGTCTGCTTTTTTCCATGATATGAAGTCCGGATTTTTTGTTGGTGCAGTGGATTCACTGCTGATTGCTCCTGTGGTTGAACTTGTAGTAGAAACAAACTCTGGTGGTGCTGATTTGCTGTCTGTGAGATGTGTTGCTAGATCTTGGCTTTCAGCCAAGGCCAAAACTTGTTCTCGCCATAGTGGGTAATTTCTTGAGTTGAGTTTCAAACTGATAAAGTTTGCTACATTGATAGATAGAGTTGTCATGGTGTTAAATCACCAATGGCTCTGATACCATGTAGAAAAACACAAAACACACACACACTTTTATTGAATCTGTATAACTTTCATTGAAGAACTTTTCCTCTGTATTTTTTTCACGCTTTACAACTGTAGTCTACCTGCTCTATTTATACTATGAAGGCTTAATCTTTAACTTATTTCAAACTTTATAAGATAAACTCGATAAACTTGGAGATAAATACATGAATTGAGATCACTTACGCAAGAGAGTCGATGGCTTTGATCTGGTTGATTACCAAAGATGTACAGAGGTGTTTCTGACTGTTTGAGTTTTTGAATTTGAAGGTAATTGCTTCCTTATCTCTCCAATCCAACCTTATCTCTACCAAATTACCTTAGAGTCTGATTTCGTTCAAATTCATGGGATTAAACCGATTTATTTTGAATTAAATTGATTTATCTGATGTTTTTTGAATTGTTTTGCTGCTGTGTTTTTTTGTTGTCAAACGGTCTGATTATTTGAACTTGAGTCGTTATTAAAATGCTATGCCCACAACAAGATTATTGATTTTGATGGACCATCATTTATCAATGATGTAAGAAGTGTTGTGTTTTTTTGTTGTGTACATTTTATTATGCTCATAGCGTTATTGTTTACCATTTGAACAAGACAACGAGTATAAATAGCTCAACAGACAAGGAAATGATACAAGCA
This sequence comes from Gentiana macrophylla, assembly GCA_026214975.1. Lineage (NCBI taxonomy): Eukaryota > Viridiplantae > Streptophyta > Magnoliopsida > Gentianales > Gentianaceae > Gentiana > Gentiana macrophylla. The sequence continues at coordinate 93,795,560 of CM047811.1, forward strand.
CAACAATATCGACACAACCAGTAGTATAACATAGTTCTACACCATTAATAATGGTGTATGATATATTAATTGATTTAAGTCCACCATGATCAATAGTGTAAATATCATTGTTCTCCTCACTTTTGAACGCTTGAGTGAAAAACCTTAGTTATTATTATAAGTTGCTCCATGAAAATGATAAAATTAGAGTAAAAGTTAAACATAAATAATTACAATTAGATTTGTGCACGTGAAACCTAAAATTATTTTTAGCCTATTACAATTAGATTTGTGCACGCCCAACTTTTAAACAATTTCTTTCCATGACTAGAAGTTGGTAGGCCTTTTCTAGGTTCGAAAATCACCAGCAAGAATATTGGGTCAATTGTAATCTAAAAGGGGTGAGTCAAGGTCAAATCCACATGGATGTGATGTTAAGTACCACGGATAACTATATTCTATTGGTCCAGGTCAACAAATTGCACTACAAGAAAAACAGTCTTTTGCTACTCTACTGTTTGCCACACAATAAAAAAAGTGTTGTTATATACTTATTTTTAGCCACAGGGGTGTAGTAAAAAGTCTAACCAAGTATATATTAGCCACACTTTTTCTGTGTATAGAGTGATTTTTTTGTAGTGTTGCAAGAAGGGTAAAGTGAAATCTTAATAAAGGCATATAAATGAAATGGAGGTGAGCTAAAGTACGAATGAGAGCTAGCCAAGACGATAGATCAAGTGATTATCTCCTATAGATTCATGAGAGTAACATTAAACTTCCAATCATCCAATGGTGACCTTGTGTTAACGTTGATGACACAACCCTTCTAGTCTTGCTAATGGCTCTCGTACAAGTGTATACAAATTAAAGCACGGTGCTTCTCTGATAGCCAAATTAAAACGGACCAACCTTCACCAACAAGGTGCAGGGTCGGTTGTACTACAACGACGAGTGTTAAGGGTGGTTTTATACGTTTTATAAGTATATATTTTATGTTAATTTCCCCCATATCTGGATAAATTGCATAGAAAATGAGCGTTTAAATGGATTTATTGAGCAAGTGAGGTTTTTAATGAGTTATTCGCAAAATTGGTTTATTTTGGTGTTTTAATCTTGATTTTGTGATTATTTGGATGATATTACGTTTTGCGATGTTTTAATGTGCTATAGGTACGTGTGGATGCTTAAATGATGATCAAAAAGAGATGAGAGTCGAATTACATTGGAAAAAAAGAGATAAAGATGAGAAAATCGCATTCAAGCAAATTGAATCAAGGCCCGTAATATTGGACGAGCGCCCATGGCGGAGAGGCGTCTGAAAATCTGAACGGGCGTCCAGGAGGATATTTTACATTCAGGAAGTTTGGACGCAGGGTGGACGCTGACCAGACGGGCGTCTGATCATGACTCGGCCCGATTCGAAGTTTGTCTGAAAATATGAACAGCGTCCATAAAGACCAGACGGGCGCCCAAATGACCGACTTGGGCAAAACCGACTTAAAACCCCAATTTCAGATGGCGGCGCGCCCAACCCTAATTTTTCTGTTTTCTATAAATAGTCCGATTGAAAAACCTAAGCGGGAACACAGAGAGATACATTGAGAGAGTCGAAATTCATCTTGAAACAAAGAGTGACTTTGTTCTTTTCTGCTTTTGTTTTTTTTATGCAATCAAAACAACCTTTTGATTTCAAGATTATTATGAGTAGCTAAACTCTTGGGTTGGAATGAACGGGTGAAGCAATTCAAGAGGTGTTTGGTTTTTCTTTTTTCTGCGTTTGTAACTAACAAAAGGTCGATTTTTATTGCGTTTATTTTGTGCTTGATGTCGATAGATAAAGCTGTGATATTCGTTTGATGATAGTTGAATGAACTCAGATCACCATGAATAGTATTGATTAATCAATTTGTCTAAAAACGATAGTTATCAAATTGTTAACCTAGATAATAGATTCGAAAGGATTTATGCCTATCGTGCTTGAAGAATTAATCTTTGATAAAAGTTGATAAACAAATTATCTAAGAAATTAGTAATTTGCATCGGGTATAGGTTAATCTTGACCTTTAGTTGATTTGCATGCATAGGAAGTTAGAAGCCTTTACCGCTATCTTGAATTGTGGATCCTTGTTCGTCTGCCGTTCTCCCCATTATTTGATAAACCTAAAAATTGTTAGTTTTGTGACACTTTTAGCCTAAACTTAAAAACACATTCAACCTCCGTTCACGCGTAGGATCGACCGGAAGAACCGCTTTACTACAAGCTTTGCACTTGGAGCGACTAACCGGATTTTTATTTCTTGTTTTTTTTTGTTTCATTCACAAAAATCCACCACAACGAGCAATGCTGTATACCGCGAGAAATTGAACAAGTACCTCAGTCATTTTAGTAATTAGTTTAGGTCAACAATATTATGGAAGGTTCTATAAACCAATACTAAAACAAGATTAATATAATGATAAAGAAATAGACAAATTATGATCAAGTAAACTACTCTCGATACCTCTACCGAATCACTAGAATAGGCTTCTCTGGACCAACCAACCAATTGTAGTAATGAATGTGTTTGTATTGAAAACTTCGAAGTGGTAACTAGGCAATCGATACAACAACCTAGTACCCTATGCCGGTTCAACGGTCCCTCATCAGATTTAAGCGACCTAACATGATTAAGAACTGAAAATTCTCAGTGTACACTGGATTCACGGCTTCACTTAAAAACCTCACTCAACAAACAAGACCTGAACAACTCGACTAGTTTTACCGTGCGCTTCGAGACGCAGACGGTAACAACACTACAACATCTTTAGTAACTCAGGAATAGCTTTGTGTTTAGAGCTTCGATTTGAGCGATTCAAGTTGTGTTGGAAATCTCGTTCAGTACCCTACAACTTTGGTGAAGAAGTCCAGTCCATAAAATGCCTACAAGGTTGATCAAAATGCAGATGAAGTGAAAGTAAGACGAAAACACGGAAGATTCTTGATCCAATTCAACTCTTTAGCTTCAGGCACATGCTTCTACCCCACAAAATGGACTTCCCATCAACCATGAATCTTCTCCCGGAATCATAATCAACCAATATCCTGCAAATAACAACAACAATACCTTACATAACTCCTGTAAGATAAAATAGGCAATGAAATATGCAATACTTCACCTAAAATGATGAGATTTCCGGACTCATTGCCCTCGACCTCATAGTGAGTGCAATGGTGGAAATTCATCATAAATCAAACAAACTACCCCAAAAAATGCATCAAATGAGTCATAAACGGGGGTAAACTCAGATAAAACGATAACAAGGTTGACTCTGATCACTATCCCACGTCCTCACCTCTATTACAAATCTACCGGATTAACACGATAGAGCTCTCGGTTGTATAGATTACTCGGCTCACCATGACAAAAAACTGAATGACAATTTAATGGTCGATTTCCGGTCCCTTCACCCATTTTCCCACACTAAATATCTTCATTCGAATTCTTCCTAAGTATGTGTGTGCAAATGTTAGGTCTAGAAACTAACATGAACAAGAAACAAACTCAGGTAAAAGAAATCAGCTAACACAATACACTTGCAACCCAAACATGCCATTCACAATCTACTACAAGATATAAAACACTGTAACTTAAACATCATCTGGGATAAGCAAAAGCTTAGCCCTTCATTTCTATGAAACCACCAATGTCTCTTAGGGGTTTCATAGCTATGAAATAAGCTCTAAAATTAAATAAAGAAGTTACCAAACAAGATTGCAAAAGTTTCAAAAGTGAATAATTGCATTAGCTCTAAGTGGTTCTCCAATGCAGGAAAATACACCCAAAAGAGATGATTGTCTTCCATAAAATCAACTCCAAAAGATCTAGATATGATTTCTTCAAAGATTCTGTAAGATTTAATGGATAAACTAATGGTAGGATTTGGATTTAAGAGCCCTTGAAGAGAGTGTCTTCAAACTCTTATGGTTGTGATAATTGTTAGAATCTGCTCCTCAAAGATAATGAATGTGGCTTTTTAATTTGATTCTACCGAGAAGTGGTGGTCGCCACCCTACTTTATGTCACCATCCGCCTCGCTCATAAATGCTTGTCGAGTGTCGGTCGCATGCGATGGCGGACACCACCCTTAAAACTTGGATTTCCAGCACTTTCCTAAAAATATCTTGATCAGATGGGAGGTGACGAATTAACGTCTCAAAAGTAGTGGCGAACACCTTTCAGAACTCGAAATTCATCATTATCTCAACTCCTGAACTTTACGCAAAATGAATCGAAACTTGATACGAACTCGAAAAGGCTTTCGAGGCTATGTACATGTGTACTGCAAACAAAAACACCAAAAATAAAACCTAAGCAAATGAGGCTTGAACTGATGACCGATATAAAACCTATCAAAAAAGGTATCTTATATAATATATACTATTTACACGGTTTGGATAACCCTAAGCAAATGAGGATTGAACTGATACAAAATGCTAAGATCGAAATGCATCGTTAACAGGAATAAAAACATCATGAAATACAATATCAAGTTGACTTACACCAGTCATACAATTTTTTGTTTGCAAGAGATAGAGAAGTCTCAACACAACACAACACAACTTATAATTAAATTTCATAACAAGTGACTTAATTTTTTTGTGACTAGTGGCTTAACCTACAACAATAGCTTCTTCACATATTTATACTACTCTAAGTATAATTCTAGAAATTCTCCATACATTCTCCATACATGTATTTTCATGTATTAGAAAGACTTTTACACTTTCTAGTACCCTTTTAATTTTTGGAAAATTAGGGATAAGGACACAATCTGGAATATTTTTAAGTAACAGGACAACTACATATTTTTTATAGGGAGAAGGACAATGCATAATTTTTAGGGGAATGAGGAGAAGGACATAAATATTTCATCAATTGAGTAGAAGGCAGCTTTTTTGAAACTTTTGCATAAAGGACAAAACTATTTATTCATCATCAGAAATTCACTTGTGTTCGAAATTCACTATTTAAATTCAATTCGCCAAATTCAACATCGAAATTCACTAATTTTCAAAATTCATATTAGATTCACCGATTTTCGGATTCATTGTCAAAATTCATCATTAAATTCACCGATTTTGGGATTTACTAGGAAGATTCACCTGATTTTCGGATTCACTATTCTTGTCCTTCTCGCTATAAAAATTATGCAGATTGTCCTTCTCTCCTATAAAAAATATGTAGTTGTCGCATTCTTAAAAATATTCAGATTGTGTCCTTATACCTAATTTTCCATAATTTTTATAGCGAGAAGGACAAACAGTTGAATCCTTAAAATCAGTGAATCTTCCTAGTGAATCCCAAAATCAAATGAATTTCGATGATGAATTTTGATTGATGAATCCCGAAAATCGATGAATCTCGACAATGAATTTTGAAAATTAGTGAATTTTGATAAATGAATGAATTCGGCAAGTGAATTTAAACAATGAATTTGAACACAAGTGAATTTCGACGTTGAATAAATAGTTTTGTCTTTATGCAAAAGTTCAAAAACTCGCCCTTCTACTCAATTGATTAAATATTTTCATTCTTCTCCTCATTCCCCTTTAATTTTTCCATGATACAACAAACTAAAAGACTTATTCATGAACTTATAGAAACATTTTTTTTTTCCTAATTCAATTTAATCAACATTACATAATAATAAAATTTGTTTTCAGTTTCTAAAAAAAAAATTTGTTTTCAGAATGAAAATTATTTTTTCTTGTTACTAGCTTTGTAATTAATCTCATCAAAGTTTAATCAAAATCGCCAATTTAAATTACAAAGACCATGACCACCGCCACGGCGGCAACATCAGAATTCAAACATAAGAAATTGTTCAAAATTCTGGCAAGTGACATCTATGCCCTTCAGTTCTAAAAGGCTTTCTTATAATTCTTCAATTCCACAAGCATTATAACTAAACACATTTACAAACATTCCTTCTTCAATTATCCAAAATCCATTATTTTCCAAAAACTTTCACGTGTAGAACAATCATTATATTTATTCATTATCTTTCGAGCATTTAGAAAAGAAGAATTTCATTGTTTTGAAGGAGGAGATTTGGCATAAATTTTCAAGAAAAACATATGTAAGGAAGTGTGTAAATCAAGTGTATTATTAAGTTGTTTCTTTTATGCATTTCATACTATTTCTTTTTACTCATTTATGCGAAAAACGCGTAAGAAATTCTGATTATAATGCAAGTTCTACGAAAATTTGTAAAGTTAGGAAGAAGACCACATGTAATGTTGGCGCATGATCGCCGAATTTTTTTCAAATGCAAAAAAAAAAAAAAAGTGGAAAAATAACTCAAAAGCCAAATTCGAAACTCCTTGTGACCAAGGATAAGAAAGCCTTCTAACCAATTGAAATTTAAATAGATATTTACGCTAGATATTGTCTCAAATAATATACATACAAACTTTAATATTACTAGAGGGTATATTAGTAATTTCGTCAGGAAATTGAGGTGGGGTCCATGCACCCCACCCCTATAAGGCTGGTCCACTGCCACCACATCGGTCGTGGTGAATCATGAATTTAAGAGTTTTGTTTTACAGAATATATTTTGATACTACTAATTTGTACAGTGTTTACTATCAAATCCACGTTTCATTTCGTAAGTCATAATATTAAATTTATATTGTAACGATACTCAGAATTATCAGCGATGAAATTGGGTTTAATATTGCGTAATCGGGATTCGTGAGGCTAAGCGAACTACTCATTTGGTGGATTTATTGACGATTAATAGCTAAGCGAAAGTGACCGACTGCCGACGCACCTAAGTGTTTGGATCAAGCTAAAACATAGTTCTGTTATGTATGGATGATTGTTCTTTTATAGGCTTCCCTCGTGGGAGAAGAAGATTATTCTTCCAGTTATGCCCTGGTTCATGACATGAAGAAGTTATGAAGGCAGTCAAGGTCTAATCATGCCCCTGTATTCTGAATCATGGAACCGTCACGAGATCGCATGTTAATGCCATACATGTTGACCGTGTAACTGATGTTTGAGGTCGATGACGACTTATACTGAGTTAAGGATCCCCAAACCGAGGTGAACCTGCACCATGTTGGTTATATGAACTAAGAGACATCTTACATCGAGCTGACCGTAGAAGACACAGGACGGCCTGAGCAGTGTCGAAATATTATGGGCGACTTGCTCCTATGATGCACGGAAACTCCATACAGCCAGCGTGTCCCGTGTCGGACACGGACACACGCCGACATGGCGTCGTACACGACACCAGGCCGAATCGCAATTTTCAAAAAATTTGGACACGCTAGTCGGACACACGAGTCAGGAAACATGGACACTTCTCCCAGATTTTAGATATATTTACCAGATTTTGGACACTATCCACCCAAAACGAGTTTCGTTTAAAAAAAATCTCCACTCACCATGAAAGTCAGATCTGGCATCATTTGGACCAAATGAAACACCACGCTCATTTGGTGTTTATAGTTTTTGATAATTACATTTCGGTCTCTACATTTTTTTTGTTTAGGAAGTCAGTCTCTATATTTTTAATATTTACATTTAACGCTCGTACCCGTGTCCTATTTTTTTGCAAAACTCCCGTAGCCCGTGTCTCGTGTCTGCGTATCCGTGCTTGTGTATCCATATATGAAGACTAGATTTGCTGAGATCGGTGAATGTTCAAGGCCCACTATTCAGTCGAGGCCATTTGGCCTAACTGCCAAGGAGATCCGAATGGACCATTGAGTGTCACGTGTATAGATTCGGGTCATTCCCATGTCAAAACATCCCAAACCTAGGATGTAGATTGTAGGTTAGGTCTTATTGGTGATGATTTGGCACAAGAGGCAACAGTCCAACGGTTTTAGAACAGAGCAATGATGCTCTCAAATACTTAAGGGCCAAGTACAATTGTTTTTACACATTATCATCAAAACGGCGTAGTCTTGAAAAAAAAACTACAGTTAGATCATTTTTAATTTTGGATGTGTGGTTAGATCAAATCTACTTAAGAGACCACTTCCTCAAATACTTCAAAAAATCCTAAATCTATAGAACATCATTGTGTTGTCGTTGTTTTGTTTTATTTTGTATTGTCATAAGCTAATTTTTTTGCATTAACATGTTTTTATAACGGTTACTGTAGATTTAAAATTTTACAGACTTTGTACTAGCTACTCCCTCCGTTCCACAATAACTGAGGCAGTTGTCAAAAAAAATTGTTTCAAAATAACTGAGGCCTAACATTTTTCAAAGCATCATTTATTGCAAATTTTCCTACTGTACCCTTATTTAATACTAGGAAGGAAGTTAAAAGGAATAATGCATTAATTGTATCATAGGGTTTTTTAGTCATTGCATCCAAAAATCATAGCATTAAATCACATTCTTAATAAACGTGTTTTTGGCAAATCGCCGGATAATATGGAACGGAGGGAGTACTTTTTTTCTAAGGAAGAGGGGTTGGGGAGGGGTTATTCTATGGTAGGGACTCTCGGTCCCTATTAGGCCTGAGCAAAAAAACCGAAAAACCAATCCGAACCGTAAACCAATCCAAATCGAACTGAAATAAACCAAACCAAACAAAAACCGATCAAATCGGTTTGGATTGGAACCGAACCGAATTTAAATGGTCTGGTTCGGATTACCCTAATTAGAAACCACCCAAACCGAATTACCTACCCTATATAAAGACCCACTATTACTAACCCTAATTAAACATTCGGGGTACGAAAATTCTATGAGTTCCTTTGAATTTTAGTAAGTTCTAATGATGTTTCCTTTGAATTTTAGTAAGTTCATTGTAATTTGATGATGTAGCAGACTAGTAATAGTACATTAGATGTTGTACTAATTAGACACATGAGTTGCCACTTTTGTACATTTTTGTTGTATGCATTAGGGCCAACAATGAATTGATGATGTACATTTGTTGTTGTAATATGTAATAACAACTAACTAGTAATGAGCCATGATGTACATTTGCTATATGTTATTAAGTGTCCTTTGAATATGTTGTGTGCACTGATGTTATTAAGTAATTTGCCATGATGTATCTTTAATCTGTTTTTACTTTATATTAGTTACTTGAAAATTTTGAGTTATAATAATGTGTAGTTTAGACTTGTGAAACCGAAACCAAACCGGATCCAAACCGAAACCAACCCAAACCAAACCATTGGGCTCGACATCGTTTTGGTTTGGGTGGTAAAATATGCCAACCAAACCGAATAATTATATGTAAAATCGGAACCGAAACCATCCAAACCGAACCATGATCAGGCCTAGTCCCTATGTAAGAATTTGCTGCTGGGGAGTGGGTGCGTAGGTGTGTCTTGAAAATATATATTACCTCCGGTCCAAAATATAAGTCATCCTAGCATTTTTAATCCACTCCATAATATAAGTCATTCTCACATTTCAATTCTCTAATTAATGCACTTTTTTTCCTATTTTTCCTATTTTAATGCATGACTTTTCATACACCATTTAATAAATTCTACGGGCATTCTAGTCTAAAACTATCAAAGCTAGATCATTTATTGAACTTCTTAATAACATGTCAAAAACTAAGATGATTTATATTTTAAACCGGAGATAATATATAGGTGGTATTAATTCTGAATTTATATTTTGTTTGGCGAGAAAAAGTTATTTGTGGAGGGAGAGATGAGGGGAGCTGCTATTTCCAGAGCAGATATGCTCCAGCCAGAGCAGGATTCCAATACTACCCTTCATTTATTTTTGTCAGCTTTTGTTTTTACTCGAAGTTATCTTTCTTTTACTTTACTTTTTTTTTTTCTTTTGTTTTGCCGGAGGACGGAGACAGAGGGTGGCTTGAGCCCACCCGGTTTTTATTTTCGGTACACCAAAAACCTTATATAATTCAATCCAAAACAGTTAGTTGTCTTAATTCAGCACACACGATCATACAAATATAGTCAATTAGCCCACCTGATCCCCAATTCCAGATTCCGTCACTAGCCGTAGGAAGTTATCATTTTCGTACACTCCTTTTTTTTTTTCTTCTTCTTTTTCCCTCCTCCTATTTCCAAAATGTGCTTCATTTATTTATTGATTTTTATGAGTGATATTTGTACAAAGTTGATTGTCTCCAGTTGCGTCAATTGTTGTATTCATATGAATTACAAATATTGAATGAAAACTGTAGAAAATTTAATTACAATTTATAATTTCTAGTCTGATTTATAATTAGTGAAATATAAAATATTATAAATTGGTGTTATATAATACTTATACTACGTTATTGTTATGAATGTACCACTAAAACTTTACTTGAGATACTAAATATTTAAAATTATATTTGTACATAGCACATACATACTTTCATTTAAGGTATAGAAAAACAAATACCTGTCAAGAACTTATAAATATATATATATACACATACACACGTACATGCATATATTTATTTTTTAATATTTACAATAAAATATTATTACACGTAAATATTAAAGAATATTAGGTTTTAGTCCACTTTCCGCCCTGTATATAAATTTTAATCCAGTTTATATTTTCTTGTTGATTTAAGGACAAAACATTTTCCTTCGGACTATTTTGCCTTTTCTTTAGGGAAACGGCTAACTTATTTCTGGATGCGAGAGTTGTATGATATGTGTTTTGTAGGGTGTTAGTTCACATGGAGGAAGAAACAAATTAACCCCACGACGAGAATTTGGCGCGATGGAGATGACGAACCCGATTCCGATTCGTTGCAGGAGAGTGATTCCGCCCTCGTTCTTGGTTCTCCGGCGGAGGATTGGGACGATGAGGAGGTCGTAAACAGGGAGGAATATTCCGACGGTGATGAATGATATGACCGGAAGTGTGCCCGGAGGGATCTGGAACTTGGGACCGAGATGACGATCCATTTTGTTAGCTGAAGAGACACTGAATGTGAATTGCTGAGTCAATGCCGTGAAACAGATGATCCCAGATGCCCAAATCGGGATTATTGGAATCAAGCATTTGATTTCTTCGATTTGGTTAGAGTTTAATGTCCCTTTTTCTTACTCCATTAACGACCTCTTTTTCCATTGTATTTTGCATTTTGCGATTTTTGTTTGTCTAATTTTGTTCGTTGATTCATCTGTATTGCTGCTTGACTTGGTGTAGCTTTGCATTAAAGTTAGATTAGCTCTTTTAAGCTATCTATCCTTTCGGAAAATTTTGGTCCTTTATTTAAGAAATGGGAAATGTTCCCAGTAGAAGCAAGGAAAAGCTTGCACTTTTATCTTGAGCATTGAGTAGCTAAATAGAGTTGACATTTGATTTTCAGCTAAGTTATTCACAATAATATTTTTTTACATTGGTTTTTAAAGATTAATAAGTAGTATAATACTTGTGTTAGTCTATGATTTGACACTATAATTGAAATTAATGAAGATAATAAAGTGGGTGTGTTGTAGCTTAATTAAGCTCGTTGAAATCTGGCAGGAAGCTTTGGTTCTAGTGCTTGATGTTGGACCAACGATGCACCCGGTTCTTTCTAAGGTTGAGAAAGTTTGTTCTATGCTTATAGAGAAGAAGGTAAACATTGAAGCTTTCTCTTCAAAAAGAGAAAGACATGTATGTTGTTGCCGCTTAAATTTGTTGTTGGTGATAGTTTTCTAATGTATGCAGCTTATTTATAGCAAAAGAGATTAAGTAAGCGTTGTTCTATTCCGATTCCTTCAACTGCCAACGACCCGGCAACATCGGTATCGAGAAATGGAAGAGGTGGTGGTGCAAGGCGGTGGCGACGGTTGATGGACCACTTGGGCTTTCAGAGGAGGAATCAATAGGTCAAGCTGGAAAGTTCTTCAAGTTCGGATTTTGTTTTCTTCCATGGCTTTGGGCTGTCAATTGTTTGTATTTCTGGCCCGTTCTATCGAAATCCCCTTCAGATTCTCATCCCAAGCTCCGTTACTGTAATTTTTCTTTTCCCTCTTTAGCTTTATAATTATGCATTCTATTTGGGATTGTGTGTATAGATGCAGGTTTAAGATACATATTTCTCTTAATTTAATGATTTCACCTGAACATATTTGAAAGTTTTATGCATATAATTGTAGAGATTCTTCAATTGTTTTGCTGGCAATTGCATTGTTAATTGATGCATACATTTTTTTTCGGGCTTCTGGGATTTTAAGAAATCAAAGCAAGTAAAGATTTTGCACCCCTTGATCACTATTCTAAGAAGAAGTTTTGTTTCAAAATGAAGAACAAAAGGTTTGGTTTTTCAAATTTAATTTTAAATTTTTGTGAAATTTGGAGTTAGTTTCTGGAAGCCATTTGCATGAATATGATTTCTATGATATACTATTTGCATTTAATCATACTTGCATTCAGTGGCTTCATTGACTTGTAAATGCAAAGATAGAGAAATAAACTAAAGCATCCCAAAATAGAAAATTCAGCAACCCACATGGAGAATGATTTCAATGCACTATTTTCAACGAACTGCATTTTTTTTTGTCAATTTTTATTTTGAGTCTGGGACCGTTCCTCGGCAGCTGGGTTGAGGGAATCCAAGGCGGTATTGAAACTTCCATGGTAGATATTGAAGCTACCATCGTCAACTCTTTTGATAACCATGAAATTGAAACTAATAGTTTTTTTTTTGAGAGAGGGCTAATAGTTACGTTGAGAACATAAATAATGGTAGTCTGTTGTGGTTGATCATATTGGTGATCCCACGGTTTAAGGTTTGGTTTAAGGATGCATCTATGATGTTTTAAAGAAGATTGATTGTGTTTTTACTTGGCATATCATTAAGCTTTCTAATAGACTAGAGTTACTTTGTTAGTGTGTTACTTTGTTGGTGTGTTCTTGTGTTCTTTGTATTCTTGTGTTACTTTGTTCTTTGTGTTACTTTGTTCTTTGTGTTACTTTGTTGAGAACAAAAATAGACTAATGTATTACTTTGTTGGTGTGTTACTTTGTTGGTGTGTTACTTTGTTAGTGTGCTACTTTGTTGAGAACAAAAATAGACTAGTGTGTTACTTTGTTGAGAATAAAAATAGACTAGTGTGTTACTTGGTTGGTGTGTTATTGTGTTGCTGTGTTACTGTGTTACTGTGTTACTTTGTTGGTGTGTTACTTTGTTGAGAACAAAAATAGACTAATGTGTTACTTTGTTGGTGTGTTACTTTGTTGAGAACAAAAATAGACTAGTGTGTTATTTTTTTGGTGTGTTACTTTGTTTAGAACAAAAATAGACTTATTACTTTGTTGGTGTGTTAGTTTGTTGAGAACAAAAATATACTAGTGTGTTACTTTGTTAGTGTGTTACTTTGTTGGTGTGTTACTTTGTTGGTGTGTTACTTTGTTGAGAACAAAAATAGACTAGTGTGTTACTTTGTTGGTGTGTTACTTTGTTTAGAACAAAAATAGGCTAGTGTGTTACTTTGTTGGTGTGTTACTTTATTGAGAACAAAAATAGACTAGTGTGTTACTTTGTTAGTGTGTTACTTTGTTGAGAACAAAAATATACTAGTGTGTTACTTTGTGAGTGTGTTACTTTGTTGGTGTGTTATTTTGTTGAGAACAAAAATAGACTATTGTGTTACTTTGTTGGTGTGTTACTTTGTTGGTGTGTTATTTTGTTGAGAATAAAACTAGACTAGTGTGTTACTTTGTTGGTGTGTTACTTTGTTTGTGTGTTACTTTGTTGGTGTGTTACTTGGTTGGTGTGTTACTTGGTTGATGTGTTACTTTGTTGGTGTGTTACTTTGTTGAGAACAAAAATAGACTAGTGTATTACTTTATTGGTGTGTTACTTTGTTGATTCAAATGGTTATGTTTGTGTTTTTTTGTCTTTAGAAAATTGGTGGAGCCTAGATTCTCTATTGATGAATGCTTCGGAGCGATGCTATTTCAAGTATTTTCTCGCTTCATACATCTTTCATGGAGTTTGATGTGGTGCGGGTTTGAAGGATGAATGTCCATAGATGGTAAAACATACACTTTTGTCTTCAAGAACTTGAAGAATGTTTTAGTTTCATTAATATGCTTTTGATTACATCCAATAGTATTAGGTTTTATTCTCTTGATTCCCCGGAGTTGCATCTCCATAATGCTTTCATAGATTGTTTCATTTGGATATGAAGCATTTTTTTGATAGATTGTTGTATTATGCAATGTTAATGGTGATATTTTGGATGTTAATAAAACGTGTCACTTTGTTTTACGTATCATTATTCTTTGTATTCTTGTATTCTTGTATTCTTTATTCTTGTATTATTTATTATTGTATTCTTGTAAAAGCTGCGATAAACTTCGGCTTTCAAATACTACGTCGAAAACGTATCAAACGTGGTCTCAAATTGAGGATAAAAAAAATTATGAATTTTGGTGAAACAATTTTGATGATCGGTGTTCTGAATCAAAAGTTACGGTCGTTTATAAGAAAAAACGCTCCGGTTAATATAAATGTTTTTTCGTCTTTCAAAATATATGTCGGAAGGATATCGTGTTTGGGCTCAAATTGAAGAGCAAAAAAACATGAATTTTGGTGAAAACATTTCGATGATCGGAGTTATTAAACAAAAGTTACGAGTGTTTGAAAAAAAAAAACAAAACAAAACAAAACAAAACAAAACCTGAAGCAAAGTCTTCAGCGGAGGTAATGAAAGCTTGTAGCGCGTCCCTTTTATTCGAATGGGTATTTTTGTCCGTCTGAAATTTTTGTCCTTTTTGCAACTAAAAAAATAAATGTGTCCTATTTATTCATTTTGTAATGTTTTTTTGTCCTTTTCCCTCAATCCCCCTAAATATTATTCTCATACCTGCTTTCAAAGAAAATTTATTCTGATAGCTAAGCGTAAAGAATTTGAATAGTACTACATCTGTCCTACAAAAAGTGTCCACTTTTTCAAAATGAATTGTCCCATAAAAAATGTCAATTTAGAAAATCAATACATCATTTAATGCACTTTTTTCAAACATACTCCTATCATAATATTTAATGTTTACATATTTATTTCATATTCCAAAAGATCATTTATTATGTGATAGAAGCGTATATTTCCATCACTACCTAAAATAAATATGAAAGGTAAGGATTACTGGTTTTTTGAGGAAGTAAGGATTATTGGTTGAGCAGGGAAAATTCTAAATTTTCCTTATGAAATATGTACAAACAATTTAATGATTATTTTGTACTTTTCTGTTTTTTGTTTGACTTTCCAAGTAATTTTATTCTCTGTTTCAAGAAAGAGTAATTATATTCTAGTGTTCTAATATAGTTTTTTACGGTGTAAAATAGGAGAAAAATTATTATACAACATATACTACTTCCGTTTCATAAAAAATGTATACATTTTGTATTTCACAAAGATTAACAAAATAATTAATATGTTGTATTTTGTGTATAAATCGACATATATACCCATATCTTATTATAAATACTTGTTTTGGAGAATATGAAATGATTATAAAAAAATTAAATGTTAGAATAGAGGTATGTGTGGAAAAAATGCATTATGTATTAGTTTTTAAATGGACACATTTATGGGACAAATGATTTTAAAAAAGTGGACATTTTTTGTGGGACGAAGATAGTATTTGTGAGTGATATATAACTAGTGGATGGTGGAGATTAATCAAAATTTACTCTCTTTCACATGGTAGAGGTGTGTAGGGGTGAGTTGAAGACATCCCACTCCTCCACTTGATATCACCTATAAAAACCTGTTGCGTAATAAATTTTCTCGTGAAATAGGGCCATCAAGAAATACAATATCTTTACATCTTAAGAAATTTTATGTATTTTTTTTCTCAAATTCAATAATGTTATAAGGTTAGTTGTCTATTTTCCTAACTTGAAATTGTATTGCAATGTACGATATTTGATTAAAGGAATTTAAAACCTCAAAAAACATTAGCTGTCTATTTAACTAACTTGAAATTGTATTTCAATGTGTGATATTGAATTAAAGAAATTTAAAACCTTAGGAATATGAAATGAATTGGAAATATATTACTATATTGATTTAAATTGGAAAAAAAATATTAAGTAAACATTTTGAATAGGAGCACAACATAATATGTACTTCTAATAACAAGTAGAAAATAATTATTATTCTGACCTCGATTGAGTAAAATAGTAATAGTACGTTTGTTAGGACGAAATGAAATGAAATTGAATGATTTTTCATTATATTCCAATGTTTGTGTATGATTATGAGGGAATGAAATGTTTTGAAATTTTATTCAAATAGAATGAAAAATGTCCATTTTCATTTCTGTCAAAAATGGATGGAATGCGATGAAATAAAATAAAAATCAACAAAACACGTGGGTGATGGGGTAAGAGTGGGTGGGTGGTAGGTTAGGTTAGGGTAGGTGATGAAGTATGGTAGGTAGGGTAGGGTAAGGGGGTAGGGTATAGTAGGTGGTGGGGTAAGGTAGGTAAGATGCGTAATGTAGGATAATGTGAAATCATGTAGGGTAGGATAGGATGGGGTGGTGGGTGGTAGAGATGGGTAAGGTAGGGTAGGGTGGGGTTGTGGGTAAGGGTAGGTTGGGGTGGTGGGTAAGGTAGGGTAGGTGGGTATGGTAATATAGGGTAGCGTGGTAGGTAAGGTAGGCAGTGGTTGGTGGTGGGTATGGTAGGGAGGGTGTGATGGGTAGGGTGGTGGTTAGTGTAGGGTGGGTAGAGTAAGGTGGGTAGGGTAGTGTAGGGTAGGGGTATGTTGCATAGATGGTGGGTAAGATAGGTTGGGGTGGGGTAGTGGGTAAGATAGGGTAGGTGGGGTAAAGTAAGAGTGGGTAGGGTAGGGTGGTGTGGTAGGTAACGTAGGGTATGGTAAGGTAGGGTAGTATAGGGGTGGCTAGGGTAAGGTGTGGTAGGGTAGGGTATGTGGGTGGTGCGTAAGACATGGTGGGATGGGTAAGACAAGGTAATGTGGGTAGAATATGGTAGGTTGGTGAGGTGGTAGGTAAGGTAGGGTGGATAGAGAGATAGGGTGCAATTCCCTCTATCAAATGCATTTTCTATTGATTTATCCTTTAGGACTTATTTTGGCCATCGTACCTCTCGCATTTGTTTTGGTCGGTCAGCTTTGATTGTAATTGCCCCACTATTGAAAAGAAGTTGTATTTACTTATTTCCGAGTTTTGAATTAATTAGTTTGTTATATAATTTATATAATTATGTTTTTGCCATGCATTAATTAGTTTGTAAATAAACGGAGAAATTTTATTAGTACAAAACCAGAAGAACTCACACCTACCTTGTGAACTCAACATAAACCGTGACGACTAATCTTCAAATGTAACGCTCAACCGACAAAGTAGGCACACATAAAAACAAGAAATGAAAATACATAAACAAGCGGTGTCACCTATTTATTTGATGCGAGTTTTTTTTTTCCAACGATGAATTCGGGAGGGTGGTATGTCTTTAAAAATTGGGAGGAATGCAAGAGAATGACATAAATATTTCATCAATTGAGTAGAAGGACAGTCTTTTGAAATTTTTGCGTAAAGGACAAAACTATTTATCCACTGTCGAAATTTCTTTGTGTTCGAAATTAACTGTTTAAATTCACTGCTTAGAAGTTCACTATCGAAATTCACTAATTTTCAAAATTCATTGTCGAAAGTCATTTGATTTTCGGATTCTCTGTCGAAATTATTTGTTGAAATTCATGATTTGGGATTTCTTGGAGAGATTCATTTGATTTTCGGGATTCACTGGGGAGATTATTTGATTTTAGGATTCACTATTTGTCTTACCATTATAAAAATTATGCGATTGTCATTTCTCTATAAAAAATATGTAAATTGTCGTATTCTTAAAAATATTACTGAGATAGTATCATTATCTCTACAATTCCCATAAAAGTATGAATCAATTGTACGAAAAGTCAATATTTTTATGTAAGGTTATAATGTCTGAAATTGAAATCAATTAAGAGAAATGAGAAATGAAGAGGTTTGGCATGAATGATGAATAAAATGCAAGGTTTTTCTCACTATAATATATGACAATGAAATTTTTGAATTTATGTTGAACTACGATATCTCCCAAAAGCTTAAGCTGGTGGAGAGGTAGATAATTAACATCTTATACACATTAACATGCTCCTCCTCAAGTGTGGTCATCTCTCCCAACACTTGCACAATCTTAATCTTAACAATCAAGTGTGGGTCATCACTCCCAACATTTGCAAAATCTTAATCTTAAAGACTTCGATCAACACACCCACTCAAGTGTGAGTTATCTCTCCAACACTTGCACAATATAAATATGGAATATAATGTTGACACCAGGGTCCGATCCCATTATCTCTGGCTCTGATACCATGTTGAACTACCATCTCTTCCAAAAACTTAAATTGATGAGAAGTATATAATTAAAATCTTATACACCTTCACAATTTAAATTATAATAACATCCCTGTAAAAAACAATTGTAGTTGGTAACATAAATGATTTTTTTTTCCAGAAAAAGCTTTTAAAGGGTCCCTCAAAGAAAGAAAAATACCAAACCAAAACAATGTTCTTGTTTTAGTTCTTAAAGTATTTTTGGATTTTCTTACATTATTTTAGAGCTATGAAACTCGACTTGTGAGTTTTACTCTTTATTTAATTTTAATAAAATATTATGCTTATTATATAAAATCTTAATTTTTTATTTGAATTTAGATCCATTTATTTAAATTCTAGGCAACCTAAAACAAATCACCTGTAAATATTGTGATATTCCACATTAAAAAAGTGTCAGAAACATATTCAAGATAGAATGTTTAGAGC
Source organism: Gentiana macrophylla (assembly GCA_026214975.1). Classification (NCBI taxonomy): domain Eukaryota; kingdom Viridiplantae; phylum Streptophyta; class Magnoliopsida; order Gentianales; family Gentianaceae; genus Gentiana; species Gentiana macrophylla. The sequence goes on from CM047811.1 coordinate 93,814,318, forward strand.
TAATGAATTTGGTAATTTGGGTGTTATACATGATCGATCAAGAAGTGATGATGATTGTGAACACATATTTAACGTGGTTTCCGAAAATGTGCCGACTACTCCACGGACAAAACAAGGACTATTTTATTATCACAAGAAAGTTACAATTAATTTACATGCAATTATAGACGGTATTTATAGCCTTGGGAATCCAACCCTAACCGACTTAACAGCCAACTCCGAACCGACTTAACAGCCAACTCAGTAAATGACTGAGATACCCCCGAAGTAATCTTCACCAAAATGGAAAACCATGCAATTGTGTTCCCCAAATAATGCTAAGAACCAACTCAGCAAACCAAACTTTGCAGACCAACTATGCTGACTACCTTCGGCTGAACACCAGACTCAGCGGATAGCTCAAAGCTGTGTTGACCAGGTCACAGTTTCCACACTAGACTCAGCTGAGCATCATACCCAGCTGACCAGACTCAGCATGCATAGTTTAAGTCACCATTACGAATCTCCACATTGACTTCAACTTCATGCAAACTGACCAGATGCACAACCAAGTGCCAGATTTCCTCAATGTCTTCAGATTTGAATACCTCAACAGAAACCCTACTTCAGCTGAGTATTCCCAGATTTAGATTACCAGCTTCAGATGTTTAGCAAGTCCAGACACAACTGAAACTTGCCTCTTGGAACTGATTTAGTGAACATATCAGCAGGATTAACATTAGTGTTGATCTTCTCCACTTTAACCCTCATCTCACTCCTCAGAAAATGGTACCTAACATCAATGTGCTTGGTCCTCTCATGATGAACCTGATCCTTAGCCAGACATATAGCACTGAGACTGCCATAACACACCCTGACTTGATTTTGATGTAGACTCAGATCATTGACTAGCCCATTTAACCATATTGTCTTCTTTGCTGCTTCTGTCAGTGCCATATACTCTGCTTCAGTAGTATATAATGTCATTGTTGCCTTCCAACTTACCATAGAACCACCCAATGTAAATCCTACTGTCCACATCAACAACATAATCAGATTCACAGTACATTGTGACTAAACACTGAGTAACACCTCCATAAACGTGTCCAATATCAGATGTACACCTAAGGTACCTAAACATCCTATTTACTGCTTTCCGGTGCTCCTTCCCAGGTTGAGCCATAAACCTATTTACATCACTGGCTGCCTGAGCCAAATCAGGCCTAGTACAGACCATGGCATATATTAGATTTCCTACCGCACTAGCATAAGGAACTCTTGACATGTATTCTTCCTCCTCAGCTGACTATAGGGAAAAAACAATAGACATATATAGATTTGGTGCTATAAGAGTATCTATAGGTTTGGCTGCTTACTTACCAAACTTGGATAAAATCTTCTCAATATACCCCTGCTGAGACAAAAACAACCTCACTTTCTTTCTTTCTCTATAGATCTCTATCCCCGGAATTGTCTTTGTATTCGCCAAATCCTTCATCTCAAATTCAGCCTTGAGCAATTCTTCAGATCTTGAATGTCAGACTTGTTCACAGTAGCTATCAACATATCATCCATATACAGAACTAGATAGATGACTGAACCATCCTTCAGCTTGTTGTGATAAACACAATAATCATATGGACTCCTGCTATAGCCCAGCTGAATCATATAACCATCAAACTTCTTATACCATTGCCTTTGGGCCTGCTTAAGTCCATACAAGGACTTCCTCAACTTGCAACCAAACCCTTCCTTACCAGGAACTTGGAAACCCTCTGGCTGAGTCATGTATATTTCTTTATCTACATCCCAATGTAGAAAAGATATCTTAACATCTAATTTCTCAAGCTCAAGATTCTGATGTGCCACTACTATTAATAGCTGTTAGGAACATTTTGTTTGTCTTATTTGTTTTGATGATGGACATACCAGCTGTTATAGCAAACCTCAAATAAGTTAGAAAGATATGTATAAATCTTTACTTAGAGTCTGACATGTTGTATAAGTTCAGTCAGACAAGTATTGTACTAGTTGGTAGGATGGCTAAGTAAAATAGAAAATCGGCAGAGTAAAGACAGCCAAGTACTAGTAGAGAAGCATGATGACTTATGGATTGACTTATAACCATGGAAGTCGGTGATGACCTTGGATAAGTCTAAGTTGCACTACAAGTGATGAAACCTAATGGTTAAATATGGTGTATATTGATCTCACACAAATCAAGGATCAGTGAAGTACAAATACTCTTGGAAAATCAAAGAATCAAAGAAAGCAGTAAACCGGCAAAGTAAAATGTCTACCGGCTAAGTAAGGAGTAGCAGTAAAGGGAGATTTCAACAGCTAAGTGAGCAGATCTACTTAACCAATCAAGCAACGGTCAAGTAAAGGCACATCAAAGTAATATATAACTGCCATACATATTTTCCACGTTCTGAAAATAAGAAAATCAAGCATTAAATGAAAAATCAATCAAGGACGGATTTTATGATGGACGTTTGAAGAAAATCCGGATCACTGAAATCAAGAAGAATATAATCAAGGAAGAATCATGAATTAATTCAGGATTATTCTCCACATTAAGTAGCCAACGGACGGATTTTCAAGGCTATAAATAGAAGGCATTGAAAGACAGACAAAACAATGATTTGAATATACAAGAACAAGCAGAAACTTTGTCAATTTTCTTAAGTTTTCTATTTGAAATTACAAGCACACATCTAGAGATCAACTCAGCATTCAGAGCTATATTTCTACATCAAGCTTTGAGTTTGATCAACCTCTTTGTGAATTCATTTCACACACCAGTCAAGCAACTGAATCAGAGCCATCTAAGAAGGAGTTGTGTTTGTGATAGCTGCTGAAGGATTTGTTCGCAATGAGCAGTGTTGAAGACTGAGTCACTGAAGCTTTTGAAGCCAAGGAGTGATAGTCTTGGAGCCAAGGACAATCACACTATTATATTGGTGAAAGTCAATAGTGAATTCCTCCAATCATCATAGGAGAAGAGTGGATTAAAGGATTACACTACCCTGAACTACTATAAACCTTTGTGTTCATTTAATTACTGCACTTTACTTTACAACATTTACATACTGCATTCTACTCATACTTTGTGTGTGCATAACCTACTTTGAAACAACTTTTAAGAAGGGACTTATCCGCTGCCCAAAAGCTTTTAATTATAAGAAAAGTTTTTGAAACTCCAATATAGTCATTCACCCCCATCTGACTATATTCTCTCCCTTCTCTAGGACCAACAATTGGTATCGGAACAGTGTTCCTAGTATCATAATCTGTTCAGATCTGATTTCTGGTAACAAGGAGATCACATATTTTCAAAGTAGTTTTCAAATCTTTCTATAAATATTTATTTTATCTGTGATTATGGATTCTTCAAATTTCATGTCTAAAGTACATATATTCAATGTTAATAATTTTGATGAATATAAAATAAGAATGTTGTCTCATCTTGCAGCAACTCATGAGGAGATGCTGGATGTTATCAATGATATCACAATCAAGATCATGACTGTGGTAACCACATGAGCAGATCAAGGAAAGGAAATAAATAAACCTAAGACAGATTGGACCAAAGATGATAGAAGGAGAGCAAATCTCGACTTTGTTGCAAAAGACATGATTTTGAAGACTCTGGACAATAACATGTTCATGAGGATCAAAGACTGCAAAACAGAAAAGGAGATGTGGGACAAATTAGCACATATCAATGAAGGATCAGAGGCAATCAAAGAATACAAATTGTCTGTTGCCAAACAAAAATATAAGAATTTCAAAATGAAGACTGGTGAATCCATTGATCAAATGGATAACAGATTCTCAAGCATTATCAGCGAACTGCAGTAACTTGGACATACATACCCACATAAAGAAGTTTGTCTGAAAATCTTGAGAGGTCTACTTGAAAGATGGAAGATCATCACATCAGTACTCAGAGGCCCAAGAGATCTTGCAAATACTGATACTTTGACTCTTATGTCTCAATTAAAGGCTCATGAATTTGAGTTAAACAGTGAAGACGGTGTTCTAGTAGAGGCACACAAGGCCAATGCACTGGTAGCTCCCCATCAAAGCAAAGCGGCTGACTCAAGCAGCAAAGAGACATAAGAGCTAGAAGAACTAATTGCCTTACTAATCAAACACTTAGACAGGTTTAGTAAGAATAAACAATTCAAGGAAAGTTCATCATCAAATAAGAAGTCAAACTCATGAAAAGACATGAAGAAAAAAGATGTTGAATACAAATGCTTCAATTGCAAGAAGAAAGGACACTTCAAGGCAGGTTGTCATGAAGAAAAAGACAAAGATGAAGAAAAGAAGAAATACATATCACAGATAAGAGCAAAAGCAAGAAGCCACTCAAAGCTGAAACCAGCAGTGAAAGTGGTGAAGAGTCTTCTGAAAATGACTCAGATGACAGTGAAGGCACCAGCTTAGATAATGACAAAGCATGTTTATGTCTTATGGCCAAAGAAGTTGAAGAAACAGAGGTAATATCTCGTACATATTCCTTAAAGGCATTCACATATGACACTGCACAATCTTCTATTTTCTCATTAGATTCTGCAAATCTAATTCAAAATCTCATGAGTAAATTTGAAGAAATTCAAATAAATCATGAAATTCTGGAACAAGAATGTGAGAATCTGAGAGAGAAAAATAAGAGATTAAAGAAAGAACTGGATGAACTGAAAGCTGAATCAACTAGTAAGGAAGTACGCTCAACTGATGAACAAGCAGCAAATGATCACTCATTTGGTACAGACAGACCAGCTGAGAAAACCTCCCTACCAGTTAAGAGCACCACTGCACCACTTGAAGCACCAACTTACAAACCCCCAAAAAGGTTTGGATCCAGATCTAGTCATAGCTAAAACAGTCAAGATGAGAAAGGAAACAATGGACAACATAATTCTGAATCAAGGACCAAAACTTGATCCAAATTCAGAAAAGGCCAGACCACAGTTTCAACTTCTCAGCCTGCACCAGTGAAGTCAAAACCCAGTGTAGTGAAATGATAGGAGTCAACTTTGCATGACTCCGGCACTCTTTTAGCCCCCATTTTGATGCATATTTAGTATATTTTAACATATTAAGGTCTCAAAACGGGTTGGTATCACATGTTTTAGAGCACAAGGGCTTTTATCATCTTTTGATGGTAAAGCCTCATTTTTATTGATATTAACCCCATTCCGAGCACTTTTACCCTCCGGAATCGTTTGTGTTTCTTGTTCGTTCATGAGATTGTAGGGTCTAGGTGTCATGAGAACCCGGAAGGCTAATATTTATGATGAGAAGTATGATCAAGGTGCAAGAATGAGCCAAGGAAGAAGAAAAATGAAGAAAAGGAAGAAAAATAGTTGGTATCTTCACGCTATGTTCTGTTCATTAGTAATTTGACCTATTCTGGAGGCATTTTCTGGTCATGGTTTCTTCATGAAAGTTGTAGATAATTGAAATATATTTCCAACGCACTTTGGATCACTCAAATTGGAGTTTTACACGCGAAGATATCATTGTTTTACTGCAGCCAGAAAACAACAACATCTCAAACGCGCGTTTGAACATTTCAAACGCGCGTTTCAAACTGTTTTTTTTAACAGCGAGTACATGAAGCGAAATGCGCGTTTGGGGACCTCTCAAACGTGCATTTGGGGCCATTTTCTACAGATTTTTGCCCCTATAAATACCTATTTCCATCGAATTTCATGGGGGATTCTCCCCTCTCTTAGCAAAACTATACCCACTCTTTAGCACGAATTTTGTAATGGATTATTCCACTTTCTCTTAGCATAGATTAGCATAAACATAGCTTAATTATTCCATTTCCAATCTCAAATTCTCATTCCAACTTCAAAGCATCCACCTTTTAATTAGTTCTTTATTTTGTACTTTTGGATCTCAAACTCGAATTTCTTCAAATTAATGGTAAATTTCTCTTCTCTTTTACTTATTATGGCTTTCATTTACTGTTTGATGTATGTTTTGATTAGTATAATGAGTAGCTAATCCCTTTTTATAGTCGAATCATGTGAAATTTGGTGAAATCAGCATTTGGGTGATGAAATTGGGAGTGGGTAGTGCTTTTTATTGTTTAATCTTGCTTGTTTCATGTCTTAGAACTTGTTATAACATCGCTAGATTAGATTGATCACCTAATTTAGTAATCTCACATACCAATCTTACATATGTATTTTGCGGGGAGGTATGGGAAAAGGGGTTCTAAGATCGCGGCGTAGACTCGGCTTAGTTGTTAAGCCCGAGTTCAAAGTGAGGTTACTCGTTTCAACGTTTAAGCGGCTCTAGTGCATAACATGTCTTGTTAGTGAATCTTCTTAAGGGAAGGGTAGTTAACATGGCATAAGGTGTTAGGAGAGAGTTGTTCAGACCTTAGCACCGGAATTAGGAGTACGCACCCGTGAAATTGAATGCGAGAGTTCGTTTGTTATAATGCACACTCCCGGTCTTGTCCACCCTTAGGGTTGAAACTAGCTACTTTGATCATGGTTCGGCTATGTTCCTTAGTATAACGTTAAAAACCGAGTAGTTAATCTTATTTCTTTCTTCTCTAGCTTTAGACTCGTTAGTAAAAATCACTTTAGTGTCGTTGTAGTAAACAAGCACTTTAAAAAGATTGATCACATAGACTACGTTACACGTTCGCTTTGGTACTCACAAACACTTTTCCCTTGGGTTCGACCTCGTACTCCTGTAGCTATTCTAGCAATCGACCCGGTATACTGCCGGTTAGAGAGTTAGTTTGCCCACGGTTTCGAGTCTTTATAAATTATTTTTGTTGGGGTAAATTTAAGCTCAATCATGAAACAACAAAGTAAATCATCTTACCATCCCACAAAAAGAGTCATAGTGAAAGGTAAGGGCAGACTTTACTCTTCAGAAGATGATTGGAATATTCCACCCCCAAAATACAAAAAGAAACCATTTCATGCCATGCAACATGCATTCAGGAAAATCCAACCCATGCATATTCCTGGATACAAGATGCAGTATGAAAATAGGTCTCCCACTGCACTTTGGAAGGTGAAAAAGGATGCAAATTCACCTAAAGGTAGAGAAATGCATCAGGATACTTTTAAATCTATTAAAAGCTATTCTGCCATGCCCTATACTTTTAAAGAAAGGCACCCTGGATAGCATAATTGATGAGAGATAAATTAACACTCATTATTATAACATTTCACCCCATTTCTGATACCGTTTTGAGCATTTATGTATCAAATCAAGTCATAATTACTAAGTTTTATCCAAATGTATAAGTAGTAATTATTATATAAAATATCGTATTTTTATAGGTTTTGTACCGGTTTAGTAACCGGAGTGTCGTGTCGGATTTACGTTTGGTGTTTTGGTAATTTATTGTAGGATTATAGGTTTACCAAGATCCCAAGTGACGACACTTTTTGAGCCTAAAAGATGTATTTTGATGGATGGAAGAAGGTGCCATAAGCTTACGAATTCAAACGGATCAATTGTCCTGAATGCTTCTACCATAATTTATCTACGACGGATATTTGACCCAAATTAAAGGCATTTTCTGGGGAAGAGTTCTTCATAAAAGTTGTAGATATTCAAATGAGCTTTCCAACGCATTTTGAATCACGTCAATTGGAGGTCTACAACTCAAGTTATGGCTATTTTATCGATAAACGCCGCAATAGAAACGCCGGGAAAAGTGGATATATTTTCCCAACTTGATTTTAATCATCTAATGGTGCAAGTGGTGCATGTGAGGACTCATCATTACATTCCACATGCTTCTAACAAATTTGCAAGGATATCCATCGCCTATATCTCTTTTTATATATATATATATATATATATATATATATATATATATATATATATATATATATATATATATATATATATATATATATATATCTCCCCTATAAATACCTCCCCATATCCATAAAAACCTTGTCCCTCTCTTCTCATCTCCTCCCCATTTCTTCCATTTCCCTCTTCTTCCATCTCCTTTCTTCTCTTTTCTTGTTTTCATCATTTTGGGCCCTTATATATACATATGTCTATGTATGTATATATATGTTTTTATATATATAAATAAAGTAGTTATAGTATCGTTGTAATGGCGGAATAATTATCGAAGATTGTTAAAATCAAGCTTTGTTATACTACATCCGGTGGAAACTAACCCGATTCAAAATGATTGTAATCGGTAATATATTCTAATATTATTATGTTTACTATTTCTATTTCTATTTATATATTATATATTTTAATTATGTTAAGCTAAAAATATATCTAGCCAAGATATGAATCTGAATTAGTTAATCTTTTTGGTAAAATGGATGATCGACTCTGGTAATAATGATTAAAACCAATTATAATGAATCTCTTTCTATTTGCACTTAATGAAAGTAAAAATTGAATTAGCCACTCGATTTTTACTAGAAACGTAATCTAATGAATTGACAACTCGCGATTAGAATACGAGATCGTAATAGAAAGACCGGAGGGTAAAATTGGCCGAGTGAAAATGTGACAACGGAATCCGATTTCCTACCCGGGAGCAGATTTATCTTGGGAGAGATAAATCTTATTAAAATTGTGCTCACGATATTATTACGCTAAATCACCTGTTTAATTGATATCTTAAAACTGGCCGTATGACAAAACGGGAGTGACCCATGCTTAAGATGACATTGGACAGAGGACTAGACATATGACAATTTCATACGCCGTGTAAGGAGGAGTTGTCTAGCTTAGAGTACACCGGTTCATACATAATTGACCTCCTTGCATCAAGGAAAAGATCATCTCATTCAATTTCACTACAAAAGATATTGATTCGAAGAAAGTATTCTTGGCTAGATCCAAAATATATATATTATCTATTTTTATATTTATATATTTATTTACTGCTTTACTAACAATCTAACTAATCTAACTATCTAACCCGAGGAAAATGGTAAAAACTGCGACCCGGTACACCAGACTAGCACTACAATTTGACCCGGTACACTGCCGGTAAGGATTGTATAGCCTAGAAATAGTCCGTCAATAATCAGCAACATGTTTGGTCGAGAACTGGTAATCACTCCTGGTCTCATCCACATATGTCTCAATCTCTCCAGAACCGGACCAGTGGAGAAAAAAAAGATGGAGATCAATCTCAATACCTTCTGGATTGAGATTGCAAAAGACCCCATAAGGAAAGCAAAGAAACTCAACTACACCAGATCGCGCTAAAACAGCCTTTTGCAGAGTTTGCTCACTTGATCACCAAGAGCATTTAAGGAAAGAAATGATCTATGCACAACATGACCGAGGTCAGGATCAAACTGATGGCCATTATCTACCAAGGCCTTCAGTTCAACTGGTCAGTGTTCTTCTTCAACAGGCTGAAAGATCAACTTCAAAGAGAGACTGATCTAGGTATTTTGGCAGAAAAGAGAGGCCAGTAGAAGCAGGATACTTCTAGGAGAATAAATCATATGGAATTCCTCTCCATTTCTGTTTGATCAAGCTAAAGTAAAACATGTTCACTTGCACAAACTGCATGAGGCAATGACTTATGTTAAACCTTGGCAAAAACAGCAACCGTTATCAGGAAAGCTGCATTCTACTCATACTCTCTGTGTGCATAACCTACTTTAAAAAACTTTTTAGAAAGGACTTATCCTCTGCCCAAAAGCTTTTAATTATAAGAAAAGTTTTTGAAACTCTAATATAGTCATTCACCCCCATCTGACTATATTCTCTCCATTCTCTAGGACCAACAATAGCATCCTAATGGAAGTGTGTCTGGCTACTTGTGAGAATATCTCTTCATAGTCTACCCCCTCATACTGATTGAACCCTCTTGCAACCAAACGTGCCTTATATTTGATGCCCTCGGCATATGACATTCCTTCATTTTTCTTGATTATCCATTTGCAGCTGACCACCATTTTATCCTGTGGTTCATTGACTAGATCCCAAGTCTCATTCTTCTAAAGTGACTTCATTTCTTCTCCCATGGAAACAAGCCATTGAGATGCCTTAGAACATGTCATAGCCTCCATGTACCTATTTGGTTCAATACCATCCACTTCTTCAGCGAAGTGCATATCCAACCATATCCCCCAGAATGCCACACATTCTGGGGGTCTAATATTGGTCCTTCTAGCTCTACTGAGAGCTATAATCTGCTGACTAACCTTAGTTGTTTGAGGCTCTGCTGACCCCCGTTCAGCATATTGGTTTGGATCCAGCTCTGGATCTGCTGAGTTCTGATTGTCTTCTGCGGAGTTTTTCAGTTCAGCGGATTCTACTTGAAGCTCTACATGTTTGTCAACTCTCTCAGCCCCAGATTCAATTTCAGATTCAGATGTGGCCTTCACAGATGAGTTAAGCATAGAGTTTTCATCATAGACTACACTCCTGCTGAGAATAACCATATCTTCAGCTGATTACCAGATTCTATACCCCTTAACTCCATCTCCATATCCTACAAATACTCTGTTCTTGGCCCTAGATTCTACTTTACCTTCACTGACATGATACACTACAAGAAAATTGGTTTTTAATGACGGTAAAATTGGTCACTATATGTCACATTCCTGTCATTGAAGACGTTTAACGACGGTAAATTTCCCGTCATGGCCCGTCACTACTGCCCTCCTAGCTAAAAGTAAATAATAACCGTAAAGCATCCTGTCATTATTTTTGTTATATGATTAATGACAATATTATACTCTCACTAGAAATTCATTTCAATGAACACATTTTTCATCATTATTGTTTCATTCTCCTCTCATTAAAAATAATTATACTAACATTGTAACCCGTCATTATTTACAAATCATTCCCTCACTATAAATCCTTTTGTTGCCAATTTATACATGTCATTATCAATTATACCGGCATTAAAATTTAATTTCGATGATGATGATAAAATTACGGTGACTATTAAACATTAAACCTTCATTATAAAGTAGTTGAAGCAATACAATGATTTTGCATCAAAACCTTCACCACCATTCTTTGAAATACATATGTTTCAAAATCATAAATATAGATACAAAACAATAAAAAAAAAAAACAAACATAAAAAAAGACGATACATCTTTTCTATAAGCACACATCACCTATCTAATGATGCAGTGCAAATAGAGAGTCTCCATACAAGACTTTCCCCTGTAATAAATGATATAGTCCCCAACTTCCTAACACATTCTATGATAAACTACCTTGCACTCACCAGATCACTCCTCACTACCTGTACATCTCACATTCAATATTATGAAGACTCAAAACAACTCTCTTAAATGCTAGTATCCTTGAACAAGAGCATAGGTACTTAATGCTAGAGTGTGAAGGTTACGAAAACAAGATTGAATGAGACAACTTCTGAAACTGATTAGCAGGATGTGCAAGTTCAGACCATCGTATCAAGTTAAGAGTAGTTCCTTCGACGTCTGAATTCCAAAAAGCTACCATACGTTCGATCCCAGACCCTAATGAACAGGGAATCTTTATCAGGACTGAATGACATGCCTGAGATCTCACCAAAGAAATCGTTTTCTTGCTCCGTCTCATACCCAGTTTTGACGTCTTATACATGGACAAAGTCAGCAGGTTCAGACATTGCCATTAATCTACCATCAGACACGTAACGGATAGACCAAACTGAACCGAGGTTACCCTTCAAAGCCACAACTGATTCATACGGATTTCTAATATCATAAACAAGGCAAGTCTGTGTGTATTTCTCTCACGTTATGCTTAACCTTTCCCAAGGAATTCCTTGAATATCTTTGCCTTTTTCTAGCTTGAGCAGCAGTATTATCTTGCATTTCGCTAAGCTGCAGCAACCAGAAAGAAGACTAATTAGAATGACAGAAACAAAAGACCCATCAGTTGATGAACCTCAAAATTAAAATGGTCCAAAACTTCAACAAATTTGAAATAAAGCGCACAAATCCTGTTTCCAAATTCATCTGAATCTGAGTTTAATTAACCTATAGCTTGGTTACTGAAGTCCTCATCCATATCATCATCTAAATATTCTATTTCATAATCATCAGCTACACAATCAGCAACATCTTCTTGCTGATGGGACATAGACTACTACGAGAATAGACCACCTAAGATGGATCCAGGTAAGTACCATATTAACACTAAAATTTTCTTAAAAGACAAGCTAACACTTTTAAAGCAACTATGGCTTAGCTGCAAACTAGCCAAGAAAATACCTTGTGTAGAAATCAATTTTCAGAGAGCGAAAGACAATTCCAAAATAACATTATCCAATGAGTAGATGGAACACATGATAAATAAATAAATAGTAGGGAAGCAAGTAGCAACTACTGAGCTCAATATTATAATGTCCACTTTGGACAAAAACATACGAAGAATACAAGAGTAAAAACAACAGTACTTGAATGCAATAATTTTAATAGATGATATAGCAAAATATGAGCATCTTACCATCAAGGTCCAGATATATTTTACCCTTTAAGATAAAACTTCATTAACAATGCATACTATCAGATGCTCATTCACTAACAGAACACCCCAGACGGCCAATTAAAGATACTGATTGCAACGCCAACATCTTCCAAGTATCAAGGATGGAACATAAAAGAAAGTAGCTCTTAAGAGACACCATATATATATACAAATTAAATATAAATGCAATCCCACAAAGCCCATTAACCTTTGAAAATACAAAGATTTGCTCCACATTTAAAGTACAGAGGCAATGTTCAACGAATGAGGGAGGAGCCTATGATCACATAGTCCTTGACTGTGAATACAAAAAAGAAAGCAAGCAACTATCTATGGCAACAAAAAGCAGAAAATAAGGCCAATTCAATTTCACTTATGATACAAAAAAATAAAGGGATTTAAGCATTCAAAATGACAATAAAATATAATTCAAATTTCTGCTATTATACTGCCAAGACAGTAGCCTCTCCCAGAAAGTTTTCTCATTTGCCTAATCCAAAAATCCACTAAATTAAGAAAGTAGAAATAATAAGAATAATATTGAAGTACAAGCAGCTTTAATTGATGTATCAAAAGCACAAAAACTCCAAATCCATAGAGCAGAAATATATAACAGAAAATAGCAACAACAAAATAAAAAATCGACATTCAATTGGATTTCATCAAAAAAATTCAAGCTTTCATCAAGTTTGTGAAAGAATGGGAAGATAAAAAAAAAAAGATGATCAAGCTCTTGCAATCACGATCACGATCTCGGAAGATAGGGAGAAATTAACCCTAATTCATCGATCTAAAACGAAATTTGAGGATATTTACAATCAAAATTGAGACTAATCAACAAAAAATCCCAAAGACAATATAATAGATATTTGAGGCAACAATAAAATAGTCACAAGTAGGCGAAATTTTTGTTAAATTGATTGTGGTATAGCTATGCATACCTTTCATGGGTTAAAATCCCCAAATTACTTTCTCGGATGAAGCTTCAACACCCAAATCAAAATCATTCCCCACTTCACTGCTCCTCTCGTGTTAAATTTCTCCTTTCGGGCCCTAAATTGTTTGAATTCTGAACCGCTCCTTCTAAGCCTCGACGCGGTGGGACACCGGTTTTAGCTTGTTCGAGTCTATATCGCTTTGTATTGTAAGATTCTTCGGTTGTGAAATGGAGATATTCTCAGAGGCGGCGTAAAGCGGAGTTCGAGATAACAAGCGTCGGCAAAATGGAAGTCACCGCGCCAATTAGGGGTATTTTTGCCAAAATTGGAAGATCCGTCACAACAAACGGAAACTTGGCTACAAATGTCTCGGAGATTCAACAACCGGATATGGTGAGAGTAGCTGCCAGGAAGATGATTAGCAAGCGAGAGAAGGGAATGGATTTAGGGTAAGAACTTTGATTAGTTTCTCTGAATAATATATAAGAATGATTTTACGGTAGTGTTTTTTTATAAATATTTTACCGGGAGAGTTACCGCGCATAATTAAATTATTACGGGAAACTTATTTTCAATCTATAAATATTGATATTTTTAGAGAAAATGGTGATGGGATTAAGAATTCGTCACTAATAATTATGATATTTAGCTATGCAAATTTTACATGGTCACTAAAAACTCTAAAGTTTATCTTTTAATGTCCGTTTTTCCTTCCCGTCATAAAATTTCGGTCACTAGAAACAGTTTTTTTTGTAGTGATAGTAGATTGTGCTTCCGAATACCCTCAGCACTAAGTAATCTGCAGGCTTTCCTAACCAAACCTCAAGCAGTGTTTTGAGTTTGATCCTAGTGTGTGGCCCCCCATTGATTAAGTAGTAGGTTGTGATGACAGCCTCTGCCCAAAATCTTCTTGCCAGATCAGAATTAGAGAGCATGAACCTTGCCCTCCCTAGAACAGATTAATTCATCCTTTCTGCAACACCATTATGCTGTGGAGTGTTTCTGACAATATGGTGTCAATCAATGCCCTCATTCTCGCAAAATTTATCAAAATCAGACCAACAAAATTCCAGACCATTATCAGTTCTAAGTCTCTTGATCTTCTTCCCTGTCTGATTCTCAACCACTGTCTTCCAGTGCTTGAGGTGATTGAATGCATAACTCTTGGGATTTATCAAAAATAACCAAACCATCCTTGAATAATCATCTATAAAAGACACAAAGTACCTGTGACCACTTAATGACTCTACTCTTGAAGGTCCCTAACAATTAGAATGAACATAATCAAGTGTCCTGTTTGTGATGTGAAATGCTTTTGGGAACTTGCTCCTATGTAGCTTCCCAAACACATAGTGTTCACGGAATTCTAGCTCCTTGACCTTATGTCCCCCAAGTAGATCAGACTTAGACAAAATTTGCATCCCTCTTTCAGCTATATGACACAATCTCATATGACACGGCTTGTTCAGCTGTGACTGATGAACTTTTGATGATGCTACACTAGCAGAACCTGATACAGTGGACCCTTGTAGTATGTACAATGTATCCTGCCTGATACCTTTCAGAATCAGAGCTGAATCTTTATAGACATTCACCACTCCACCTTCACCCCTGAACCTGAACCCTTTGTCGTCCATAAGACTAAGTGATATGAAGTTCATGGTCATTTGTGGAACATGCCTAACCTCTTTCAATGTGTAGAATTTACCATCATTAGACATCAGCTGAACTGAACCAATCCCAACTATTTTGCAGACCTTATTGTTAGCCATAACAATATGGCCTCCATTCACTTGCTGATAAGTTGAAAACCACTCCCTATTTGGACACACGTGATAAGATGCCCCAATGTCCAGAATCCACACATCCTTGTGCCTTATTGACTCTGAAACTGCTAAAGCCAGATCTTCTTATTTATTTTCCAGGAAATTTTATCTTGAATTTATAGTATTTACTTTGATGTTTTTTATATAGTTTTTAGCATGTGTAACATAGGGTCATTCTTGATAATTTACTATATTAAAAAAGTGGATGGAATTATTGATAATTTCAATAAACTTTTAATCCTTATTAACCATTCACCTAACCCACTAATTTTAGGGTGGTCTAGATGCAAGTTTTGGAGCACCTAGTCAGTACCTTCAAAGGGATACATTGGTGTAAAGTTTTTACATGTGGGGACCCATTTTAGAATGTTGAATTCCTATTGGTTTTGGTGCACCAACTAGGATTTGCACCAGGACCAACATAAAATTTGTTCACCTAACCATAATTTATTAATAATCCAACTGTTTTTAAATACTTTATAACCATCTCATTAAAAATAGTCAAAGGATATTATAGAAATTTATCATTAAAATTTATGACAATCAACCACTTTCTTAACCCATGTGAAAACGCTCAAAATGACTTATATTTTGAGACGGAAGGTGTAACAAATTAGGGATGAAATAATGAAAGTATGTAATAAACAATTCATTGAAATTCTAAAAAATTGGCTTTTATTATTAACACAAAAAACAAAAAATCTTTGAAAAAAGAGTGAGTAGGATTATATTGTTTTTATTTTTATTTTTTTTATAATTCCTCTCACCTTTAGGTAAGCATGTACTTCCAAATTTTGAAGAAAAACGGTCCCAAATATTTTACACTCACACGAGATAAATGACCCCTTTACCACTGCCCAACTATAAAATCCTCTTCATTACTCCTCAAATACTCCCCTGAAATTCTCATTCTCTCTTCTTACTGTTAAAACCTTCTTTTCTTCGGCAAGTTTATCAAGGGTAATTTGATTTTTAGCCTTTGTTTATTTTCATTTGCTGTTGAATTTTTTTTATTAATTTAGTTATCGTGGGGAATACTAGAATTCAGACTTGTTGATCTTTGGTGTCATCTGTTCTTGTTTTATTTGATAACGCATGCAAGAGTTTTGTTTTGTTTTGAAATTTTTTTGTTTGAAAGGTAGATTTTTGTTGTTTTGTTATATGATTATTCAACGTTTTTAGAGATTTGTTGAGTTTTGATGTTTTCTTTGAAGTTCACTCATCTCTTTTTTTTTTCCCCTTTAATTAGTTGATTCATATATTATCTTTGAACATCAAATTTATTGAATCCGGCAAGAAGGTGAAATGGAAGCTGCAGGTTTACAAGTAGAAAGCACCAGAGCGGAAAAAAGGTAGACTATTTAAAACTCTAGAACAAATCTCCATAGCATTAATTATATATATATGTCGATTGATTTATTTTTATTTGCTAGCTGCTGCTTAGTTTGTAAAATGTGTTCTTAATTAATAATTAATTACTTGATTGTGGTAAACACCATTTACAGAAATAAATTAATTTGATATCACAATTTGGTCGTAGGTGTAGAACAGAACCCATGGTTCCCGTTACAGATGAAAATGTAAATAATCCTCCCGGATTTCCCAGAAGTGATACTAGTTCTCGGTGGGTATAAATTTACCGTCAAAAGTTGTTTGCTGATTTTCTTTGTTTCCTTAAGTAATATTTTGTATATTTTAATTTTAATATTTGCTTTTTTTTTTTTGTTTTTTTGTTTTTTGTTTATTCCAGCTCCATTAGCGTTATTGTGCATCATCTTAGGCGTCCGTCTCAAGCCGGATGGACCGAAAAAGAGGTTAGTGGAGACAATTATTTCTCTAGTTTTTGTTAATATTAGTAACTAATCAGAGAAGATTAAGAGTAAAAGTTATTATGATAACAAGCAGCTTATATTAACATCATTTGATAAACTAAAAGAGGAGTTGTACAAGGTTGGCAAGTCAATTCTAGATACTAAGTCGATCTACAGACTAATAACAAAAATTCCAACACATTAAGCTGTAAAGAAATTGCATTAACCAAGTGTAATAATACTAATAATAATAATAATAAACATTTAATTTATGCAACAAAAATATTATTTACTAACACGCTCCTCAAACTATATTATGGAGAAATGATATTTAAATTGTTTCCAAATAAGTTGAATTTACTACTAGAAACAACCTTAGTAAGAAAATTTTCTAGATATATAGTCTGTTGTAACATTTGAGAAGATTAGGGCTTGAGATCTTCTGACTATAAACATTGTAGCAATTGAGAAACATGCATATTTTTATGCTTAGTTAAATAATAATAAATAAAAAAAACTATTTCTGAACTCATGCACAAAGTCTTTCAAGGAAAACAAGAATTAAACAACGTAATGGAATTATGTATAAATTAAGAGTTGTTCCACGTGATTAAAAAAATCTAACATTGATCAAATTATGTAGCATAATGAAACTCTAGTGAAAGACAAATAAAGAAGAATCAACTCAATGTTCGTGAAATCTGTAGGATCTTTTTACGTCATTTTGATAATGAGAGTGGGCGAATAGTTATGAGTCAAACTATTCCTCTAAAAATCTATCTTCAAAGTTTATCTCAATGCCAAGTAGTCTAATTGCACGGATCCTCAATATACCTAGCTAGTTATATCAATGATCAAGTAGTTAAGATGTATATTAATGATATGTATAACACTAGTTAGATCAAGTATAAGTCCATACAAGTCCAAAGACAGTTAAGACAAGTCCAAGTCTGTCTAAGACAAGTACCCAAGAAGAGTGTGATTGCAATGTTGCTTTCGGTGAAATCAGTTGGTGTAAATGCTTTGATATGGATTCAATCAAATAATGACGAAGTAAGCATCCAATCATACATCAGCCACAATGTAATAAGTAAGCAGTAAGTAGAGAACACAACTGTTTAGACATGTTTCAATAGAGAATGCAAAATATTCAACTTGCAGTCAATCATGTACCAAGTGTGATCTCGAATTTAAATCACCCATAGTCGTTATTTGAGTGCATGTGAAGACATCAACAATTGTATCTTGTTAACTGAATATTATAATCTCTCATAGTAACACTTACTTCCGCTTAGTAAAGAGTTTCAAGAATATAAAATTCCTCATAATAAGTCCTTTTGAATATTCATCCCTACCATTTGGAAACACGAATTCCGGACAAACCGACATAAATCTTACGCACTCATTAAAATTATATCCAACCACTGGCAC
The DNA here is from genome assembly GCA_026214975.1 of Gentiana macrophylla. Classification (NCBI taxonomy): domain Eukaryota; kingdom Viridiplantae; phylum Streptophyta; class Magnoliopsida; order Gentianales; family Gentianaceae; genus Gentiana; species Gentiana macrophylla. Next base: position 93,832,795 of record CM047811.1, read on the forward strand.
ATTATCGCCCCCTTGCGGGAAAAGCTCAATATTGTCAAAGCATGCATTTCACACCACGATATCATGAGCAACTCGGTGTAAGGATAATTACACAACTGCCTCATATATGTGACACTTATATTGTAAGTGGGTCATCTAACGTATGTATTCAACGATACACGTACACGTACAAGTCTAAGTGTCGACACGGCTTGATGAATTCGATCTATCACTATTTTCTTAAGATATAAGACATCTGATATGTGTTAGTCTCCGTATTAATAATGTCTTATTTAATAACACATACGACTAGAGAGATTTAAGCATTAAACCATTTACTGTGAATCGAGATCTCATCAATCAAAATAAGGACTATGATTTCTCTAGCACAGTTTAATTCTAAGGACGTTGTTAAATACAATACTAAATTAGGTTTATTAAATAAACAATTATATATTAACAAATGTGAATCCTACCAAGAGGAAACGTGAATCCCAGACGATCAATATAAATCATATACGCATTCTTTAGCACCACATCCAATCGATGCCGCATCATCACCCTTTAGCATAAAAACCTCAATGGTATCAAAATGTGACAAATTACACATTGATATCATAACGACCTCTAGTCTCAGGATTATTGTGCAATAGAGACATAATCAAGACACTTAAGTAAATAAGTGTGTCATCCAACGTACATATCCTTTCAATACACGTCAACATACATGTCATAGTGTCAACACAATTTAAAGGATTAGATCCATTACTATCTTCTTAAGATAAAAAACATCTGATACATGCCGGTCTAAACGCATTAACAATGTCCCTTTAAATGATATATACGCCTAGGGATATTTAAGAAATAAATCATTTACGGTGAATCGAGATATCACCAATCACAATCTCATATTATGATTTCCTAATCACGATTTCATTATGGGGATGTTATTATATGTATATATACATACATATATATTATCAGTTAGTTCATTTAAATGAACAAATATATGATAACATAAAATGTCATCTAATATATATATAAGCATAAAAGCGTAGTAGCAATGATCCAACTAGCAAACCCAATTAAATTTAGGGCACTTCACTAACCGTGAGAGCCTGACATGCAACTGTTACTGGTGGTGCTAACAAGTGAATATTCGGGAAATTAATAATTTTAAAATAATTTCCGATAACAATCAACTTATGGGTCATGCTATGCTCACAACAAAATGAATACAAGTGGCTAGTCCTATTTTACACCATTGATCTTGGCGTGCGACCTCTTAATTGATGTGGGACCCTTCGTGATCAATTGATTTAATGTGTATTGTGTAAATTTGGTGTGAAGATAGCATTTTCGCCAACTTAATTTCATTCATTGAGTCATAAGTGGTGATATACACAACAAGAAAATCTATTATAAATACTAGGTTTATCATTTAATGACAATTGTCCCAACACACCAATACTAGGTGGGAAACCACTACATTATTTAAGTGTACCAATACAAAAGTTACTCCATAGTAACATTAATCCCTCTGTTTATTTTTTATCTGTCACATGTAGATACCAGATTCATCCAAAAAATGACTAACCTTAAATTAAAAAATGACCAGATTCATCTAAAAAATAATATCAAATGTGATATTTAAAAAAACGGAGGGGTACTTATTAACAAAACTCCGTATCATTTGTTTTTTTCATTATCTATTGTTACATGCATTTTATAAATTATCTATAAATAAACAAAAATTAAAATTGTTCTATCATATCAAGTGTACTATACAATATTTTTTTTTTTTTTGCCACAATAAGTTTTTCTACAAAAAAATCGTACGGCTAATGTATACATAGTTTTTCTCATTCGCCATGCTATTGCAGCTAAAAGTAAGAATATTAGCAGCAATCTTTTTTTTTTGTTATGACGAAAACTATTGTGGCAAAATAATATTTTTCTTGTAGTGGTATCTTACACACGTGGAAAAGGATTCCGTATTTTACGTATAGTTGTAGACTCCTTTCTTTATTCGGGTCGGTTAGTTTGATCCTGAGAAATTCATCATAACACTTTCCTTTTGGGAAATTAATATGTGCACTACATATTGTGCCGCAACATGATATTGAAGCACCATCTGAGCAGCCCCAACTTGCGGAGCAAGTCACACCTTAAGTCGCATATCATTAGGGCATATTTACCATTATTGACTTACAGTTTCATCCCTATTGTATTCACTATATAAATAGACTCCTTGTACTCTAGATTATGAATGAAAATACATCATATACAATTACATGGAATATGGTATCAGAGCCGTAAAAACTCCTCTCTCATGATCTCCCTCACTCCCACCCGATGACTCTTGAAACCCTAACCTATCTTCGATGCGGCAACACATGATCACATGGTTTATTAATTGATGTGTAGGACATAATAGTTGATATGTGTCACAACATAATGAATGGTAATAAAAGTGTGTTTCGAGAAAAATGTAGTACATGTACATCCGTGGAGGATGTATCACTAATTTTTTTAACTTAGCACCATGTCTCATAAAAGGAATAATGTTAGAGGCTTATTTTTTGCCCAATCTACTCTCATACTTTCTATTCGATTTTTTATTATTATTATTATTATTATTTTTTTTTTTTGTAGGATATTGAGTTGGCTAAAGCAGTAAACAGGAACCCAGAGAAAAACTGGACAGAGATAGGTGATTAAATTAATTGTTTTCCAAATGAATTTTGTTGATAATCCTAGCATGTCATGACGTCATTATCCTTTTTTTTTTTAATAAACGAAGCCTTACAATAAATCATTTAACAAATTGACCAAGTGACTAATAATTCATCTTGTTGTACAGCTAAAAGCCTACCTGGGAGAACATATAGACAATGTGCTACACGTTGGGAAACTGTTCTTAATCCAGAATTAACTAAGGGCCATTGGACAAAGGAGGTGAAAATATATATCTTTGATAATTAGAGTAATTCATGTCATCTTATATACACCGTCTTTGTGTTATCTTAATTTACCTTTCTAATTTTTAATTTTATACTTATTTTATGATACACGTAGGATGATAATCTCTTGATGAATTTGGTCGAAGAACATGGCGCGAAAAATTGGTCTTTTATTGCAACATTTTTCAAGGGCCGTATGGGGAAACAATGCCGGGAGAGGTATGTACGTATACAGTGCTCCACCTTGTAAACTGTTTATTGTTGGAAGTAATCTGGGTACGTAAGAGATGAGCTAGCTATGAATATTTCAGTTTGAGGAGATTATTGCGTTTTTGCTCTCGGAATATGTGAAATGGAAATTGACAATGTGGGATAAATAATTCCAGGTGGCACAATAGTTTGAACCCGGCTATAAAGAGAGGTGGTTGGACGAGGGAAGAAGACTGTATCATTGCCCGATATCATGCGAGATTTGGCAACCAATGGTCGAGAATCGCTTCATTTCTTCCGGGAAGGTAGCGCATTCTTATTCATTTTGGATCTAATAGTAATACAATTTTAGACATGATATATGTATTACATTATACGTATGTACCATGTATCCTGTTAATTATATATAATACCGTTAGAATTTCATTCATATGTCCCATAGGAGACTTTATTTATGCAACTAGTGTTTTGAGTTAACTTGATTTCTTGAGCATAGTATTTAATGAAACGATAATACTATTTCTGTAACAAACTTTTCACGACACACTTTAAATTATTTTTTATGTTAAGAGTTTATACAAAATTGCAAAATAGTATTGATATTAACTTTGGTTACTTATTTCAAACATTTTGTTTCCTTTAACGGATCCTTCATCCTTACGGGCAACTGAAATAGCTTTTGGATTCTGTTATGCTTTGTGTCCATTTTATTTGATATTTTCAGGAACGGCGATTCTGTGAAAAATCACTGGAGTAGCAAGGTAAAATCAAAAGGAAAAAGGCCTAGGACAAGTTTGGAAATTGTGAATAACAACAACGACGACGTTGAAGAAGGCCTAATACATGTTTCTGATACACCTGTTGCTTTCGATGGCTCTGATAAGAGGCTTTTCATAAACAATATTAGTGAAAGGTCTTTGATCGAAGATGCACTATTTGATCGTTCATCGAATAAAGGGATTGACGAGATGAGGAGAAGATATGAACCATTTCGAGAACATATGCCATCTGATTTTTCTCGCTGCGTACTTCCTCACTTACGGAGTACTTTTGGTAAATCAAACATTTTCAGAGCCTGACATAAATCCTCTCAGATGATTTTTCAACAAAAATACTTCTTCAACATTTTCTGTCAAAAATATATTTAGAGTTTACTAATGATATGTTGTTTCTTGTAATGTTACCTACCTTATACAGTTTATTCATGCCGTAAATTCAACATGTTCACAGCCTCACCGCAACCATGAAGTGGGAAATTCCAGTGAACAATTGTGATTTGATTTTTTTCAATTCCACCTGGCTTGTGCATGCAGAATGTTTTAATGCATCAAAATATCATTTTCAAAACTTTTTCATATCAGTGCCAAGAAAGGCATAAAGTAATAATGCATCCAACTTTCATATTAATTTAGAAGTTTTTCCATTGGGACCACGGATAGATTTATCCTAATGACTCTTCATATATGAAAGGCTATAGGTTTAGTTCGCCTTGTTTTAAACTTTAAATGAAATTTGTATTTGAATTCTTCTTGTCCTGGCTTTACTTTCTTCGTGAGATCTTATTTTATTTTCGAACCTTATCTTGATGCCTGAATGGACTAAAAAACGCAAAATCCGAAATTCTGCCATCACGGCCGTGTGCCCGGCCCTTTTTTTTCTCCATATTCACAGCTCCGGCACACCTTCAGTATTTTGACGATATCGTTGCGTGTAAAGCTCTGATTCAATTGATTCATGTTTCGTTGAAAGATGTCTGCTTTAAACATCAAGATTGACAAGTTTATAGGAAGAAACATATTTAGTTTGTGGCAGATCAAGATGCGTGCTTTGTTGAAACAACAAGGACTATGGGGTCCTTTGTCAAAATCAACAGAAGGAAGTGCTGCTGAGAGAACCATTCTGGAGGAAAAAGCACACTCAATAATTATGTTGTGCTTGTCAGATGATATTACCACAGAGGTTGTTGAAGAGGAGACAACAGAGAAGCTGTGGTCCAAGCTTAAGAGTCTGTAAAAGACAAAGTTCCTAACCAACAAGTTGTTATTGAAACAACGTCTGTTTAGTTTAAGGATTAATAAGGGTACTCAGCTGATGGATCATCTAGATCAGTTGAACATGATCGCGTGTAAGTTGCTTAATACTAGCAAGAGGACTAGGTCAATCATAGTATATCAAGGGCAAGTCAAGGTCGATCCCACATAGACTCTTATTTAATAATGCTAAACACAACCACAATTCATAGGTCAACCCGACAAGGGTGGTCGTTGACCAACATAATAGAAAAGTAAATAACATAGATGCAAACAAACCAATAGTCAATCATATATTGAAAAGGCACTAACCAAGCTATTCATAATTAATCTCCCCTTAGTCCGTGTTCGACTCATGTGTGTAATTTAGCTACGGGTACAATTCCTAACCCTATCTACTCCGACCATGGTAGTAGATAATCTATACGCCAACTACCCTCCTTAATAGGTCCGTAATAGCCCATACGCACGAAGAACTAGAATTGTCAGTATTGAGCGTTAACCCATACCACTAACCTGCCTAGGCAGCTATCGACACTGATTAGCACATTCCTAGGTCCATCAAGACAATGTCCCAACTAACACTTCACCTTGCAAATCCTTCGTGTTAATTTACGAATAAAATAAGCAGATTGGCTAGATCTAAACTACTATTAATTAAACCTGTCGATCAACGTAGCTGACGCCGAACCACATAATTAGGATTTACTAGCTATTCAGATCTAGCGATAAAGACCGTCGCAGATTTGAAGAGCGCAACCCATAATTCGGTGTTTCATATTAACGAATCGAATAATAAAAATTAAAGTTATTTTAATTAATGCATAGTTGATTATATGCAAGCATAATCTAGACCTATCACAAGAACAATATCAAATCTAAGAAAAGAAATAAAACATTGGAATAGATCTTACCCATAACGAAGAACAAATCTACTCTTCAATTCTCTCTCCCTCCGGCGACTCGAATCGATCCATGATGATCGTAAACCAAGCACAATTCAATAATGAAAGACTCATGATTTATTTGCAAGAAAGAAAAGAAGAATTTATAACCAAAAGACTACATTGTATCTAGTTGATGAAAGAAAGAATAAGAATTATGATGGAATGGATGATGAATACAATTTCACAGCTCCGAATGGCCTTATATAGGTGTATAAACCGACTTAGAAGTAAACTCAATACTTGGAGGACAAGAAAACACGTTTCTGGAAGATTCTGGGCTCGGTAAATCGAAGGTAACTCCCGATTTACTGGGGGTATGTTTGTCTTTTTCTTCCTGCCGACTTAACTTGGAATACCCTAGGCCCAGCTTCTGTATTCGGACCATAATTTTGCCTACACAATTCCGATTTAAGTGATTCAAATTGTGTTGGAATCCTTGTTTCAAGACCTACAACTTATGTGCGTAAGTCAAGCCAGTTCGTCTTGTAATGCTTCGAAACTGCATTGCAAGACCACCAATCATATTCTCGGTCCAATCTCCGCTCGAAACACTTCAACCTTGACTCCGTTCGATTCTTTATCGATTGACTCTCATATTCAGCCCAAATGATGCTTGAACACTCGTTCATCATCAATAAAACCAAAGCACACATAGTAGCTTCTATTTTTAGCAAATAACGATAAAATACACGGTTAATACGCATAATACCAATTCGATCACCCAGACGTGGTTTAATCACATTTAGCTAATTTACTCATGATTTCATACATATTATCACTATGGAGAACACAAATCCGGGGTAGATTGATGGTAAAATATGATTCCAAGTTGACCGTCATCAACTACCCCCCACTTAGCTTTTGCTCATCCTGAGGAAAAACCAAATCAAACAAACCCCATAAACAATTACAAACTAGTTAAGAACAAACTCATTCAAGAATTCTAAATAAGATGAGGGTCAACACATATTCATCAGTAATCCATCAAGCACTATCTCATAGTAGAACCAACATGTGTGAATAACTCTCAAACAACAGTGATGCAAACAGAATCACATTATACCAATAAGGATTTTAGGCAAAACATGTATCATACAACAATTCATAAGTTCTCCATTAATCATCACCTACCAATGCATCAATGTGTCGTGTGATAAACCTTTCGTGATAGTGCATTCAAGAAAAGAATGAAGTTAGAGACCCCACAATCATTACTTACCAATGTGCACACTCGCTCCTCTTGCTTTCAGACTTAGGCAAACAACATGGAACCTTACTTAGGTCGGATAGACCTGGGGACCGAGTACTACTCTTAGGTCCTCGTTTTTTTTATTGCTCTTTTTTTCTCTTTCTTTTTTTTTTTCCTGAAATCGCCGTGCGTTTTACGCTCCATCAGCCCCTCACTCTTTTTCGCTCTCACTCACAAGTCTGTTTTGTCCCGGTTTACCTTGTTTGGCACTCAAGTTGCTACCCTCCTCTTACGACATGGGGTTAAAGTATATCCATCGACAAATACCGATTTCCGGTCTAGGATAACTCTTCATCTTATCCAAATATTTCTCACTCAGATTGCGTGCTCAAAAATTGAATGCAATTGGTAAAATAACAATTAATAAGTCACTACTTAATACAAAATAACACATGCTCATTCTTCCATACTAAATTGAATAATGCGTCATCTATACTACATACAGAAGAAGTGAGTTATACGTGCTTAAAAAGGTCGATTCCACAACAAGATAGATGATTAATAAACCACTACTTCAAATAGTTGACAAACCCCTTATTCATCATTAATGAATTAAGTATGTAATTAAGCAATTTCAACGATTTAAGGTTTTTATTTCATTCAACTCAAAAAATAGAAATTCACAAAAGTAAGTGTAAGTGTCTCAATTTTTTCAAACTAAGTGTTATGCCTACCCCCACTTTAAAACTCAACATTGTCCCCAATGTGAGAAATAAAGCAAAAAAAGTAGAAAGAAGAAGAGCACATAGCATTGGAAAATAGAAGAACTCGATCGGCTACTATGTGAAGCAAATCATATCACTGAACTGGAACTAAAGTTGTCTTCTGCAAAGGACTAATCTGCACTAGGTTAGCTAATACAAACGATTCTTGCACAAAGGCCATTAGTACCGCGAGACGCAGTAACAAAATAATTATGTCACATGGCAGTAAATAGCACAAGAAGAAGTGCAATAAACAATTGAGCCAATACATAACAACTCTATTACTTTTGTAATCTGAACCTTTTGTTATCTAGCGTCTTGCTAGATTTTTATAAATAAAATTTTTTGTTGTTCAAAATAAAAATAAAATAACAACTCTATTACTTAAACACAACAAAAGGACTTAATAGACGACTCCAAATAAAAATAAAAAGACTCAAGACTCGAAATAATAACCGAATAATCATGCGAAGTAAAAAAAAAACTCCCGAACAACCTTTGCTCGACAGCCTTAGGAACATGGCGATGAAAAAAAAAACCTTCCCACTTTTATTCGATCATCGAAAACTAAAAAAAATTAACAAAAAAGGTTAACTATAAATTAATTGCTATGCCTAACAATTAAATAAATAGTCCCCGGCATCGGCACCAAAAACTTGATCGCGTGTAAGTCTCTTAATACTAGCAAGAGGTCTAGGTCAATCGTAGTATAGCAAGGGCGAGTTAAGGTCGATCCCACGGAGATTATAATTTAATATAATGCTAAACACAACCACAATTCGTAGGTCAACCGGATAGGGGTGGTCGTTGACCAACATAATAGAAAAGTAAATAACATAGATGCAAATAAACCAATAGTCAATCATATATTGAAAATGCACTAACCAAGCTATTCATAATCAATCTCCCCTTAATCCGTGTTCGAATCATGTGAGTAATTTAACTACGGGTACAATTCCTAACCCTATCTACTCCGACCATGGTAGTAGATAATCTATACGCCAACTACCCTCCTTAGTTGGTCCGATATAGCCCATACGCACGAAGAACTAGACTTGCCAATATTGAGCGTTAACCCATACCACTAACCCGCCTAGGCAGCTATCGACACTGATTAGCACGTTCCTAGGGTCCATCAAGACAATGTTCTAACTAACACTTCACCTTGCAAGTCCTCCGTGTTAATTTTTACGAATACAATAAGCAGATTGGCTAGATCTAACCTACTATTAATTAAACCTGTTGAACAACGTAGCTGAAGCCGAACCACAGAATTAGGATTTACTAGGTATTCAGATCTAGCGATAAAGACCGTCGCAATTCTGAAGAGCGCAACCCATAATTCTGTGTTTTATATTAACGAATCGAATAATAAGATTAAGGTTCGTTTAATTAATGCATAGTTTTATTAGATGCAAGAATAATATAGATCTATCACAAGACCAATATCAAATCTAAGAAAAGAAATAAAACATTGGAATAGATCTTACCCGTAACGAAGAACAAATCTACTCTTCAATTCTCTCTCCCTCCGACGACTCGAATCAATCATGATGATCATAAACCAAGCACAATTCAATAATGAAAGATTCATGACTTATTTGCAAGAAAGAAAAGAAGAATTTATAACCAAAAGATTACATTGTATCTAGTTGACGAAAGAAAGAATAAGAATAATGATGGAATGGATGATGAATACAATTTCACAGCTCTGAATGGCCTTATATAGGTGTATAAACTGACTTAGGGGTAAACCCAATACTTGGAGGACAAGCAAAAGCATTTCTGGAAGATTTTGGGGCTCGGTAAATCGAGGGTAACTCCCGATTTGCCGGGGGTATTTTTGTCTTTTTCTTCCTGCCGACTTAACTTGAAATACCCTAGGCCCAGCTTCGGTATTTGGACCATAACTTGGCCTCACGCAACCCGATTTAAGTGATTCAAAGTGTGTTGGAATCCTTGTTTCAAGACCTACAACTTGCATGCAAGTCCAAGCCCAATTGTCTTTTAAAGCTTGAAAGCGCATTTCAAGATCACCAATCGATCTTGGGTCCCATCTCCGCCGAAACACTTCAACCTTCACTCCGTTCAGTTATTTATCCATTGACTCATATTCAAACTCAAATGATGCTTGAACACTCGTCCATATTTCAATAAAACCAAAGCACATTTAGTTGCTTCTATTTCTAGCAAATAACGCATAAAATACACTATTAATAAGCATAATACCAATTTAGTCACCCCGGACATGGCTTAATCACATTTAGCTAATTTACTCATGATTTCATACATATTATCACCATTGAGAACACAAATCCGGGGTAGATTGATTGTAAAATATGATACCAATTTGACCGTCATCGAACACAATAATATTTGGACTTACGAATATTGATGTGAAGATTGAAGATGAGGATGCAAAGACTTATCCTATTAGTGTCATTTCTGCATCATATGAAAACTTTATACAGTCTTTTATTGTTGGGAAGGACTCAGTGTTATTGGACGATGTGAGATCATCACTCCATGCTCGAGAGCTACGCCAAAAGGCATCCGGTTACGGTAGATCAATATCGATCGCTAGATTGGTGGCCAGTGGAGTCAACAAAGGGTTAGGTAATCCTGGAAAGAAGAAATCGAAGATGGGTTCCATGGTTCCTAAGGAAAAGGACGCCTGTAATTACTGCACGGAGCATGTGCATTGAAAAAATGAATGTCCAAGAGAAAGAAGCAGCATGGCACTCAACAGGGCACTGTTGCTTTGGCAGAATAAGACACCAACTCTGAAAAAGATCTGGCCTTAACAGTTTCAGAGTCAGCAGGGCATAAGGATGTTTGGATTCTTGAGCATCTTATCATGTGTGTCCAAATAGGGAGTGGTTTTCAACTTATTAGCAGGTGTATGGAGGACATATTGCTATGTCTAACAGCATGTTCTGCAAAATAGTTGGGATGGGATCAATTCAAATTGAGGACACTTCTTTGAATATACAAAACCGAATCCGAATCCGATCCATAATTGGATCGTCAGATCTGATTCACAGCACCGATCAAGACTCTCGATCTTGCACAGCGGAAGCTACGAATAAATTCGCATGTGATTTTCCTACGATTCGATTCACATGATTAATTAATAACTACAAGAAAGTTAGTAGATTTACCCAACCGGAGAGAGAAGCAATCAACCAAGGGAGAAGCCGCAGTCTTCCGGATTGTATCTCCTAGCGACGACTGGTGGACGTCGATCCTCGCCGTAGAACCTCCTCGAATATGCACAAGAAAAACTGTGGAAATATTAGTTTATATTGTTGTTACACGTTACTTGTGTAACATGACATATTAATTGTATTGTATAAACAATTAATATGTCATAAAGTAACCTTTTTGTTCTATTATGTAATAGCCGACTCTAGCAATTAATACTAGCCGACTCTAGCACTTAATGCACTACTCCTAGCACTTATTACTCTACTAGGACCGTTCTCATTCATGCTTGTATCTATTTATACTCATTCTTTTATCATGAATAAACAAGTTGAGTTTACTCAAGTATTATTGCTTTCTCAAACTCTCTTCAAAAACCCTAGGTTTTTCTTCTCTTAATGACTAAGGCAAGAAACTAATTTGTCTTCCTTTTTTTCAAGTGTAGCGCCAATTTTGTGATTATCATTGTGTTAGGAGGAACTCTTTTTATATAGGAAAATAACTAGTCAAGAGAGTTATCCTTTTCACACCACAATTACCAATTCCCATAAGGAAAAGATATTTGCCAAAAGATAAGAGATAATTCCAAAAAAATCAATATCTTAATTTTCCATTAATTATCCAACAAATAGATAATTAATTAATTACACATATGAGATAATCTAGGAAATTTTCTTCTCCTAATTTATCCTAATGTGTGTCGCCACTTATAGTCATTTTTTAATAGAAAATGTCTTTTCTATTTTACATATTATTTACCAAATAAATAATATTCAGATATTCATTAAATAGACCAATTATTTAATTTATTCTGTATGCTCCATAAAGCAGAAAACACTCACGTGTTAGAGCCAACCCTAGGGGACCATGGACCTATAACCAAAGAGTAAGCTAGAATAAATTGAATAAAATATTCATCGAACGAGAATATTTCTGCTCAACTTATTAATTCCGGAATTACGTCACCATAAATCCGAAACTGAACTTTATCGAATATAGATATAACTTATTTTCAAAACGTCGAGTTGAGTCCATAAGTGTCCATTGATATAATCATTTCATATAAACTAACCCTCCATAGACTATCCGTAATGAAGCGGGATTATTTCCGTAAACCTTCTTCAATACGTCTTATCCTTATTTACCATTAACCCACTAGTGATCAATTAGTTCATAACCCCCACCCCAAAAAAAAAAAATTAAAGCAAACACAATTGAAGTATCCTGGAAAAGTCGAGAGATTATTCTCCTCTTCTTAAAACGCCAAAGAATGATGAATCATCCCTTTGACCATCCTGACTATATATAGTCGTTACTGTATTTCATTAAATCTTGACCGAATGAATTTCAATTCCTGTTTCGCAGAAGAAAGTCCATCAAACCAATTTCTCATCATTTTAAAACACCAAATAACGATGAATCTCCCCTTTGATCAAACTGACTATAGTCATTACTATATTAATTAAATCTCGACAGAATGAATTTCAATTCCTATCTAGCATAAAAAAAAGTCCATCAAACCAATGAATGATGAATCCTCCATTTGACCAACCTAACTATATTTTTTTTTGAACAGCAATAATAATTTTTATTGAAGGTAGCAAGATGCTACGAAAAACAAGGTTACATGGCCTAAAAAAATAAAGGCACAAAATAGGACGCCAAACTATTAGGAAGTCTCAAGGCGCGACAATAACCAAACAACAACCAGGAGCAACAAAAAAAAAAAGACAAAAATGTGTCCGGCTAATTGTGAGCATCCAAGGGGCACACCTTCCATGAATTCAATCCAGCGTCAACTTTTCGCATCTAGTATTAATCCACCTAAAAGCTAAGTGCTTGAATCTCAACGAATAAATCCTCCACCGATTACGGGTTTTTGAATTGAAGATAAGATTGTTCCTTCTTTTCCAAAGGCTCCAACATGTTATTTTCCTTGTGGCGTGCCCCATATCTTGGACATGTTCTTTTCCTTTATATGCCGAGGAGTGCTTTGAGTGGTGAAATGATCTCCAATCCGAAGTTGGAGAGTGTTGAACCCGCCACCAACATGAAAATTTATCCCAAATGTTAAGAGCAAAGAAGCAACGTAGAAAAATGTGATTTTCATCTTCTGTATCCGATGAGCATGTTGGACAAAGTAGACTGCTGAGACTTATGCCTCTCAACGAGAGGTTCAAAAGTGTAGGAAGCCTACATCTTGTAGCCCTCCAATAAAGAATGTTCACCTTGGACGGTATCAAATTATTCCAACGGCATGGAGGGGCATCATTTGCCAAAGAAGAGCCTTCAATTTCGAGCAATTTTTTCTTCAAGAAAGCAACCGTAAAGGAACCTCGTGAATTGAGGCTCCAAGAAGGAGAATCATGTTGGCATGCATCAAGGAAAATATCTGGGAGGGAGGCATAGAAATCTACAAGTTCACCTAATTCTCTTCCCCTTATCCCTCTTCTCCAATCCCACTCCCATTCCCACACATCACCACATAGTTTTCTACGGTCTTTTATGAAACAATTTTTTTCTTGGGCGAGATTGTAAAGTCTCGGGAAACGGCACTTAAATGTCTCTTCTCCTACCCAAACATCACCTGAATTTTATATTATTTTCATCACCCACCCTCCACCTTATAGATGAAGAGAGATTCACTCATTTCTTCTCAATTCTATCAAAGTTTTGAATAATGTTGCTCCAAACCTTACCTTTCCTACCCATCTCAGGCATAAGACTAAATCCGCCCCCCTCTCCATACAACAACCGAATAAAATCTCTCCAAAAACACCCATTCTCCACACTAAACCTCCACCACCATTTTCCCAACAAAGCAATATTTTGAGTCCCCAACCCCCAACCCCCAACCCGCCCGTGAGATTTGTGTTTAAGGATATTGGACCAAGAGATCCACGAAATTTTGCGTTCTTCCCCTGTCCCACCCCAGAAAAAATGTGCTCTAATTTTTTCTAAGGTGTGGATCACAGCAATAGGAGCATGAAACAATGAGAAGTAGTACAAGGGTAGGCTACCAAGTACCGATTTAAGAAGGGTAACACGTCCACCGATCGATAGCAATCTGCACTTCCATCCCCGCAAGTTTTGTTCTAAATCTATCGATCTTTGGTTGCCAAGAACTGATGCGATTCATATTTTTTCCCACAGGTAATCCCAAGTATGAGAATGGAAGCTCGGCAGCATTGCAGCCTAATGAACAAGCACCGAGTGTCAGATCAGCAGGTTGAATATTCAACCCGTATAACTTGCTTTTATTCATGTTGATCTTTAACCCAGAAATAAGACCAAAAGACTTGAGGATTCTTCCCAAATTTAAAATATTTTCCATATTCCAATAACCGAAGAAGATAGTATCATCTGCAAACTGTAGGTGGGTGAGATTAACACTTTTTCCTTGAGAAGCAACATCGACTCCTTTGAATCTGTCAATCGACACGGCTTTCCTCATAAGCACATTGAGGGCTTCAGCAAACAAGAGAAACAAAAAAGGAGATAGCGGATCGCCTTGGCGAATTCTCTCTGCATCTTAAACTCCGTAGTCAATTTGCCGTTAATAAGAATAGATACATAAGCCGACGATAAGCAACCTTTTATCCATTTCCTCCAAGTCAAACCGAAGTTCATTTGTTCCAGAATTGAATCTAGGAAATCCCAATTGACCGAGTCAAAAGCTTTTTCGAAATCAGCTTTGAAGATAAAAGCTTTACCATTGGTTTTTTTGAGGTAATCAACTACCTCATTTGTGATCAAAACACCATCAAGAATTTGTCTACCTTTAATAAAGGCAGATTGACAGTGATCAATAAGAGTAGGAATAATCTTCTTGAGCCTTTCCGCTAACAGCTTTGAAATTATTTTGTAAAGACTCCCAACCAAACTGATAGGACGATAATCTTTAAAAGATGTGGGGTTGCGTCTTTTAGGTATAAGGACAATGAAGGAGCTATTACACCCTTTACCAATTCTTCCGGAACGCTCAAAGTCTTTGACACATCTCATAAGATCATCCTTAATAAGATTCCATTGTGATTTATAAACCGAACGAGAAGCCATCCGGCCCCGGGCTTTGCTAGATCCACAATTCCAAACAAAGCAAGTTTCACTTCCTCCTCCGTGAATGGGTTCTCGTGATTAGAACGCAAATCTAAAGAAAGCTTTTGAAGAGATCGGACTCAAGAGATGGCCAATTCCTTTTGATTTCACTAAACCGATTTTTGAAATGATGGACCGCTTCATTTTTTATCTCTTGTGCATCCTCACACCATCGTCCGTTGATCAAAAGGCCGGATAAATTATTTTTGCTGCGCCTTCCTTTGATGGAGTTATGGAAGAATTTAGTGTTTCCATCGCCTTCTTTTATCCATTTTTCACGGGCTTTTGTTTCAACATACTTTCCAATTGAGAATCTTTCTGTAGAGAAAATTAATATCCTTGATCCTACACTCCATCTCAACGGGACTTAGAGTTCTCTCCTCTGCTAGTTTATCCCAATCCTCCACAACTATCTTGGCTTGATTTACTTCCTCCTGTAAGTGACCAAAGGTTGAACGACTCCAATTTCTTAAGGCAACTTTTACCCTCTTAAGTCTCTCTTTAAAGATGTGAAATGGGTTTCCGGTAATGCTCTCATCCTTCCAAGCAGTAAATACAATCTCGTTAAACTCTGGTTGTTTCAACCAAAAATCAAAAAATTTAAAAGGAGTTGGGCCAAAATCAAGAGAGGAACTTTTTAAGAGGATAGGGCAGTGATCAGATAGGCTTCTTTGGAGGGAGATAAGGGATGCATTCGGCCAAGAGTTAAGAAAATTTGGAGAAACTAAGGCTCTATCAATTCTACTCATTTTGGATCCATCTTTGTTGATCCAAGTGAACTTTCTGCCTTCCAAACGAAGATCAATCAAACCCGCATTAGAGATAAAGTCTAAAATGATATTTGCATCGCTTTGATGGAAAGTGTCGCCTTTCTTTCATGTCTATAGCAAACAGAGTTAAAATCACCAATAACACACACCAGGCCAACCCAATTACTCACAATAGAAAGAATGTTATTCCACATACCAATTTTAGCCGTCGTGTCATGTGGACCATAGACATTGATAATCAAAATTTGTTCGAAATGCCAATCCAAGAGCCGGAGATTCCACAAAACCATCACCTTCAAAACTCCCAGATTTGTTAAAGATGTTTTTATTCCATATACATGCCAATCCTCCATTTGCTCGGAAGAGCCAACAAAATGAAAATCGACTTGATTGTCCCCATATCGATGCAACCTTTTGTGAGGAGATAGATTGCGTTCGTCTCTTGAATGGCAATAAAGTCCAAATGCTCCTTGCTAATGATCTCCTTAACCACCTAATTTTGTTGCTTTTACCAAGACCTCTTGCATTGATAGAAAGAATCTTCATTGACCAAATAGACCTCCAAACAGAGCTCGCAAAAAGGAGACTACTAACGATCAAAATCGGCTTCCACAAACAAGTCGGTGGGCTCTGTTTACCTTGATGCCCAACTCCTTTGCCAGAGAAATGGTTTTATCAATTTCAAGATTAGGATCCTCTTCAATGGAACTTCGGAGAGCTGCTTGGCATTAATTAGCAGTCTCACCATATTTTCGATGCCGCTTGTCTCAAACGGACGCTCCCTCGGAATGCCTCTGCCTTCCACCCTTCGAGCCCCTTTTAGGAAGCTTCATTTTTAGTCCCTTTCCCCGACCCTTCTTTTTTACATTGTTTGTGAAAGTGAATGGAGAAATCATGAGGGAAAAGGCTTGCAAATATATCATTCAGAGACTTGTATACTCGATCTTTTTCTTGTAAGCTTTGTTTGACTTGGTGTCCGCATGTTCAACCATACAAATGGGATTAAAAGCTTCACCTGAGATTACTTAGGTTGGGTCAAAATGTTTTGGGTCCAAAAGATTTAAATTGCTGGGTGGACTTTTCATTTGAGAGAGACCCATTTCCTTACCCAAAGGATCCGGCCCAGATAAAATAGCATTTGAATTTGAATTAATGTCTGCACCTTCGATGTCCGAAACTGACAAAAGTTGATTTTGTTTACTGACCGCTGTCTGTTTGACGTCCAAGGTAACAGAGGGTTCACATGCGCCTGCAAAAACAATTAATGCACCTTCTTCTTTTGTCACGTGATCTTCACCACCGGAGAACACCGACCGGAGATCCTCTGCCATTTCTCCTTCGACGGAATCGGACCAATACCCTTCCGAGGATGATACTCTGCTTCCTTCATCTGAGGCCATCCTTCTAAAAGGATCCGAAAATTCCTGCTGTTGTGAGTCTTCTAGCACAAAAACTTCAAAGGTGATATTAGCAATTTCCACTGTGATAGATTGAGAAATAGGTCTCCATACATGCGTTAAAATGGTCAACCTTCCACACTCCAAGTCAGACTTGTGTAAGGTACTTTGGCTAATTTCCAGCACTTCGCCCCATAAATCTCCGATAGCCTTGAAGCTTTCCTCACTCCAAGCTTGAACAGGGACTCCAAAGCATTTTAGGTTTGCAGATCTTCCGACTGAGGAAAATTTAGCATTCCATGGTGCCACCCACGAGAACCATTGATGGAACCAATCAGTTGAGGAAAGTAATTTATCTCTATCCTCAACAGAGTTGCATTCAATCAGAACCCGACGGCCGCCAAAAGGCTTCACAGAAACCACTTCTAGATTGTCTTCTTTCAGGAGCTTAGAAATGTTTTTTAGCAGAGATTGATACCTGAGTTCACCAACAATACACTTTGAGAGCCAGTCATCTTTAGAGTGTTCCAAACTGATGTGAAAAGAGGAGTGAGCAGCAACATCTTTTGACGTCTCCACAACGGTTTCAATGCCTGCCTCCACTGGATGTTGAGCTCCATCCCCCCCAGCTAGATGGTCCTTGTAACTTTTGCCTGCTACCCGATTGGCGTCACGACCTCCTTCACGTTTCGTGCCATATGGAACTCTGCTGTCAAAAGAACTCCCACGGGATCCTTTTTTCACCCTTTTGAACTTGCTCTTGTTGACTCGAAGCTTGTATGTCCCCAGCCAAATTTCGTTCAATTTTTTCTCTAACGCATCAGGTTGAGAGCAATCTTTGAACCTGACAAAG
This sequence comes from Gentiana macrophylla, assembly GCA_026214975.1. Taxonomy (NCBI): domain Eukaryota; kingdom Viridiplantae; phylum Streptophyta; class Magnoliopsida; order Gentianales; family Gentianaceae; genus Gentiana; species Gentiana macrophylla. The sequence continues at coordinate 93,851,199 of CM047811.1, forward strand.
CCAAACCTGCTACCTCTCTTTGTTCGTTTGGCGGAGATGTAAACGTCCACCACTTTTCCATCAGGGCTGAAAGTCCTCCACATATCAGCAAGCTCACAACTAGTAGGAAAGTTACAAAAGAAAAAGGATGAAGAAAACTTGTCCCATTCAACCATCTCTCCCTTTCGCATCTGCTTGATATCCAATGCCTTCCTGTCTCTCTTGGCTTCATGCTCACCGGAAACTGAATCCACACCTGAAGTTCTATTACCATGCTCGGAAGACCTATTGGAATCTCAATTTCTATTTGGCATCTCAATTTCTATTACCTGAAGTTCTCTCTTGGAATCTCAATTTCTATTTGGCAAAGTCCATCAAACCAAAAAAAATGTCCAATTTGTTTTTTTATGGTTTTAACTGACTGTTTGTAATATATATATATATATATATATATATATATATATATATATATATATATATATATATCTTTTATGGTGAGTAATAACCATAAAACACATTTTATAATAATAAATAAGATACTAACAAGCATACTCACTGTCCCCATATTTAGCAAGTGATTATGGAGTTCAATGGTTATTAACCACCGTAAAACTCACACACATGCACCTTTATTTTTTTTTTACAGGACTTTTATGTTTTTTTAATACCCAATTCTTACTTTTATAAAGTGTTCATATTTTAAAATCCTATGTAGGTAGTACTTGATATATATATATATATATATACTAGATGTAACACTGTGCGCTGCACAGTAGGCTTTGTAATGCGGCCTTTATTTTGGTTGATGGTCTAGTTTACCTGTTTTATGTTGTGTACGAACAAGAATAGTGATAATAATAATATTCCTAGAATAGCATAATGTACATGTATATATACATGTTTCATGAGGTGCTACCGTTGATAATAGTCCTACATATTACAATCTGTAGAAGGGGTTAAAAAACAAGTAAGTGGAAGATGTCAATGATCAGATTGTGTGTGAGATCAAAATTCAGGAAGAAGCATTATACGTCTGCTCGAGTTCCGGTTATTGGATCACCTCTTATCTAATCTATTAGTATTGAATGAGATATTGGCCCTAAATTCAACTCCTGCAATTCACCACTTCAATTCAAGGAATGAATGAATTTTCATTAGGTATCAATCAGACGAGAAACATGAGGAGGAAAACATGGAAATGATAAATGAACCGGGACAAAGAAACAAGGCATTCTAAGAAGAAACTCGAAAAAATATGCCTTAAATGGTACAGCCCTTCTCAGGACCCTATATACATATACAAGATGCTTTCATGCACTGGACTATAAATTCAATAAACACGTAACAACACGTACCTGGGACAGCTCTTCGACTGATATCTCTCGGTTACTCTCTTCTTCGAAATGCTGGAATGCTGTGTCAACAATATATTCCCATCTTTCACGAGCCTCTAGATGATATGACTTCTTGCTCTGTTATCATATCAGGTTTATGATACATACAAAAATGTCAATCGGAAATTTACAAGAGCAAAAAAAAAAACAAAAATAGCATTAAAAACAGCCCATATTTGATAGTGTAATTGTGGGTGTACGAAGTAGCTAGAAGGAGGTACATACAAAAAAAGGAAAGGCTAAGATGAGCACAAATTCTCAGCTATTCGTCTAAGAGTAATAAAATAAGCTTACTTTTGGAAACAGGGGTTTCCAAAAGGGCTTACTCTAGCCAAATCATTTCCTTTTGTGATTTGTAGAGCCATAAAATAAGCATACTTTCTCAATTCTCAGCTATTAGTAGGCATTGCTTTTGTTCAAAATTGTTAATATCAGAACTAAAGAGAACTAATATGATAGAATATATGTTAAAGGAAAACGAGAACATCAGATTTTAACTTACTTTGTCTGCAACAGCTTGTAAAGTGAGATGATCACCCCATTCTCTCAGCCTAGACATCACGTCAATTTTTGTGAATTACATATGGGATATCATAAGTCTATTCAAATCAAAGCGTTGACAAGAAGATGCCTTACTTTTATAGCTGATTCTGGATTGCAACATCCAGTATCAACAATCAGATGAAGAGGATTTGTGACTTCTATAGCACTGCCCCTAGAAAAGGCAAATCCCTTAGGATACACCGAATCTGGCTCGGTTATTGATAGAGTGAATAGATCTGCCATTCTTCACTGAATGGGGCCAAAGCAAAGACAACTTGCATTTCAGAAACACAGAAAGTATAAAAGGAATCGGATCGAAAGGTAGAGAAATTACGAAACAACGAATCTAGTTTTGGCAAAGCAACATCAGAGACTGCATTTACCAAAGCATATACCACACACTGCACTAATCAAACCAGAGAGCACATGCATTTCCGATAAAACAAAGGAATAATGTCACAATTTGGTCCGAAAAATGGACAACGATTTGAACAGGAAAGAAGCATGCTTGACCTGGAGAAATTGGAAACCTAGATAATGCAGCAGACGCACACACTACACAAAATTGCAAAGAATCAATGATGAAGCAAAGAATAAACTGGAACCCAAAAACCCAAGAAGAACACAAAAAAAATAACAAACCCAACAATCAAATGCCAGAGAAACGAAAAAAAGGAAGAAGAAGAATTACCTTAGCCGAACGTTCTTCTTGTGCAAAGATATGCAGCACCGACTATGGCAACATGAGCAAATTAGCACCGACAAACCAAGGCTGAGCAGAAGATGAAAATGACACAGAACCATTTGAAATGCATGCTGGAAAAACCGTGTATATATGTCCTCCGATTCTTTGAACCTAAGTGGCCATTTTACCTAAATCCTACTGGTGAGAAAAAGGCGGTAGTGTGTATTGTATGAAACGACGTCGTTTCAGAAATAAAGGAGGGAAAAAAACGGAAACGACAAAAATGGTCGTACATACATTGACAAATAATAATAATACTCTAAGTTAAGATATCTAAGTTAAGATAATATATATATTATAATTTGAGCTCTGCAATCTCGAGCTTCAAGATATTATCTTTCCGAACTGCCAATGCGTCTTTATCAAGATAAGGAGTTGTCCACCTGTTATATTCAGATTCCTTATAAGGGTCCGAAAAGATCACCTGTTCCGTTAGCCTGCACATCTCCACGCTCGCACAGAATTCAGCCACTGGAAAACAACAAAAGTTACAAAAACAAAGAGGGATTAGAAAACATGTATCATAGCTCGAGTTACAAAAACAAAGAGGGTTTAGAAAACATGTATCATAGCTTGAGATTGCAAGGTATACAGAAATAGTTCAGAAGTGGAAAAGGGAATATCTACCTGTGCATTTGTGATCCATAGTGGTAAGATAAATAAGCGACGTATGGAAAAGAGTTTTTGCCATATAATCCGACATATGTTCTGCAAGCGAAGGGTACTCGATACCAGCTATCAAACCTTTCTGCAAAATTATATGTGGAGGTTCAATGTATCGCATGCCATTCAAACACATTTCTCTGTCAAAATGATAAACTTCAGGAACATGTTCGGGACATAAACGACCGTGCTCCTTTAATGCCCTGACTTCAAAGTAAGCACGTTCCTTCGTCATTGGCGATGATTCACCAATGCACCGAATATAAGGAATGGCCTGCCCATTCAAGATTACCAAGTTAAAACATGGACCGGAATGAGGGGTAATAAAACGAATCCGCGGTCTAAGAAATCACTTATCAGAACAAAAATCCATAAAAGGTACAAACTAAAGTTTCTTTTCATGGGAGTCGGACTCTGAATGCATGACCCGGCCCGGGCCGAACTCCGGATTAATCTGGTCATTTCCTAAGTTTCCATTTCAATAGAAATACAAACCCTATCAATGCCAGAGTTTAAGCTTCAATCATTGATATAAACCTGATAAAACTTCATTCACAGCTCTCCGATTAAGCTAATTTAAAGCTACTAAGTGTTCATTAATTCCCAACAGAGAGATCCAAATATAACGAAACAAAGCTTGGAACTTTATTGTAAGAAATTCAAACTCCAAACTCAAAATTGCAAGAACAGTTCTAAAACAACAATAATTCATTTAAAACAAATCAAAATACAAATAGGGCTTTATTAACCATGATAAAGACTGAAGCTTTGAGTCACAGTAAAACAGAAAGAATACAAAAGCAAGTACCTGTTTGATAACAAAAGACCCAGATTGACCAATAACAATGTAAACATAATTGAGATTTCCATCACCAACTTCTTTGATTTGCAAGCCAATAATCATGAACTGCAAGGAAAAAGAAAAACATGAAGAAGAGGAATTACCTGAGCAGAACGTTTCTCTTCTTCAAACATATGAACCACCGGCTAACCGATTCACCTCAGAATTACTACCCCTGTTCTTGGACAACTTGTTATCAACAAACAAATCCCCTTCTTCTCCTAGATGATAATTTGGCCTCATCTGTAAAATTCACACACAAAATTCACCTATTTAAAAAGGGTCTGAACTCTGAATATGATTGAGTGGTGTGGTGTGGTCTCCAATAAAATCTATTAATTAAATATAAAAGAAAATAATAATAATCACCTGAATTGAATGGTTTTTCAGCAGAGGATGATCAAATGCCGGTTGTTTGGAGATATGAACACAGTCAATTGTATCACCATCTGGGCTCTGCCAAACACCAAACCATATTTATATATTCATCATCAAAACATACATATACAAATTTAAACGTTCCACACCGACCAGAAACTTCGATCTCTGAATTACCTGACCAGAAACTTCTTCTTCTTCAAGCAGACGCAGCACCGACTAAATGCTCCACAGCAGAACAGCACCGACCAAGCAAAGATGAGCAGAGAGCGAAAATGAGAGAGAACCATTGGAAATGCATGTAAACGGTATAGATATGGCTTCCTATTCTTCTGAGCTTCAGTGCCCATTTTAATTGAATGCTATTGGTCGAAAAGGCGGTGGTGGCATATATCCAATCTCCTAGAACGGCGTCGTTTTATCAACGAAGCAGGGAAAAAAAAAAGAGGAAACGACAAATTTCGTCGTTCACTATCTAAATATAAGTATATACTCTAAGTTTAGATATATACTAGGGGGTCGCGACCGCGTCAGACTTGTGGTGTTCTTTCTACTTTGTTGTGACGTTAGATGCAAACGCACTTAAACAATGCATAAGAAAAGGGTATATTCATTCATGGTAATAGAAAGAAGACTGATTATGTTCTGACAAACGTTACAGCTTGTTTTGAGGAATCATCCTAGTAGACCTGTATCTATAATGAGAAACGACAACATAGATCAGCATTTGGAACATGAAAATTTATGTTAGTGGAAAATAGAACATATACAGTATGTATATTGAGTATGTATATTCCGTATGTATGTATATTTAGGTACTTAAACGTACCTTTGTCTATTCAGTATGTATGAAATGGAAAATAGAACATATACTATTTAAGTCAATTATCATACCCAAATTACTCTTGAGAAAGTTGGTTTTCAGTGTGATGCCTTGATAGGCATGTCATGTCGCTGTGAAGTTGTGAAGAATAGTTGTGAAGTTGTGACAATAAGCATTGAAGAATCATCCAAACATCTCTCTACATGTTTCCTTGCAGGAGAATGCTTCTTCCAAATCAGCAGATGTAAGTCTCAGGACATTCAAGTCCCATTAATACCAGCACAAAGATTAATTATCTTAGTTAAACGGATCACCTGACCATATTTGTTATTTCAGAACCCGATCACCCCCCCCCCCCCACCCTCCTGAAATCACAAAAAATGTGAAATACACCCAAGAGGACAACTGAACTATTAAAGATCTCTATACATCTTCATCTTGATCACGGGAAAAATTGAAGTAATTCACTGTAAAATTCTACATGGCTCGATTATACATGCATGCGCTTCAAACCAAAAGTGTGTACCTTTATACTGTAAATTCAACTTGCTCTCCCTGTAAACCAGAATTTGAACTAATATGGCTCACCAGCTGATTTGCAGAAGCAGATGAGTGTATACGTCTGAATGGGGATATTCCCGAAACTCAAACCGAAAAGAGGAAGTGAGTTAGACAAAAAGAAAAGCAACTTGGACAAAAAGGTTCTGCAATATTTTCTTGATTAATGACTCCGGATTCTTTAATTTCCATGTAAAGATAGTTTCCTTCACGAGTACGTTCACCTACTCCGCCAAAGGAATTGCACCAGCAATTACTAAGAAATTAGAAGGGTATAAGGTAAGGCATTGTCACAAATCGCACATATATCTGCGTAAGTTAGAACAACTGTTCCACTTGTCATTCTTGGTGTTGCAAACTGATCTTGTTCTTTGAGACGAAAGCTCGCCTTTGCATTTGGGCCATCTTCATCTGTGAATACCAAACAGAATTAAGTATAAAGGGATGAAAATACACACAAAAAACAAAAAATAATATTTTTTATTAAAAAGCATCCAAGAAGAAATATCATAAAAGCAAGGTTAACACATGAATGTGAGACAACACAGCAGAGCATGTGATCATTCAAAACACTGGTTTTCACTTTTCACCTGTGGTGAATTTGATTGTCCAGGTGAGCATATAGGCCCATCATTTCTCGGGAGTTGCCCTTCTCTTGCGCCAAAGTTACCCCTAGCCATTCCACCAAAGCCATAATTTGGTGGACTACTAAGATTTCCCGAGCCAGGCTTGAGCAAAGGCGTCGCTTTGTTGAGAGGACAAGGCAACTGATTTTGACTCTGTAAATTGGGCTTCTGTACTTGCAAACCCATACTCGGCCGCCATTGGTCGATCCCCTGTCATGTGTACAAACAAGTTAAGAAAATGAACAAGTTTGATATAAAAAGATTTAGCAGCTTATGAAATGGACATAGCTATGAAGTCACGGTTAAGGGCCAACCCTTCAGTGGTAGGCTTGTCACTCCTTGATTCATCCTTGAGAAAAAACGAAAAAACAATATTCAAAGATGAAATCCAAGCTGGAGACTGTTTGCAAAATAAACAAATAAACAAATAAAAATATATCACACTCTAAGAAGGCACTAACATGAGGAGTTCCACAAGTTGTGGACAGACTCTAGCATCAATAACAGCTTGAATCTTGTCATTAGTTCCATCAGAGAGGTAAGAGAGAGCCCAGCATGCGTCTGTCAGAACCTCCTCATCATTTGAGTGCACGAGACGCTGGAGGGCAGGGAGTGCTGGCCTCACCTATCAAATTAATGAAAAAAAGAATCAATGACCATTTCCTTAAGATTAGGTCATTAGCTTATAGTTAAATAACCAACCTCCTCAAATGGATGTTGTGGTTTTCCCCTGCAAAAGTTTTACAATGTCCACGTAGCATTTCTTAGCATTGAAAGCTTGGCATGCTCGTTCAACTGCGCCAATAGAGGAATAATAGCCCCATGACCAAGGACAAGGTCTCGGCACCTCGGAGAATCACCAGCAACATTTCCTAATGCCCACACAGCCTGTACAAAAAAGGGCTCAGAAACATATTAGACCAGGTGTTTAACTTAGAGACGCCGCCATGGCTGCAAATACCTGAAATAATCAAACAAGATTGCCAACCCAAGATACAGATCATTTAAGACTATAAATGCCTTGTTTCTTGGCCAGAATAGAAACGAAATCATCATAGCCCATAACCTTTTTTCCTTTAATAATTCATCTACATATCGTGCCTGTTAAGCCATAGTAGTAGCAATATCGATGATGATGATTATGACTACAATTAGAAGTCATCCTTTCTCTTCTCACAATAAACAATGGTGGGTAAAAGCCTCCAATCGGCTCCATCCTTCGTATCCCTTGTTCACTCAATATTGGCCTAGATATTCACAGATAGGTACCGTTAACAACAGTGCAAAAACCTATGATCAAAACTATTTCTGAAATCAATTAGGCTCAGACATGTGATTTTCAAAAAGAGGATAAAGATAATCCTAAGATGACACTAAAATGTTTGTACACAGTAAGCAAAAGCATTCTCTGGTCCCTTTCAGATCGACCAGGCACATTTGTTTTCTTCTTCTTTTCTTTGAGTCTCCTGCAAAATGAGTCATAACCTAATCAGAACAAACCCTGACTTAAATTATTACACAGCAATTGCATGCAATAATTGACTTGCAATTTTTTTCGGGTACTTCTTCTGAAACACTTATCTTGACCTCCCCATCATGTTCTCCACCCTACCATAGAAGTACCATGATTACATTCCAAGTGAGCACTCTACTTTTCATAAATCAACAGTTGTGATAACAGTAGTCCTAAGAATTGAAAAAAAATATCTTTGGCATGCATATGATTCGTAAAGACAGAGCTCAACCATAAGGATATACTGTAATGCTTATTCATAAAACAGAAATTCAACAGCATCGATTGAAACATCGATTGTCGATTATTTACCAGATTTTCAATCTTGTTCATTCTTTTGAATTTCAACACTTTAAATTAAAAATCCATATTCATAAAACCAATAATCAATCCCAAACAACCCAACAGAAAGTGGTAAGAGATATCCAATAAAAACTCAAGCTTTCATCAAAATTCAACAGCAAACTCATCAATTTATCAATAGATTACCACATAAAACAAAATAAAATTATTATGATCTTGAATCCATAAACAGAGCTACAATTTACCAGCAGCATGCAATGGCAAAACCATATTGAAATGAAACTCTAATTTTGATTCCTTCAGTAACACCCAAACTCTCACCATCAGTGCCGATAGAGATATAATAGAGAGGTAACCAACCTGCAGTATGATGATTATCATGAATGGTTGAAAAAAAACAACGAAAAACAGAGAAAAAAACGCAGCAGAAGAGCTCTAACCCAAGCATTGAAAACCACAACAAAGAGCCAGAGAAGATGGGGTCTCACCAAAGGCTGAAATCAACACCGACCGAACAGCAGAAGCTCCATCGCTGAAAAGCTCCATCATGGACTCAGAAGTTGCTCTTATAGTTGAGGAGGTGAAGGCGGTGGGCAAAATGTAGTGGAAAAAAACGTGGAAGAAGGTTATTGGAGAAGGCGGCGGTGGTGGTTGATAGAGTTTCGTCGTCCTTGGCTTTCGTCGTACCAATTTTGCAGATTTATTAGTACTACTAAGGTAGATATATATATATATATATATATATATATATATATTCTTTTAATTAAGGCTTTGACTATCAAAATAAAAAAATTAAGGCTTTGGCAATAATATACCACTTTTTATTTTATAAATTATTCATGATTATTTTCAGTGAATTGGATGAGATTTTCAGCATATATGATTACATTTTTTTTAACTGTATTCAATGACATTTTTTTGTCTCTCTTCATCTATTATGTAAATGAACGACTATAATAAAGTTGACCACAAAGTGTTATTACAATCAATGAAAATCATTGAAATTTTAGTTTTCTAATGTTTGAAAAAGATAATTATTTTTGTTAAAAGAAATACAATTTCCAATTATGCAAAAGATTTTCAACCTTTTTGGAGAAAATAATTTGTATGACATATTATGGAAATGGATAATGCAAGTTTAGCTAGTGGTTATTGACCACCATAGAACTCAAACACACAGGTGAGTAAATGCATACACTTAATATTCAATTCTTATTTTTGGAAATTGTTTATAATTTAAGAAAATGCATAGATAGTACGTAGTTGATAAATTCAAAAGAACATTGAATATGTACTATTTTAAGGAACTTTTGATACAAATATATCACGTATTTTATTCTAAAAATTATTCTTTCGATTATTTTTAATAAATTTGATGATATTTTCGTTGTATTGATTACATTTTTTCTGGGTGACATTTTTTCTCTCTTCATCCATTATTTCAATTGATGACTATGATAAAATGAAAAAATTATCAAAAGTAATGAAAATCAGCCCTAAAAAAAGTAATGAAAATCATAGTAATAATAGTGTTCAAATGTTTGAAAAAATTTGTATTTTTGTCATGATTTCTTTCTACACATTAAAAGATATATACAATTTTTTTCATTTATTCGAAAGACTTTTACCCATTTGGTAAACAGGGGCCAGCTCTACCTATTAAGAGGGTGGGGCGACTGACCCCCTAAAATCAATTGAGAGATAAAAACCAAGGACGTAGCCATGTAGGAAGTGGAGGGGGCTAAGCCCATACGGACAAAAAAAATTACATTAAAAAATTTACATAGTCCGGTTTAATCCAACAAATTATCTTAATACAGCCTACTCGATAATTTGCAAATTGTCCATTAGCCCACTCGAAATTGAAATCCTGCGTCCTTGATAAAAACAAAAGAAAATTTTCTTATAAACTCGTATATATGTGAAATTGATTCATTGTTTTTGTGTTTTGACCCATAATTATAAGTGTAAAATTAAATATAATAACCTACATATAAATGACTATGCAAATGACAAATTTCTAACCCATTGAAAAAATCCTGGAATCGCCTCTGTTTGTAAACGACAAAAAAAGAAGAAGCAACAACCGACTAGTCTTCCCACCAGCCAACAACCATGATAGTTTCACAATCAATAAATATCAACATAATGATTTTCCCAGAATAAAAATAAAATAAAATAAAAACCTCGCCATGGATTTTCAAAAGCAGAGAAAAAAAAACGAGGGGAATTTCATAAAAATGAAGAAATGTTTGACATTTGTATGCTAAAATGGAAACATGTAAGAAAGAAATATGGTTTGCCATAAAAAAAAAATCTATATAACTACAACCAATAATTTAAGTACATGCATCTTTATGTTACATTTTAATATGCTATTCTTATATTTGGAAAAGTGTTTATAATTTAAGAAAATACACATATAGTAGTTGATGAATTCAATAGAACATTGAATATGCATTCTTTTAAGGAAGGCTTTAATACAAATATATCACGCATTTTTATTTTTGATGATAAATTATTCTTTCAATTATCATTTTAATGAATTCCATGATATTTTCAGTACATTTGATTACAGTATTTCTCGATGACATTTTCTCTCTCTTCATCCATCATTTGAATTGTTGACTATAAAAAATTAAAAAATCGTCATAAGTAATGAAAATCATAATAATAATAGTTTTGAATGTTTGAAAATGAAAATGTATTTTTGTCATGATTTCTTTCTACACGTTAAAAGATATATACAATGTTTTTCCATTTATACAAAATATTTGTACCCCATTTTGTGAACATGGGCGGTTCTACCCTCTAATAGGGACCGACCCCCTAAAATCTATCGAGAGATAAAAATAGTAGAAATGTTTCTTATAAATTCATATAAATGTGAAATTGACCTCACTCGCTTTTACAAATTTACCTATAATTAGTTATGTAAAATTAAATATGAAAACCTACATGTAAATACCAAACAAATGTCAAATTTTTGACCCAAATTAAAAAATCCTAGAGAAGCCCCTATTTGTACACGACAAAAAAGAAGCAACAACCGACTAGACTTCCCACCAGCCAACAAACTAGGTTAGTTTCGTAATCAATAAATATCAACGGAATGAACTTCCCTGAATAAAAATAAAACAAAAAAACCTCGACAAGGATTTGCCAAAGCAGAGAAAGAAGAAAAGAGTGAAATTTAAGAAAAATGAAGAAACATTCGACATTTGTATGCTAAAAAAGAAGCATGTTAGAAAAAAAATGTTTTACCCTTAAAAAAAGAAAATTGATATAACTACAACCAAAATGACACAATCAATAACACAATATGAATCTACACCATTGATTATTGTATATTCTATTTGTCTCAACATATAAGTTACTTTTTGTATTTTCATATAGATTTATAAAGTGGTTGAATGTCAAAAAAAAAAAATTAAAAAATGACTGAAATGTCTATTGACTGTTATTAATGCAATAATTATACAATAAAGAAAAGTGGTTGGGTTATTAATGAATTAGGGTAATAAAGAAAAAAGATTAACAATTTTTTTATTAGTATAAGTCCGTTTAGAAATTTTCATACAGATTAAGAAAGTAGTTAAGTGTCATTAATTTTAATGGTAAAAGTCTAAAATACCTTTTGATTATCATTAATATAATAGTTGTAAAATATATGAATATATAATAAATTAGGGGTTAGAGGAAGAAAATTATAAATACTCTGTTGGTGTTCTAAAAAAAACTTATATTTTTTAAATTCAAATGAACTCTAAGTAACAAATTCAAAAAATTAAACGGACTTATATTTTAGGACGGATGTAGTACATTTTAAGACAAATTGAAAGGAAAAAAAAAAAAAAAACATTCACACTAAGCACACGTGTACCCCTGAATACTCATTACATACATTTCCCCCACCGCAGCTGTCTTCTTGAACTATATATATAAAGCAGCACCCTCAAAGGGCCTTGGATCAACTATCAACAAGCATCACAAAGATTTTAAAAAAAAAAAAATAAATTAAATAATAATTATATTTGTTTGGTTTATTTGCCTCTCCTTTTCATACAATGCCATGGGACGAGCTTCCTCCGGGATGGACAGAGGATGTCACTGTCAGGAATGACAAAAGCTTCAAGGTTTTCATCAGTTTCTTTTGCCCTTTTTTTGTTATTTATTTATAAAAAAATGTTTATCTTGTACTTAATTAATTATTGTTTATTTTTTAATTCTTGATACGTTAAAATGGCACTGAAATTCTTGAGTACTGGTTTTTTTTTTTTTTTTTTTTTTGCTGGTTTCAACCGGGAAGGATTAAGCATTTCACCGACCTATACCACTTTCTGGTAAAGGTTTTAATATGGTTTTCGCAAATTAAATAAAAAACTTATATAAATGGGACGGGTTTGGATTTTGGAAAAAAAGAGTGAAAAAAGGAATGTAAGCATGGGTACTAGATTTCAGAAATCTGCATCATTCAGTAACCCTCAAATATATTCTAGCTTTGGGAGGTTTACAAGATGATTAAGTGTGGGTTTTCGGACAATCAAAACCTCAGTGATAAAACATTTGATTATGTCGGAAGCAGGAGTGGCTCTAAAAATTTAATGATACGGGTCAGAAATTTATCATATTTTACAATTACTAAACTTAATTTTATATATTATAGTTTATTACGGGTCGATAAGGATCAATCAATATATAAAAATTGTGGGATCGATTTCACATATAAATATGTACCTAAAAAAAATTCCACTGTTATATTTTTTTTTTAACGGGATCGGGGTATCGACCCATTTCCTTACATGTGTAGCAGCCCCTGGTCGGAAGAGCTTTCTTCCTCAGCTTAGAAAAATTAATGTGTTTTTTTTTTTTTTGAGGGCTATTAATGTGTTTTAGTCTTTGGTTAATTTAACCCTTTCGCCCTCACACATAACCCCCCATTTTAAATTTGATGTTTGTCCTTAGGGCTTTTATTGTTCAACCGACGTCATACAGATTTGAATATCCCTCCAAACTTTGAAGCCCAACGATCAATTATATGTTTATGTACATATATATATGATATGGGTTAAAATTCTGTACAACCCATCTTTGAGGATTAATTAATTAGAGCCTACCTCACTTGTTTGAGGTTCCCCAACGGCCCAAAAATCTATTAGGCTAGCTAGCTAACCAAGGTTACATGCTGGTACGTACCATGTTTGACATGCACTAGCTCGTTGGCTACATCTAAGCACCCCTTTGAGGTTGTGACCAAACCCTAGACACTCTGAAGGGCGTCTTGAACAGTTCGACCCTTGGCGAGGCCATAAGGCTCGGCAATAAGTTAATCGAACACGTTCCCCTCTCACCGTAGTAATCAAGAAATCCAATTCACTGCCTCCGTTGTGGCTGCAAGTGTGGCTGCCCATTTTAGCTTCTCACTAATATATGGTCTAACTCATATAAAATCCATTACCAGTCATCTTCCCTGTGGTGATGCTACGCATCCTAACACACTGTCGAGAATATTATCACCGAAGACAAATAGTGTAGAATATTTTATTTATTTGTATTATTTATTTTACCTAAGGCAAATCAATTTGTCTTTATAAATCATATTGTAATACATTTTTACAATCAATGACAATACAATTACTTTTCTAAAACCTAATATGGTATCAGAGCCTCTCTAATGAAAAAAAAAAAAAAAAAAAAAAAAACCTAGCCGCCGCAAAACACAGCACAGCCGCCGCCGCCATGTCTGAAGTGGTCGAAGAAACCACCGCCGCCGCCACTGCACAATACCACTCCTTCACCCCTTCTTCTGCTATCCGTATTACACAACTCACTCGTCAAAACTACAAACTTTGGCGAGCACAAATCGTCCCATACCTGCGAGGACAGGGAGTTTTCGGCTATGTGCATGGAACCATACCGCCGCCGCCGCCAACCATCACCACCGCGAAGGTGCCGCTGCAACCACCTCTCGTGAATCCGGCCTTCCTGGCGTGGACTCGAAATGACAATCTTATACTATCTACGATTACCTCTTCTCTCGCCGATGACGTTTATTGCAAGTTTATACGGCCACAACATCATCGGAAATTTGGTCGGCCCTCTCCACCTCGCTGCGTCTCTGAGCCGCTCAAAAATGGTCCTACTCCGCACCTCCCTGGCATCAACACGCAAAGGCGGCAAAGACCGCCTCACGAATACTTCTTCAAGATTAAAAATATCGCCGATCAACTCTCACTCGCCGGCCATCCCCTCTCCGATGAAGACATTATTGCGTATCTCTCATTTGGTTTAGGACTGAGTTCGAGTCCCTTGTCACCATGCTCTCTGTTTCACCGACTCTCTCTTGATGAATTATACTCCCGACTTCTCACCGCGAAGCCGAATTAACAACTACCGACCGATTTTTGTCCCTCGCTTCCAACGCCGCCCCACCATCCGGCTCCATCAGCTGCGAACTATCTTTGGTAATTCTTCTTATGGTAATAATTCATTTTCCAACAATTATGGTCTTGGTTCAAATAATTATGGAAATGGTTCTGCAAATTATTCGTCTAACAACCGCAACCGAGATAATGGTAACGGGAACAATAGGGGCTGGGGGCGTGGTGGTCGTGGCCGAGGTCAACCTCGTCCATCAAAACCCTCTCCCTCCAACCCGAATGATCCATTACCCAAGTGTCAGATATGTGCCAAAACAGGTCACACAGCTCAAGTTTGCTATTGGCGTTATGAGGAGTCCCGTGGCTCCAACCCACGGCCTCCTGCACCTCGACCACCACAGGCTTATGCTGCGTACCCCCATCCAGAGCAACATCCTGTCACTCCTTCTGTATGGATTCCTGATACTGGAGCAACGCATCATCTCACGAATGATTTTCACAACCTCAATCTCACTTCTGAACCGTA
Source organism: Gentiana macrophylla (assembly GCA_026214975.1). Lineage (NCBI taxonomy): Eukaryota > Viridiplantae > Streptophyta > Magnoliopsida > Gentianales > Gentianaceae > Gentiana > Gentiana macrophylla. The sequence continues at coordinate 93,866,471 of CM047811.1, forward strand.
TGGTGGCACTGATCAAATACACATAGGAGACGGTACAGGTTTACCAATCTCTCACTCAGGTTCTTCTTCGTTTATTTCCCCCTCCCGCACCTACCACTTATCTAATATACTTGTATCCCCTTCCCTCGCTAAAAATCTCCTTTCCATCCACAAATTTACCTCTGATAATTCTGTTTTCTTCGAGTTTCATGACACCTTTTTTGATGTGAAGGACTACTCGGGCAACATCCTTCTTAGAGGTGTAGTCAAAGATGGGCTCTACTACTTCACTCCTCAGCCAAGCCGTCCTCCACCACACGCCCTCTCCGCCAATCTATGCTCCTCCACCACGTGGCATCGTCGTCTTAGGCATTGCTCCTTCCCAGTGCTCCAACAAGTTTTCAAGCGTCTTCCTTTTCATGTTTCCAATAAGGCACCTCCTAGTGTTTGTGCCCCTTGCCAGCTGGCCAAGAGCCATCGTCAAACTCTTTATGTTTCAGATTTTACTTCTCATGCACCGTTAGATTTGATTTATAGTGATGTTTGGGGTCCTTGTCATGAAAATTCGACCTACGGGTCTCGTTACTATGTTAGCTTTTTGGATGATTTTACCAAATATATTTGGCTTTTTCCGATCGAACTTAAATCTGACGTTGAAACAATTTTTCCCTCTTTCCTAAATTTAATTGAACGACAATTCTCTACTAAACTAAAAGCCTTACAATCCGATTGGGGAGGTGAATATCGTCGCCTCTCTCAACTCCTTACTACACTAGGCATCCAACATCGCCGCTCGGCGTCCACACACCCATGAACAGGTCGGTGCTATTGAACGCCGGCATCGCCAAATTGTCGAAATTGGCCTCTCCCTACTTGCCCAGGCCAATCTTCCCCTTCCATACTGGGAGGATGCCTTCATCACTGCCACTTACCTCATAAATCGCCTTCCCACCAAAACTCTCAACTACAAAACTCTTTACGAAATGGTTTACCACCGTTCTCTCGACTACTCTTTCCTCCATGTTTTTGGCTGTGCATACTGGCCCTATTTACGTCCTTATAACCACCACAAAACCGACTATCGATCCGTCACCTATGTTTTCTTGGGTTACTCTCCCTCCCATTATGGCTACAAATGTCTTGATCTTGCCACGGGCCGCATCTATATTGCTTGTCACGTGGTTTTCGATGAAACTCTCTTTCCATATACTCCCTCTCCTACTTCCACTACTCCTCCCTCCACTACAGTTCCTTTACGCATCCTCGTCCCTTCCACGTCTACACCTATTCACCAACCTACCCCCCTTGCACGCCTTCGCACTCAACCACTCCGCAAAACAGCCCCTCACCGGGGCCTCTTCCAACTCTCCGCCGAACCACCTCCTCGCATAACCGTCGCCTTATCTCCACCTCCAACTAATCCGCCTCGTATGATTACCTGCACCCAAACCAACACGCTAAAACCGAAACAAATGCCAGACTACATTCGCTACCCCATCTCTCGAGCCCTACTCGCTACCACTTCCGCTTCGGATCCTACCTCTTACACTCTTGCCTCTAAACATCAAATTTGGCGCCATGCGATGCAGGAGGAGATTGATGCGTTATTGAAAAATCAAACGTGGGACCTTGTACCTCGCAAGTCCCATATGAACATTGTTGGTAACAATAGGTTTACCGCACCAAAAAACTTGCAGACAGGAGGCGTTTGAGCGCCTATAAAGCGATTTAGTGGCCAAGGGATTTCATCAGGCCGAGGGCATTGATTACCATGAGACCTTTAGCCCAGTTGTGAAACCGGTAACAATTCGCCTGCTTCTATCTCTTGCTGTTTCGCAGGGTTGGTCGCTTCGACAGGTTGATATACATAATGCATTCTTACATGGCCACCTCTCCGAACCTGTTTACATGCAACAACCCCAGGGATTTGTTCATCCTGATTTTCCGGATTACGTTTGCCGCTTGAAGCGCAGTCTATATGGTCTTCGACAGGCTCCCCGCGCTTGGTTTTCCCGGTTTACTGATGCTCTCACTCAGTTTGGCTTCACTAGCTCAAAAGCCGATCCCACCCTCTACATTTTCTCTCGGCATGGTGCTCGTATCTACATACTTATTTATGTCGATGATATCATTATTACTGGTTCTTCCACTCCACTTATTGAGCAGGTTAATCGGTTTTTGGCTACGCAGTTTCCGGTAAAAGATCTTGGTACGCTGTCCTTCTTCCTTGGTATAGAGGTTCTTCCCTCAGATGATGGCATCTTCCTCACTCAACGTAAATATATCCTACAGATTCTCCACGTGCCTCTATGGATAAGGCTAAGCCTTGTCAATCACCCATGAGTGCATCTACTCGCCTAACTCGTGATGATGGTCCTCCATGCTCCGATCCTGCACTCTACTGCTCCATCATTGGGGGCCTCCAATACCTCGGTTTTACTCGCCCTGACATAGCCTTTGTTGTTCATAAGGTTAGTAAATACATGCATGAGCCGACTGATGCTCATTGGACGATAGTTAAACGCATCCTGCGATATCTTAAACACACTATCTCCGAGGGGTTGTTCTTCTCCCGCCGGTCTCCGATTACTATTCAGGCTTATTCTGACTCTGACTGGGCGGCCGACTACGATAACCGTCGCTCAGTCGGGGCTTACTATGTCTTCTTGGGATCTAACCTCATCAGTTGGCGCCAAACAAAGACTTGATTTGTCTCCAAAAGTAATCTCGAGGTTGAGTACAAAACAACGTCGAATCATCTGCTTTGAGATCCAATGGTTGTGCAGCTTATTGCAGGAAATGGAAGTTCCTTTGTCCTCTCCGCCGACTCTGTGGTGCGACAATATTGGCTCAACATACCTCGCTCACAATCTGGTGTTTCATGCTCGTACTAAGCATATTGAGATCGATTTTCATCATGTTCGTGAGCTCGTTGCGTCTCGTCTACTTACCATATCCTTTATCAGCTCTAAGGAGCAACTTGCGGACATCCTTACGAAGCCTCTGGGGCGTCCTCTCTTTCACACTATGAAGACCAATCTCCGTGTTCAGCCACTTCCCACGGGATTGCGGGGGCGTGTCGAGAATATTATCACCGAAGACAAATAGTGTAGAATATTTTATTTATTTGTATTATTTATTTTACCTAAGGCAAATACACTGTGCCTATAAATACCCATTGTAATATATTTTTACAATCAATGACAGTACAATTACTTTTCTAAAACCTAATACACACAAAGCTACGAACGAAGAACTACATGGACTTTTTCCCTAAAGGGTATACGTAGAAAGCCCTAACGTTAATGAACACTAAAACAAACACCCCTTTCACATTCCTAAAATACAACCTCCAGCTCGTTGATATCACCCCAATATCATCGTCTGGCGTTAGAAGGGGTCCATTCAAGATCTTCACCAAGCAACATTGGCATTCATCAAATTAAAAATCATTTTAGCTTCTATGGGTCTAGTAACAACCTGAACAACCAGTTCACATGTCCTTTGAGGCCAGCTATCTCATACCGAACACAAATGTGGAGGTTTATGTGGAAACATTTCGGATGCCACACAAAGAAAGAGAAATTGCCAATGCGCCACTAGCACATACATAATCACCAACCGTACCGCATGAGCATGCAGTTGACTACTCCAAACCCAACATCGGGAGTTGTGGCTCCACCGGCAATGGACAACCACCGATTGGAAATGTTGGCGGTTTAGCTCGATCACTTACCTTATAATAGAAGCCATGATGGCCAAGGAGTAAGGGCTTTTCACCAGACCCTGTTATCTGACCTTAAAACCAACATGAAGAGGCAGAAACATCATCTCATCGACCGTATTATGCTTCAAAGAGGGCCTCACGGCAACAAAACATCCCCTTAAACTACAAATGCTTGTAGAAGTCGGTAAAAGAGCCCTAATTGTGCTTCAATGGACAAGATCCCCAAAAATCTAATATCCTTTAATTTCTTTGAGGAAATCCATGGCCCACTTTTGTTGAAAGGTTTATATTATCCCATCTTGAGTGTCTACGATGGCACCAATGAACTTGATGATCATCTTTGGGAGTTTACCAAAGCCAAGAAGTACCAAAACATGTACACTAGAGCCGCGATTAAGCAAATATTACTTTTTTTTATTCAAAATGTGGAGCCTGGCCATGGTTTTGAGAGCTTGCCACATGTTCAATCTCTTCCTTTAAGTGATGAAAATATGGCCCGAATTTTCCTTCAAGTCCCTAGTCAAGACGGTGACCCACCGCTTGAACAGTAGGAAGAAGCTAAGCTAAAAGAGACCATCTATGAGTACCTGTCGGTGTACAATGAAGAGATACTATGTCATAAAGATGATTAATGATGAGGTCATCATGGCAACCTTCACCAATGGACTCTGGCCTGCCATCTTGTACTTCAATCTTTTTAGATGGCTTCCACATAGCCTCACAGAGTTCTTCCAGCGAGCCCACTTCTTTGTCCAACAATGCATGTCTCACATCGAGCATATCCATGACCTCAAGTTCCATATGCCTTGTATCGAACACATGTATGACTCTCAGTTCCCCGGCCTACCGTGCCTAGCATCGAGCTTGTGCATTAGCCACATACTCTCTAATTTCTAGCATGCCTCACATTAAGCATATGCACTACCATAGATCTTACACTCCTCGCATTGATAATGTGTGTGACCTTATATGCTGTGGCCAAGCATCAGATCGAGCATGTGCATTGGCCACATACTCCTCAAGTTCCTAAAAGCTTTGCATCGAGAATATATATCCATGACCCCAACTGCCTCGGCCTAACATGCCTCGCATCAAGCATGTGCATTAATTGGCCCTAGCATGCACCTCAAGGTCTAACACGTTATCATTCACATCTGTGTACCCTAACGTTTGTTATAGCATGTTATATATACGCGCACCAATCTCTTTTTCCAAGTATCCATGAGGCTTCACCGTGACTTGAGCCTATTCTTGGACCTCAGGCATGCTCGCCATGATGATGCGACAGTCAGGTTTGCATAGACAGCTTATATGGGCTAAAATTGTGTGTGACCCATCTTTAAGGCTTATAGTCTCTATCTTCCATGTCCGAGGCTTCCCTAAGTGCTCAACTACCTCTTAAGCTAGCCATATGAGGCTATAAATCGGTGGCTACCTCTGAGCATCCTTGGAGTTTGTGGCTGAGACTAAAAACCCTTGAAAGGCGTCTTGAACTATTTTGAACCTTATCCGAGGCCCCAAGGCTCATCAATAACTTGGTCAAATACATTTACTATCTTATCATGATTATCAAGGAATCCGTTTTCACTTCCACCGTCGTGGCTACAATGGTGGGAGGTTTATTCATTTCCAACCTATGTTCCCAATAAAAACGGCATAGCAGAAGCCTGCTTTAACTTCTCACTAATGGATTAAAGCTTCTAAAACCACCAACTATCATATTCCTCAAGGATATGATATGCAAAATCAAGAACAACTTTGGCTTGATTCCTCTAATGATACGTAGACAACTTTAACAGCCCAACAGACTTCAACAAACACACCATCAGGGTTCCTGTGTTTCTGATACACACCCTCTAGTTCGGTGATATCACTTCAGTATCATCAATCTATTTCTTGATGTTTATTTGGCTTGTGTAGGACATGCATGTTAAATTTATTATTTGTCCCACGCTTTGAAATGTTCTTCCAAACCGGCGTGAGAGCTGTGTTGAATTATTATTTCTCAGTATTCAAGATTTGCTATTATTTCATCCACAACATTAATTAATGCATGAACCTCAGCACATCATTTAGAGTCTAGTGTTTTTTAGTTCATCACTTGGTTTTCTTACGTACTCTTGTATCTACGTACTAACATTGCAGGTATACATAGAAAACGAAACTGGACGTAAATTTTATTCCAAGCCTCAAGTGCGACGATATCTTCAAAGTGTAAATGTCAACATGGAAGCAGACAAGCAAAATAAAGTTAGTGGTTCTAAAACCTAGCTAATCGATTTCTATGATTTGCTTTTAGTTTTACATTTGTTAATTTGAATTCAAGAACAATTTGATAAAAAGGCATGATTTTTCTACCTTAAAATTGAATTCAAGTTACTAATTTGTATGTGTTATTTTAGGCTAAAGGGAAGATGGACAAATTGCATGAGTTGCTCTCTGGGTGGACAAAAGAAGTTAAGATGAGAAAGTATGCAGGTGGTTTTGTAAAAGACACGGTAATAACTTCATTTATAAATTCATTCGTTCATTAATTATAGATCCTTTAATTATGTGGTGATTCTTTTCTTCATTTGGTTTTTGGCCTTCTAATCTATTTTTACAGGTATAATATAGTTTAATTGGAATGTTTAATAATATTACTGTGACAGAAAATCAATTATCGTATGAATAATATTTATTTCAACACAATATTAAATGACACCAAAGGCGTATCCACAACTAGCTAGTTCATTAGGGGTATGTGCCCGTGATGGAATTTTAAAAAACAATATAAGTAAAATGATATCGTTCTTACCATTTAGTATAAGGGTAGTGGTTTAAAAGGACAAAAAAGATGTGGAAAATGGAAATCAGGGCAGTGGAACTATAAATTGTATGATAAGGACAAATACACTGTTTATAAATCCAAATCCACTGTTTCCTGCAGTGAAACTGACCTCAAATATAATGTTTCACTATCACAGTGGAATAAAGATATGTCTCTTTTACCCAGAAAAATATTCCACTGTCCTCTTTGCATATTTCTATGTTCAAATTGTCCTTTTTGACAATAAACCCTTAGTATAATTTGTTTTGTTAAGGTGTGTAAAATGTTAATTATCTATATATATCTTAATCGGTTTAAAATTTTGGGAGAGATTGTAGTTCAACATGTTTTTGGTGAAATTTGATAAGTAATGTTTTGACAACCATTGAACCACAACATGTGCCACAACACATTTTTACAATAATTGATCGTTGTGTAAGACTTGTACGTAATCTATGTGTACAAACAAGTGACTATGTCGTGTTTTTTTATGTTCGAATATTTAAGGTGCATTTTGATAAATCAACTTTTTTCCTTACACCACTTTTATGGCAGTTTTACAATGATCCTATAAGTGGATATTCATTTCGTTCTAAGAAAGACGTCATGCGTTATCTGAAAAGTGGGAACATACGTTCATGCGCAATGAGGCCAATAAAAAGAGATACGAGCATAATAATTGTAAGTGAATTCGTCTACTCTTAATCTTGATGTTGTTTTTTAAATAATTGGAGGTGCTTCTGGTAGGAAGAGAGTCATTATTGTGTATATATTAAAAAAAACTAGCGATCCCATCTATTAAATGGTCGCCACGATTAAATAGCCCTCTTCAATCTAAATGATTATTACATATGCTCTATGCTCTTAGAAGAGGGAAATTACAACCCATGCGGAAGCTTTACAGAATTATTATGAAGCTATGCGACTAGAAATTGATTCTTATGATCGAAGTTATATACTCTACAATGTAGGTCTTATCCACACAAATAATGGAGAACACACGAAAGCTTTGGAATATTATTTTCGAGCACTCGAACGACCTAATTACACCTCACCCCTTACCATCCTATTAACCTAAACCTCACCCATCCTACCCTCATCCTACCTTACCTCACTCTATCCTTATCCAAACCTCACCCTACCATACAGGCCTTACTCCCCTCCACTCTAACCTATCAAAAATACCCCACCCTACGTAACTTCCCAAAATTACCTTTTACTCCCTACCATGCATACTCCCCATCGAACCCCATTCTACCACCTTACCCCTTACTCCAACCCTATGTTATAATAGTCTACCATTTCCCCTCCTTCACTCCACTCTACCATGCGCCGCACTTCTCCTCACCCTACTAAACCCCTATCATATCCATCCTTACCAAAATTCACCCTACCCTATCCCTTGCCAGCCACCTTATCCTACTCTACCATCTTTCGATGTTTCATTTCATTAATTTTAATTATTTTCGTGTTTTTAAATTGTGAACATGCCTCTTCTTTAACAGACACCATCGACTGTGATTAAGGAAATAAAAGATGATGTTGTTGAGGCCTCTTCTGGATTAACTACAGGCGAAGAACAAGTTAATAGGGATTCAAGTCTTCCTTTGAATTCTACCGCTAATGGTCCAGAAAAGCTCACTACCAATACAGGTGATGAAGAGAATTCCAATGTAGATTTACAAGAGCAAGTTTTGCAGCAGGAGGAAACTGAAACAGGAAACGAAATGATCAACCAAAGTTCACTAGAAGATGTATTGTCTGCAGATCCATGCTATAACTTTGCAATCAAGACCCTCAAAGGGGAAATACCTATTGAGATGCCACAAAATTTTGATCCAAACTTGAACATCAAATCCATGGATCATCAGTTTCCAATTAGCCAAGAAAACCAATCACAAAATCCTAACTTCCAAGATTATTATGGTCAGAGATCTATCCCATTTGGGGTTATTACTTCTTCTGGGCTGCCAACATCTAATGTCTCTGCAGGCCTTTCTCCTAGCAATATTCAACCAAACCATTCACATTTGCCCTTTTTTGGACCTCGTGTCGACGTGATCAATAACCCTCCCATTTATCAGAGCAATGTGCCATCAAACTTTTCAACATTTCCATTTCTCCAGAATTTCACTCCATTCATGAACAACCAATCTGTGGATCAATCATCAAGCCAATCACTATTCTCCTTCTTCAATTCTCAAGAAGGCACATCAATTTTTCCAAATGAAAATGCACGTTCAAGCCTTCCATCATTTTCTAAAAATATTGCGCGATTTTTATCCAGTCCTAAATAGTAACCCTGTGAGTGGCCAATCATCTTATCAGTGGTCCCATTCAGTTATCCCACCTGGGAGAGAAAGCTTTGTTCTTCCAGGAGTTAATATGGCTTCCCTTTCACAGAATAATGTCCCTTCAAATGTAGGTCCAGTCCTGAACAGTAACTCCCTAGATCAGTCATCAAGCTTGTTTAGTCAATATTCAAGTGTTGTGGATGCTGCAAATGTTACTGCAACAAGCAATGATCCTCCATCCCAACCCTCCAGCTCAACCTAATCTATCTGCTTGTTTTTGTGCTTTTGTTTTTGTTTTTCTTTTTTGACATTAATTCTTGGTGTTGTGTTAAAACATGCAGTTCATGTGTGCTCAAGACATTTATGAACGTAACAATATTTTTATACTGGTATGTTTGGAATATTCATGGCTTTGTTTTTCTAGTTTTTACTTTTTTTTTGCACAATTCATTTTTTGAAAACGTAAAACAATGATGATTAATTTGCTGCTAAAAACAGATTATCTAAATCCTGTGAAGTTATACACCTTTAACTCTAGCTTCTTTCTTATTCAGTGCCCGGTGGCCTTTCTATAATCAAACCTAAAACCTATCGCACACACACTCAGCTTATTTAGCATTGAAAAATGCTATGCCCACAACAAGATTGACTCAACACATTTCAACCAATTGATTATGATGGACCCTCATTTATCAATGGTGTAAGAAATGTTGTGTACTTTTGTTAAGCACAGAGCGTTATTGTTACCATTTGAACAAGCCAACGAGTATAAATAGCTCAACAGACAAGGAAATGATACAAGCACAATTAACAATGTTGACAAAACCATTAATAATGTTGCATGATATATTGATTGATTTAAGTTCACCATGATCAACAGTGTAAATAGCATTGTCCTTCTCACTTTTGAACGCTTGAGTGAAAAACCTATAGTTATTATTATAAGTTGCTCCATTAAGTATGATAAAATTAGAGTAAAAGTTAAAAATAGATAATTACAACTAGATTTGTGATACCTAATTAAAATCATTTTTAGCCTATTACATGCTAACACATTCTTTCAAAGTCACTGGTAGGCCTTTTCTAGGTTTGAAAATCACCGGCAAAAATACGAGTCAATTGTAGTGTTAAAGCGGACGGTCGAGGATCGAAAAATAGATTGCAATATTCAAGAATAAACGAGAAAACATTAATCACACAAGAAACAATAACACAGAGATATAACGTGGTTTTCGGCAATATGCCGACTAGTCCACGGACAGAAACGAGGATAATATATATATTATCATTGGAGATTTTCTGAGACTTTGCAATTGCTTACACAATTGCTCCGCTCATCTTCGCCGCAAATGTTCTAGGTTACAACAAGCGTGTATTTATAGTCACAAAACCCTAGAGCGTAGCCGCCATAACGACATACTAGCAGAGATTGACTAAAATACCCGAGATGTGAACTCATTTCGGTGACTCTACCAGGCGTAACCTGCGACTTTTGCCCATGCAAACTTTTGTCCATGCCGACTTTTACTCAACTCTTCTTAGTACTCAAAGAACGCTTAGTAATCAGTCAGATCAGATGAGAGGTCAAAGTCACATTTACTAACGAATCTCCACCTTGACTTGAACTCTCGTTCCAACGGATATCTTTGTATTCGTCAATGCGGATGTATCGCACTGCATTGCTCCTCTTCTTTCTTGGACTTAACTTCGGATGTGATTCTTCCATATGTGAGTAACTTCGGATGAGAAACCAACTTAAGATGAGAACCTCCCAAATTTAGAAGCGATCATATGTTGTTAACAGATTCAGACTTGATTGAGTTGAGAACAGATGTGACTAAAGACAGATGGACTCAGCTAACTCTCCACTCAGTCGACTTCCCAGATTTGAAAACTCCACTCTAATTTTTTTGGTATCACTGCCAGTAGATACCGACAAAATTAGAGTGGAGCGTTCAAATCAGCGAAGTTGGATGAGGGAAGAGTCAGCTGAGTCAATCTATCAGTAGAGTGGCTTCTGCTGAATATGTTGAACATGTCTGCGCTGGTTCTACATCTGTGTTTGGAAGCCTCATCTGAGTATAGTCAGTTGAGTAAGACAAATCTGATATGTTTGTCTGATTTAGAGTCAGCTGAATTCTGGTGAACATGTCTGTATTAGAGTCTCATCTGATTTGGGAGATTCTTGTCTGAGGTGTAGTTCTCATCTAGAGTTAAGTCTCGTCTAGAGAGGTCTAACCTAAAGTCAGTTGTGTTCACATCTGGTCAGCTCAGAATCAGAATCTGAATTTGCACTATGTTTGGTTGAAGTTGAATCAAGAACTCGGTGAGGTGATTACATCCAAAGTGGTAATCACATCTTATCCGGTGATCAAGTCTTGATCACATCTATTCTCAGCTCAATCAAGTCCGAATCTATTAATGCGAGATGATCTCATTTGAATCGAGAGGTTCTCATCTGAAGTTAACTCTCATCTGGAGGAATCACATCCAAGTTCATTAAGTCTCGAAGAAAGAGGAGGAATCTGGTGTAATACATGTGGCATTGATGAATGCATCTCGTAAAATACATCTGTTTGAATGAGAGTTCAAGTCCAGGTGGAGATTTGTCAGTAAAGGTGACTTGTCCTCTCATCTGATCTGACTGATTACTAAGCGGTGCTGAGTAATAAACAGAGCTAAGCAAAAAATTTAGCATGGACAAAAGTCAGCATGAGCAAAAGTTAGTAGGGTTACGTCTGGTGGAGTCGGCTGATCTGAGTTCACATCTAGGGTATTTTAGTCAATCTGCTAGTATATCGTTATGGCGGCTAGGTCTAGGGTTTTGTGACTATAAATACACATATGTTGTAACCTAGAACATTTGCAGCAGTAGCAGGAGCAATTGTGTAAGCAATTTCAGAGTCTGTAAAATCTCCAGTGATAATATATTCTCCTCATTTTTGCCTGTGGACTAGTCGGCATATTGACAGAAACCACGTCAAATCTCTGTGTTATTGTTTCTTGTGTGATTTGTACTTTCACGTTTATTCTTGATTATTGCAATCTGTTTTTCGATCCCTGACGGTCTGTTTTAACATTTAGTCTAGGAGGACGAGTCAATGTCGACTCCACAGAGATGTGATGTTAAGTACCACAAATGACTATATTCTATTGTCCAGGTCAGCAAATTGCAAAAAGAGTAAAGTAGAATCTTATTACAAGCATATAAATGAAATGGTGGTGAACTAAAGTATGAATGAGAGATAGCCAAGACAATGATATATCAAGTGATTATCTCATATAGCTTCATGAGTGTGACATTAAACTTCCAATCATCCAATGGTGACCTTGTGCTAACATTGATGACACAACCCTTCTAGTCTTGATAATGTCCCTCGTACGTGTCTACAAATTAAAGCACGGTGCCTCTCTGATGGCCAAATTAAAATGGACCAACTTTCTCCGACAGGTTACCAGGTCGGTTGTACTACAACGACGAGCAGTGTTGTATACAATGAGAAATTGAACAAGTATCTCAGTTATTTTGGTAATTAGTTTAGGTCAACAATATCATGGAAGGTTCTGTAAACTAATAATGAAACAAGATTAAGAGCAAGATTAAGATAATGATGAAGAAATAGACAAATAATGATCAAGTAAACTACTCTCGATATCTCTACCATATCACTAGGAATAGGCTTCTCCCGACCAACCAACCAATTCTAGTAATGAACGTGCTTGTGGCAGCAATCTTCTAAAGTGGTAACTAGGCATTAGGGGTGTAAACGATCTGATCCATGTCAGGCATTTAATTATCGAGTCGAGCAACCCCCATAAAACAGCGATGCTCGAACTCGGCTCAGGATCGCTCGAGCATAAAAAAAATGCTCGAGGTCGGTTTGATAACATATTAATCATGCTCGAATTCGACTCGATTATGCTCGACAAAAATTGTGTACTTTCAAACTCGAACTCGAGCTCGAGCAGCTCGGAAAAATTGTTCAATTTCAAACATATAAATATAATATATTAAGACTAGCAGCATAATAACAGCTAGGCCTGTAAGTGAGCCTTAAAGTTCGATTCGATTCGGCGTGTTCGGCTCGAAAAAGTTCGGTTCGGGGCTCGGCTCGTATCATCAAACGTAGAATAGGGCCTTGAAAATTGGTATTCGGACAAACGAGCCGAACATGTTCGAACATGTTCGGCTCGTAGAGTTGCAGGGTATTTTTGGACATGTTATGTTATATTTTGGAATATGACCTTGAATATTTTGGACATGTTATGTTATATTTTGGGACATATAATGTATTATTTTGGTTTTGGACATGTATTTTTGAACTAGAATTATTTATTGGGTATTTTTGAATTTTCGGACCGAACATGTTCGAACTATTCGAACTGTTCGAGCCGAATAGTACCGAATTTTTTCCCTTTTTTTAAGTTCGAGGCGAACTGAATCCTCGATATTTTGGGCTGGAAAATTTAGAGTCGAATCAAGCCATGTATTCGAACATGTTGAGCCGAGCGAACTACTCCAGGGGTTCGACTCGTCGCTGATGTGCCTAATAACAACAATCAAGTTACATAGCTAGTGCTTAAATATCAACATGCATAGCCTCATAACTATACTAAATTAAGTGGCACAATGTCAAAATACATGTGTGCACTTTAATTACACCCGATAGTAAAATGCAAAATAGCAAACAAAATATGGTCATTAATCTTCATCATTGCTTATGTTAACCTCAAAAGAAAATTCGGGTTTTGAAAGATCTACTAGTCAATACCTGAAAATAATGAATAATCAAGATATAGAAACATCAAACATTTTGATGTAGCCAGATTGATCTCAAAAAGAAAACTCTAAATCATTCTTACAGGTTGCATATTACATGACTGCATGCATTACACTTTACAAGCCATGAACATCGTCATACAACATAATGCATTTCACAGATTATACAAAACTGATCCAGATTCCATAATCTATAAGTTCATGAAAAAAAAAATGATCACTTCGTCTCAAGTATTAAAAAAAACAAATCACACATTACAACAATTACTACATGCACAAGTGAAATCTCAACTATTAATTCATATGTAACTACGTAGTGCGCAAATCCAAAGAAAAAAATACATGGCAAGTGACAGAATTAAGCCACCAACTTAACCCCGTCTGAATAGACTATAATTTTATTTTGGGATGGAAAGCAAGATCTCCTTTGGCATGTCATGTTTCTGAAAATGGAAAATCAAATGAAAATGAAGTTCATGATAAAAAAAAAGGCAAAAAATTACAAAAGTAAGTAAGACATATTACTTTGTTTTCTTCTAATCTACCACAACGAAGAAACAAAGAAACGTTCAAATCTTCATACCTTCGATAATGGGGACTAGCTTCATCAATTCAATCTAGTTGATGGCTTGGGGAGAAGGAAACCAAAAGAAAACTCAAAACAATGCCATGAAAACTTTATTTCGTATAATTTGAATAATTATTGAGAGTATATGTTACAATGGGGTGCTACAGGCCATATATAGATCATGTAGCCGATTTAAACCTATGAAAAACCTTAACCGACTTAGGCAGAGGCGGGTCTATGTGAGTTATAAGGGGTCCATGGACCCCCTGAACAAATAAAAACTCTACATTTTACCTATAGAAAAATATTTTGGACGCCGTAAAAAATTTATTCTACTTAGAAAAAAAATTACGGACCCCCTTAAAAAAACATTTCTGGATCCGCCACTAGACTTAGGTAAACCTCGCAAGGTCGGTTAACTTGCTGTCCAAGACCTCGACTCGTCAGTCTGGGCCTTCGACGGATCGAGCCCAACTTTGCCCTTTTTCTTCATGGACCTTCCCTCTTCAGCCCAACAACTCTTTACAATCCAGATTCGTTTCATCATTGCTCCACCAAAAAGGTACTACCTGAAAAGCACATAGAAGAAGACGAAACGGTACCTATTTCAAAGGATAATTAACAACCAAGGAACACACACTAGGCAATTACATGCATCTCGCACAATATCCGGACTACCTCTCATCACTTGAGCATAAATAGGGGACAAATAATGTATAAAATAGAGTACTAAATAGAGTGTTATCAGAAGGATATTTAAACATAAAAAGGGCAGTTATAATTTTAAAACTAATCAGACAACCATTGACGAGTTATAATTTTACAACTAATCAGACCTACACAAAACTTGTGCACGGTATTGAATCTATTGATATGATAGAAGTCGTCCAACAACTTAAACATAGGAAGATTTGTATGACATAGAAACTAGGATATTTATGGAAGAAGAAAAATCAAATGATTCATAATAAATAGCAAGAAACAGAAAAAATAAATAAATAAATCATTACCTGACGATTGGATAGAAAGAATGGAGCACTTCGGTGAAGATGTAATCCTAATTCTGAATTGAAAATGGAAGCCGGCGGCGGCCGACGGCAACGACAACAATAAAGACTGTAGAGGCAATGAAGAGCGGAAGGGTAAAGAGAGATTTAGGGTTCGGTGACTTTGGTCATGGTAACTTTCGATGGGTTTAAAAGTAAAAAGTTTTTCTTTTGACAAATTAAAAGTAACAAGTTGAGGCAATTGATCTGTAAAAAAATTTAGGCAATTGTAACAAAATATTACTAATAACAATTAATTTAAAAAATATATTATACATAGATATTTGAGGAGAGAAATATTATATATTTTAATATAATGCAATGCTCGATAAGGCTCGAAAGCATGTTGAGTCAAGCATTAAACTCGAGTTCTACGTCTTTTTGTTTATCCCAGAATATAGGTAATTATACGGCACTAATTAAGTATTTATTATTTTTTTCTCAATCTTATCCCTAATTTATTAACAATCCAACTACTTTTAAATACTTTATAACCATCTCATTAATGATAGTCAAAAGATAGTTTGGAAATTTCTCGGTAAATTTATGACATTCAACTACCTTCTTAATTCGTCTGAAAACGTCCAAAATTACTTATATTTTTAACCGTCTCATTAATGATAGTCAAAGTATATTTTGGGCATTTCTTCCTAAAATTTATGACATTCAACCACCTTTTTTTTTAAAATGTCAACTACTTTTTTAATCCGTATGAAAACGCCTAAAATGAATTTTATTTTGAGACGGGGTGTAACAAATTAGGGATGAAAGAATGAAAGATGTAATAAACGATTCATTGAAATTCTAAAAATTGTCTTATATTATTATAAAAGAAAATCTTTCAAAAGGAGTGAGTAGGATTATTGTTTTTATTTTGTTTTGTATTCTTTTCGCCTTGTGTTAAGCATGTATATACTTCAAAAAAATTCAGAGAAACGGTCCAAAATATTTTACAATCACACGAGATAAATGACCACTGCCCAACTATAAAATCCTCTTCATTACTCCTCAAATACTCCCCTGAAATTCTCTTTCTCTCTTCTTAGTGATAAACCCTTCTTTTCTTCAGCAAACTTATCAAGGGTAATTTGATTTTTAGCTTTTGTTTATTTTCATTTGCTGTTGAATTTTTAATTAATTAAGTTAGCTTGGGGATTACTAGAATTCACACTTGTTGAGTTTTGTTTTGTTTTGATTTTTTTATTTTTATTTTTTTGAAAGGTAGACTGTTGTTGTTTTGTTATGATTATTCAATGTTTTTAGAGATTTGTTGAGTTTTGATGTTTTCTTTGAAGTTCATTCATCTTTTTTTTTTTTTTTTTATCTCCCAGATAAGGTTGTAAATTAAGGGTTAACCTTTCTAAATTATAGATGGAAGGCATTGTTCTGGAGTTCAAATTAATGTAACACATGTCCATTAATTTTTTATTTTTTTCTTTTTGAACAGCAAGAAAGTGAAATGGAAGGTTTACAAGTTGAAAGCACCAGAGCGGAAAAAAGGTAGACTATTTAAAACTCTAGAACAAATCTCCATATTAATTATATGTTGATTGATTTGTTTTTATTAGCTAGCTGCTTAATTTGTGAAATGTGATCTTAATTAATAATTAATTACTTGATTGTGGTAACATAGATTAATTCAGTAGCTAAACTATGTATATCACAATTTATTGAAATAAATAAAATTTATTTGATATCACAATTTGGTTGTATGTGTAGAAGAAAACCCATGGTTCCCGTTACAGAAGAAGAAGTAATTAATAATCCTCCCGGATTTCCCACAAGTGATACTACATCTGGGTGGGTATAAATTTACTTTCAAAAATTGTTTGCTGATTCTGATTGTTTCCTTAAGTAACTTTTATTTTTTATTTCCTTTTGTTTTGCGGCTCCAGCTCCAGCTCCAGCTCCAGCTCCAGCAGCGTTAAAGTTCATCATCTTAGGCGTCCGTCACAAGCTGGATGGACTGAGGAAGAGGTTAGTGGAGACAATTATTTCTCTAGAAACTGCATAGAGAAGATTGAGAAGATTAGGGCTTGAGATTTTCCGACTATATACAGACATTGTAGCAATTGAGAAACATGCATATGTCTAGTTAAATAATTAAAAAACAATTTCTCAAATCATGCACCAAGTCTTTCAAGGAAAAAACAAGAATTAAACAATGTAATGGAGGAATTATGTATAAATTTCCATGTCATTAAAAAACATCAAACATACATCAAATTACGTAGCATAATGAAACTCTAATGAAATTAAGAATCAACTCAATATTGGTGAAACGTGTAGGATCTTATTAGGTGATTTAGATATTCAGAGGGGTGATCGAATGGTTAGAAGTCAAACTATTCCTTTAAAGATCTATTTTCAAAGTTCATCTCAATGACAAGTAGTGTAATTTCTCTGATCATCGATATACCTAGTTATATCAATTATCAAGTAGCTATGATGTAGATTAATGATATATATGCATAACACTAGTTTTATAAAGTATAAGTCAATACAACCGACCCGGTAACCTGTCGGTTGCATAACACTAGTTTTATAAAGTATAACACTAGTTATATATGCATAACACTAGTTTAACACTAGTTTTCGCGGGGAAAGCTCAATATTGTCAAAACATACATTTCACGCCGCAATATTATGAGGAACCCTTTCTAAAGATAATTATACAACCTTCACATATATGTGACACTTATATTGTAAGTGGATCATCTAACGTATGTATTCATCGATACATGTACACGCACAAGCCTAAGTGTCGACACACCTTGATAGATGATATCTATCACTATCTTCTTAACAATAAGACATCTAATATGTGTCAATCTAACCTTATTAATAATGTCAACTTCAATAATACATACAACTAGAGAGATTTAGGAATTAAACCAATACCATCAATCAAGATCTCATCATTCATAAGCACTGATTTCTCTAGCACGGTTTAATTCTAAGGATATTGTTACATACTACCACGACGAAACATGATTCTTAGACTATCAATATAAAATGTAACAAACGCGACACCTTGATATAATAAGAAATGTGAATCCTGCCACGACGAAACGTGAATCCTAGACTATCAATAAATCATATGCATTTTTAGCATCACATCCAATCACATCTTCATGATCACCCTTTATCGGGGAAACCTCAATGGTGTCAGAATATGATAAATTACACATTGATCTTATAACGACCTCTAGTTTAAGGATTATTGTGTAATAGCCACAAATCAAGACACTTAAGTAAATAAACGTGTCATCTAGCATACATATCCTTTCAATACACGTCTACATACATGTCAACGTGTCAACACACTTTAACGGATGAGATCCAGTAATATCTTCATCATAAGATAAAAAAAACATTTGATACGTGTCAGTCTAAACGCATTAACAAATGTCTCATTAAAAAATACATACGACCAAGGATATTTAAGAAATAAATCGTTTATAGTGAATCGAGATATAACCAATCATAATTTCACATCATGATTTCCTAATCACAATTTAATTATAGGGATGTTATTATATATTAGCAGTTAGTTCATTTAAGTTGACCAATATATGATAACATAATGTGACATAATGTGCCATTTAATACATGCATAAGCATGAAAGTGTAACAGTAATGACCCAAACCAATCAATCATGTCCAAACCGATTAGGTTTAGAGAACCTCACTAACATTGGGAGCCTACCATGCGAGAGTTACTGGTAGTGCATGTGCTCGGTAGCATTAGCCATCAAGTTGTGCTAACAAGTGAATATTCGAGAAATGAATAATGTAAAAATAATTTCCAATCACAACAAACTTATGGGTAATGTTATGTCCACAACAAAATAAATATATGTGGCTCGTCGTATTTTACACTGTTGATCTTAGAGTGTGACCTCTTAATTGATGTGGGACCCATTGTGATCAACTGATTTGAAGTGTGTTGAGTAAATTTGTTGTGAAGATAGCATTTTTGCCAACTTAATTTCATTCATTGAGTCATAAGTCAAGAAAATCTATTATAGGTACAAGTTTACCATTTAATGACAACTGTCCCAACACACCAATACTAGGTGGGAATCCACTACATTATCCAAGTGTACCAATACAAAAGTTACTCCATACTGACATTTATTCAAAACAATACTTACTAACAAAACTCTGTATCATTTGGTTTCTTCATTACATATGTTTCAATGTTTCATTATGTACATTTTCTATAAATAAATAAAAACTAAAAATGTTCTATCGTACCAAGTGTATCTTACGCACATACAAAGGTTTATGTATTTTACTTGTAGTTGTAGACTCGTTTCTTTATTCGAGTTGGTTGTGTATCTTACGGACATAAAAAAATTTCTGTATTTTACTAGTAGTTGTAGACTCCTTTCTTTATTCGGGTTGGTTAGTTTGATCGTGATAAATTCGCATTCTTTTTTGGTAAATGGAACTTTATTTTGGGAAATTAACGGTCGATGTGACAAGCTTGCTTTAGATTGGAACAAATGGAAGTCGTATCCGATAGACGCTCCTAGTTAGGCAGATTTGACGATCTCCTTTGCAGATTGTAGTTTTCTAGTCTGTTGTATTGTTTGGAGTTTTATTCTACATGTACTTTCCTTCTCTAGCATCTTGTTAGAGAATTCACATAAATAAAATATTTATTGCCGATAAAAAAAAAAAAAAAATTGCAACACCATCCAACCAGCCACAACTTGCGGAGCAAGTCACACCTTAGGCCGCATATCATTAGGGCATATTTATCAATATTGGCTTACAATTTCATCCCTATTGTATTCACTATATATATATATAGAGACTCATTGTACTCTTGAATATGAATGAAAATACATCATATACTTTTCATTCAGTATATGGTATCAGAGCCGTAAAAACTTCTCTCTCATGATCTCCCTCTCTCCCACCCGATAACTCTTGAAACCCTAACCTATCTTCGGTGCGGCAACACATGATCACATCGTTGATTGATGTGCAATACATATTAATTGTTATGCGTCACAGCGTAATGACTAATGAATGGTGATAAAAGTGCATTTCGAAAATGGAGTACACATCCGTAGTGGATGTATCACTATTTTTTTTTTTTTTTTACTTAGAACCATGTCTGAGTAAATATGAATATAATCGCATAAAAGGAATAATGTTAGAGGCTTTTTTTTTTTTGCTCAATCTACCCTCATACTTTCTATTTGTCTTTTTTTGCAGGATCTTATGTTGGCAGAAGAGGTACATAGGAACCCAGAGAAAAACTGGACAGAGATAGGTAATAAGATAATTGTTTTCCAAATGAATTTTGTTGATAATCCTAGCATGTCATGTCATTGCCCTATAATGTTTTTAATAAACGAAGCATTTCATTAAATCTTGAACAAAATGACCCAACGACTACTAATTCATCTTGTTGTACAGCTAAAAGCATGTCGACTGGAAGAACATATAGACAGTGCGCTAAACGTTGGGAAAATGTTCTTAATCCCGAACTAACCAAGGGTCACTGGACAAAGGAGGTGAAAATATTTCTTCTTAATATGTGGTCTTGTTTCTAGTTTTGGGGCTGTTATTTGTTTTTCGATTTGGTTTAGTTGTATCTCAGCTTCTTGCCGAATATTTTCTAATAATAAAATAAAATATCATTTTAGTTGTCCAAAAAAAAAGTGTAATTCATGTCATCTGCATGCTTTATAAACATGCGTGTCTTTGTGTTATCTTTCTCTCTTTTTTTTTTTTTTTAATTTTTATACTTAATTTTATGACATATGTAGGATGATAATCAGTTGATGATGTTGGTTGAAGAACACGGCCCAAGAAATTGGTCGTTTATAGCAACATTTTTTAAGGGTCGTATGGGAAAACAATGCCTGGAGAGGTATGTACAGTGCTCGACCTTGTAAATTGTTTATTGTATGAAGTAATCTGGGTACGTAAGAGATGAGCTATGAATACTCCAATTAGAGGTGATTATTGTATTTTTCCTCTCAAAATATGTGAAATGAATATTGACAATGTTATCATGTTTGTCTACAATTCTTTTTTTTTACCGTCTGGGATAAATGGGATGAATTATTCTAGGTGGCACAACAGTTTAAATCCGGAAATAAAGAGAGGTGGTTGGACGGAGGAAGAAGACCGCATCATAGCGCAATATCATGCGAAATTCGGCAACCAATGGATGAAAATCGCTACGTTTCTTCCGGGAAGGTAGCGCCTTATTTTTCATTTTGGATCTAATTAATAGCAATACAATTTTAGACATGATCTATTACATTATACGTACGTACCATGCCTTTTCCTGTTAATTATAAAACTGTTACAATTTCATTCAAATGTCTAGTAAGGAAACTTTATTTATGTAACCGGTGTTCTGACTTAATTTGATATCTTGAGCACAGAATTTAATGAAACCGATAATACTATTTCTGTAACAAAATTTTCACGACACACTTTAAATTAATTTTTATGTTAAGAGTTTATGCGAAATCGCGAAACGGTATTAATTTGTATTAACTTTGGTTATTTATGTCAAACATTTCGTTTCCTTTTACGGATCCTTCATCCTTACGGGCAACTGAAATTCGAACTTTTGGCAAGTACTACTCTATATATAATGAGATTCTGGTATGCTTTGTATACAAGTCTTACATGTTGTCCATTTTATTTGATATTTACAGGAACGGCAATTCTGTGAAAAATCATTGGAGTAGCAAGATAAAATCAAAAGGAAGAAGGCCTAGGACAAGTTTGGAAATCGTGAATAACAGCAACCACGACGTTGAAGAAGGCCTAGGACACGTTACTTCCAATGGCTTTGATAAAAGGCTTTTCATAAACAATATTAGTGAAAGGTCTTTGATCGAAGATGCTTTATTTGATCGTTCATCGAATAAAGGGACTGATGAGATGAGGAGAAGATATGCACCATTTCGAGAACATATGCCATCTGATTTTTCTCGTTGCGTACTTCCTCACTTACGGAGTACTTTTGGTAAATCTAACATTTTCAGAGCCTGACAAAAACTCCTCTCAGGTGATTTTTCAACAAAAATTAATACTTCTTCAACATTTGTCTAAGTTTGTTTTCCTTGTAGTGTTATAATGTTACTTACATTAGAGTTTATTCATTCTGCAGATTCGGTATGTTCACAGGGCGCCTTAATTACGACAACCATGAAATGGGAAGTTCAAGTGAACCACCATATGTTTTGTATTGAGGCAATTGTGATTTGATTTGTTTTAATTCACCTCTTCGAGTTATCCTAACTCTTCATATGTGAAGGGCTTGTAGAATATAGGTTTAATTCGACTTGTTTTAAACTTTAAATGACAATTGTATTTGAATTCTTGCCCTGGCTTTACTTTATTCGTGAGATCTTAATTTATTTTCAAGCATTATCTTGATGAAAATTTTGATACTTAACAGAATCATGTAAAGAAACTATAGCTAATTAATTCACAGCCCACTTCTGTTTCCAGCTAAAAAACATGGAACAAATTAAATGAATCAAATATTTGACGTATAAGCTCAGAAGAAAGATCAGAAACAAAAATTTCAAAGATAGATAGATGAATCAATCTCTCTTCAGTTGCAAATGGCTCCTTGTTAATTATAGCTCAAATTCGGCTAAAAACAAATTTGAATATTAGCCATATGCATGCATTGGTTTTGAATCCCGCCCTGGCTCCTTGTTAACTATAGCTCAAATTCGGCTAAACTAAACTATGTATTTTCATGTTTGCTACTAGTTTTCCCACCCATGCTTCTTATCATATAAAAATAGGATCAATGAAGCTGTGAGGAAGATTTATTTTTCCATTCTTCTCTTGGACGAAGTGATTTTATTTGAGTTGTATATTGTATTTGTTAGTTTAGTTCCCTAAACTCAATCGGGTCGGGTTGTCTATCCATTTTGTTTATGAAACATTATTATTATGAATAATAAAATCATTTTTGTTAAATACATTTTTTATCCGTTAAAACGAGTTTTATATATTATAATCATCCTTAGAATTAAATTGTGATAGAGAAATCATGATGATGATTATGATTGGTAAGATATCGATTTAAAGTAAAATCAAACACTTTAGCCAGATATCCACCACAAAAATCATCTGCACCTGTTAAAGATATTTCCGATATTATCAGTTGGCTCCGTTACCCGGAATTTACTCTATTTAGCATATTCTCACCAAAACCGCCACCCGAAAATCGTTTTTTTAATGCGGCTCGGTGAAGGAACCCCCTCCTCCCCAATTTCATTTTTCCGGTGAGTTCGAGCCTTTGATTCTAGGTTTTCCAGCTCATAAACCCACAAAATCATCTCAAGTTCACCAGATTCAGTATAGATTCAACAAATTTTTGCCGGAATCTCTCAGATTGCCGTCGGATTCCATGAATCTGACAAGAGGTTTGATGTCAGCTCTACGGATTTAGCACCAAAGTTTCGGACTTTCGCCTGCATCAACCCAGATCGACATTATCACTTTGAGTGTTTTACAAGCTTCCTATTACATCAACATGTACCTGCCACCCCCGAAAAGAGGACCAATCAGAATCCTCTACGGATTACTGATACGACAAGTGTTGCATGCAATCAGGGCAATCAGAACGTTGAGTCGCCCTTGAGAGAGCCAAATCATGCTGATATCCACACCTATTTCAACGAAAAGACTAGGTCCAAGAATACACTTGTGGCCGCCACAAGTCATAGAGCCGGAAAAGAGGTTGTAGGATCATCCCGACATCGGCAAATCGCAAGCCAACTCCGAACGTGGAGCCAGCTTTGCGATAGGACCCAAATGCAGTTGTTGTTTTTGCTCACGCTGAGTATGTCGAGGGGATATGGGAAGCGAATCACCAGCTCATCGCCATGTGGTTACTGCTGGATATACAGAAACCCGAATCGGATCCGATCCATAATTGGATCTTCATATCTGATTCACAGCACCGATTGATATACTCGATCATGCACAGCGGAAGCAACGAATTAGATTCGTTTACGATTTTACCACGATAAGATTCACATAAATAATTAACTTAACTATGAGAAGGTTAAAGATTTACCCAAACGGAGAGGGGATAGCGATTGACCAAAAGGAGAATCATGATCTTCGGATTGTATCTCTAGCGACGATTGGTGGACGTAGATCCTCGCCGTAGAACCTCCTTGAATATGCCCAAGAAAAACCCTAGGTTTTTCTTCTCTTAATGACTAGAACAAGAAACTAATTTTTCTCTTCTATTTTGGTGAAGGTAGCGCAAGTTGCAATGTGTGATTGTATTGGGAGGAACTCTCTTTATATAGGAAAATAACTAGTCAAGAGAGAGTTATCCTTTTCACACCACAATTACCTATTCTCATAAGGAAAAGATATTTGCAATAAAATAAGAGATAATTCTCAAAAAATCAATCTTTTATCTCTTTTCCATTAATTATCTAACAAATAAATAATTAATTAATTACACATGTAACATAATCTAGGAAAATTTCTTTTCCTAATTTTATCACAATGGGGCGCCACTTTTAGCCATTAATTTTAATAGAAAATGTCTTTTCTATTTTACATATTATTTACCAAATAAATAATATTGCATATTCATTAAATAGACCAACTATTTAATTTATTCTCGAGTTCCACAAAATGAGAAAACACTCGCGTGTTAGGAGCCAACCGGGGACCATGGACTATAACCAATAGCTACAATAAATTGAATAAAATATTCATCGAACTGAATATTTCTACTCAACTCATTAATTCCGGAATTACACCACCATAAATCCGAAACTGAACTCTATCGATTATAGATATAACTTATTGTCAAACGTCAAGTCGATAAGTGTCCATTGATATAATCATTACATACAGACTAACCCTCCAGACTATCCGTAATGAAGTGGGAATATTTCCGTAAACCTTCTTCATTACATCTTATCCTTATTTACCATTAACCCACTAGTGATCAATTAGTTCATAACCAATACGAACTCCTGGGATCGATCAGTTTCTAGGATTAACAAATAAAGGGATTGTCTTTCTACTTCCCGTATGAAGAAATGGATTCCATATCTGTGAGACACACACTCCTCAATGTGAAAGTGATTTGTATCGTGCCTCTTAGCGATCCTTAACGAACACATCAAACCCTATCTTGAAACAAGCAGGCGTCTGCAATCACTTTAGGATTAAGGTTAATCCATATATGATCATCTTGTGATTTAATAAGATTTCTCAATCAAGGAATTATATAAGAAGTGCAGATTAAATCGGTACAATCCTATATGACTACATCATATATAAATGCCCCACTTAGATAACCATTATCGACGGTCCGGATAAGACGGTCACACCCCATAAAGTGTTCTGGGCGCATTAATGGTGGTTTAATCAATAGACCCCATACTTTGATTAAGTTCCCCACGGACTAACAGTTCAAGTGACCCCATACTTTGATTAAGTTCACCACGGCTACATATGATACGACTTGGGGTTTTCAGCGGTGTATTACATATAAGCATGAAGCAAATAATAAGATGAGAATAAATCTGTTATTTATTAATTATAAAAAAAATTACATAAATTGTCTTTCGGGCGCTACTTCCAACAGTTACCCCCTCAGCCGATCAAGGATTTTCGCACACCAAACGTTGCTGCACAAGTCAAACACCTTGATCAGCCCGATGACGCTCATTCTCAAAGCTTTGTCAGGGAAGAGAGTGCTTATTCGTCTACTGAACGGGGCCGAGAGAGAAGGTGTGCTCTCGATCGTCTTGGACCCGGGAACGGCGGATGTGTCGTGTCCCAAGAACAAATGGGAAACGATCACCAGCCCTCACGGAGTAACATCAGAGCCAGGTTGGCGGAGCAACATGATGAATCTCATTATCGCCCTGAGAGGACACGGATGGAGAACATTTCCAGAGTCTCTGCCGTGCCCACACTTGAAAATAAGGTCGACAGGCTTCAAAGGCAGATCAACGATTTGCAGAAAACAAATTCTAGTATGGGGGGCAAGCCGACTTGGGGGAACAGCGTCCTCGATGAAAAAAATCCTAAAGACAGCACTAGAAGGGGTTCACTATCCCGTTATTAAATTACCAAGGAACAACTTGCCCCATATGACCGGCTCTCAGCATTCCAGAGCAATATCACCCTTGCAACAAGAAACGAATTCGCATGGTGCATCGCGCTTGTCGGCTCCATGCAAGATAGGCTGCAACTTGGATCCGAAACATGCCTCCTAGATCGATTTGCTCATGGGACGATCTTGGAATCCAAGATTATGACAAAGTTCAGGTCGGCAGGCCACCTAAAGAAGACCATAGATGATCTCTACAAGATCCGTCAGGGCGAGAAAAAATTGGCTCGAAGTTATTACAAGCGATTCAACAACTGGATTTCAGTGTGGCTTGGCGAAGGGCTACCTCAAGACAGAATTTGCTCTCCGGCCCATTAAAAATTTACAAGACATGCTCGAGTCGGCCAAAACGTACGGGCAATCTGATCCAGGTCCATTTTCATCGAGCACGGGAAAGGCCAAGGTTCACTCCAACACCCTTAGAGAGGGGGCGAACAGAAACCAGGATTTCAAAAAACCCAAAAAGTTCAAGGAGGAGACCAACACTCCCCTCAACGAGCTGATCAGACATGTTATGAATGATAACAGAAATCAACTGCTGGATCTGCGACCAATGAAGGCCGTCATGCGAAATAAAGCGTGATATGTCACAATACTATGACTATCACAAATATCATGGCCACACTACTGAGATGAGTGTCGGGTATTAAAGAGAGATCGAAAAAGTGGTTTCCGTGGGGTACTCGACAGTACAAACAAGACAAAGGAAACGCTAAAAGAGCAAAACCCCACCGCGAGAATGGAAGGGAAATCAACATTATCACTGAGACATTTCCTAGAAATAACCAGCTCAAGAGCCAGATAAACTCCCTGAATCGAAGCTTTGAGAAGCCAGTTGTCCTGTGTGTGTCCGAACAACCGACCTCGTTCACCCGTAGCAAGCGGCGGATCTCCTGGCATCTTGGATATGCCCATCATCGTGGCGATGGCGTTGGCAACTTCGGGCCGGGTCCTAATAGACACACGAGAGCTTGCCGAGATATCCTCTTTTATGATTGCTTCAAGAAGCTCGGCTTTGGTGATACACGTCTACATGAAGGAAATAGGATCTTAGATCTTAACGAATTAGATCATGCGCGCAAATGGATGGATCACGATTCATATATTATAACACATAAACAAAGGATTTAATTACTACAAGGGGTTAAGAAAACATACCAATAGTAAGGAAGAAAAGCTTTAATCTTAGGGTGAGAAGCCTTAATCTTCCAATGTGTTCTCCAAACGGTGGTTGGTGGACACCGATTCTGGAATTGGAACCTCCTTGATATGCAACGAAAAAACCCTAAGTTTTTCTCCAACCGGGTGGAGCTAAGGATCGAACTCCTTAGCCTTTTTTCTATGAATTTAGTAGGTATCTCTTCCTAGGACTTATAACTCTCTTTTATAGGTAAAATCAAGAAGGAAAACATATATCCAATCGGTTTAACAAAATAAAAGAGATAATTCTAATTATTATTATCCAATAAAAATAAGAGATAAGTATAATCTTATAATAAGAAAATATAATTATCCTTATAGTTAAGAGATAAATAATAAAGAAATTATTTTCTTTTATTTATCCAATTAATTATTTAACAAATAAATAACTAATTACACAATATGTCATTTATCCAAGAAAACTAATTTCTTGGAAAATCCAAGACATATTGGCGCCACACTAAGCCCACCAGGCCCACATAAAATGTCTTTTCTGTGTATTATATTATTTAGCTGATATACTACTTTTATATGTTTAAATATACGTTATATTATTATGTTTTATCAACGAATTCTATATAAAATATATGAAATTATGGTATAAATTATATGAAATGTTAATCTTTATAATTTAGAGTAGTTAGTAGTAATAATAGTAAAAGGTTATCATTTTGTACCGATTTTAGTAAATCGGAGTGTCGTGTCAGATTTACGTGGGTATTTGTAGTATTTTATTGCAGATTTATAAGCCGAGACCCCGAGAATCAACATGGTGTAGTATAATCATATCTTTGGAATGATTTAGAGAGTGCCACGAGCTTAAATGGTCAATTGAATAGCTTAAGTGATCAAGTGGCCAATCAATTTGGTTTAGTGGTAATCGAGAAAAGTCTTCGACAAACAAATGGCTCATTAAAACGACATCATCTGAAGAAGAGTCCTTCACGAAAGTTGTAGATTTTCCCGAGAGCTTTCCGATGCCGCTTGAATCATGATTTTTGGAGGTCCAGAACTCGAGATATGAATTTTAGAAGTTTAATAATTATATATAAAAATATATATAATCATACCGCACATGCTGATTACTTAAGGAGGTGGAAGTAATCATTACACCGGACCAGTCCGGCTTGATCTCGGACCGGTCCGGCCTTGGAAGTTTATTCTATATAAGGAGCTCATTTGCAGCAGCGTTGGGATGTACCAATATATATATATATATATATATATATATATATATATATATATATATATATTCTCCTTCTATTTTTCTTTTTTATTTAGTAGTTGTAAATAGGCCTTAAGCCAAAAATAATAATCTCGTAGTATTGTTGTAATGCTCGAGAAATTATCAGAAGTTCGGTGTTGTTGAAGTCGTTGTAATGTCCGGAAGAATACAACTCTGATTCAGCATTTGTATCGGGTAATTTTCTAAAGTATTTATGTTGTTTTTATCTTTTTCGTTGTTATAATGTTTTTAGGCTAGTTCTATAAAATTATCTGTCTAGTTCTATATATTGGTATCTATATATTTATATCTATATATATATTTTGCAATTTATGTACATCTATATATATTTTTATATCTATATATATTATATTAGAATAATTTTTAAATTACGCATTTATTTTATGTTGACTAGAATAGTAGTGATCTGTGTTATAAAATTGCGATTTAGATCGAGTTAATAACAGCTCTTTGGTGTTTAACCACACTTAAAAGAATTACCAAGTTCCCTGAGGATTCGACACTCTGACTCACCATACTAGCACTACAGTTTGACCCGATACACTGTCGGTTAAGGACTAGTTTAGCACTACGAAAGGCAGCCGTCAGATTTCTGGCGCCGTTGCCGGGGAACGTCGCTAATTTCTTTTTTATGTGTCTATGGTTACTACTTGTATTAGCTCAAAATTCTCGAGAATAAGTCAACACTTTTCTAATCCCATTTCTATTTTATTTTTCGCTGGTACTTACCTTATAGATAAGTTACTAATTTTTTCTACTACTATCAATTTCGTATTATTTTCTATTTTCGTTAGTTGATGACCAGAAGTGGTAAGGCTCCACTCACTCCTTATAAGCCTGACATAAACACTTACGAAAGGCAGTTAAGAGTAGAGAGTAAACGTGGTCATACTAGTCAGGGAAATCCTGACCAAAAATCATCTTCAAACAGAAATACGAGAATGGCTGAAACTAGTGATGAAACAAATGAACAGAGGATAGATCATGCTCCAGGGCATGGATAAAACCCTGTTAACCCTAATAATAATAATAATAATAATAGAAATAATCAGAATCGGAACCAGAATAATCGTAATAACCCACCAAACCCGAGACCTATATGTGATCAAACCATAAGAAAAAACCAGACTAATAATCCCATTCTTTTACCCAATGAAGGAGCGAATAATTTCGAAATTAAATCTCATCTTTTTGGTTTAATTGACGCAAGAGCCCAATTCCTAGGAGAGGATGATGAAGATCCACATCATCATCTCTATCTTTTTGAAGAACTATGCAATACAAACCAAAAGTCAAGGTGCTCATAAGAATTAACGAGGATGACTATGTTTTTTTTTTCTTTAAAAGGGCGAGCCCGAGATGGTTTATGTCTCTTCCACATCATTCACTTACTAGTTGGGAGGAGATTCAAACTGAATTTCTGAAATAATATTTCACTCCTGGACGAAATTTGGAATTAAAAGTCGAGGTTGCTAACTTTAGACAAGGATCTGAAGAAACACTTGGGAATGCCTGGGAAAGATTTAAAAAACTGTTAAGAGCCTGTCCCGATCATGGTTATTCCTTAGTTATGCAAATTCAACTTTTCTGTCGTAAATTAAGGAAAGACTCACGTGCTGATGTAGATCATGCATGTGGTGGTTCTTTAATGATGAGTGAAGCTCAAATAGTTTACGATGCTATAGAAAAGATTTCCAAAAACAACAGAATGTGGGAAACCGGTTCTAGCACCAGGAAATTAGCTTTTGCAGGAGAATGTACATCTAATACGGAAGTTCTAGCACATTTAGAAAATTTGAGTAGGAAATTTGATGGCCTACAATCTAACAAAAACCAAAGTTCAGAAATTAGTCCACCAACTGAATACTCAAATCAGGATAATATGCCATTAGGGATTGAAGAACCAACAGGATATTCAAGGGAGGAGGTGAGTTTTCTTCAGCAGCATAGGAATTTGAACAATGCATACTCAAACTCGTTTAATGCTATTATAAGAGATCACCCTACTTATCGATGGTCGAAAAACCCTAGTAAGCAAGGACAACCGCCATATCCAGGTCCCATATAGGAATCAAGTTTATCAAGAAAATACATCTAATCGAATTTACAATCGTTACTAGATCCTATCCTCAACATACCACTCAAAGTATACCAGTAACTCAAAGTTCAACTCAACCTGCAAAAGGAGTTGAAAAATGGGAAAAACTAATGGAAAATATGATGGGTGTAGTATCTACTCAAGCTAAGAATATGGAAACAATGATGACTTCTATTGGTACAGTCACTAAAGATATGACTACAATGAAAACATCTATGAGTGGACATGATACCAGAATGAGAACTATAGAAGCCTCATTGAGAAATATGGAAGATCATTTGAGTAGGGGAGGTGAACGTAACAATAGTAGACCACCAGGAGGATTACCAAGCAACACTGAAAGAAACCCGAGAGAGTTAAATGTTGTAGTTACGAGAAGTAGAAAACTCTGTGGTAGTGATGGAGTAGAAAACTTCGGTAATAATGAAGTAGAAAATGATTTAGATGGTAAGAATGATGAAACTAACGATGAAATTGAATTCACTGATGAGGAAGAAGAAATTATAGAGAACTTCTTGAAAATGAATAGAAATTTGGAACCTGAGAATGAAGGTGAGAAAGGGGTAAAAATCCCTCGGATTTTGAAGGATCCCATGGATAAAGATTTAAGGAATTTATTCAAGGAACATATTAGAGTAGAGGATAATGAAAACAAGGATGAAAAACAAGAAGAACTGAAGGAATCTAAAGAAGAGATTGATTCAGGGAATGTTTTAAAAGAAAAAATTCAAGATCATGATACTTGGCGATCAAGTAATACTCAAAGGTTTAAGGAGAAAGGAAAAGAGAAAATGACTTTAGGATCAAAGGTTGTAGATTTGGAATCTTTACCGTACCCCCCTAAGGATCAAATTAAAAAGATTAAAACTGATCAGAAGTATGCTCGTTTCCTTGATACTTTTCATCCTATTCATGTTAATATCCCTGTTATCGAAGCTCTAATTAGTATGCCTGCTTATGGAAAGTTTCTGAAAGATATTCTGTCAAACAAGAAAAAATTAGAGGAATATGAGAATATATGCCTAAATGAAGAATGTTCTGCAGTTTTGCAGCATAAGTTACCACCTAAACTGAAAGATCCTGGAAGTTTTACCATTCCATGTGAAATTGGAGGATTTCTGTTTAAAAAGGTCTTATGTGATCTTGGAGCTAGTATAAATCTCATGTCTTATGAGGATTATAAGAAGCTAGGCATAGGAAATCTTACGAAGACTGAAATGACTCTGCAGATGGCAGATAGATCAATTAAAAATCCTAAAGGAATTATTGAGGACGTATTGGTTAAAGTAGACAAGTTCTATTTTCCAGTAGATTTTGTAGTTATGGAAATGGAAGAAGGATATTCAGCGCCACTTATCTTAGGTCGACCATTTCTAGCTACAGGAAGAACTTTAATAGATGTCCAGAAAGGAGAGTTAATTCTGAGAGTCAATGAAGATGAAGTTACTTTTAATATTTTCAAAGCTATGAACCATCCATATAAATCACCAGAATCATGTTCTATTATAGAAGATATTCATTCTGTCTATGATAATCGCCATTGACGACTTTTGAAGATGATTAGAAGAATGCTTAACTCTATCTATCTATAAGGAAGATGAGAAAGACACCGAAATGAAAGAGATAATCCTTTCTCTAGATAAAGGAAGTTTTACTTTTAAACCATCATGGCATAAGTATTTGGAATTAGAACTAGAAGGACCGGGTTCTTAAACCATCATTGGAAGATCCACCTAAGAATATGGAATTGAAACCGTTACCTTTAAATCTAAAATATGCTTTTCTTGAAACTAATAATCTATTACGGTTATTATTTCATCATCTTTAATCGAGCAACAAGAAGATCAATTACTTAGAATGTTGAAAAAGCATAAGAAAGCTTTTGGATGGACGATTGCCGATATTCGAGGTATTAGCCCCTAGATTTTGCGTTCATAAGATAATTTCGAAGGAACATGCTAAACCTTGTATTCAACCGCAACGCCGCCTCAACCCAAATTTGCAGTTAATTGTTAAGAAAGAGGTCATTAAGCTATTAGAAATGGGGATAATCTTTCCCATATCAGATAGAAAATGGGTTAGTCCAACTCAAGTTGTACCAAAGAAGGGAGGTTTCACAGTGAAAGAGAATGAAAGGAATGAATGGATTCCGACAAGAGAGATTACCGGTTATCGAATGTGCATTGATTTTAGAAAACTAAATGATCATACTAAAAGATCATCATCCACTTCCATTCATAGTTGAGATGTTGGAGCGTTTAAGTGGACATAAGTATTACTGCTTTCTTAGATGGTTATTCAGGATATTTGAGATATTCATTGCAAAGAGAGATAGAGAAAAACTACTTTCACTTGTCCTTATGGAACTTTTGCTTATAAAAGAATGCCGTTTGGTTTATGTAATGCACCACTACGTTTCAAAGGTGTATGATGGCTATATTTCTTTGATATGGTTGAGAAATTCTTAGAAATTTTTATGGATGACTTTAGTGTTTACGGTGATTCATTTGATATTTGTTTGTTACACTTAGAACGAGTGTTACATTTGTGAAGATACCAATCTAGTACTAAAGCGGGAAAAATGCCACTTAATGGTATCAGAAGGGATTGTTTTAGGTCACAGAATCTCTGAAGAAGGTATTGAAGTTGATAAAGCTAAAGTAGAAGTAATTGAAAAATTACCTCCACCAGTTAGTTTAAGAACCCTAAGAGGATTTCTCGGACATGCAGGATTTTATAGAAGATTCATAGCCGATTTTTCAAAAATAGCAAAGCCTCTGAGTCATTTACTTGAAAAGGAAGTACCTTTCAACTTTGATAGTAAATGTATGGAACCCTTTCAGACCTTAAAAGCGAGGTTGACTCATCGCACTGCACGGTGTTAGTAGCACCAGATTGGAGTTTGCCGTTTGAGATTATGTGTGATGCGAGTGATTTATTTGTAGGAGCTGTTTTAGGTCAAAGATATAACAAAATTCTCAAAGCCATTTACTATGCATCTCACACACTAAACGCAGCTTAACTAAATTATGCAACTACAGAAAAGAAGCTGTTATTGTAATTTTTGCCTTAGATAAGTTTCGATCGTATATTGTTGGTTCTAAGGTAATAATCTATCTGAGACCATTTGACCTCAAGTATTTCTTGAGTAAGAAATATGCTAAACCTCGTCTTCTTAGATGGATTCTCTTACTTCAAGAATTTGACATTGAAATTAAAGATAAAAAGGAAGTGAGAATGTATTAGCAGATCATCTAAGTAGAATGGAAAATGAGGAAGAAATAGGAATTGAAATTAAAGATTCATTTCCTGATGAACAATTATTTAGAATAGATACTCCTTCAACCATGCAGTTATTAAAGAATAGAATTCCTTCTAAGGAAATATCACCCTGGTTTGGAGATATCATTAATTACTTAACCTGTGATTATATTCCGTCTCATTGGACTTGGCAATGTAAAAGAAGTTCTTTACGACTTAAAATTTTATTCTTTGGAGGAACCGGACCTTTTCCGTAAATGTTCGGATGGGATAATCAGAAAATGTGTGCCTGATAATGAAATTTTAAGTGTTTTATCATTTTGTCATGATCGTGAGGCAGGAGGTCATCATGGAGGTTGGAAAACTGCTTTTAAAGTTTTATAATGTGGTTTTTATTGGCCTACACTATATAGAGATGCTTATAAGTATGTTAAATCTTGTGAATCGTGTCAAAAATGGGGAAATGTATCTAAAAAATATGAAATGCCTATGCAACCTATTTTAGAATGTGAGTTATTTGATGTTTGGGGTATAGATTTCATGGGACCATTCCCTATATCTTTTGGAAAAAGATTTATTCTTGTAATGGTAGATTATGTTTCAAAATGGGTAGAAAATTTGAAGCTCTTCCCACTAATGATACCAAGGTTGTCATACGATTCCTTAAAAGAATATATTTACCGGATATGGCATTCGAGGGCTATCATTAGTGATAGAGGTCACACTTTTGTAATCGACCATTTATTAAGATAGTTGAGAAATATGGTGTAACGCATAAGTTAGGAGAACGCCCTATCATCCACAAACTAGTGGGATGTAGAGGTGTCGAATAGAGAAATCAAAAGAATCGTGGAAAAACAGTTGATTCAAATCGTAAAAGCGGGCGATTAAATTAGATGATGCATTATGGGCGTCTGAATGACTTTTAAAACACCAATTATTGTTTCTCCTATAAGCTAGTCTTTGGTAAGTCTTGTCATCTCAGGTTGAGTTAGAACACCGAGCCTTACGGGCTATTAGATTTCGAATTTCGATTCTAAGGTCAGTCGGTGATCATAGATTGCTTCAATTGATGAGAACTAGAAGAATTTCGTCTCGATTCTTATGAAAGCGCTCGAATCTACAAGGAACGTCTGAAGTCTTTCCATGATAAGAGAATCTTTAGCGTGAGTTCCATGTAGGTGATCGAGTGCTTTTGTACAATTCACGTTTAAAGTTGTTTCGAGTGTAAGCTTAAATCAAGATGGGCAGGTCCATTTAAAGTAACACGGGTTTACAAAGCTGGAGTTGTTGAACTAAGCGATGGAAATACAACTTTTATAGCCAATGGCCCAGAGTAAAGTTATTTGTGGAGGAGAACGAATCACACCTTGAAAAAGAAGTAATGCTATTGATTGATCCCCCGACAAATTGAAAAAGCAGAGGAAAATAAAAGAACTGAAAAGCAGAGAAACTGGAATCAGCCGAATACCAGGTACTATCTATCTTTATTCTACTTTTCTGTATTTTTAATTATGTTTAAACTCTTTTCGTCTTTTACCGGATAGGCGTAAAAGAAGCTGGATGCCTTTTTAGATAGAATAGGAGTTTTTATTTTACTTTTGAAATTAGGAATTTGGATAAAGATGTCGCGTTTAAAATGAAGCTTTAGTTTTTAACAAAACAAGAAATTGTTGAGAGAAATCAGATTGAGAGAAGTTTGTAATGGAACATCAAGAAGTGCGATAAAAAAGAAGGGCAAAATTTACGATGAGATGCGAATCTGTGGAAAAAGTGAACATGTTGGATTTGTGGGAAAAACACGACCAAATCCCAGGATGAGTGTTTGAATATTGTTAGGAAGGGAACGATTAGATGGTTATCCGAAAATCCCGATGGAATTCCGAGAGATAATTCAAATGCTTCGTTTTTAGGAGTTAGGTTGATTGAGCGTTATATCAGAACTCTGGAGGACTTAGAAATCGAAGAATCAGGAACCCCTTAAGTTTTGAGTCTTTTTCTTATATTTTATTTTATAAAATTTTCGCATAACTTCTGAAAATTTTATAAAATTGGATCTTTATGAAATTTGAGGAGTTTTATAAAAGTTTTTAATTTAGATTTTATAAGAATTAATATAAATTTTTATAAGCTTTTTAAGTGTTATAAAATTTTTATTAAGTTTTAAAAATTATTATAAAATTATTTTTAAGGTTTTAACTAAATTTTATAAGTTTTATTAAATTTTTTATCAAAAAAATCATAAAAAGCTAAGAAAATCGGAAAAAAATTGGGCACGGACCGATCCGGCCTTAACTCGGACCGGTCCGGGGTCTGAAAACATAAAAAAGACGGGGACCTTCTTTTTCTTCTTCTTCTTCCCTAATTTTCTTCTAACAGCCGCACCCCACCCCCAAAACCCCACCACTCGAAAATTTTTATCAATTCTTCCACAAAAATTCACCTCTCACACTACCACTACTTGATTTCTTCCTCTTTTCATCTCTTCTCTTCTACACAAAAATTAAAAAAAAAAATCAAAAGGGAGCAAAAACAAGCTACATTTCATTCCGGCGACTTTTCAACTTTTCCGGCCTACTTTTCAACGTTTTCTGCATATTAAGGTATAATTTAGTTTATTTAGTTATCAATTTCGTATTTTTCATAATTTTTTAGATTAATTTCAACTGTTTTGATTTTTGAATGTGTTGTGATTTTTTTTATTTGATGTTGTTTTTGTTGTTGATTGGCATTACCAATATCGTAGAATGGCTGAGTCGAGTAGGAAAGTCTCTAAAAAGCGTAAATCAAACATTCCCATATCAACTCCTGTCGTAGGCACAGTAATTTTATCACCTGAAGAAGAATCCGTTAGCTTTGATAAAACAACATCACCTGAGGCTAAGAAAGCGTATGAGAAAATTTATAGTAAATGTGATGTTCTGGTTGAAAAAGGATTAGACTTGGATGATTTAGGTGATGAAGTTAAAAACATTTTTACGAGACGACAGTGGTTAGATTTAGCACCCGAGAAGGAAGGGAGATTAACACGACTCTAGTAGCTGAGTTCTATTCAGTTTTATCTACACTTTCACAGGAGCGACTTACTCGATGCCAACTGTACCCCTTAGAGCCAGAAATATTCCTTTTAGCCCTGAATTCATAAATGCAATCCTAGGAGTTGAAGTTTTTCCTGATGAGGAGGATTACAGGGTAGTTTATAATCTAGATGATCCTGCAAGTTTTGAGCGAGACGACCACGAGAGCTCGAATGCTTTTGACCCGACCGCTGTGTGGGTTGAAAATCGGTTTAACTACGGGAATTGTTTTAGAGGGTTGAGGGCAATTAAAAGATTTATTAGCCATAATCTCTACCCCTCACGTAAACATACTGCTTTTGGAAAGGAAGATGTTTGTATCGCTTGGGCGATGGTAAACGATGTTAGAGTGGATGTTGGAAAGGTCATGGTAAAAAGAATTTTCGAGAGTATTGTCATCGCTGGACAGGAGTCATCTCAGTACTTCCTTGTTTTATCTCGATTTATGTCGTAGGGTGGGAGTACCAGTCCGCTTAATGATAAATTATCTCTGGCAGATGCCAATTTGATTGGACCGAGTTTGACTGAACTTCCGGATGGTAGTATACGCTCTTTGCTTAGAAGACGTCAAACTCAACCAGCTCCACCAGTTTTCACATCTTCTTCTTTTCCATCTTTTTCGAGTCAGCCTCAACAAACTCCTTTCTCCAACACTATCACATATGATATGTTTCAATCTTTAGTGACAGACGTTGCACGTGGTCAAGCCAACATGGCTTTATATGCTGAGAGTAATAGGCAGTGGTGTGATGATATTCGTAGAGGTTTAAGGAGGAACGAGCAGTTGCTTCGTAATCCTGCTTTTGATGATCCTGCCTATCCACCTTGTCAGTCAGATCCTTATACCTTACCAGATTGGGTGACACCTATTCCACCACCTTCGAGCTTTCATCCATCGTCATATCCTTTTGGAAGCCAATCTAGTGGAACAGGTGTGTTTTCGACAGGTGTTCAGAGACCGGCGATGTCTAGTTGGGGAGGATTCACTGAGTTTGCACACATCACGACTGGCATGAGTTCGATGGGTCGTGATAGTTCAGTCAGGACCACGACTACAGTTCAGCCACCAGCTTCTCAGTCGTTTCCGAGTTCAAGCTTTCATGTCGATCCAGAGGAAGACTATGAAGAAGATTGAATTTAATAATTGTGTTTGACTAGACATTTTTACTGCACATTTTATTCGACGTTTGTCATCTAGATATTGGTTTGTTGTCGTTTTCGTTTAGTTTGATTTTATAGTCGTCTTATCAAAATTTGGTTTGCATTCTAAATCGTTTTAGTTTTTATAAAAACTATAAAAAAAAACCCAAAAATAATTTTTGTATAATTACTACGTCATTCTACAAAAATATAATGTGTCGTTTTATCCGTTTGTATCAAGTTTAATTAACCATTATGAAGTATCTTCAAGGAAAAAGGTATGTAATGTTCAACACGTGAAGAAAAAACCAAAATACAACTTGACTTTTACCTCGCCCTCGCAAAAAGCAGGATGAGGCCGGACCGTCCGCCTAGACTCGACCGAGCCGTGAAGGGAAAGGGTGAGTCATTTTAGAGTCCGTCTAATGCATCCACGTATGTAAACTTTTCCATCTATTAAAGGAGGTAAGGGCATGAGTAAACATTATCATTCACTGTCTTTCCTTTTACTTTCAACTCTGTTTTAAATTTTTCATCTAATTTTAAATGTCGAACCACTCCTCACCGTCGGTTAATTCTTACGAGCCTCACACCCCGGATCATCCGGAATCTCAAGCTTCTAATGAGAATATCATTTTACACCATCGTTTTGCGAATTCTCCAATCCAGTTGGAGAAAGGTTTAAATGTCGATAAGATTGATCAATGGGGAAAAATTATTATTCGAAGTTTTGGTTGGAAAAAATTTGTCAGTACGCCGAGAGGAAGGATAAATGTCTCGATAGTTCGAGAATTTTATTCTGCCCTCATGACGACATCTATGGTCGATATCACTCAGATCGTATTGGTAAGAGGAGTGGCTGTTCCCTTCTCTTCTTCTATTATCAACCAAATTTTTGCAATTCCACCGGTTTCAATGCAGCATTTTGATATGGAATGGGGCTTACAAAATCCACACAATCAATTAAACAGAGTCCATGAGTCTTTCCAATGTCTGTTCCCACTTTTCGACACAAATCACGAAATGTCTACTAGTGCTTTACTTCCACACCTAAAGGCGTGGAAACATTTCATTAATTCTAGGGTGTATCCTACTTGGGATTTCGGGAGCCTTAGTGATAATGAAATGCTTCTGCTGTATGCTTTGACAGTTGGTGTATTTGTCGATTGGGGAATTTTGATTCAAAGGACGGTGTTGGAGTTTGCTATCACAAGAGGCAGTAGGGGCAAACCTATGCCTAATTCATGGATGATATCGCGCTTTGGTAATGAGATGAGTGGAGTGGGAGAGCCGGAGACGGATGAGATTTTTCCGTCTAGAGATAGTCGAGTTGGATTGTTACCGGTTGATACACCGGGTTGTTCGTCTACGATCTAGATAGTTTGTTGGTGGTTTGTTTAGGATGTTTAAGTTTTAATAAGTTAAATTAAGTTAAGTTTGAAGTTTTTTTTTTTTTTTTCCCTAGTTAGTTAAGTTTATGTTTTTCTTTTAATTTGTATTAATCTATCTTGTTTAATATATCTATGTCTCAGTTTTTTAAGTTTGTTTGTTTTTAATGATATAATTAGTATACGCTAAAATTAAAATCGGAATAATAACGATAATAGATAATTTTAATTTTATTTTCCAACCTACTTATTTATTACTCATTGAACATCGACGATGCCACTTCGTGTAAGTGGGGAGTAAGAGTTAGGTTAAAAAATTCATTAAAATTTTCGAAAATAGTTATAAATTATAAAATTATCAAAAAATTTATTACTTATTTTCAATTTTTTAGTAGTTAATATATATGAATAAGAAATGATATAATTTGGAAGAATAAGTTTTTAATTAAGTAAAGTATATTAGATATATTATAATTATATCTTATGTCTAATTTAGATTTTAATAAGATTTTAAGTTTATATAATTGAGTATTTAAGGTTAGATATTGTTTTTATGAAATTATATAAGTATGTTGATAATTATAAGTAAAATTTTTAGAATCATTTTCTTTTCAATATGAATTATGAGTTTGGAATTGGACTAGGGATGTCGATTTTTGGCACCACAAAAATATAACTATAGCCAAATAAATTTACCTAAATAAATTTCCAATTTCGTCCCTACTCACTTTGATTAGAGTGATAAAGACCTCACTCGAAATTGCTATTGTGATTACTAGAAATAACCAACCTTTAGCTAATGTTGGTCTACATTTCCTTGAAATTCCGCAAGTTTTGTACGTACTTATGAAAAGAGATGGAGACATAAAAGCTAAGTTTTGGTATATCTTTGAGATTGGAAAGATTAGATAAGTATTAGTATATTCGATCTTACCTCATGACACTTGCAAGATAGTCGATTTTGGTAATAAGTTCGGATATATTAAATTAAGAACGAAGCACCATATTTACTCAGAATTAATCGAATACCAGGTATCTTCCTTATATGTGATCGATTTAATTAAAAATAAAAAAGAATATATCGGTTGTAGCTACCAATGATTTGAGTGAGTAGGGTATTATCACGAAATGTCTATATCACTATGAGGTTAAAGCTCTCGATTGCCTGATGATAGAAGTCCAATTTAGGGTATTATCTCTCGAAATATCCTATTCTTTGGGAATGAAAACAACATAATGAAAAGAAAAAGTCGAATCATAAGATCTCAAGAATGATTACAAGTTTAAGGAAACCGGACTTGTAATTTTCGATCGAAAGAGTAGTACTCCGATCAATCTTGATGAAGCAATGCTTGTAAGTTTGATTTTCCACACACACTCACGCTTTTAGTTCTTAATCTTAAAGTATAAAAAAAAAAAAAAAAAAAAAAAAAAAAAAAAAAGAGAGAAAAAAAAAAAAAAAAAAAAAAAAAAAAAAAGAGATGTTATTAATCGATGATTATTTTTTGATCAAAATGAAGATGTAGATACGTACGACTTGCCTCTTTCTCTTTTTGATTTCCTTTTTTCCGATTAACCAACATCTTGAACCTAAACTCTATAAGCCATTTTTGTCGACTACGACCGAGTTTCCGATTCGCAATTTCATAATAGTTGCGATTAAAAATAATTCTGATATTTTATTTATACTTATTAAGTATTACATGTACAATTTTATCTAAATAATATTTAATGTTTAAGTTATTTAAGTTATATACACTTTCTGTCTTCTTACGATTTTAAATTAGAATAAGTAATATATTTATAATATTGACAATATAAATTACATTAAAAATTATAATCGATCAATTATATTATCTTTTATTATCGCTTATTTTTAACAGGACGATCAAAATTTAAGTGGGGAGTAGTTGATATACTACTTTTATATGTCTAAATATACGTTATATTATTATGTTTTATCAACGAATTCTATATAAAATATATGAAATTATGGTATAAATTATATGAAATGTTAATCTTTATAATTTAGAGTAGTTAGTAGTAATAATAGTAAAAGGTTATCATTTTGTACCGATTTTAGTAAATCGAATTATGTCGATGTCGATTTACGTGGGTATTTGTGGTATTTTATTGCAGATTTATAAGCCGAGACCCCGAGAATCGACATGGTGTAGTATAATCATATCTTTGGAATGATTTAGAGAGTGCCACGAGCTTAAATGATCAATTGAATAGCTTAAGTGGTCAAGTGGCCAATCAATTTGGTTAAGTGATAATCGAGAAAAGTCTTCGACAAACAAATGGCTCATTAAAACGACATCATCTGAAGAAGAGTCCTTCACGAAAGTTGTAGATTTTCCCGAGAGCTTTCCGATGCCGCTTGAATCATGATTTTTGGAGGTCCAGAACTCGAGATATGAATTTTAGAAGTTTAATAATTATATATAAAAATATATATAATCATACCGCACATATCTTGATTACTTAAGGAGGTGGAAGTAATCAT
Organism: Gentiana macrophylla; assembly: GCA_026214975.1. Classification (NCBI taxonomy): domain Eukaryota; kingdom Viridiplantae; phylum Streptophyta; class Magnoliopsida; order Gentianales; family Gentianaceae; genus Gentiana; species Gentiana macrophylla. Next base: position 93,908,751 of record CM047811.1, read on the forward strand.
TACACCGGACCAGTCCGCTTGATCTCGGACCGGTCCGGCCTTGGAAGTTTTTTCTATATAAGGAGCTCATTTCAGTTAGCGTTGGGATGTACCAATATATATATATATCACTCTATATATATATATATATATATATATATATATATATATATATTCTCCTTCTATTTTTCTTTCTTATTTAGTAGTTGTAAATAGGCCTTGAGCCAAAAATAATAATCTCGTAGTATTGTTGTAATGCTCGAGAAATTATCGTAAGTTCGGGTGTTGTTGAAGTCGTTGTAATGTCCGGAAGAATACAACTCGATTCAAAGATTTGTATCGGGTAATTTTCTAAAGTATTTATGTTGTTTTTATCTTTTTCGTTGTTATAATGTTTTTAGGCTAGTTCTATAAAATTATACTGTCTACAGTTATATATTGGTATCTATATATTTATATATATATATATATTTTGCAATTTATGTACATCTATATATATTTTTATATCTATATATATTATATTAGAATAATTTTTAAATTACGCATTTATTTTATGTTGATTAGAATAGTAGTGATCTGTGTTATAAAATTGCGATTTAGATTGAGTTAATAACAGCTCTTTGGTGTTTAACCACACTTAAAAGAATTACCAAGTTCCCGAGGATTCGACACTGACTCACCATACTAGCACTACTGATTTGACCGATCCATCTGTCGGTTAATGATTGGTTTAGCACTACTTAAAGGCGCCGCCGTCATTAGCCCAACTAAATAATATTCATGCATATCAATTAATTGGCCCAACCAATTAATTATTTCGAGGCCCAAACAAACAAGAATATTAGCCCGAATTATAGAAGTCGCATTGGGACAATGGACCTATAACCGCAGAAATTTTCAATAATTAAATATAATATTCATCGAACGAATAAATATATATAATTATTAATTCCGGGATTACGCCACCATAAACCCAAAGCTGAACTCTACCAATTATAGATATATACTTATACTCAACCCCATGAGTGAATAAGCGTCCATTGATATAATCACTACATACGGATTAACCCTCCATAGACTGTCCACTCTGTGTGGGATGTCTCCGTAAACCCGACACAGAATATCTTATCCTTATTTACCATTAACCCCCTGATGATCAATTAGTGCACATATCTGACTAGTGGCTAATTAGTCAAATGTGAACTCCCGGGATCGATCACTTTCTTAGGGCTAATAAATAAGGGGACTGTCTATCTACTTCCCGCAGGAAGGAATGGATTCCATGTCTATGAAAATCAGAACTACTCACTCATCAGGAGATAGTACCAATGAGAAGTGGTTAGGAACACATATTTAAGTGAACCGTAACTAACACATCAAACACTACCCCGAGACAAGCAGCACCCTGTGATCACCTCAGGATTAAGGTTGATCCATATATGATCATCTAATGATTTAATAAGATTCCTCGATTACGGAATTATATCGATAAATTCAGATTAAATCGGTCCAGTCCTATATGAATGCCATCATATATAAATACCCCACGTAGGTACCCTCTATCGACAGTCCGGATAAGACTATCACACCCTAAGGTGTTGCAGGCGCATTATTGGTGTTTTAATCAAGAGACCTAAACTCGATTAAGTTCACCACGGACTAACAGATTTAAGTATATCACCATTAACTCAATCCTCGTGTGCATGCCATACATCGAGTTAAGCGGTTACATACCGATATTCTTAGGGTTTGCAAAGAGATGTATTACTTACAAGCACAAAGCAAGTAATAAGGTGAGATAAATTACATTATCAAAAACAATTACACAAATTGTCTTCCGGCACTACACACCTAATGATCTAAGATCGCATAATGGTACCTTAAGGGATTCACCAACGAGAAGTGCGGGCAAGGGCACTTCGACTGCGTGTGTGAGATAGGCGACTACGAGCCTTCTGAACGGAAAAAATAACTTTCCTCGTAGTTGACCTCTAGTCAAACTATAACATGATCCTAGGGATCCTGGCCCTCTGACAGCTTCAAATGGTCGTATCAGTTCCACACTCGGCAATGAGGTCGGGACCGTGGTCAATTAGTCCCAGAAATTGCTCAAACATATACAAGACTCGTGCTTTAAGAGCAAGCGGGCCCGAACAGAACAACCAGAGCTTATGACCGGCCCCATCTTGAGCTTATGAACAACCAGAGATCGAATGTGAAACATTACAAGTAAGGGACGAGCCGGATTTTACGGAAGAGGGTCACCTGGTTGAGGTCGTCATAAACGATGCTTATCCCAACCAAAAGGTCAAGATTGAAGCTCATTTATCCGAACAAGAGAGAGAGAGAACAACTATTTTCTGAGCTCAAGGGCAACATCGACGCATTCGCATGGGTCGTGATAGATATGAGAGAGGTTGAACCTGAAACTGCACTTTATCATCTGAACGTCGAGTCGTCGACCCAACTTTCAAACCAATTAGGAAAAGGGCCAGACTGTTCTATCAGGACAAAGAGGCCGCAATAAAGGTCGAGGTCGACAATCTCCTTCAAGCCATGGTCGACAGCTGTTTAGATTAATTATGTCTTGTCACACTTTAATTACCGTCATTAGCAGCCCGCGCCTATAAATAGCAGCATATTGTAACCCATTGGACATATTATCGAATACACAAAGCAGAAACACTCTGCCAATTTTTTGACAATGAGCTCGCTTCTATGCACTCTCAGGCCGACACCATAATGTTCTTGAGCACCGCCGTGCACCACCGGCAAAATCAAACACTTTAGCCAAATATCCACCACATAAATCATCCGCCCCCGTTAAAGATAATTCCGACTTTTTCAGTATGTTACATGACCCGTTTGCTATATAAGTATCACGTGTCTGTGGCAGTTGTGTAATTATCCATATACCGGGGATGCCTTAATACTATGGTGTGGATTATCATGTTTTGACACTATTGAGATTTCCCTTCTATGGGTGATAATGAGGTGATGAATGGATGTGATACTGCATGCATAGGATTTATATCCATCGTCCAGTATTTGTGTTTCCTAATGGTTGGAATGATTATATCCGAAAGTGCATTCTTATAAGGAATTGTTTTAATTCTCCAAAAAAAATAAGGAGGTTTTTATCCTCGAAAGTTTTTGCGAAGCGGAAGTAAGTGTAACGTCAAGAGAATATAATATTTAGAATATAAGATACAATTGTTGATGTCTTGGCACTCAAGTAACAGCTGTATGGATATTGCGTATGCGAAAGGATTCTAGTTACACGGTAACCGTTTCACATGAAAAGTTATAGTCAGTGGCACTTGACTCTTCCGGCAATTGGGGTTGTGACACATTTCTAGATGTCAATTACGATCGTTAAATATGAAATGATATTTTATAAATACATTTTACATTTACAACCAACATATCTGAAAGCCTATTGGGCCACACACATTAAGAGATATGAATTCCTACGAATTTGACCAACCGACATTGTGGAAAGCCCCCCGCGTCCGCGACATGGTTGGTTTCTGGCTTTAAGCTTTCTGTTCCACCTGTTCAAGTCTAAGCAGGGACGGAGGTATTCATTGAGCTGAGGAAATTAAGCCACCCAGCCCATTTTCTTATATATAGCCCACCCAGCCCAGTTTCTTATACCCTATATATAATACAACTCAGCCACTAGACTATAATAATCCACGCGAGTTGTTTAATAGACAAAAACATAGCACATGTTAAGTATGAAAAAAAAATGCTTTCTAGCACAAAAATTATGGATTTTCTTTATATCTTTTAAGTTTTTATTTTTTTATTTTCAAATCTTATAGCTATTTCAGTTCTTAGGGGTTAGAATGATTCTTTCATTGAATTCCCGACTCTACATAAAAATTACGCTTAGCGTAACCCACCCAAATTTTATTTTTCGACTGTCCCTTCGGGTCCAAGTATGATCGATTCTATTATTAAATGTTTGTTTCGTTTACCGCATGTTTGATAAATGTATTCTTTTGAGCTTCCGCTCTTTTGTGTGATGCGACTGTTTCGTAAGGCTTACGTGTGTATTTTATCACGAGATGTGCATGTGACGATCGGTCTATGACCATTTTCTTCTTGCCTATGGTTTGAGCCGTTACATAAATCACATGAAGTCGTTAGCATATCTAAAATGTCTAGAAATAGCATGTTGTGAATGGTATTTGATCCCATTTATCTTTCATAACACAGTAATATTAAAATCAAACGGTAAAAAATTATCATTTGAATATTTGTGTTACTCGTACAGTCCTACTTACTGAAAGGATGCCTCTTCATATTTTTGCAACTAATAAACATGGATATCTTTTGACCTAATGTCTTCATCTATGTTTGATGGATTTATTATTGGAGTATTATTTGAATTTTGGTGTTCTTCTATCATTTAATTTTTTTTATTTATAAATTCAGTACAACATTGAATTTCATTTGTTTAATGTCAAAAAAATGAATTGTTTATTTCTTTTTAAGAATTCGAGACAAAGAGTGTTTTAGTTAGGAAAAAACAAATTCGATGATAATCCTAAACGACGGTAACTCAAAATAACAAACGGAAGAAAGAAAAAAAGACAAAACACCAAATTTACGTGGTTTCCGGAAATAGGCAAATTAGTCCACAGACGAAAGAGAAAATATTACTACAGTGGAGAAATATAAAGGATACAACTCTCCTGAAGCCTAAATACAAAATCCAAAATAGTTAAGGCACTTGAGAGTTTATCTTAATTTTGATACATCATTGATACATCTTAAAATAATAGGCTAAACCTATTAAATACTAATCAAAGTCGGCAGCTCTTCATCAATTTGCCGATGTGGGATGAATAATAAATAAAGGGATTAGGCTTTGGCCCATCATCCTAACAAATCTCCACCTTGGGACAAATGCTCAAATCCAGAAATAGTAATACTACTTTTTCTCCACATGCTCTAAAGACTTCAAACAATGTCAAATAAGCACAGGTTGAACTTAACAAACGAATGACACTTCGTAATGTCCAATATCGAACATAACGATGTAGTGATTGTAGAAGTGCCAATGATTTGTGGATCCTCGCAAAACATACAAACCACGGACCATAAACTTTCATAACAATAAGAGCACCTTTAATTAGCTTCAGAACTCCACCTTCAACGGTGTACTTAAATCCAAGAGTCTCAAGTGCACCCAAAGAGATGAGATTTTTCTTCAAATCTAAAACATTTATGGCTTTCTTAAGTGTTCTGGCAACACCATCACGGGTCTTGATTCTAACCTACCAATACCAGCAACCTTACAAACTGCGTCGTTGCCCAACGAAACAACTTTACCTTGAACTGAATCATACGTGGAAAATCAGTCCCTATTGGGACACAAATGATAGGTGCAACTAGAATCCAAGATCCATTCATCAGTAGACCTCAATTTATCATCAACAAAGAAGATATCTCCATCACTCTGACGAGACTCTTTACCATGCTAACTCTTTCTTCCGTTCACGTTTTTCTTTATTCTTAAGACGACAATCAGATTTGATATGCACAATCTTCTTACAATATTGCATGTCAAATTTTTATGTCAGGGATTCAAAACAAATTTTCACTATCTGCATCCTTATTTGATCTGCCCCGAACTACCAACACGTCTACATGGCTACTACTACTTCCTCAAGTTATATCTTTATCAATCTACTCTTTCGATTTTCCAATCGACTTAATTTCTTTGTAAGAAATAGTATCCTTACTATAAAGCATTGTTTCTCTAAAATTCTTAAACGACTAGGGAAGCGATCACAATAACAACAGGGTCTGATCCTCATCATCAATCTTAGCATCTGTATTAATCAAATCCATAAGCAGGGAATCAAATTTATCGAAGTGCGATAATATAGATGACCATTCAACATACGAAGCATATACAAACTCTACTTTAAATAAAACATATCCTCCACAGTTTTCTTCATATATAAGGATTCTATTTTTTCTCACAAATCCTTCGCAGTAACCTCAGTGCTACATCTCTTAAAACCTTATCAGTAAGACACAAGATGATACCTAAACTGGACTTTTTGTCGAGATCAGCAAACTTCTCATCTGACATTTTCTCTGTCTTTTTCTCCTTCTCAAGTAGCGCAATATCGAAGTCATTTTGAATCAAAGATGGCCTCCATCTTCAACTGTCACATCTCAAAGTTGACGTTTCTATCGAATTTGAAGTAATACTTAGTTTTCGTCAATGATGGCTAATTTTAAAAAAAAAAACTCGGAAAAACCCTTGGCTCTGATACCAGTTTGTTAAGAAAAAAAAATAAACCAAACGATAGCTATTAACGACGGTAACAAAAAATAACAAACGGAAGGAAAAAAAAACAAAACATCAAATTTACGTGATTTCTGGCAATATACCGACTAGTCCACAGGCGAAAAAAAAATGTTACTATAATAGGGAAATACAAATGACACAACTCTCGTTAAGCCTAATTACGAAAGCCAAAATAACAAAGGCAATTGATAGTTTGTCTTAAGTTTAGTAGATCTTTGATACATCTTAAAATAATAGGCTAATTCTGTTAAATACTAATCAAAGTTTGGCAGCTCTTCATCGATTTGTCGATGTGGGATGAATAATAAATAAAAGGATTGGGCTTTGGCCCAGCATCTTAATAGTTTTCTTTGTTTAGTTTATATAAATTAAGTTATGAATAAATTATTATATAGTAGGTCTTGTGGGTATTATGAATTTATGATACTTAGAAAACATACACACTAAGGGTACCTCGAGTGGGAGGTTTAAAAAAATTTCCAAAGTTTTATAACAGTTTTATCACCATTGAAGGAGGGTGAGTCAGCAAAAGGTTTTTGCAAAGGGTTGGACTGCATAAACCGGTTTGTAAGGCTGTCCACAATAATACTCCCTACCACACTCCACATTTATCTTATTTTCCGTTCAGATTTACTTTTTCAACACCCTATAAAACAACCAACTCCAATAAGTGTAGGAGCCCGTACGCAATTAAAATAATTAACACGAATTAAACAACAATTTTATTGAAAATAAAACGAATTACAATTGAAAAATACTAAAATAAAAGTGGATACAATAACTCCGAGGATTTAGTAGGACACTCTGTCCTTAAGACAAATTTGGTCCGTGTGTACCCGGTTAAAACCAATTGTCTCCCCAGGATAACTCGGATTATCGATTAGTATAGAGGTACTTTTACACGAACCTTCAACGAACTCTTCTAAGTGCTCAGAATCTCTTCTTCAAACTCGTATGCAACACGCGTCGAACTATATGAATGTATGAAGCTTTTACGGTGTTGTATTTGAATGTGTGTATGTAGCTTCAATCCATATGGAGGCTATATATAGAGAGAAAGTGGGCTCGAATGAATTAATTACGGACCGTTTCATCGATTCTGACAATGAATTACCATAACTCATCTCTTATTACAATTGCCCGTTTCATCGATTCTGACAATGAATTAACCATTAATTATTCTTTGAACCGAACTATGTTGGATAACCGAACCGAGGTGAACTCAATCTTCACTCAATCAGAATGTATATGAAGGCTGGACCAAGCCCAATTAACTTTTGTATAAAAAGTTTAACACGAAGCTGGCTGGCCTGGGGCCTCAGCCCGGAAGGCCCATTCCCGAGGTCAAGGTCAAGGTCAAGGTCAACGGTCAACGGTCAACGGTCAGCGGTCAACGGTCAACGGTCAGCGGTCAACGGGGCTCGGGCACGGCACGGGCACGCGCACGCGCGGGCGGCGGCGGGCAGCGTGTGGCCATTTTAGCGTAACGTCTGATCGCTAAAACCAACCCGCTATCTCTCCTCGCCTTACAGGAGCTTATACCACATATAACATTCTTCCCACATATATCTTTGGAAAACATTTCTCTCTTTTCCAATGTGGTGATACGATTTAGTTGAATACTCTTCAACTTCCACTTCCAACAAAAGTTCTTTCAAACACCCGACTTCAAGCGTTAATTTCTCATTCACTCGTACTCGAATTGAATGATTCTAAATCTGAATTCATCTACGACTTACGTAGTTTTGTAATTATCAAAACATTGTATATATTCTATACAAGAATATAATCAAATTAAGCTTGCAAAGTCGTCTGAATAAAATGATTATAAAATCATTTTTATTCACTTTAATTCAATTCCACTATTTTCTCCAACAATCCCCCACATGAATGGAAATTAATGCAAATGCAGACCCTGAAGAGATTCTGACAGAAAAACATTGCATCAGGAGAGGTAGCTTCTGGCTTTGAACCTGCCCTAGTGAAGTACTATCGGATCTACTCGGCTAATCAGTGAACTTAAGTCTTGAATCGTTTCGACCTTTAGTGTAGAAACAGCACAATAGCACTCACACAATATTTCCTTTAGCATGTACTTGGTTCTGTTTGGATTCATTTTGGCCCTGAATCACACTGTTTCAGAAAGTGCTTTAGAGAATTCTAGCCTCTGAATTCTCATAGAAGCGCCCCAACCGCACTTACATAGGTGACTTCCTATCAAGAGTATTCCCGCCATACCCCACTCGAATTTAATCAAGTTATAGGAATCATTAAAAGTTTTCACTTAACCTTCACTCTGGCAGACAACACTTTTATTCACGAGAATGGGAAAGTGTTCATCGACGACTTCATAACTTAGTTGTCCCTTGAACCAAGATCTTGGGATCTCAGTCAACATGGTAGGGTTACCATTACAAAACTTAACTTTCAATAGGCTTAAGTCCCATTCCGAGGGTCAAAATTGACATCGATCTCAGGTAAACCTTTAGTAAGCGGATCCAAGAATTCTCCTTCGATTTTACATAATCGATGGAAATCACACCACTAGAGATCAAGTGTTTAACGGTATTATGTCGCCGACGTATATGTCAGACTTACCATTATACATACTATTTTGTGCTCGGTGTATAGCCGATTGACTATCACCGTGTATGCTAATAGAGCAATCGGTTTTGTCCAACAAGGAATGTCCTCTCAGGAAATTTGAAGCCACTCGCTTCTTCCCCGGCTTTGTCCAAGTGCTATAAACTCGGCTTCCATTGTGGAGCGAGAGATATGCATGTCCGCTTTGTGGACTTCAGGACACATGACACCACCAATCATAAAGATATATCCAGGTTGTGGATTTTGACTCTTTAGAATCAGAAATCCGGTTTGCATCACAATATCCTTCTAATATCTGCTGGATATCTTGTGTAATGTAATCCTGTGTTCATTGTATATTTCAAGTACCGAGTACTCTCATCAGCGCTTTCCAATGATCCTCACTGGGATTACTTGTAAACCCGCTTAGTTTGTTCACAAAGACGCTGCAACATCAGTCTAAGTACAGTTTGGTTATGTACATTAGACACCCTATAATCTGTGAATATTTCAATCGAGACACAGGCTCACCCTTATTTTTGACCAAGTGAAGACTTAAGTCAATGGGTGTTTTCATAGGACTTTCATCAAAAACATTGAATCTCCTCGTAACGGATTCAATGTAGTGAGACTTGTGATAATACTAGTCCCTCGGATATTTCGGAGATTTTAATCCCCAAAATTACATCCGCTTGTCCCATATCCTTCATATCAAAATTGCGTGTCAAAGAACTTTTTGGTATTCATGATGATATCATGAGTACTTCCCATAATCGACATATCATCAACATATAAAACACACTAACACATAAGCATTAGGTGTTTGTTTGATGTAGACGCATTTGTCACACTCGTTAATTTTAAACCCATTAGATAGCATAGTTTGATCAAACTTTAGATGCCATTGTTTGGGTGCCTATTTGATCCATACAAAGACTTAACGAGTCTACACACCTTGTGCTCTTGCCTGGAACCACAAACCCCTCGGGTTGTTCCATGTATATTTCTTCTTCTAATTCACCATTTAGAAATGCGGTTTTAACATCCATTTGATGGATCTCCAAGTTATAGATCTGCAAAGAAGAGCAATAAGAACCCTTATAGAAGTGATTCTCGTTCTTTGGTGAATAAGTATCAAAGAAGTCAAGACCTTCCTTTTGTCGATAACCCTTGGCTACCAACCTGGCCTTATACTTATCAATAGATCCATCACCTTTAAGCTTTTTTGAAAATCCACTTACACCCGAGTGCTTTACTTCCGGTGGAATGTCAACCAATTCCCAAGTGTGATTTTGCATAATAGAATCTATTTCACTATTAATAGCTTCTTTCCGAGAAAGTGTGCTTCGGATTAGACATAGCCTCGGCATATGTCCTTGGAGTATTTTCTACCATGTAGGTTAGAAAATCTGGCCCAAAAGACGTTGAAGTCCTAGCCCTCTTACTCCTTCGAGGTTCCACTTCCTCGTTTTCGGAGTACTATCCCCACATTTTAGTGTACTCTCTTATTTGAGTCTTCATTGTGTCTTTCTTTATGTGGAAAAACATCCTCAAAAACACCGCATTTCTTGACTCCATGATTGTGTTTACATGCACATCGAGATTGTCGATTTGTGCACAAGAAATCTATATGCACTCTTGTTATGAGCATATGCAATCTATCGTTTTGGCCCAATCTTAATCTGTTTAGGCTTAGGCACTTCCACCTTTGCTAAACACCCCACACTTTCAAGTATTTATAACTTGGTTTGTGGCCTTTCCACATCTCATATGGAGTTTTATCCATCTTTTAGACGGAATCTGTTGAGAATTTTATTGGCGGAGAGAAGGGCCTCCTCCCCACAAGTTACGAGGTAACCAGAACTAATCAACATAGCATTCATCATCTCTTTCAGAGTACGGTTTTGCGTTATGCTCAATTCCGTTAGATTGAGGTGCATATGGAGCGATAGTTTGATGAATAATTCCCGAATCTAGACATATTCTTTCAAATGGCGATTCATACTCTCCACCTCTATCGCTACTTAACCTTCTTGATTCGCCTCGCTAAGTTGATTCTCAACTTCATTCTTATAATTTTTGAATGCCTCGATAGCCTCATCTTTGCTACTTAGCAAATATACATAATAAATACCTTGTACAATCATCGATAAAAGTTACAAAATACTTTTACCGCCTCTCGATTGCACAAACTTTAAGTCACACAAATCGGTGTGAATTAATTCTAACGGTTCTGTGTTTCTTTCCACGGATGGAAACGGCGCTTTAGTCATTTTAGCTTCAACACAGACTTGGCATTTTTCGGTTTGATTAACTTTTAGTTTAGGTAAAAATCCAAATTCATCATTCTTTGAATTGATTTATTATTAACGTGTCCTAAAACGATTATGCCATAAAGTACAAGACTCAATCAATGCAGCAGTAGATGCATTTTTATTAGCCTCACTGGGCACAACATTCTTTGGCATAATAGCCATTACATTGAGTTTAAATAAACCTCGGTAAAATAACCTTTACCCACATACATATCATTTTTGGTCAAAATGACCTTGTCATTACCAAATGAAAGTTTAAAACCATTCTTATTCAAAGATACCACCGGATATCGATTTACTGTATATGTCAGGAACATGGAGAACATTTGTGAGGGTCAGCTTCTTTCCTGAAGTCATCTTCAGAATCACATTTCCAGTTCCCTGAATGGTTGACTGAGCAGAGTTGCCCATCCACGCCTTCTCACCATTTCGGTCTTGTAGGTTGAGAAGACATCACGATCGGCCATGAGACATGTTTAGTGGCCCCAGTGTCCACAAACCATTGTCTCGGATTACCCATGTTGTTGCACTCTGTCACCATTGCGCAGAGATTGTCATCATCCTCAGTTTCAGCCATATGAGCCTTATGGTTGTAAGGCTTCTTTGATCGGCAGTCCGCAGCACGGTGCCCTTGTTTGCCACAGTTGTGACACTTGCCATTAAACTTGAATGGCGCGGCTTATCCCTCGCCGGCTTCCTTGAAGATTCCCCTGCCTTCTTAACCGATTTCTCGAGCTTCTTCCTTTTACGATTTACGACCTCGCCGGCGTTAGCCTTCGCTTGTCCAACCGACTCGGGCGTCTCTTTCGGATGCTCTATTGTCCTCTTCAATACGGAGGCGAACAATCGGATCATCCATCGTTTACTGCTTCCTCTTATGCATCGATAGCTCTTGTACTCCTTCCAAGAGTCGGGAAGCTTCTCAATGACACAAGCCACTTGAAAATTTCGTTGATTTTGGATCTTCTCATTATCATCTCGGATATCGAATTTGCAACTCCTCCACTGTTTCACAATAGGTTTAGTATCGTTCATTTCAAACTTTAAAAACCTACTGACAAGAAACTTCTTGGCACCAGCATCCTCTGTTGTGTACTTTTTCTCTAAAGCTTTCCACAACGATTGAGCTGAGTCATACGTACAGTATACACCATACAACATATTATCCAAACCATTAAGAATGTAATTTTTACATAAAAAATCACTATTCTTCCAGTTTTCGACTACAAGAAAAGTCGTCTTTCAATGATCTCGGTGGCACCACCGGTGGATCTTCAGTTAGCATTCTCGCTAATCCAAGTGTTGTTAAGTAAAACAACATCTTCTGTTGCCAACGTTTGAAGTTCGATCCGTTGAACTTCTCTGGCCTCTCGTGGTTAGCACCGATCCACGATGAATTGTCTATGTCATAATTCCCGAAGTGTGGGAAGGCGTCCTCCGTTTGGCGCACTCACCGGAGTAGGAGTGATTTGATCATCGATGTCATTTCGTTCAAGAGGCAGAAAATAAACTTTTATCGTAAAAGAATAAGCGATAATACAACACGTAGGTTTTTCACCCAAAGAAAACAATGTGAAGATTGTTTTGACTCGTCGTAACAAGCTCGAGTTTGTTTCAACTCGATTCTCCAACAATGTTTGTATTTCAATCTTGTTTTAACGTGGTAGTTTTTACGTAAAACACACAAAAGGAGGTGGACCGATTTTACCGTAAATCGATACCAAAAGGAAGTGGACCGATTTTACCGAAATCGATACAAAAAGAAGTGGACCGATTTTACCGTAAATCGATACCAAAAGAAGTGGACCGATTTTACCGTAAATCGATACCAAAAAGAAGTGGACCGATTTTACCGTAAATCGATACCAAAAAGGAAGATTTAACTAAATTATAAACGAAGTGAAGTTTCGTTAGATGGTGAACCGTTCAGATTAAGAGTTGAAATGTTCGAAGAAACGAGTGAAAATTCGAAATAAGCCGAATCAATCAAGAACGAGCCGAAGTGATCGAATCCGAGTGATCGTAATCGAATTCGATTAAAACAAGTTTATTTAATTAAATCTAAACTCGGAAAAATTGAGTAGAAATTGTATAAAAATTTCGACACATGACGGGTTAAAATCGAACATCGGTTTTCAAATTTGTCTTAAGTCGTAGGAGCCCGCACGCAATTAAAATAATTAACACGAATTAAACAACAATTTTATTGAAAATAAAACGAATTACAATTGAAAAATACTAAAATAAAAGTGGATACAATAACTCAGAGGCGAGTAGGACACTCTGTCCTTAAGACAAATTTGGTCGGTGTGTACCCGGTTAAAACCAATTGTCTCCCAGGATAACTCGGATTCTTGATTCGTATAGAGGTACTTCTTACACGTAACCTTCAACGAACTCTTCTAAGTGCTCGTAATCTCTTCTTCAAACTCGTATGCAACTACGTCGAACTATATGAATGTATGAAGCTTTTCGGTGTTGTATTTCGAATGTGTGTATGTAGCTTCAATCCATATGGAGGCTATATATAGGAGAATTTTGAGCTCGAATGAATTAATTATGGCCGTTTCATCGATTCTGACAATGAATTACCATAACTCATCTTAATTACGGCCTGTTTCATCGATTCTGACAATGAATTAACCATTAATTATTGCCGAACCGAACTATGTTGGATAATCCGAACCGAGTGAACTCAATCTTCACCAATCGAATGTATATATGGCTGGACCAAGCCCAATTAACTTTTGTAGAAAAAGTTTAACACAAGCTGGCGCAGAAGCCTCAGCCTGAAGGCCCATTCCCCAAGGTCAAGGTCAAGGTCAAGGTCAACGGTCAACGGTCAACGGTCAACGGTCAACGGTCAACGGTCAACGGGCTCGGGCACGGGCACGGGCACGGCACGGCGCGGCAGCGGCGGCGCAAGGCGTGTGGCCATTTTAGCGAAACGCCTGATCGCTAAAACCAACCCGCTATCTCTCCTTCTTCTAGGAGCTTATACCACATATAACATTCTTCCCACATATATACTGGAAAACAATAAGCACTCCCTATACAATTCCCCAATACTACTTTTTTTTCACATCTCAACCAATTAATTTAAATACCAACACATTTTCCATTTTTTTTTAATACAAAAATCGGAATAAAATAATTTATACTTCCAAAATGAGATTTTAATGTCGTATCATTGTCAAAAAAATGTCGTATGCATTTAAACATTTTATTAGAGGAGATTATTACCGAAGTGGTTAAAATTGAGTTTAATATAGTTGAAGAAGATTATGATAAATAGGTGAAGAGAGAAAAGTAATTGTATGGTTAAAAATTACATTATTCACTTTCAACCTCCCCTATAATAAGGGAGAACCTTAGTTTTAATTGGGGATAGGGGGTGGATAAATACACCACTGTGGCCTTGAAGCATCCTAAACCAATTATAGAGGGAGCAAAAAGGCTCCAACTGTGGACAGCCTAATCTGACAGCTCTTTACTTTTATTTTATTTTTTATTTTTTTTTAAACTTTATGTGGTATACAAAAATAGTAGAGAAAAAATTTATGCAGAATGAATATGCTTATAAACTTTTCAAAAGGTTTATACATTGTAGAGAAAAGATTTATAGAGAAAATGTTTATAAATTATATGACGTGACATAGACATAAAACTTTTAAAATGTTTATTGTTGGAGATAGAAGTAAGAAGACAACTTTATGCTATAAGATAGGACGTCTATTTATTATATAGTAGGTCTTGTGGCTTTTTTTTCGTACTGTCATTCGTGTGCTTTGAAAAATTAAATATGTACCATATCCTACATTTAAAAATACTAACGGATAAGATAGGACGTCTATTTATGGAATGGGATCTAAAGTAATAAATTGCACCAGCATAATTATTTGAAAATATAGAATTATGAAAAAATAACATATTTTGGAATATTTTTAAATAATAGAATCCACAATATTTTTTTTTTTTACAGGTAGAGGACAAAGAAAGAGAAAAACAAACTCATTTATTTTGATTTAGATTTTCAAACGTGATAAAAATTTCATCATAAATTTTTTTTTCATGTTCTTTGTATTGAGACTTGGTTCGATATTATTACATCGTTTTTCGTAATATTCACTTTCGAAATCCCAAAAAACAGTGAATTTCGACAATATATTTTCGGAAATTACGTCGGAATATAATAAAAAAACTTGGCGAAACAAATTTCAAATTTGGAGTTGTAGATTAAGAGATATAAATGCTTAAAAATAATAGATAAAAGAAAAAGTGTGTTGTATTTTTTATTTTATTTTTTTTGAACAGAAGGCACCTTTTTTTGGGCGGTTTATCAAGACTTCATTTTTACTTCTTGTGACTCTATTACTTCAAAGACCACAAAAATTACTTGTGAACACGATTATTTTTAATGAAGCATATGCGTCGATGACCGACATTCTTATTGAAAAACCAAAGTCGATCTGCACACCGACATCTACGCTATAAAATGTCGCTCTTGTAACGTCGACCCACCGACGTTAATATCAAAAAAGCGAACGCTATCGACGACGACGTTTAGTGTCTTTGCCGGAAATAACAACAAAAATATATGTGTGGTGTCGAAAGTAGAAAAAAATAATAAAAAAAGTGCCGATAGTAAATCTAGGATTGCCAATGGAACCCTTTTTCTTAATAGTTTTATCATTTATGCAAAAGTTTAAAAAGTTGTCGTATTTCGTATTTACTATTTTACAGAATATTTTTTGTCTTACTTTTCCCTAATTTCCCTTACAAAAATATTGGACATTTTTCTCATAAACATTTTATTGTAGCACATTTCAGTTCATACGTATATAAGCAAATCGTTCCGTCCATACATTAAACGCTTTTTTTTGCCAAAATAAACGTTTTTTTTCCTGAAAATATGAGATAATAATACACTATAACTTTATGACGATGCAAATCGTCAGGTAATAAATTCGAAGCCTTTTAATCCTAATGACAACCTGCACAAGCTTCGAGAACACTAAAAACGTTAAGGAGAGGGGTAGTTTGTGATGGTTTAATTGGAACAGAGATGTCAGATCTCAAACCGCCACGATATCCCGTTAATTTTCCAGGAATCAAGTCATCGTAGTTCTTGTAGAGATAGTTTATATAGAGGGCTTCACGCTGCCAGGCTGCGTGGGTTGTGTCCTTGGTGGACTGTGGTTTCGTGTTCCCTAAGAAAGAGATAATTATGATTTAATCCCCTTAATTATAGGAGATAATCTTGGTGATTTGAATGTCGGATATGCGCATTTGTGGCTGAAGATTCTTTTCATGTTTATCAGGTTAATTATGCATGCGGGGACTTTGGTCCGAGATGGACCCAGACCGACCTGGGCTTCAAGTCGATGGAATTTGTAAGTATTTTCCATCTTGTGACTGTGCTTCAACTTATCTTTGTTATTCCTGACCTCTATTTTTTGTTTGGTTTATGGTACTCTGGTCGGGCAGGAAGTCTTCCGGCGATTGGGGAAAGCTTATGCTGACACCGCCGACCTCACAAAACAGATTGCAGAACCGAAGGCTGGTCGAGTGAAGCTGAGGGGGACTATTGAGTCCAAGGATAAGGAGATCGAGGATCACCACAAGAAGCTTCAGGCTAGGGAGGCCGAGCTGAAAATAGTTGCGGATGAACTCACCGAGGAGAGGAATGAGAGGAAGCAGGCTACGGCCGGGCTCCAAGCGAAATTGGCTGAGTTGGAGACTACCATTCCAGCCCGAGCTACTGAGGTTGTCCGAGCATACAAGGCTTCTGAAGAATTCACTAAAGCCTTGAAAGTGCTGCTCATACCCGTCCTGAATCAGGGGTATACTCAAGGCGTGGATGAAGCCATTGGTCAGCTTCCTGGCCTTGTCATAGACAATCTTCCAAGAAGATTTACTATAAACCGGGGATGAGAAAAGTCTAAGATGAGCGTTTGAAAGAGTTCATGGCGGGAGTGGACATTGTCTCCAAGTACTCCACAAAGTCTGCTACTCCTTCCAGCTCGACTCCTCCTTCCGAGCAGCAAAAGGATCCAACCTCAGATTCTTAGATCAATAGGGTTTATGGATTTCTCTTTTTCTTTTTGCTTTGAAATTTCAAATTTATTGTAAATTTCTTGTTTGATGATGAAAACGCTTTTGTTAATACATTTCTTTTCAAGCAATTTCTATTTACTTTACTGTTGATGGTTACTTTATTGTTGATGGTGTTACTGGGATATGTTGCCTCCCAGTATGCCATTCATTGACCTATGGTTTCGGATGGCATACTTGTGTGTTTGTTGAACATATATAGCCGAGCCTAACGTATGGGGCTCGGACATTTGCCTATCTGAGTCTGATCTGTCGGAGTTCGGATAGTTATTTTTCCGCGAGTTTACTAGCCTTGTTGATTTTCTTCAAGCAGAGCCAGACATTACTGACTCTTTGCGTTTAAGTATTTGGCAAACTGGGCCAGGCTAGACTGACTTCCCGCCTTAAGTTCACGGTGGTGGCGGATTAGATGGACTTCTCGATTAAGTGATGGGCGAGCTGGCCAAATTAGACTGACTTCCCGCGTTAAGTGTTGGGGGAGCTGGGCCAGATTAGATAGACTCCCGTGTTAAGTGTTGGGCAAGCTGGGCCAGATTAGACTGACTTCCCGCGTTAAGTTTCTGACGGAGAGGTGGTCGATTAGACTAACTTCCTGCGTTAAGTTTACGGTGAGTGGGCCAGATTAGACTAACTTCTCGCGTTAAGTTTTGGGTAGTGGGCAGATTAGACAGACTTCCCGCATTAAATGTTGGGTAGTGGGCAGATTAGGATGACTTCTGCGTTAAGTTTACGGAGAGATGGGCAAGATTAGACCGACTTCCGCGTTACGTTCACAATGGTGGGCGATTAGACGACTTCCCACGTTAAATTTTGGGTAGTGGGCCAAATTAGACTAACTTCCGCGCTTAAGTTCATAGCGGCGAGGGCTGTGGAGCTCGGTTAATCTGTCCTTGTGGACTTGTACAATTAATGATAGTAAGGCATACGTAATCTCAAAGTAAGCATAACAATAAATGGAAAGCTTGGATCTTCTGGAGCGCAATTTACTCAAACATTGTTCAAAGTAAAATAAGAAAAAAGACTGTCAACAGAATTGAAAATAACAGGTGTAAAGAACTTGCCGAGCCCCTCAAGCCAGGATCAGTCCCTTATTCCTAATGGTGGCCGCGTCGCAGTTCCTGTCGACCTCCAAGTCCCCCTTGATTTTGACCGAGCCATCTGCAGTAGGAAACTTCAAGCCGATGTAAGCCGAAGAGATTACTGACTTGGAGGTCGATTAGGCATGCCTTCCCAAGATGATATTATATCTTGATGAAGCCATGACTACGACATAGGTGACCATGAGTATTACGCCTTTGACTCATGCCCAAAGGTCGTTGCTATCAAACCATTCCCATAGGATGGACTGGGGGTCCAGCGAATCGAAAAGTGGCGCCGAGACAGGAGTTAGCTTTGAATCCTTAAGATTCATTGACTGGAAAGCCGAGTAGTAAAGGACATTGACAACACTTCCCGTGTCTACGCAGATCCTCTTGACCATGTTCTTGTTCACCACGGCTTCAATGACCGAGCCTTCATTATTCGTAACCAATGGAAGTGGATCCCGGGGACCATAGGCCACTTCCCGAGCTGGCCTCTGATCTTTATTAATCACCGATGAGATGGTCGAATACTAGGGTTGCCTGTTTCCCCGAATGTGTTGCTGGGACCGGCCACGATAGTGTTGATAGTGTTGATGGGGCGGTTATCTATCTGTCGATCTCCCTCCGGAGATCGATCTCTTCTTCTTAGGGGTTCTACTTGTCTACCCCGATCCTGGTTGAAATTTCTTCGTTGATAGTCTCGCCGACCTCGCGGCTCAGCAATCGAAGATCGGTCAATAACCTGGTCCAACTTTCCCTCGGCAATCGCTACATCAATGTCCCTCTGAAAATCTCTACAACTGTCTAGATCGTGTCTAACATCCTTATGATAGGCACAAAACTTGCTATGATCCCTTCTTTCTGGGATACTTTGCATGGTCGGTGGGGTGCGAGCCTGACCTTTTCTTTCCATAATGGAGAGAACCTGCTCGTGCGGCCTGTTTAGTGGGGGAAGTCCATACGCTGCAAGTCCTACCTCTTCTCAAATCGATCTGCTGCCAAACTGGCTGCTTGGTCTTAAGTCGGTTTCCTTTTCTTGTCAGACTGTTCATCTGACCTATCCTTCTTGTGTTCTCCTTTCTCCGACTCCCTCTTCACTCAGTTGGCTTTCTCTCCTTGACCGTGTTTAAAGGCCATCTCCATGCATTTCTACATTGTTCTGGGGAGCTTGCTATTCAGCTTAGCGCACAGCCTCCCTTCTCGTAACCCTGCCTCAAAAGAGGTGATCAGGATGTGGTCATCGGCGTCCTGATCCTGCATTGATTCCTCATTAAACCGCTTAAGATATTACAGTGCGGTCTCATATTTCTTCTGCTTGAGGGTGAACAGATGGGTAGCATTCCTTTGGAACGGCTTAGCCATAATAAATGCGTTAAGGAATATCTTCCCCAACGTTTTGAAGTTGGAGATTGTCCTCGGCGGGATCCTTTTGAACCATTCGCAAGCTCGACCCGTCAGTAGTGTAGGAAAGGCTTTCCATTTTATTGTTAGGAAATCTACGCGGGAACGCATCGGAATTCAAAAAATTATTTCATTTGACCAGGATCGACTTCCTTTAAGCAATAACAATTAAACTAATAGACGGTGGTTACCTTGGTTGATCTAAAAGATCGACACTTTGACCGTATAAGGAGAGTAGCGATGCACGGAGCCGGCCAAGCGTTCGGCCTCTATAGGTGATCCACACGAACAATCCGCTGGAATCCCATCATGGATTGCTGCTAGAAAAATCCGGTTGCTAGACCGGCATTTTCGATCTCTAAATCTCTCCCGCCGGTCTACCGAGATTCCAGATCCTTCCGAAACGCATTTTCTTGGACGCGGGGTAGAACTAGGTGTTTCTAAGTCGGTTTAGATAGCTATAAATAAGAGACTTAGCCTCAGAACACAAGTGTACAATTTTTAAGACAAGTATTATGCAATAAGAGTTCTTTGTTCTTTATTTTATTATTTTATGAGTTCTGGTCGGAGAGATGACAGAGTCGCCGCCTAGGGAGAGATCCGAGGGAGATCTACGCTCGTCTTCGAGGGTATGATTTTTCTGTCTTTTCCAAGATGTAGATCTATCGTTGTTCTATTCGACTAGTATGTTTTAATTGAATATTTAGTTTAATTATGTAGTAGTTAGTTTATTTTACCCCATGTGTTATAGATCGATTCGTTGGTGAAAAAAATCATGAAATAGTGGTTGCGTTCTGCAGATCTGCGACGGTCTATATCGCTAGATCTGAATACCCAGTAAATTACTAATTCATGATAATCGGCGCCAGCTACATTGATCGATCGATACATTTAATTTACATGTTAGTAGCCTGATCAACTATTTGCATGTCTTAAGAAACTAGCATGAAATACGAATAGTGAAGTGCTATATTTGGACATTATCTTGAATGGACCTTAGGAACATGCTGATCAATGTCGACAGCTGTCTGATGGCCAAAATAGTGACGGTCCAACCTTAACCGGCAGAGTACCGGGTCGGATGCACTATAGTAGCGAGCAAGGTCGTATCCCACGAGGAATTTATCGAGTATCAAAGTCGTTTTTGGACTTAGTTTAGGTCAACCAAGATATTTCAAGCTTAATTACACTAAAACAAAGTATAAACTAAAGATACTAAAGAGAGAAAGAGACATAGCCAAACTATGATCAAATTGATTACTTTCACCCCTCCGATCGATTATTTCGGGAATGGGATTAACCAACCTACCAACCTTTACTTATATCGACTCATTCATGGGTGTAAACTCCTAAGCTAGTGTACGACGCCATACAACAATCGAACACCCTTTGCCCGGTTCAACAGTCCGCTTTTAAGAATTTAATTGACCGGAACAAGATTAACGCACTAGAGTTGCCCGATTTCACAACCGATTGAACCTCACTCCCTAATCAATCTAAACAACTCAGTTGATTATAAAGTATGATCTTAAAACCCCTTTTCCCACACCCCTTCGCAACATACATTTATAAAAGTGGTGTGTGAGTTCATGAACTAGGTGTACAAGCTAATTCAAGCATTAAGAACAAGTTTTAAGACATGAATTCACCAATATAACAACAATTAAACACTACCCATTCCCAATTTCATCAATTAGAGGGTGATTTCTTCAATTTTCACATAATTTGGCTATGAAAAGTTTAGCTACTCATAATAAAACTAAAAACAACAATCAAAGATAGAATTAAAGCCATAAATGAAAGAGAAACTGAAATTAATTACCAAAATCGTGGAGAATCGGAGTTTACATCAACCTTTTTCAACACCCATGTCAATTGGTGAAGAAGAAGACCCAAAAATCAGAAAATCCAAGATTAGAGAAGAAACTTGAGCTAAAATCTAAGCTAGATTGTGTTTAATTTAAGTAAAAGACGATGAAAGAGTGAATCTAGGGAAGAAGAAGGAAGAATTAGACCTAAAAGGGGAGAAAAGTGTAAAAATCCGAAGTGTCAAAGTGTCTAGAATCCCTTAAAAAAATCTGTGCAAACCGTATTTATATTCTCCAAAATGTGCAGGAAAAGTCATTTTGGCGCCCCAAAGGCTTTGGCGCGCCCCAAAACTGCCAGTGATTCTGCTAACTCTCTGTTTCACTTTGGCGCGCCCCAACATTTTTGGCGTGCCCCATTTAGTTCGATGACTTAATGTACATTCTCGCTTCAACTTTGGCGTGCCCCAATGACTTTGGCAGGCGCCAAACTCCTCAGACTCCAAATTCTTCACTTTTCTCTATTTTCTTCTATCTCCATCCATTGGTTTCATCTTTATACGCTCCACGCCTTGTCTCCGGGCTCACGAGCTCCTAGATCTGCGTCACAACATCTAACACAAACCGAGCATAATTCCACAAGATAGATAGGGCTCGAAAAGGGCCAAAAACATCGTAAAATGCCGAGGTTTTCCATCTATATGACGGTTTACCCCATGGTGGACGTGTAATGCGATTTTTGCCCTAAATAAGGTCTAAAACTACCCGGAATGAGCCGAAAGTGCCGTAAAAGGGAGTTGAAACATGCACCGGAGCATAGTAAAGTTGACTCTCATCAACCACCCCCCACTTAGCATTTGCTCGCCCTCGAGCAGAATGAGCGTTCTAAAAGAATCCAATGAGACAACGTTACACGCGTAGGTCAAGTCAATCACACATCAAAGACAACCGGGAAGTAAATGAGTAAATGCATACACTTAACCCTACCTTATCAAGCAAACGGGATGTGAGTGTGTGAAAAGCTTCTCCTGCATTTACCACGGTATACCGGTTTGGATTATGGATGCTTAGTTAATACAACTACACCATAGGCTCATACTTCATAAGCATCTCCACTAATCGGGGCCAACCGAGGCTAAGTAAGGTCAAGTAGGACTTGCACGGTTGTAACGTTAGGCTAGGGACGGGGCTAACCGAAGGGAATTTCTGGGGAATAATCAACAAAGAGATAAAAACGAGCAAGCTTAATCACGGGGTGTGTCGATACAAAACGTAGCTAGCTCTACCCTTCTCTAGCTCAAAATGAAACTAGAAGCATGATCCAAGAAATAAAATGCCATATCGCACTATGTCTCAAGTGTAACGAGGCAAAAGCATACAAGAATCATGTTTCTATATTAAGGATTCATCCCAAACACCAACATCATCTAACAAATCAACAACACAAGTCTTAAAACGCTTGGCTTTCTTTGACTCAACCTTTATTACACTTTTATTGACTTTTATTGCAAGCTTTCTTTGATTGATTTCATTTTCTTTTGACTTTTCTCTTTTTTTTTTTTTTTTTTTTTTTGAAAGACACTTTTTTTTGAATTTAGAAAGCTGCATTATACAATCTAAATAGGTTTGAGTCAAAGGCCATGCCATCACATACATACAATATAAAAAATGAGCTCATACCCTCCAAATTGTGAAATAGCTCGTAAAAAACCAACTCCAAACAACATACACACCACTCTACCACCCCACACTTGCTTTAGCAAGTGTGCTCGAAATGAAAAGATTAAGCTTGACTCGTAGGGTGTCCAAGGGAACGTAGACCACAAATAAGGCTCAAGGGTCGGGTAATTACGGGCTAAAAACGAATGGCTAAGTGTCGGATGGGGGTCTAACCATCCTACCAAGGCTTAGAGGGGTTACTGTGGAATATGTCACATGATGGCTATTTGGCTCTAGTTAGGTCAAAGAAATGCCATAACTATCGTCCCAAACTCTACCAAGGTCGGCCTTTCTATTTCGTCTCGAAGTTAATGGTATGAGTTCTAGGTAGCCGAATTGTGCCTAAGTCTACCATAATCGGTCACTAATTACCGCGGTTCATGAAATCGAAGCTATACGTGTGTGAAAATCTCATTTCCAAGATAAGGTAGTAAGTCAAGTAGCATGTATTCAGACATTTACTAAACCGTTTACCCTATCAAAGTGACGACTCGACACACGAATGTAACATCAAAACCTTGGAAAATTTTAGAAATTGCTCAAATTTACTCAAGAAGTGACCAAACACTAAGCATACAACACAATGGCTCAAAAGGAATAATGAAGTGCGTAACAGTAGCTAAGCCTACCACCCCCCACTTTAAATGCAACACTGTCCTCAGTGTGTGAATGAAAAAGGTAAGAAGGCTTAGCTTAACCCGGTAGAAAGGCGCGAAATAGTGTATAAGACATATCCACGAAGGTCCATCATCGAAAATCTGAAGCAAGAGAGAAAACCAAGAAACGCATGCACGGGGAACAGCCACCGTGCCACAAGCAAGCAACAAATATCGAGATATAATCAAAAGCTCAAAGTCACATACATTCGCAAATGAAGCCAACAGTACCATACTAGGATCACATGAGATGAAAAGATAGTAAAAGCTAAAATAACCATCCATGCATAAGATAAAGGCCAAACCGGGCCAAAGTAATACCAATCCAAGTACAGAATAAAAGGAAGAAGAAATAAAGAGTCAAGTGCCCTAAAGGGCTTACATCTCCAAAAATAGTCAAAAGAAACAGACTCAGTACTAGTCTAAACGTAAAATAGCGGTGCAAAACAATAAAGCTCTAGACATAGTCCCGAGAGTCGACTCATCATCTAGCAAGTGCTCAAATTTGGATCTGTGGAGGACTCGAGCAGCGAGAAACTCGTGTCGGGCCAACTCTCGAAAGCTGTCTAACCCTCCTCAAAGATCCACTGAACCGCTGTGCATCAACCACCACATCGTGCCTGTGATTGATGTGTGCACCTCCTCGTCTCTCCTCGAAGAACTACCATCAGAAGACTCTGAATCATCACCACTACCATCACCACCCCCTGAACAATCACCACTACCATCACCACCCTCATGAGTGCCAGCCTCCCTAGCTCCCCTCTCAGTAAAACCAGCCCGGGTGAGGAAAGTATCTAGCTCGTCAGGATAGACACAAGAAGTAGCAGGATCACGGAGAAAAGCGTGGACATGAGGACCACCAGAAACTCGCAGGGCCTGTACAATACCAGCAAGGACGAGCCTCTGATCCTCCGCCCACTCCCTCTGTGCAGCGGCAGCAGTATACATGTGTCGCTCAAAGGTGGAAAGAGTGGAGGTGGGTGGAAGGAGAGAAGATCAACACGGGTGGCCTAGGAGCCCTGGAGGAAGAAGGGGGTGTCGAAGGTGCACGGAGAGGGCGTGCTAAGGAACTCTGTCTAACAATCCACCCCGACTTCTTCCCACCAGTCTCATCATCATCATAAACGCGGACTTGGACACCATGGGCAAGCTCACAGATGAGGTGTGGAAAGATAATGCTCCTAGAACGGTCGTGACGGACATCCTTGAAAGACTCGTAGATAACCTTACCGACATTGATTGGGAGATTGCTATGCAAGGCATTGACTAAGTCAAAGTCGGGGAGCTTGAGGTTGGTGATGTTCTCACGAGGACGGAGACGGCTAAGGACAAAACGTGAGATGACTCTCGAATCAACCGGCCACTCCGGGGTACTAATGTCAAGCCGGACACCTGAGCTATTGAGGTTCCAAGGGACTTGTGGACAAAGGGCTAGCCTACCTTCCTCTTGGTGATCCACCCCCCCAAGCCTCTTAGCCTCAAGGACGGTTTTGTAGTCGGCCTCCTCGGGTACTTCAGGGATAGAGAAGTGAGAGTTAATGACCGCAGGAGAGAAAGGGATATCAACACCTCGGACTATGACTACACCAAGCTCAAGATCAACCACCGAGAAATTACTCCAAAACTCACGGACAATGGACATATTGGGTGGATTAACGGGTGCAGTCATGAGTTTCCCCCACTTTCGGTCGTTAAGATTCTGGACAAAGGCACTGTCGACCTGAGAAGTATCAATGGCTCACTCAAGGGTGGCATTCTTTTTACGGTAAACTTGCATAAAATTTCGGTAAGCTTGAGTGGAGGTAAACCGCTGTTCTAAAGGGAGAGGGTCGTCTGGAAGTTGAGGGCCTCGAGGAGGGTTAGAACGAGTGGCGGTAGGACTATGGATTGTGAGAGGGGCTTGTCCGGTTCGGGGCTTTTTCGGGGGATTGGCCTTGGCTTTAGCCGGAGCTTTGGCCTTAGCCTTACCCTTGCCTTTACCGGAGGAAGAGGCTTCGGGCTGAGGACGTTTGGGTGCCATAAGCCTAAGTTTTAGATCAAAACAACGCCAAAACAGCCACAAATCAACCCCAAAACAAACCATACCACAGCCATCATCACCAAAAACCAACACAAAACAATCAAAAACCCAAACCACCCAGCACCAAGCACCAACAGAGCAAGCAGCAGCACAACACAACAAACCAACCACAACCCCAGCCACCAATTCAACCACACCGAGCCAATTCAAAAACACGCCCCAACCACCATCAGAAAGAGCAACACAAAGCAACCCAAACAATTCAAACAGCCCAAGCACCCCCCCAATCAACACCACAGCCACCAACAAGCGACAACAAGCGAGCAACAATCGAAAAGAAAACAATTCAATTGAAGTCCACAATGGTTCGAGGGATGAAATGGGGATGGGGGACAAACCCTAAAAAACGAATTTTGCAAGAGGAGGGAGCTACACTTACCAAATCAGAGCCAAAACGAGCTGCAGAATGGACGCCATAAACGATTGCAGTGAAAACGAGCAAAGGCCGGCCGGAAAAGCTTCACTAACGCCGGCAATGGAGGTTTTCGATCTCAGGAAAAGGAAACGAAGCAGGGGGGCGAATAAGGAAACGCTGAGAAAGAGAGCTGATGGTAATCGAGAGGAATTTGTGGTGACACGAGGATGGAATTTGGAATTGCGGGTCGGATTGATGGAGCAAGGGGGGAAACGGGGAATTTTTATGGGGGAAAGGTCGGAGAGGGAGAGAAGAATCAATTTTTGGAAGAGAGGAAATGAAATAGAAAATGGTGGATTATTAATCTTATAAGCTGGGTTGGCGCGCGCCAACATATTAGGCGTGCGCTAAAAGTGTGGCTGAAGCGGGCTGAACTCTCTGTTGGGGGTAGGGGCACGCCAAAATGTTTAGCGGGCGCTACACTCGAACGAGAGACTAAACAGTGGTGGTAAGCTTAACTTTGGCGCGCGAGGAGGCACAGGGGCGCTAAAAACACTTGAACACCAAGAACAACAAGTTTGAGCCAAACTCTCCCATATTAAACCCCTAGACCGCTCCTAACACCTAAAAACTACTGAAAAACAGGGAAATGGTGGGTTGCCTCCCCCAAGCGCCTTTGTTTTACGTCGTTGGCTCGACGGAATGACTTAAACGGTGCCAACTTTTGAGTTATACCGTTGACACAAAGGTGGAATTGGTGGATAGAAAGAAGTTTGATGGAGTTATACGATTTGATTGCCAAGTTTAGAGTCCTTGACAAGACTCACAAGGTCCCACACAAGGGGACGGATCCTTAAGGAGGATAACCTCAAGTGCCTCATCGAAATGTAACCTTCGCACTTCTTCAACCGAAGGCCATTTGTAACAAACTTCCCCTTGGTTGGGTGAATGATTTCGACGGCACCGGAGGGGTAGACCTTAGAGACTACATAAGGACCCGACCACCGAGATTTGAGTTTTCCTTGAAAAAGGTGAAGGCGAGTGTTATAAAGGAGGACTTCGTCACCTTCTTTAAACTCTCGAGGCTTAATGGCTCTATCGTGAAGTAACTTAGTCTTTTCCTTATAGTCTCTCGCACTCTCGTAAGCTCTAAGGCGAAACTCATCTAACTCATTTAATTGTGCTAACCGCCTCTCTCCTACTAGACCCTCATCCAAGTTTAGAAACCGGGTAGCCCAATATGCCTTATGCTCAAGCTCTACCGGGAGATGACAAGACTTCCCATAAACTAACATATAGGAGACATACCATGGGAGTCTTAAAAAGGCGATTCTAAGGGCCCATAACGCATCATCTAACTTATTAGCCCAATCCTTAGGGTGTGAATTCACAGTTTTCTCTAGGATACGCTTAATCCCGGTTACTCACTTCCACTTGGCCACTAGTTTGGGGGTGATAGGCTGTCCCTAACTTATGCTTGACCCCATACTTGGCTAAAAGAGTGTTGAAAGGACGGTTATGGAAGTGACTACCGTTATCACTAATGATAGCACGTGGTACCCCAAAACGAGCAAAGATATACTTTTTGATGAACCGGATGACCACATTTCTATCATTAGTGGGAGATGCTATGGCTTCGACCCATTTTGACACATAATCACACGCAACTAAGATATACTTATTGCTATACGATGACGGATAAGGTCCCATAAAATCCAGCCCCCAAACATCGAACACCTCACACTCAAGGATAGGCTTTTGGGGCATCTCATTTCTCCTAGATATCCTACCTACCCGTTGACAAGCGTCGCAAGCTTTCACATAGGCATAAGAGTCTCGAAAGATAGTTGGCCAATAAAAACCACTTTGGAGCACTTTGAGAGCGGTTTTGTCCCCCGCAAGATGACCACCGGCTTCCCGGTCATGGCAAAACGAGAGGATGTTCCGAATTTCGCTATCATGGACACATCTACGAATTATGCCATCCGAGCACCGTCTATATAGATAAGTGGTCATCCCACAAGTAGAAACGAATGTCATCGTGGAACTTCTTGCGTTGGTAGTCCTTTAAACTAGGATCTATATAACCGCAAGCAAGATAGTTCACAAAGGAGGCGTACCACGGGTCACCATACCCACCCCGTGGTTCACGAGCATGCCTTTTCATTGGTAGCATCGCATCCACTACCATCAACTGCTCATCCGGGAATGACTCATTAATCTCCTTCTCAAATCTTCGCACCTCCTCATCTAATGTCATGCGGCTCAAATGATCCGCCACCACATTCTCACAAATTTCTTCCGATCTTTAATTTGCACGTCGAACTCTTGAAGGAGCAAAATCCACCGCAATAAACGGGGTTTTGCCTCTTGCTTTGCAAATAGGTATCTCAACGCTGCATGATCGGTGTGCACGATCACCTTAGACCCAACTAGATACGACCGAAACTTATCGAAAGCAAAAACAACGGCAAGTAATTCCTTTTCGGTCGTGGCATACTTGGACTGTGCGGGGTTAAGTGTGTGACTAGAATAGTAAATGGGCTTAAATATCTTATCAACTTTCTGCCCTAAAACAGCCCCTACAGCAGTGTCACTAGCATCACACATAACCTCAAACTCACGGGACCAATCAGGTGCAACTAGAATCGGTGCGGTCACTAATAATTGTTTAAGCATGTGAAAGGCATCGACACACTCTTTAGTGAAAATAAAGGGAGTGTCTTTTGTGAGCAAGAGTGTGAGTGGCCTAGCAATCTTGGAGAAATCCTTGATAAAACGCCGGTAAAAACCCGCATGACCAAGAAAAGCCCGAAGGGTCTTCAAGTTCGTGGGGACGGGCAATTTTTCAATTGCCACAACCTTGGCTCTATCAACTTCAATCCCCTTACGTGAAATCTTATGGCCTAACACTATGCCCTCTTCTACCATGAAATGACACTTTTCCCAATTAAGCACAAGATTAGTGTCTTCACACCTTTGCAAAACTTTATCAAGATTACTCAAACAATCATCAAGGAGTCTCCAAACACACTAAAGTCATCCATAAAGACTTCCAAGAATTTCTCAATCATGTCCGCAAAGATAGCCGTCATGCATCTTTGGAATGTCGTGGTGCATTACACAACCCAAAAGGCATTCGTCTAAATGCAAAGGTACCATAGGGACATGTAAAGGTAGTTTTCTCTTGGTCCTTTGGATCAATGCAAATTTGGTAGTAGCCACTAAAACCATCGAGAAAACAAGTAAAAGTCATGACCACTCAACCTTTCTAACATTTGATCGATAAAAGGCAAGGGAAGTGATCTTTCCTAGTCGCATCATTCAGTTTTCGATAATCAATGCAAACACGATAACCAGTGACTAAGCGAGTAGGGATCATTTCATTGTTTTCATTAGGTTGAACAGTCATACCTCCCTTTTTAGGCACCACTTGGGTAGGGCTTACCCACTCGCTATCCGATATGGCGTAGATGATTCCATGCTCCAGCATTTTCACCACGTCCTTACGCACCACCTCTTGAAGGTGTGGGTTGAGTCTTCTTTGACATTGCCTCACCGGCTTCACATCCTCCTCCAATATGATCTTGTGCTTGCAAACCTCGGGGCTAATACCCCGGATATCAACCATCTTCCACCCAAAGGCTTTCTTATGCCTCCTTAGCACTTTCATTAGCTTTTCTTCCTGCAAAGATGTTAGTGCCGCAGAAATAATCAAAGGTAATAAATTATCGGACTCAAGAAAAGCATACTTAAGGTGCTCCGGGAGTGGCTTTAGTTCCAAATCCTTTGGTGGCTCCTCGATAGACGGCTTCACCTTCTCGCTGTTGAGGCCAAGCTCTAGATATTTATGCCATGACGCCTCAAGAAAGGGCGTTGCCTCCAACTCACAAGCCGCTTCTCGCAATTCTTCATTATCATCATGAATTGTGCTAGACTTCATTAAGCACTCCTCCATTGGCTCTTGATAACCCTGCGTGTTAGCAACCTCGGAAACACAAGAATATATAGATTCAACTTCATCACATTCCGCAATATCATCATGAGGGTACTTAATGGCATCAAATACATTCATAGTCACACTCTCATCTCCTACTCTCATAGTAATATCGCCTTTGGCGACATCTACATTGGCGCTTCCGGTAGCAAGAAAAGGTCTTCCTAGAAAAAGTGAATTCCTAGGGTCCTCCGCAACATCTAGCACAACAAAATCGGCCGGGAACACAAACTTATCAACTTGGAATAACACATCCTCTAATATTCCCATAGGTCTCCTAAGGGTCCGGTCGGCCATTTGTAAAGTCATATTGGTCTCGGTTAACCTACCTAGGCCCAACCTCTCATAGATACTCCTAGGCATGAGATTCACACTAGCACCTAGGTCACATAAAGCTTTTGGAAATCTAATAGAGCCAATGGTGCAAGGGATAGAAAAACATCCGGGGTCTTTCTTTTTAGGCGGAAGCTTGTTTTGAAAGACCGCGGAGCATTCCTCATTTAGGCACACTACCTCATCCATTTTGGCCTTGTTGGACAATATCCCTTTCAAAAACTTAACATACGAGGGCATGTTAGATATAGCATCAACCAAAGGGATATTTATCTCAACCTTGCGCAAGATGTCAAGGAACTTGTTTTGACTCTTGGTTAAGACATCTTTCTTAGGACCTCTAGGGGAAAAGGTAAAGTGATCAAATCAAAAGGTGTAGAAGAAGTATTCATACCATTGCTACTTGTACCTTTCCTTTGTGGATTAGAAGTAGATGTGTCCCCTTTGCTAGTCGCTTTCGGTGCCTCCTCAACTTGTTTGTGAGCTTCACTAGCATGCTCTCCAACAACTTGATCCTCACTATCATGCTCTACCATATCATCCACTTTGCTTTTACCATGATCTTCAACGCTTTTCCTCACCCCAATGTCATTACCAACCACCTTGCCACTTGCATACAGATAGCATTCACACCTTGGGATTTCTCACGGTGTTACTTGGCAAGCCTCCAACCGGTGCGGTATTAGCATTTTCGGTCAATTGACCTACTTGGGTCTCAACGTTCCTCAATGCCGATTGAAATGTGGTGGCATTGGTTCTAATGTCCCTCAACTCCCTTCTTTGATCTTGGAGAGTCCTTCCTTGATCTTGCAACATTCTCCCATGCTCTTGCAATGTCTTGTTAATTTGCTCCAAGAGAATATCGGTAGAACTCTTTTGTGGAATAGGGGCTATTGGTGGGGGTTGAGAATAGCTTCCTTGAGAGTAGTTTTGATGAGCATTCGGATGTTGGTAAGTTCCGGATTGTTGTTGTCGTGGAGCTTGATTGCCTTGATAAGAAGAACTTTGTTGAGGCCTAGGAGATTGCCCTTGATTCGGACCACGACCCCAAGTCAAATTAGGATTCTCCCTCCAATTCTGTTGAGCTCCTTGAAAATCGTAGTTTTGGACACGCCCTTGCCCCACATAATTAGCATCATAGGGTTGTGTGTCCAACATCAAACTCGTATCCATTGGTTCAATCACCGGATTGCCATAGGTGGTGAGAGGGTTAAAATCCATTTGCCCCGCATTCAATTGCCCTAAAGCGTAGGCATTCATCAAAGATTGTTGCAATGAATTCGCATTAGCCACTAAGGTCCCGGCTTGAGGTGCTACTTGAGCTTTCATTGGCATAGTTGTTGGTGGTGTATTTGGAGACGTGCAATTCATAGCCGAATGTTCACCACCACAAAGTTGACATAACCGGGCCTTCTTGTTCTCTAAAGCCAAATCATCAACCTTTTGTTCCATAGCCAACACCTTGTTATGCCACTCGGAGTTCCTTTCGGGCTCATCTACCACGGCGGTCACAAGTGGATTTTTATGCTTTAGTTGCTTTCTTCCCGAACTCCATTGCCTATTATTCTCACAAATCCTCTCAATGGTGGCCAATGCCACATCCGGTGCTACATCCATAATGGATCCTCCACATGCTCCATTCAATTGTTGCATTGAACTACCATCCAAATTCCTATAGAATAGATGCACTTGATCCCATGCTTCAAATCCATGTTAAGGGCATTTTCGTAACATAGTCTTGAACCGATCCCATGCCTCAAACAAATCTTCATCCAATAGTTGCTCAAAATTGGATATGTCGGATTTCAAGTCAAGAGCCTTCGATGGTGGAAAGTACTTGAGCAAGAAAGTGCTTGCAACTTGTTCCCATGTGTGGAGGGAGTCATGAGCCAAATATGAATACCACTCCCTCGCTTTCCCTTTTAGAGCAAAAGGGAACAAAAGTAGCCGAACACTTCCTCACCAACCCCATTTATCTTCACTGTTTTGCACACCTCAAGAAAATTATTGATGAAAGTGTTCGGATCATCCGTCGCCTTTCCTTCAAATTGAGCATTATCTCCAAGTAAATGCCAAACATGTTGCCTTATTTCCAAGTTATTAGCCATAACGGCCGGTACTCGAATAGGACTATGACCCGTGGTAGCCATCGGTGTCACATAATCTCTACAAAGCCTCACCGGTCGATTTCCGCTTGGTTCACTTGAGCCTGAGGTGCATATGGTTGAGGTTCACTCACGGGATTTGGTTGAGGATTAGCTTGAGGATAAATTGTTGAGCATAGGGGTTTGCCATTTGAGGAATCGGTTCATCATAGGGTTCATCATGGGATTCATCATAGGATTGAATTGGGCCATTTGCATCATCATTTGTTGATATTGTTGAAGGAATTGGGGGTCCATTTGTGGAGGTTGTTGTGTTTGAGGGATTTGTGGAGTTTGAAGAGGGATATTGGTCCTTTGTTGAAAGTGATTTGTCAATGAGGGACTACGCACAATATTCCCTTCTCTAGGTAAAGGTTCCATCCTTGGGGAGAGTGAATTGGACGGTTGACCTTGATATTGAGTAGTATCCCTTTCCTCAAACGGATTCACACTTCTTTCTCGTTCCATACCCCGGTCAAACTCAAGATCTTCATTCCCCGTAGCCATACTAGAAGTCTCGGAACTAAAACTCTCACTTTCCAACTCTTGAGTAACTTCTTCAACTTGAACTACCTTGTTTCGCAAGGCGTTTCGGTGTCTAGCCAAAGCCTCAATCTCGGGAATATATGGAAGTAATGGTTCCTTTGAGCTTCGGGTCATACACTACAAGGAGCAAACAACACAAAAACAGTAAAATAAAACAACCTAAGCCTAAATCTTCAAAGGACTTAAAAGATATCGATTAATTCCCCGGCAACGGCGCCAGAAAACTTGATGGCCAAAATAGTGACGGTCCAACCTTAACCGGCAGAGTACCGGGTCGGATGCACTATAGTAGCGAGCAAGGTCGTATCCCACGAGGAATTTATCGAGTATCAAAGTCGTTTTTGGACTTAGTTTAGGTCAACCAAGATATTTCAAGCTTAATTACACTAAAACAAAGTATAAACTAAAAATACTAAAGAGAGAAAGAGACATAGCCAAACTATGATCAAATTGATTACTTTCACCCCTCCGATCGATTATTTCGGGAATGGGATTAACCAACCTACCAACCTTTACTTATATCGACTCATTCATGGGTGCAAACTCCTAAGCTAGTGTACGACGACATACAACAATCGAACACCCTTTGCCCGGTTCAACAGTCCGCCTTTAAGAATTTAATTGACCGGAACAAGATTAACGCACTAGAGTTGCCCGATTTCACAACCGATTGAACCTCACTCCCTAATCAATCTAAACAACTCAGTTGATTATAAAGTATGATCTTAAAACCCCTTTTCCCACACCCCTTCGCAACATACATTTATAAAAGTGGTGTGTGAGTTCATGAACTAGGTGTACAAGCTAATTCAAGCATTAAGAACAAGTTTTAAGACATGAATTCACCAATATAACAACAATTAAACACTACACATTCCCAATTTCATCAATTAGAGGGTGATTTCTTCAATTTTCACATAATTTGGCTATGAAAAGTTTAGCTACTCATAATAAAACTAAAAACAACAATCAAAGATAGAATTAAAGCCATAAATGAAAGAGAAACTGAAATTATTTACCAAAATCGTGGAGAATCGGAGTTTACATCAACCTTTTTCAACACCCATGTCAATTGGTGAAGAAGAAGACCCAAAAATCAGAAAATCCAAGATTAGAGAAGAAACTTGAGCTAAAATCTAAACTAGATTGTGTTTAATTTAAGTAAAAGACGATGAAAGAGTGAATCTAGGGAAGAAGAAGGGAAGAATTCGACCAAAAGGGGAGAAAAGTGTAAAAATCCGAAGTGTAAAAGTGTCTAGAATCCCTAAAAAAAATCTGTGCAAACCGTATTTATATTCTCCAAAATGTGCAGGAAAAGTCATTTTGGCGCGCCCCAAAGGCTTTGGCGCGCGCCAAAAGCTCGCTTCTTGATGATTCTCGCTTAACTCTGCATTTCACTTTGGCGCGCCCTAACATTTTTGGCGTGCCCCAGATCGGTTGATGACTTAATGTACATTCTGCTTCAACTTTGGCGTGCCCAACAGACTTTAGCGTCGCCAAACTCCTCCGAACTCCAAATTCTTCATTTTCTCTATTTTCTTCTATCTCCATCCATTGGTTTCATCTTTATACGCTCCACGCCTTGTCTTCCGGGCTCACGAGGTCCTAGATCCTGCGTCACAACATCTAACACAAACCGAGCATAATTCCACAAGATAGATAGGGCTCGAAAAGGGCCAAAAACATCGTAAAATGCCGAGGTTTTCCATCTATATGATGGTTTACCCCATGGTTGACGTGTAATGCGATTTTTGCCCTAAATAAGGTCTAAAACTACCCGGAATGAGCCGAAAGTGCCGTAAAAGGGAGTTGAAACATGCACCGGAGCATAGTAAAGTTGACTCTCATCACTGTCTAGGCGGGTTTGCGGTATGAGTTAGCGCT
The DNA here is from genome assembly GCA_026214975.1 of Gentiana macrophylla. NCBI lineage: Eukaryota > Viridiplantae > Streptophyta > Magnoliopsida > Gentianales > Gentianaceae > Gentiana > Gentiana macrophylla. Next base: position 93,944,081 of record CM047811.1, read on the forward strand.
CAATATAGACATCTCTAGTTCTTTATGCGTATGAGCTATTACGGACCAATTAAGGAGGGTAGCTTGCGTATAGATTGCCTACTACCATTGTCGGAGTAGATAGGGTTAGGAGTTGTACCCGTAGCTGAACGATGAATTAAATTCACCAATAGGGAGGACTGTTGCATGTGTGGGGGGAATAACTAATTACTCATAATTGAACTAATACATTAGAAGCTCTTGTTGCTCCGTTGAACTTGCATAATCTTGCTAGTTGATTGTTACCAATTTTACTACTATCTATATTATAGTTGGTCGTAGACCATATTAGTGATAAGCTCAATCTTGATAATTAGACATTTTTACGAGTCTCTGTGGGATCGACCTTGACTCGCCAGTACTCTATTACGAAAGACCTAGTCCTATTGCTAGTAAGTGCTTTGCACGCGATCAATCATCCATATCGACCAGTTGATCCACCAATGCTTGGTGGACCACATCAAGGACAATTTCCTCATGCTCTTGATTATGATTGTTGGCGTTGGAGGTCAAGACATCATTGTTGTTGTTGCAGTTTGCGGCCTGATTTCTGGTGGTAACCATGATGGTGGTGAAGCGTTGAACAAAATTGCCAGAAAAAGGAGGCCCTCATTCTAGCGCCAATTGACTAAGCTAGAAATCGTTGGGTAATAAATCTGGGGCCTTTTAATCCTAGTGACAACCTGCACAAGCTTCAAGAACACTAAAAACAGTAAGGAGATGGGTAATTTGGGGTGGTTTAGACTGGACTTGAGATGTTGTATCTCAAGTCGCCCACGATATCTTGTTAATTTTCCAGGAATCAAGTCATCGTAATTTCTTTGGGATAGTTCATATATAGAGGGCTTGTGCCCTAGGCCTGCGTGGGCCATGGCCTTGGTGGACTGTGGTTTCGTGTTCCATAAGGAAGAGATAATTATGATTTAATCCCCTTAATTATAGGAGATAATCTTGGTGATTTGAATGTCGGATAGGAGCCTTATGGCTGAAGATTCTTTCCATGTTTATCAAAGTTAATTATGCACGCAGGACATTGGTGCGAGATGGACCCAGACCAACTCGTGGAGTGCAGGTAGATGATCTCTTCACGGCCGACCTGCGAGAGGTCGGGGTGGCCTATTTGGACTTAGCTCGGATCTTGGGGCTTACAGCCCTTAAGGCATATTTTCTCTGTCCCCATTTATTGTTGAGCTACTGTGGGGATGATGACGCATGGCGATGTGCTAATCCGATCTCCGTCACTTTATATTCTAGCCTATTAAGAAGATAATTAATTCATTTAAATAAAGTAACATTTTTTCCGTAATTTTCTATCACAATACATCACTTCCATCGTATCAACTCTAAATTTTATATTTTTGAAAAATATTGAAGATGCTTAGAAATTGTCCGAGTTGAGTTACACGCAATCGATCTTTTGAGGAATGATCTAACTTGTAAATAAATGATGTTTGTGGTAACTTATGGTTGTGTCAATTTGATTGTCTACGTGCCGGGGTATAAATAATCAAACCAATAACGTAGTTCATGTTGTAAGGACTAAGAATCATTTATATAGAGTCCACGTGGGAAGATTGATAATGAATCCACGATTTCGTAATGCGATTGAGGATATTATCATGTCATCTTGGGACAGTCATTGCTCAATTAGGCTAGAATCAATCATTAGATCATGACAGTTAATAAGATCAATCGTGAGATGATATCATTTAAATGTCTCATAACCACCCTTTGAGCCCAGGGATGATCTATTATATTCATGAGGACATGCGTAGGTGAGAATGTCATCAGGTAAGTAATGTAGGACCGTAGACACTATGTCATACCGGTTATATAGAGCTGAGGGTGACATGTACAGAGCTAAGATGATGATTGTTGAATCCGAACTACACCGAGCCAACGGCCTAAGTTCTAAGAATGATCTGATTCTGAAGCAGATCGACGGAGGTCTGGCCAAAGCTGTGGAACGAGAGGTCAATAAGGGGCCAGATTTGGCCATTTACCAATGTGGCCCGACAAAAGCATACATGTATGAAATCGTGATCATACCATGTCAAATATTAATCCGAAAAATCAATATCCAAAACTCCATACTGAACCAAAATTATATCAGATTTTCAAAAAATGTTGTTTTATGAATATGAAATAAATATACAAACAATAATTATTACTCCATCCGTCCCATATTATAAGGTTTTTGCTTTTTTTGACACAGTTTAAAAAACCTCATAAATGAGTTACTTTTTAATATTTCAAGTTAAAATATTGTACTCCCTCCGTTTTTTAAATGTCACTTTTTAGAATTTACTTTGTTTTTATTTATCTGTCATTTTATATTACCATTGCAGCATTTATTTTTTTCCTCCTTTACCCTTCATTTTAATAACCCAAATTTTGGTACAATTTTTCATGCACAAGGAAATGGTATTTTTGTTATTTTACACTATATTTCAGACACATTAAATATTTTCTTAATCATGCGATGATCTCAATCTCGAAAGTTAAAAAACCGAAGGGAGTATTGTTTTATAGGAGTGGTTTATGCATTATGTAATGTGAAAGTGAAAACAATTCATATATTATTGATCTTGGATGTGAGAATGACTTATATTGTAGGACAAAATTAAAAAGCTAAAATACCCTATATTACGGAACGGAGGGAGTATGATAAGGGTTTGTTTGAAAAAAAATACATTAAATGATGTTGGTTTTCAATATAGATACTCTCTTCGTTCCTACTTAAATGTCGCAGTTGCCAAAAACACACATATGAATGAGAGTAGTTAATGCTTTGACTTAACATTAAATTGACAATAACACCCCATGAATAGAGCTGTTAACGAGCCGAGTCGAACTGAGTATTGGTGGTTCGAGCTCGAGCTCGTTTAGCTTACAAGCTCGTTCGAGCCCGTTCGTTTGTTAAACGAATATATTTGTTCGAACTCGGCTCGTTTCAAAGATGAAATATTCGAGCTTGTGTTCGCTCAATTTCGTTAAACATATTGTTGTCTTCCAACTCGAGTTCGGTTAATTAAGGTATAAAAGATAAAGTGCAAATGCAAAAAATAACAAGTTATATATTAATATTACGTATATCACGTTACAATAATCATTATAAAAATATGTAAATATTATATAAAATCAATCTATAATCTCAATTAGATGAATCAATGACTAATCCTCGTTTGAGTTATGATTACTGTGTAAATTGATGTATTTATATAAGCACGTTCGCGAACATAATCGAACGTTCGCGAACCAATCTCGTGTTCTTTCGGTAAGAGAACGAGCCTACAATAATATTCGAGCTCGGTTCGTAAAATTTAAGCGAACAAACGATCATTTGAATATTTAGGGTTCTAACACAAACTTTTTGACAAACAGCTATGTTCGTTAACAGCTCTACTCTTAAATATAATTAATACAATTTTGTTTTCAATATCCAACCGCTTAATAAATAATAGTTTATAAAAAAAATATAATAAATAATATTTTAAAAATATAATTACGACAGATATAAATAAATTTTTACATTTGACAAATACAACATTTAAATAAAAACGAAAAAAATATTAGTTCATAGACAAAATAATTTCTTAAAATAGACACATTTTCTATAATAGTCCATAGATAGTAACATGAGAAAGAGTTATGATAGAGAAGAGTTTGGTTATTTCCAGGACACTAGTTTCGAAAATATTCTGGAAGCTTGGTAGGCCCACAACTGAATTGCATCGCCAAAATCAACGGTGTGTCTTAGTCATTCATGTTTTCACGATATCTATTTTTTTTTTTTTTTTCCTGGAAACTTCTTCTTTCCTCGCCTCCTCTCGTATTTCAATAGCCCAGAACATTCTAGAAAATAAAAACCCAGATCAGCACTATCCCATTCCCACCCACCGCTGTCTTCTCTGAATTTGTTTAGATCTCTGAATTTCTTCATTTCATTTTATTCTCTTCTAGAATTTGACGGATCCTTCCAAATTTTTTTTGTTTCATTTTCCGATTTGAAATTTGGGAAAATATAAATTGTGAATCGAACGACAACAATGCCTGTAGAACAAACCGGCGAATGCATCTCCGGCGGAGGGAGTGAGCCTCAGTCTCAGAGATCTCTTCCGACGCCGTTTCTAACCAAAACTTATCAGCTTGTGGATGATACTTCTGTGGACGACTTGATTTCATGGAATGAAGACGGTACAACCTTCATCGTTTGGCGCCCGGCTGAATTTGCCAGAGATTTGCTCCCTAAATATTTCAAACACAACAATTTCTCCAGTTTCGTCCGCCAACTCAACACCTACGTAAGTTTTTTTTTCATCCAGTTTTGTAGATTTTGATTATGCTAAGGGATAATTCTTTTTCTTCTTCTGTTTTAATTTGTTCAGAATTTCTGATTGCTCTATTTCTGAATCCTGATATTCTACAGGGATTTAAAAAAATAATTTCCGATCGGTGGGAGTTTGCAAACGATTGGTTTAAAAGAGGAGAAAAAGAATTGTTACGGGATATTCAGCGGCGCAGAATTTCTCCGTCGCCGGCAGCTGTTAGCACTGTTCCAGTTAACTCAATTGCCCAGGGAACTACCGCCGTCACGGTGCCTTCATCGATTACAAGAGCGGTTTCCGCAACAAACTCCAGCGGCGACGAACAAGTTCTATCCTCCAATTCGTCTCCAGGGGCGACGACTACTTTGCCTGCCGTCGTTAACGCCCCCACATCGTGTTCATCATCAGCACTGGAACTGATGGAGGACAACGAAAGACTGAGAAGGGAGAATGCACGGCTGAGTGAAGAATTAAAAAGTTGAAGACTTTGTGCGGCAGTATTTATCATATGATGTCTAATTACGCTGTTAATCAGCCGGAGCCAAGCGGAGGAGTGGTGGCAGAAGGGAAGTCCTTGGAGTTTATAGCCGAAGATCCTGTCAGAGGGGAGGTGAACGGTGGTGCCGCCGTGAAGGGCCACGGAAGGAACTTGGAAGATGAATCGAATTTGGGTTCGAGTCCGAGATTGTTTGGGGTTTGCATAAAGCGCCGGCGACTGAGTGATCAGAATCAGATACAGCAGGTACATGAATCACCCGATGGCTCACCCTGGCTAGGTTTGGATTTCACCCCAAATAGGAAATAATCCAACGTTGAGAATTGAGCGAAGATGTATTTTTGATTTTCTTTTTTTTAATAGACGCCAAGATGTATTAGGCTCATTTGGATATGAATTTTCCGTGTTAATATTTATTTTTATAAAATGTATTGAAATTAATAAATAAAGTTGTTTTCATCATTTCCTTTACTAATAGTATTTACAGTAAAATCTGTAAACGGTGTTAAATCTGTATTTAACAGATTTAGAATGTTCACATCAATAAAAAAAAAAAATGCAGTAGAATCTGTTATAAAATCTGTTAACCACATATTCTTTGTATAATGCGCTTTTGACAATCTGAACATTCTAATAATGCTCTCCTTTTATTTTCACACTTGCATCTTTTTTTTCTCCATTCATTTTCACCAAGCACGCTTGACTATAAATTTTTGGCTGCAAATTATATCAAAGATATCTAAAAAATATATATGGCAGACATGATCTTAAAAAGAAAAATATTGAAGACATTTTCCACCATTGAAAGGAATAATGTCTAATCAATTATTTTCACAAATGCTAAATAAGTTTTCCGTAATCAATTATGAAACGATCAAGTATTGATTTTTACTCAAATCACAATCACAAAATAAAATTACTTTAAACAAAATGGACTTATTTTATTCATCACAAAAAAAAACTATATAAAACTTATTTCCTATATATATCAAGAACAAAACTTGGTGGGTTTTTTTATAAGGAATAACTTTAATGGTTTCATCGTCACTAAATAATTCTATCTATATGCTTTATAATATTGTTGCGGAGAAAATAGCTTTTAGAATTAATCTCATTTAAAATTCAATGTTGAATGATAATATTGAAAAAATGGAATATTTTAATGTTTTGTAAATTGCTTTAGAGATTCTGATGCAATAATTTTGGATTGAGTTTTTGATGCAGAGTCTTTCAAGATCATGTAATCAAATCTTACTACTTGATGGTCGAGACCAATAGAATTTAATGGATTTTTTGTGGTCCCCTATGTTTAAGAACCAACCACCAATCATGTTATTTTAAATTGATGACATGGTACTCCAATTATTTGGTCCAGGACCACTATAAAACCACTGTCATTGGTTTTACCGGTATAATAAAGTTGTTTTATGAGTGGGTGGGGATGGGGGGAGGAAATTAATTTCTTTCAACCAAATACAAAACGGTGTATAGGGTAATTCAGTCGTAGGAACTCTGTATTACACTCAACCGTTAAATTTGTGACACGTGTACAAACAAACAAATTTTTTTTGTTTTTTTCTATACGTGGTAGTCATCCAACGGTTCGTTCTAATAGAGACTTCTATGTAAGAATTTCCCCGGGAGGAGGAGGAAGTTCAGTCTAGAAGTCTGAACATTTCGATTGGCAGTCTTTGAGAATTCCGGAAGGTCTTCTCTTATTCACTAAAATGGTATTAGTTAAAATGAAATCAACTTTTGAATTTTGTTGTGTCAATTGTCAAATTTCTTTACAGTGATATCAGTGTTATCAGAAAAAGCTTCGTTGAATCAATACGATCACAATTTGTTTAATTAAAATCGCACGTATTTTGTTTCAACTTTTCTATCAATTTTTTTCTTTTTTTTTTTTTTTTTTTTTATTTATATTTTTTTTATCACAATTCGCGCAATGTTGAACTATCATATCTCCCAAGGGTTTAAGCTGATGGGGAGGTAGATAATTAACATTTTATATATTCTCAAGTGTGGACAATCTCTCCCAACACTTGCACAATCTTCAACACGCCCCCTCAAGTGTGGGTCATCTCTCTCAATACTTGCACAATATAAATGGGCTTCAACACGCCCCTTCAAGTGTGGGTCATCTCTCCCAAAACTTGCACAATATAAATGGGGAAAATAATATTCACACCAGTGTTTGATCTCATGACCAATTAACATTTTATATATTCTCAAGTGTGGCAATCTCTCCCAACACACTGCACAATCTTCAACACGTCCCTCTCTAGTGGATTATCTCTCCCAACACTCAGACAATATTTTTTTTTGAAACCTTGTAAATTTTATTAAAATAGGAAAAATACAAGGCTTTGGGCCACTCTCGTCCCTCCCCAAAAACATAATGTCAATGATGTCTTCCCCACCTCCTTAAAATCTAGTCAGTAAAACCCTTTTGTAGGGAAAAGCGGGTCCACAGTGAAAGAGCCTCTGGCTCGACACATTGAAAAAAAGGAGATGCAACTCCATAGAATAATCTGCTATCTAAACATTGCCTAAAACCACCCAAAACCAGAACTATGATGAAAGGTTGATGAAGCTAAATAACCCACGGCAAGATGAAAAATAAAGGTGCAACAACATAGATCTTTTTGAGACACTTCACCCAAAAAGCAGGGTTTCCGGGCCATATTTTGCACATGAGCAGCAAGTCTGTCCAAAGTCAGCCCAAGACAAAAACAGCAGCTAGTTCCCAGCAGCAGTTGAAAGAAACCACACAGCAAACCAACAGCACAACAATAAACGCCAATAGAAAACAGTATGAATACAACCTGTTTGCACTCTTCATTGGCTAATGAAGAGTGCTTCCAGGGGTACCAAGCAAATTAGATGATCCTCAAGGCTGGGAGCTGTAAATTATCCCTTAAAACAAGCAGGCCAAGAGTGCCTTGAAGCTGCTCACAGTTCAGAACCTGAGACTCTTGAGTGGCGCTTGCAGTTTTAGCCAAATAGTCAGCAACAGAGTACCCTTCCCGGTAGATATGAACTATTTGAATCTGATATTGAGCTATCAAAAGCTACAAGTCATGGATGTCATCCCAGTACTGCAAAGGGGTATTTGCTTTGTGAAGAACCATATGGTATAGCATTTGAGAATCTGTTTCAAGGATAGTGCTATGAGATTCTTTATAATCACAGCAAAGAATGCTTAGCTTCATGGCCCAAATTTCTGCCTCCATGTTTGTACCATAGCCAAAAGCTTCAGAACCAGCTTGCAAGACCCCCAAAGTTATTTCTGATCACATACCCTCCAGAAAGTTCTGGATTCCCCAAGGAGGATCCAGGACAATATAAATGTGGAAAATAATGTTAAGATCAAGCGCTTACCGTTGTACTAAAACCAATTGGTGTTGATAAATGTGCTACTATATTTCCTTATATATTTAAGAGTGTGTGCAATCTCTCCCAACATCCCCCTCAAGTGTGGCGATCTTTCCCAACACTTGCACAAAATTATTGGGGTTCAACACGCTCCCTCGAGTGTGGGCAATCTCTCCCAACACTTGTATAATTTTTTATTCAAGAGCGTGGACAATTTCTCCCAACACGCAACAATTAAAAAGGAAAAAATAATAATAAATGTCACACGACAGCTGCGGTGGCTGGGCATTTGCGTGCCTCGGTTTTGTGTGTGTGTGTGTGTTGGAATGTTCGAATTAAGGTTTCAATCTCATGGCTTTTCACGAATCCGAATCGAGAAAGGGTTGTGTTTTCTAATCTTAAAATTGAAGTCATAATTGATTTTGATGATTGATCATAAAATTGGATAAGTTAAGGTTTTAATTATTTAGGAATTAAGGTTTGTACAAAATGTTGCAGCAACAAGCCCAACTAAGCAAGATTGCAGTAGGCTGCCACTTATGTACTCTTCTTTTTTTGGCTAAAGGGGTGCCGGTAATGCCAAAGCGTTTATTGGTATTGCCAGGACAATTTTTCGGTAATGCCAAAGCAACATAGTGTAAAATTTGGCATTACCAAAAGATGATCGCAACAATCTTGATGGTCTGAGACGGAATGATTTTCTTCAAGTCAATTGTCAGATTTCTTTACAGTGATATCAGAACTATCAGAGCAAGCTTCTTTGATTCAATACGATCACAATTTGTTTAATTAAAATCGCACGTATTTTGTTTCAAATTCTCAATCAAGTTTTTTTTTGTCACAATTCGCGCAACAATAAAGAAAGGGATAAAAAGGAAAAAAGAATAACTGGCACACGAATCCGAATCAAAAAGGAGTTGGAATGTTCGAATTAAGGTTTCAATCTCATGGCTTTTCATGAATCCGAATCAAAAAAGGGGTTGTGTTTGAAGTCATAATTGATTTTGATGATTGATCACAAAATTGGATAAATTAAGGTTTTAATTTTTTTGGAATTTATTTTGCAACAATATTTTTTTCTTTTCGAATTGCTCAAAAAAAAAAAATAAAAAAATAAAAAAATTTCGGGCGCAATTATGGTAGTTCGGCAACAGAAGAAAATGTTGCAGCAACAAGCCCAGCTAAGCCAGACTGCAGTAGGCTGCCACTTATGTACGTTTCTTGGCTGAAGGGTGCAAGTAATGCCGGGGCAATTTTTCGGTAAAGGCAAAATAACGTAGTGTAAAACTTGGCATTACCAAAAATGATCTGGCAATACTGATGGTCTGAGACGGAATGGTTTTCTTCAAGCCAAGACAAGTTGAGGCATGAATAAGAAGTGACTTCGATGATGTGGCACATGTCGAACATCGTAAGGAAGTAGCTATTTTTGGCAGGAAAATTAGCTGTAACAGTGTTTTGTTCCATTTCTTTTCTTTCCAGCTCTAACATAGTATATAAGTACTACGTAAGTGCACGATAAGAAATGATCAATAATGTAAAAGTATATTGTGATTATTTGTTGTGATTGTTTTATAATGGAAGTAAAAAAAAAAAACATCATTTTATATGGAACTAACATCATTACTCATTTCCTAAATATGCTACAAAGTCAAATTATGCAACTAAATATACAACTAAACATAGCCGGATCAAAGAAGCAATCCAGTATGGAAGGGTTGGTGCATGGAGGAGACATCAGGTGAAGTTCTTGCCTACACCCTCCATATGTGGAGGTCAGTGTCATGTGACGATATCTATATCGGTTGTTTTTAAACTGTGGTCCAGATCAATTCGGGCGTCAAGTTACTTCAAATAGAATGACTGCCCAAGAATTTCCTGACATTAGGGTGGTTCTAGTGATGGGCAGAGGCAGGAGATTGTGAAAAAAAAAGAATGGTAAATGGGAAATGGTACAATATCAAACAATAGTGAAGAGGCCGGGGTTCATCGAGAGGCGGATCCTGATTAGGAGACGGTTGTTTTTGAAAGATTGGATGATTTTGAGCTTCTTGCAACATACCAGCCTCAACTGGCGGTCCGAACAGCCCGAAGGTTCATCAAGTCAGTTACAGTTTATGCTTCTTACAAATTGTGAACCGACAATTTCAAAACCGCCCCCAAACGGTTTGAACAACCAGTTAACCAGCCTAAGCCGTCGAAAAATTGCCTCTAAACAGCCGTTAACATTCTCACAGAATCGACAGCATGCAACAAATTTCCATTCAGTCAAGGGATTCAGAGCAGCTGATAAAAACAATCTTGGAATGTAGGACCAAAAGAAACAAAAACACTTTTTCAAAGAAAAACAATCAATGGCAATATAAGAGTTAGGGGCACAGGTAAAAAGGGACAGACAGGGGAAAGTTCTTGTGTGGTGAAGGTTTTTAGAGTGAAGTAAACGGTGAGTTGATCATAGCCACACAGTTTACATGTTGGATGTAAACTGTGTGGTTCTAATCAACCCACCGGTCACTTCGATACATGTGGATATACCAGGCAAGAACCTCCAGTTTGTAGGAGGCTGTTTTCACAGCCTTAAAGCAATGACCTCTGGCCACAAAGACAGAGACAATAATATATTATATACTCGGATGGGCTCGACTAAAACTTTTGTAACGTTCATAAAATTTTGACATTCGGGCTATACGCTTTTTAGCTAGGTGGTGGGCTAATTTGGAAAGACCTTGTGAACAGGGAGGGTTAGGATGACTCTTATTCTGAACCAATGCAATGTCCAAAGGAGGACTAGACCAGTTAAGCCTATTGCACATAGAACATAATGATCAGGCGGACATCGATCATATTACGCCTTCTTCACAAATCGACATCAAGAAAAAGTAAATGCCAAGACTAACATAGAGAACCAAAAGGATATAAATAAAATACAAAATGCCAAGAGTACTTTTACAGTCTGAAACATATTTTCTTTGTGTAGAACACAAGGTACCTGAAACTGAAACTTCTTACCCAACTAAACATGCAGCAAAAGCATCCCCATCTATGTGCAACATTTTTGTTTTCTTCTTCGTTTGGAAAATGCTGAACCTGCAACTTCTTCACCAACGAAACAGGCGCCAATGTCCTTATATTTATAAGAGGTGGTTTCCGTGACTAAAACTCTTACAAGAGTTTCTGGCCATGGCTAAAACTCAAGACCTCTATTTACACAACTGACAACTTTTACTACTGCCCCAAGATTTCTAAGCATATGCTTTGAGATCAAAAGGCGTAGTATGCAATTTCGTTTCACTTCAACACGAGTCTGTAATTGTCCCCCTCGTCTTAGAAGCACTTAAGTAATAAACGGGCATGACATGGTGATGTATGCATTTCTGTCCCCACCGTTGGAAGTATTGTAACCGATCAACATCCATGGCGAAATCACAGAGCTTCCTATATATCTTGTTCTTGGAATCATACGAAATAATCTGACCAGGCACATAAAGAACCAAAAGGAAATCTTCTCCGGAATTTCCATGTATCATAGTTATTAAAAAAGGAAACTTATTGCAATCCATCACTTCATGAAATGCAAGATAAATAGCACCAAGATCAACACGATACCTCAACAACCACTGCAATGAATCTCTCTCTAACTCATGAACATCGAATTCATTAACACTAGGATAGCAACCAAATTCAACAAAGTACAAGTGCCCTTCAGATTCCTTAAGATAAATACAATCCTTAACATAAGGATGTTGTATTGGAGGCGATGGAATTGTCGCAAACTCCTCTGTATCGAACTTAAACCGCAATGAGGGCATACCGAAACTGCAATTCACCCAAATGATAGAATTCTCCCAGAAAACACTATCACGTAAGAAACTCACATCAGAATCCACCTCAACAGCCTCACATGCATTTCTCCACGTAGAACAGTCTGATGAGTAAACAAGAACTTGAGAAAGCCCTTCAAGTACTCTGCGAAACGCAACAACTTTGTACTGAGATGACCTCTCCGGATCAAAGCCTAAGCTAATACTAGTAACAAAGCTATCACAGGAAAACCTTGGGAGAATCCAATGCTTCCTAGTTACGGTGTTGTAAACATAATACCGATGAACTGGAAAGGAATTGAAAAGCAGCAACAACCCATTACAGGACTGCAGAATTCTCGAGTATTCGAAGTCCACAGATTTGAAAGGCTCGATTCCATAAAGAGAATCAGATTCTCCATCAGCTAGAGGAATATATTGATATCGGCCCAGAGGAACAGAGGGAATGTGACAAAAAAGGCCGGAAAGCTGTGGTCCTTTATGCTTTTTGGAGTGAAATTCCTTGATCAGAGCATACCAAGTTTTGCAAACACACATGCAACGAATAGAGGATTTGAAGGACAGACGTACCAGAATCTCATTGATGAGGTCGATGTTGTCTGTGACTTTTGCCAGTGCTTGATGATGATGGCTCTTTCTGGGTTGCTTTTTAAGGGATTTGGACCTCATTATTGATCAAAACGGGAAGAAAACGATTTCAGCTAATAGCGGTGGTGCTAATTCAACTTAGCAGCAGGAATTCGCAGGAAAAAAAACATTATAGGGTTTGCTCATTGATTGAACAGCTGAATTGAGGAAGACCATTAAGGATAAAGTAATTAACGCCTGAGGAGAGAAGAAAACCCGGATTTATGTAGTAAATTTTGTTTCAAATTTATGGACCTTGATTTTATTTATTTTACCGCATTATTCTTTTCTTTAAGTATGTTATTTATTTTTTATATTTTACATGAATCATGATTAATGGGAATGTAGATGAGGATGTCAATTTCGATTAAAACCAATAAATATATGTTTTCTTTACTCGGTAGAATAAAGTATGTTTTCAGATAGAGTAGTGTATGATGTAATTTTGATAATGTCGAAACACGAAATAAACAAGATGAGATGCAAGAAATATGAAATAATAACTAAGTATGAAGACCACGAGTTAAGGAACATGTGAAGGGGTTAAACACTCCGCTGAAAACTACCAATGTACCCTGACTTCGAGGAATCAGGCATATGTACTTCCTTTTGTAAAGAGTAAGTGACCATACCTCACCCAATGCTGGATGAGGGTGTTTATATACTTGATTCGGAGCGTGTAGGACACATACGGAACATATTAGGGTATTTTTAAGCAATGTAAGTAGAGAAGAATACACGACTCGATTTACACTTACACTGACTACTGTAGAAAAGGGTGAAAAGTAATCTTGAAAAAATTGTCACTTAACAACTTTACCACATTTTATGGGTCCAGTCCTAAACAAACACATGTGCAATCCTTTACTCAAATGTCAAGTGTGTACTAAATATAAACTAGCTTAACACTCACTTTCATTAAGTACAAGCACTACATAAAAATTTAGTTTCATAAAGTTCAAGACTTCAAGTACACAAAACACAACTGAACAATTAAACCACAATGATCAATATATCAAGTTCACAAATTCAGTTCCAAGTATTGATTAGTATGTCAAGTTTGAAACTATAGGTGTACTCAATGTTAGGATCCCTTTAATAGGTGAATACAACCAGGGGTGAATGGTTGATTCTGTGTTCATTACCTATTTAAAAATTTCTTAAATATTTCCTTAACATAGTGGTACATCTAGTTATACTAAGTTAATCTTATCACACAAACCATACTAGACGATTCATTTAGGTCAAAGATTGATTAAGTCCAAAACACGTGGCAAAGAAGACTTACCATGAATCTAAACATGATAAGATATGGCATATGAAAATGTGTTACTTAGACATACAAGCACAATTAGCATTTACTAAGTTAACCATATAGTACATATAAGGTAAATGCATAAAAACGTAACACAATATATGTTCAAGTAGGTCACCCAACCATCGGCTACATCCGAATCTTTCCACTAGATCTTTGTGTTAGTTTATAAGGGTAACACATTACACCATTACTTCAACTCATATAAAAGATAGATCGGGTGTTAAAGGAGATTACAATCAAAAGCCAACAGCCTAAATAACTTAGACAATATATTCTTATCACACTTTCCCATAGATTGTACTAATAGATACACCACTAATTAAAGCACTTCTCTGTTAGTGAAATAAGAATGATACTAACCTCTATGTAATCAAGACAACTCATGATCAACGGCAAAATACTCAAGCAAAGCACACCGGTACCATCACAAGATCAGTGATAAAACAAACAATCCATCACAAAGTTCAATATAACTAGATATCCAATGCATAATCAAGAATACTAACAGCTCCGGAATAAGCATTTACACCTTGTATTTAAGAAACTAGTTGTTGAAGTATGCTTGAGAGAGCCATGTTAATCATCTTCAAGTCTTGTGCATAGTTGAATCTTCCATCAATGATACTAAGTCTTTTAACATTCTGAGGAGTGATATCACAATTTGTTGAAATAGTGTCCTAAACCCAATCGAGTTGGACCGGATTCGACCGGGTCGGATCATTTCTACTGTTTTATTTTTATTTTTGTACATATGATAAATGGCTTTCTGTTATTATATATATTTGTTCGTTTAACAGACCAATTGCGATATTGTATATATGATAACGTCCCTAGTATCAAATTGTGATAGAGAAATCATAATAAGTGATTATGGTTTATGAGATCTCGATTCACGTCAAAAGGATGATACTAAATGTCTATAGTCGTATATGCTATTAAATAGGACATTAATAGTACGATTAGACTAGCACGTATTGAATGTCTTCTTGTTAGGAAATCAACTAGTTTACACAGCGGAATTTAAAAAATTGATTTTCGATCCCAATATCGACTTCCTTTAAAACAATAAACACGTTAAGTAGTAGACGGTGAATACCTTGTTTGATCTATAAGATCGAAGCTTTGACCGTCCATGGAGAGTAGTAGTGCGCGCAAGCCATCCACGTGTCCAGCCTCTATCAATATCCACACGGGCACTTCGCCGGAATCCTCCTTGGATTGCATCAGAAAAACCCGGTTGCTAGACAAGCCTTTTCTCTCTCTCAAAACTGTCTCTAAGAAGCTCTCAATTTATTTTTATTAAATTAAAACTCTTTTAATTATGATGTACAAAAGAGCTAACCAACCTCTTGATTATATAGGGGTAGGCTGCGTCCCATGTAGCTCCCAATCCCAATGGGAAAAACTTCTGAGTGGAGTAAGGAGAAAGAAACATTTTACTAGTAAAAATAAGAAAAATAGATATTCTAGATTTATCTCATTTAATTTAACATCTCATATTAAATATATTCAAGATATTGTCAATATCTAATATTGACGATTTTTATCATATTATCATAAATCAATTTATACATGTGTATAAATTTATATATATTAATACATACCATAATTAATTAATTCACAAAATCCATGTGTATCGTATACACACACATCCTGCACCCCATATGCCATTAATTGTCTTCCGGAATATTCTTAATTAATTAACATAATTATTATCTTGTATTTAATTAATTCATAATAAATAAATACAACAATATTAATTTATCACTATAACACTTTATAGTCGAGATAAATTTTCCTTATTTGGTTATCACTATAACCGCATTTGAATTCGGCTAGATGTTCTTATGTGTGTGACCCGATAGGCTTCCAAATATGTTGGCCGTAGACATAAAGTGCATTTACTAAAATACCCTTCATACCTAACGATCACGAAATAGCGTCTAGCAACACATCGTGACCCCCAATCATCAGACGAGTCAAAAGCGATGACTGCTAACTTTCATGTGAAACAGTTACCGTGTAAATAGAATCCTATCGCTGTTACAATATCTATACAATCGTATCTCGAGTGTCAATACATCAACGGTCGTATCTTATAAACTGGATATCATGCTCTCTCGAAGTAACTTATTTACTCCCACTTTGCAAAGATTCACGAGAGCTAGACATTCCTTATAGGAAGGCTCTTTTGGATATTTACTCTTACTATTAGGATACGGGATTTCCGGACGAACAAACATGTATCGTACGCATGCTTCAATATCATACCCGAGCATTACCGCATGATCGCCTAATGGCTAGGGGAAACCTCAATAATGTCAAAGCATGACAATCCACATCGTGATGCCATGAAGACTCCGGTCTCAGAATAATTACACAAGCCGCACATCTTTGCGACACTTAATGTAAGTGGGCCAGTCTAACGTACGCATTCTTCAATACACGTCCACGTACAGTCAAAGTGTCCCTACACTTCGATAGACAAGATCTATCCCTATCTTCAATAAGATAGAAGACATCCAATACGTGCTAGTCTAATCGTACTATCAATGTCTTGTTTGACAGTACATACGACTATATACATTTAAGTATCAAACTTATTAAAGTTATTAGAGATCTCATCAACCATAATCACTATCATAGTTCCTCTATCACAATTTAATACTAAGGATGTTACTATATATACAATAACATAATTGGCTCATAAAGATAAACTAAATATATAATAACAAAAGTGCTTTTATTAATCATAATAAAGTTATTACATAAACTAAATAGAATGTAAATGACCCGACCCGGTCGAAACCGGTCCAACCCGATTGGGTTTAGGACATTATTTCAACACTTTTATCTTATGAAGATAGGGATAGATCTCGTCTATCGAAGTGTAGAGTCACTTGGAATGTACATGGACATGTATTAGAGAATGAATACGTTTGGTGACCCACTTACTTTATTAAGTGTCACTCTATGTGGCGGTTGTGTAATTATCCTAAGATCGGAGTCTTCATGGCATCACGGTGTGGATTTCCATACTTTGCCACTATTGAGGTTTCCCCCAGCCACGGGGCGATCGTGCAGTAGTGATTGAGTGTGATACCGAAACATGCGTAGGATTCATGTCGCTCGTCTAGAAATTACGTATCCTAATAGTATGAGTAAATATCCGAAATGACCTTCTTATAAGGAATGTCTTATTCTCGAAAGTCTTTGCAAAGCGGAAGTAATATGTTACTTAAAGAGGATAGGATATCCATATTATAAGATACGGTCGTTAATGTTTGACACTCGAGAGATACGACCGTATGGATATTATTACAGCGATAGGATTCTATTTACACGGTAACCGTTTCACATGAAAGGTTGCAGTCATAACACTTGACTCTATCCGATGATTGGGGGTCATGACGTGAGACGCTAATCATGATCGTTGAGTGTGAAGGGCATTTTAGTAAATGCACTTCAAGCTTAAGGCCAACATATTCGGGAACCTATTGGGTCACACACATATGAATAACTATCCAGAAATAATTTGTGGTTATAGCGATAACCGGATGAGGATTTACTTATGCCTACTATAAAGTGTTATAGTGAAAATTAATATTGTGATATTTATTTATTATGAATAAATATAATACAAGATATTAATTATGTTGATTAATTATATACATATATGTATGGGGCGAAATTTAGTGTGTATATGATACACATGTATTTTGCAAATTAATTAATCATAATATTATATTATTATGTATTAATATAATTTTATGTGTGTCTTAAATATATATGATATATAGACATGTATAAATTGATTATGGTAATATAATAAAGATATATTCAATATTAGATATTGACAATATATATCTTGAAAAGTGTGGAAATATTACAGCATTTACTGACATTACTTAATAGATCATTGAAGTTGAGAGTGCCCAGCTGACCTCGAGGAGTTCGTGACAGGATATTTTGTACACTTTATTTAATTATAAAAGACATATTAATTGTGATACATATAAACAATTAATATGTCAAACTCTTGTTTACTTTATGTCATAGACATATTAATTGTGGTACATATAAACAATTAATATGTCAAACTCTAGTTTACTTTATGTCATAGACATAGCTTTTACTTTTACTTTTGCATGCTTGCCGCCCACATCTACATACTCAAGTGGCCGCCCAAGCTAGCTTGCTAGTCTCTCTCAATTGTATCTATTTATACACCTCTCATATCAATGAATAAACTAAGTTGAAGTTTACTCTTGTGTTTATCACATTCTCAAACTCTCTTCATGGTATCAGAGACTTACTGAGTTCTAAAATCCGCTGCAAAACTCAGTTCTTTTTCAGAAAAATATCAACATTATCTGAAGTTTCATCTTCTTGATGAGACTCACATTTGCCTCGCAGATGGGATAGCGAACACTCTTCTTTTACAAATCATAAACTTGATGGTAACAATTACTTGCTATGGTCAAGGTCTATGAAAATGTATATCTCCGGCCAGGGCAAGATGGGATATCATGCAGTTCCAAACTCCGCCCTTTGAACCGACCCCAAGTTTGAAGCATGGGACACGAGAAAATAACCAAGTCATGACCATCCTCACGAGGTCTATGACAAAAGAGATCAGTGAGAACTTCATGATGTATGACCTTCGCTAAGGAAATGCAGGACAATGCCATAGACCTTTACTCAAAAAAGGACAATACATCTCAAGTCTATGAACTTGAAGCTCAGATTCAAAATTGCGAGACAAGGGGATATATCTCAGAACTCAATACTTTAATCAACTATCTAAGGCATTGCAACACCTAGATATGTTGGAAACTCACCCTGGAATGATGTTAAAGATCTTTGCACTCTTTAAAAACATTATTGAGAAAAGAGAGTATTCAAATTCCTTCTTGGATGAATCCTACTCTTGATGATGTCGAGGTAGAATTCTTGCTACTAAACCTCTTCCAAATCTCAAATCCATGTTTCTTGAGGTCAAACATGAGGAAAGCAGGAGGAAAGTGATGTCTTTGAACTTCCTGCCGACAACCTACCTGAAGGTGCGCCTCTTTGAAGGTTAATGAGACTTACAGGAAGCCTCTTGAGAAAGTGGAAAGCTATTCGTGATCACTTTGCAAGCGCATAAATCACACCAAGGACAATTGTTGGAAGCTACATGGCAAACCTAACCCTCTAAAACCTCAAAACCAACCAGGAAAGTCAAGGCAAACTTGTCGGTGAAGAGAGAATGATGATGAAGTGAATGCTCGATTTGCTGCATTTAAAGCCTTTATTGCTCAACATCGGAAGGTAGCTCCTCTCTTTGAAATGGCCACTCATGCTAAAAGCAGGTATATTTTACTCACCACTTAGTAATGAGACTTGGATTGTTGATTAAGGCGTCTTCCCATATGACTAGTAATAAAACCTTATTACCCAATATATGCCATGCAACCAAATTCAAATTAAGGCTAGCGATGGTTCTGTTTCTTATGCAAAAGTGGGTTGGGAAGGTTAAACTTACTAATCGAGATATATCTCTGAGAATGTCTGTTTGTTCCAAAGTTAGATTTGTAACCTTATATCTCACAATAAACTCACTAAAGAGATCTGAATTGATTTGTTGTTTTTAATAAGAATCGAGTGCACATTCCAGGATCTTTCTTCTCGAGAAGTGATTGGGCAAGCTAAACCACCGCCAGATTGTTTGTGATCAACCCTGTGAAGACAAGATCGAAGACAGAATCGCCTCATGACTGCACTCAAAATCTTGACAATATCATGTTATGGCATTATAGACTAGGACATCCAAGTTTTGGTTATTTAAAGTCTTTAATTCTGAATTGTTTAAAGGATGTAATCTTAATGATCTTCAATGTGATATTTGTCAATTTGCTAAACTCACCAAATCTGTGTATGCTAAGTTACCTCACTTGCCCTCTTCCCCTTTCACCCTAATTCACGGTGATGTATGGGGACCTCAAGAGTGAAAAGTATAACAGGAAAAGGTGGTTTGTAACCTTCATTGATGATCATACCGAAACACTTGGTCATTCTTAATGAAAGACAAATCGAAGTTGGACCTATCTTCCAAGAATTTTATCACATGGTCTCCACCAATTTGATACTAAGATCAAGATCTTAAAAGGCGATAATGCTACGGAATACTATGAGTCTAACCTCGTAACTTCTTGACTAACAGAGGAATTGTTCATATCAGTAGTTGTGTGGAAACACCTCAGCAGAATGGGGGTTCTTTGAAAGAAAGAACAGGCATCTCTTTGGAAATGGCCGAGATCAATCATGTTCACTACACATGTTCCTAAATACATGTGGGGTGAAGCTATATTGATTGCAACATATTTAATCAACAGACTTCCCAAAGCAGAGTGTTAGGTTTCAAAACTCCTCTCCAAACCTGTGACCACACACTCCTGCTCTCATCTTATTACCCAATTGCCTCCAAAGATCTTTGGTTGTCTTGTGTTTGTTTATATCCATGCTCAACACGAAGTAAACTTGATCCTAAAGCTCATAAGTGCATTTTCCTTGGATATGCACGGGACAGAAAGGTTACAAGTGTTACTCTCTACTTGAAAAGAAATTTTACAATTCTATGGATGTGAAATTCTTTGAAAGGACTCCATATTACAAACAACCCGGACCGAGCCGAGTCAACGATGGAAACACGATTGAGATTGAACTAAGTTCGTTTCCTCGGCAAACCATTTACCCTCGCAGAGTCCTAACCCCAAAGCGGACTCATAACCTTGACATCTGTGGATACTCACATTATTGACCTCGGCGATCTGGCGACCAGTCTGGCCGACCCCAGAGCTCTTGGGCAGAACCTCAAAGAACTCCTTGAACTGAGTGCTGGACCTCACTTATTGACTCTCGGCGATCTCATGAAGTGGATGATGCGGACTATTGCTCTAAGGAAAGGGAAAAGATCATGCACCGATCATTCTATTCATACTTATTTATCTTATGATCAGTTGTCTCTGTCTTTGCCATGTTTACACAGGACACGGACTCTCACTCTATCCCTAGAAATATTCGGGAGGCCCTTCAAAATGATAAGTGGAAGGCTCTTTGTTAAAGCAGAGATGACTCGCTCTCTGGATAATCATACTTGGGACCTCACAACTCTTCCCAAAGGCAAGAAAGCAGTTAGCTGCAGATGGTTATTCACTATCAAATACAATCTTGATGGTACAATTGACAAGTATAAAGCAGATTGGTAGCAAGGGATTCACTCAAACTTTTGGCATTGACTATAAGGACACTTTTGCACCGTAGCAAAGCTCAACACCTTTGTCGAGTCTTGATTTCCCTATTTGTCCAACTTGGTGGCCTCTTCACCAATTGGACATAAAAATGCCTTTCTAAATGGGACCTCACCGAGGAGGTTTATATGGACTGTACCCCTGGTTTTATCAATCCTCATACTCAAGGCAAGGTGTGCAAGCGAGGAAATCTCTATATGGCTGAAGCAATCACCAAGGGCATGGTTTGGAAAACTCACTCTGTGGTTAAAGGCTGCTTTGGATATCACCAATGCAACTCGATCACACCATGTTTGTCAAGACAACCAACCAGAGGAGGTCCATTCTAATTGTATATGTGGATGATATCATCCTTCTTTGGAGATGACTCTCTGAGATCCGAACTTGAAGACTCTCTTGGCAAAGGTGTTCCAAGTTAAAGATCAGGCTACCTCAAGTACTTTCTTGGTATGGAAGTAGCTAGAAACAACAATGGCATTTCGGGTCTCCCAATGGAAGTATGTCCTGGACCTAAAGGAAAGCGGCATCTTTGGGATGCAAACCTCTTTGTATCCCCAGAGTAGACCCCAGTAACACCTTCATCGCATGGTGACATTCTTTGTCGAGAAAGAACAATATCAAAGGCTTGTAGGTAAACTCATCTACCTTTCTCACACAAGGCACGATATTGCATATGGGGTTAGTCAGTCGGTCGGTTCATGCATCGCCCCTCTTGAACAACATTGGGATCTTTGTGAATAGGATCTTGAGATATTTAAAGTCCACTCTGGTCAAGGCCTGTACTTCACCAAGTCTCTTGATAGATCAATCAAGGTCTACACCGATCTTGATCAAAATTTGGATGTCACATTGACAGACGATCTACCACAGGCTATTGCTCTTATGTATGGGGGAACCTGTTACTTGGAGAAGCAAGAAACAACCCTCTGTGTCAAGAAGCGATCTGAAGGCGAACTCAGAGGCACTTGTACTTGGCATTTGTGAAGCTCTATGGCTTAAAAAAAGTCTTGGCGAACTTCAACAACCTCCTCAACAACCTATCACACTCTCTTTGTGATAATAATTGACCTTATGCATGGTGAAGATCCACATCCATCATGATAAAACCAAGCATGTGGACATTGTGACACTTACTACGAAGGAAAAGATTGATGCCAAGATTATTCAACTCCCAGTATGTTCCTCGTGATCGAATGTCGATATTCTTACCAAGGCTATTCCACCTCTTATGTTCGATGAGACTTAGTAGCAAACTTGGTTTGCATCAACATATACTGACCAGATTTGAGGGGGTGTGGAAATATTACGACATTTTCAAAGATTACTTCAAAGATTCTTGAAGTTCATGAGAGTGCCCAGCTGACCTCGAGGAGTTAAATCTGAGGATATTTTGTACACTTTATTTAATTATAAAAGACATATTAATTGTGATACATATAAACAATTAATATGTCAAACTCTTGTTTACTTTATGTCATAGACATATTAATTGTGGTACATATAAACAATTAATATGTCAAACTCTAGTTTACTTTATGTCATAGACATAGCTTTTACTTTTACTTTTGCATGCTTGCCGCCCACATCTACATACTCAAGTGAACGCCCAAGCTAGCTTGCTAGTCTCTCTCAATTGTATCTATTTATACACCTCTCATATCAATGAATAAAGTAAGTTGAAGTTTACTCTTGTGTTTATCACATTCTCAAACTCTCTTCAGAAAGTATTTAAGACACTAGTGTCAAAGCATGATCACCCCATGGCTAGGGGAAAAACCTCAATAGTGTCAAAGTATGACAATTCACACCGTGATGCCATGAAGACTCCGGTCTCAGGATAATTATACAACTGCCACATGCTGCGACACTTAATATAAGTGGGTCAGTCTAACGTACGCATTCTCCAATACACGTCCACGTAAAGTCCAAGTGTCCCTTCACTTCGATAGACAAGATCTATCCCTATCTTCAATAAGATAGAAGACTTCTAATACGTGCTAGTCTAATCATACTATCAATGTCCTGTTTGACAGTACATACGGCTAGAGACATTTAAGTATAAAACTTATTAAAGTGATTAGAGATCTCATCATTCATAATCACAATCATGGTTCCTCTATCACAGTTTAATACTAATGACGTTACTAAATATACAATAACATAATTGGCTCATAAAGATAAACTAAATATATAATAACAAAAGTGCTTTTTATTAATCATAATAAAGTTATTACATGAACTAAATAGAATGTAAATGACCCGACCCGGTCGGAACCGGTCCAACCCATTTGGGTTTAGAACATTATTTCAACACTTCTATCTTATGAAGATAGGGATAGATCTCGTCTATCGAAGTGTAGAGACACTTGGACTGTACGTGGACATGTATTAGAGAATGTGTATGTTTGAGTGACCCACATACTTTATTAAGTGTCACACTATGTGGCGGTTGTGTAATTATCCTAAGACCGGAGTCTTCATGGCATCACGGTGTGGATTATCATACTTTGTCACTATTGAGGTTTCCCCTAGCCACGGGGCGATCGTGCAGTAGTGACTGAGTGTGAAACTGAAGCATGTGTAGGATTCATGTTGCTCATCCGGAAATCACGTATCCTAATAGTATGAGTAAATATCCGAAAGAGCCTTCTTATAAGGAATGTCTTATTCTCGAAAGTCTTTGCAAAACGGAAGTAATATGGTACTTCAAGAGGATAGGATATCCAGATTATAAGATATGGTCGTTAATGTTTGACACTCGAGATACGACCCTATGGCTATTATTACAGCGATAGGATTCTATTTACACGCTAACCGTTTCACATGAAAAATAAAAATACATAATACATAATACCCACAGACATAAAACCACGCATTACATACACCACACACCTACTATTCACAATAACTTTAATTTAGAAAGAAAAAAAAAACCCAAAAATGTACTGCAATTTAAACTGCCCCATTACACACCCATTATCCACCTTCTCCGGTCCTCCATCATCCCAACTACTATCAACTACCAATATTTCAAGAACTTCACATTCCCTCATTACAATATCACATCCTAAAAATCTGTACATCACATCTATGAGCATTCGTTTGAGCATTTCATTTCTCTATTGAAAACTTCTGCAAACCAATCCACAATACCCATACAAGCGGCTGCAGGTAACCATTTCATCATCCCTTTGATCATTTTTTTTGCTGTTCATGAATGACTGACTGTTAAACACTATCATATCACATTCTTATTTGTTTAATGCAGAACTTTCAGCAATTCGTAACACTACAAAACCAATTCCCCTGCAACACTGCCGTACAAATAACAAAAGGGAAGAAAAGGTTGTAGCATTAACAATTTCAATCGCATTCGTTCTGGCTTACATTATTCATTCACGGCAAATTGTAAAACGATCCTATCACTGTAATGCAGAACCATAAGCAGTTAATTACGCACCTACTATTCACAATAACTTTAATTTAAAAAAAAAAAAAAACCCAAATATGTACTGCAATTTAAACTGCCCCATTACACACCCATTATCCACCTTCTCCGGTCCTCCATCATCCCAACTACTATCAACTACCAATATTTCAAGAACTTCACACTCCCTCATTACAATATCACATCCTAAAAATCTGTACATCACATCTATGAGCATTCGTTTGAGCATTTCATTTCTCCTTTGAAAACTTCTGCAAACCAATCCACAATACCCATACAAGCGGCTGCAGGTAACCATTTCATCATCCCTTTGATCATTCTTTTTGTTGTTCATGAATGACTGACTGTTAAACACTATCATATCGCATTCTTATTTGTTTACTGCAGAACTTTCAGCAATTCATAACACAGCAAAACCAATTCCCCTGCAACACTGCCGTACAAATAACAAAAGGGAAGAAAAGGTTGTAGCATTTCCAATTTCAATCGCATTCGTTCTGGCTTACATTATTCATTCACGGCAAATTGTAAAACGATCCTATCACTGTAATGCAGAACCATAAGCAGTGAATTTTTTGGATTATTGCTTTCAAGAACAGTAGCACAACAACTGTGCGACAAAGAACGGAATAACAAGCATTTAAGGTACGTTCAAAACATATTCCTTATTTTCTTCCAGCATTGAAGTATTATCACACATAGGCACATATTTTTTTTTCCTAAGATCACTTATTTTAGCATTTGTTTTCCTGTTCCCAAGCATAAACAATCAAGGAAGAAGCAACCAATGCCCCAATATTGATGCAAAATAGAACCAATTAAAAAAAGAGTCTATGAATATCAACAGGGAAAACTCTAATTTATTTTTCCTTATCTCTTTGAATAAATTTTTTTTGCTTACCTTTATTTGTCATGTAAAAAGAGACGGTTTAGGATTCAGGCTAGCTTGAAACTTAGATTAATGGCCTCTTGATGTAATTTTGTTTAGTAGCTTTTCCCTGTAAGGTGTGAACGTTCACTTTTTGGTTTATAATAAAGAGCTCGTTTTCAAAAAAAAAAAAAAAAGAGACGGTTTGATTGAGTCGTCCAAATACCATTCCATCCCTCACTTCACCACCCATGTTCCCCAAGCCCCTACAACATCACACCCCCAAATGTTGCACAACCTAAACTAAAACAGAAACATCCTTCCTCTGGCAGTAGTAGAAGCATAGCAATTCTTACAAGTATTTAAAAAAAAAGTAATAAAAAATAAACCAACCGAACACTCAACCCCTCTTCATATATCAACACACAACATGTAATACATATATATTACAAGCAAAATTTTGCAACACAGAAGCCAACACTTGACCATGGATATACTAGCAGCACAAACAATATTCATTTTGTTCTCCAGACATAGTATCACGCCTTTAATTACATTTAGCAGAAACAGATTATAAGATGCAGTCTTCATTTAGTATAGACATTATGCATTTTAGATCTAAAATACACAAGCACATCACATAATCATTCTACGAGGCAAGACAGTCACAAATGCATTATTTAAGAATCTGAAACAAGATTATGGAGCCTAAATAAAACATAATCTCAGAAGCTATTATGATGCCAATTGTTTTGAAATTAATTTTAGGCCATCATTGAATTTATACCTCGGCTTTGACTCGACCCTTGACTTCCTAGGGTATAAGACCCTCAGTCACATTAACCTAACCCTTCACCAAGAAAGGTCATGACATATACCTGAGCAAACCGGGTAGAGATTCACCGGTTTGTGAACACCGACCCACTAAAAAGAGCATCACCGTTGTGAAACGGCATCACTTCAATCTTCAGTGCATCAGGACTGAATTTGGTGTACAATTCGATCTTAACTTTCCAAAACCGTCATACCCTAAATCAAACACAAATTG
Source organism: Gentiana macrophylla (assembly GCA_026214975.1). Classification (NCBI taxonomy): domain Eukaryota; kingdom Viridiplantae; phylum Streptophyta; class Magnoliopsida; order Gentianales; family Gentianaceae; genus Gentiana; species Gentiana macrophylla. The sequence goes on from CM047811.1 coordinate 93,970,723, forward strand.
ACAACAAAATCAGGCAGAGTCACAATCACATCAGCATTATATTCTGAATATACGATATAATCATAAAATCGTAGATATACCTCTAGTTACATTCAGGTTCGATTTTCCTTTCCATATAGGTTTTCCGGCGAAGAGAGGCCATCAGAAGAATGACCCTTCTGTTGCCCCTCATTTTTCTGAAATCGTGAAAACTTTTTTTTTTCTTTTTCAAAGCAACTTTATTTTTATTGATAAACAAATAAAGAGCTACAAAATTCATTGCCATATCCTGGCCCGCAAAATGGCAATAAGATCAGTCAGAATCACAATCACATCAGCATTAAAATCGTAATATACTATATACACATTAAATCGGAGAAATACGACCTGAATTTATGCACATACGATTCAAGCCTAAAATCCTAGAAATACGAACTGATTATAGGCACATACCGTTTCCCTTCCATATACGGTTTCCGGAGAAGAGAGGCCATCAAAATTGCAAATTTTTTACTCCGTTCACCGCTCTTCTTTCACTTCGAATTCGAATCAGCCATAAAGACTGATACTTTTTCGAAATCGGAACCTTCCTCATTTGTGCTTGGGCGATTTAACATGAAGTCTTCACAGATTCACTCTGTGTTACTTCCATGACCGATTTGCACCACGTAATATCGGTTTTACGAAGGTTGGGTTGTAGATAGAAGGACAATATTGCAGATTCTGAGGTAAACTCCAATAAGAGACTGGATTTTCTGGTAGAGATAGTCGACAATGAAGAGAGACTGAGGGATATTAGGGCCGGAAAAGGAATAAGGACTGAGCGATGGGGGGTAATCTAGGTGGAGTTACCCACAGGTTTCTAGGATGGAGAGGGGCGGCAGATATTGAGGGTAGAAAATTGGGTTTTCAAATAATGTTAAGTAGTGTAAAATATATAAGGGTAGGAATAATGGATCATTGGGCCAAAAGGCTGAGCAAAGGTTGGGTTATAAATAATAAAAGAAAGCTGGGTCCAAGATAGAATTAATAGGTTGTAAAAATAATGGATGTGGATTAAAAAATAAGTTGCCCGACCAAAAAAAAACATATATACACTATGTAATAGTAATTAGACACACATAAAATAATAGTAATTCATATAAGACTTTTATATAGAACATTTTGCAAACTTAATGTATATATGTCACTTTAATATAATTGATGTCATGATAAAAAAAAAAACATTTGACATACTTATTTAGATTAAGCTCATAATGTGACATATACATATAAAATACTTAGTGACTGGGCCGGACCAATCATAACAAATCAGCATCTGGTGAATAAATAAAACATAATAACAATTTATTCAATACTAATTACAAATAAATAAGTTTATCCCCTTACAAAAAAATCTACTAATTACAAATATGCCCCATAACATTTACTAACAGTTCAGTTTGCTAATTACAAAACCAGAACTTAAATGTGTATTGCTTGACTACGATTTTCAGTACCCCATGACAACAAAAATCATGCTAATTAACATTCATCCGTGCATCGCACGGGTTTTCCTACTAGTATTTTGATATTTATTTATTATGAATAAATATAATACAAGATATTAATTATGTTGATTAATTAGTATATACATATATGTATGGGGCGAAATTTAGAGTGTATATTACACACATACATTTTGCAAATTAATTAATCATAATATTATATTATTATGTATTAATATAATTTTTTTGAGAATGTATTAATATAATTTTATGTGTGTAGTAAATATATATGATATATATACATTTGTAAATTGATTATGAAAATATAATAAAAATATATTCAATATTAGATATTGTGATAATATATATCTTGGAAAGTATTTAATATAAGATATTAAATATATGACATATATGTTTTGAGGAAAATCCTTAATAAGATTAAGGAAAATACTTAATCGATAATTAGTCAAATATATGATTAATTTATTAAATCTTTATTCTATTAGGAAAATGGTATATTGTTCCCCACTCCACCCCAAGTGATTATTGGCGCCACCTACTCTATAAAAGAGCGGATGTCAAACTCTTTTGTATCGCGATAATATTCTCGCAATATTACAGTGAAAGAAAGAGATTTTTGAGGAGAGTTTTACGGGAAGAAGAAAAGGCGACCTAACAATCGACTTCCGGTAGTGATCTTTTCGAGGATTCCGCGGTTGTTCGTGTGGATTACCGTTAGAGGCCGGAACACTTGGACGGCACGGTGCTTGGACCATCAACCGTAGACAAAGCGACGATCTATTTTAGATCATCCAAGATAATTTCGTCGTCTATTACTTTTATGCTTATTGTTTGAACGAAGTCGATATAAGTAAAAGAAAATCATAATTTTAAATTTCACTGCGTTCCAGCATTCATTTCCTAACACAGTCTGCATCCCTACACCCACACAGAAGATATATAGCTTCCTCGTATATGCACCAAGTCAACTGGATTCCAACCAAGAACTTCTCGGTCGATAAACATAATCAAATCCAATTGGAGCTTCAATAATTCTGCAGTGATTCATCCAAATTGTGCATACAACAACGGTTGCACAAAGTGTTCTATCAAACACTTAATAATGATGCCAAAGGTAACATAACCAATCACCTCCTTTTAGGGAACTAAATCATGGCACAAATCTATCACAATAAGTCAGCTTGTTCACATAATATAACATGTAAGATCAGCCCTTAACGTGTAACTCAGTGAACAACTTACAAGCCAAGTTTCATAACTCAGACTACAAAATCTTAAAAAATGTTTTTTGATAATGTCGGAATTATCACAAACATATTTTCGGTGGATTATGCGGTGGATATCTAGTGGTGATTATGAACAATATGAAGATAAGAAAGTTGTAAACGAGCTAATCTGACGACAATTTGGCAGAGGTTGTCTACGATTGTGTATTAAGATGTCCTTTTCAGGGTACAAATGCCGTTATTTATAGGCGAAAGAGACAACAGTTACAAGAAATGTATTACGGAGTAATAAACATGATAACTACGTGGCTGACGTGGCGGCTCCTGATTGGGCGAGCTTCATGGTAACCGTAGCGGATTGTTAGCTTGTAACCGTAGATCTTTAACTCTTGTTGTCTAATTAACCGGGCTTGATCAGAGTCGAGGTCGGACTGTCGGTGAGGGCGGCGGTCGGCTCTCTAATGCTTCTCTCCGGCCTGTAAAGAGCGGGTTGAAGGCTTCGCTGATCGACGCTCGTTTCCACCGCCAATGACAAGTATTGCTAAGGCGAAGGGCGTGCTTGATTATTACCCGGCCCAGTCCAGCTTACGAAGGCGCAAACTATGTGGGCCGGGGACCTTATTCTTCTTGGGCCTACAAACAAGCCCAATTGGAATCTGAAGGCGTTTCTTTTTGGGCTTGGCGTATAATTTTTTTTCATCCTTCTTGTTGTCATGTGCATTTTTTTCCATCACAAATGTTTCACTGTCCACATTAGAAGAATAATTTTCTTTTCCTTGATATTTCCTGCTGACTCATTCAAAGTCTCTAAAAGCCCTTTGTCTGTCTTTTTTTGGGATTAAATCCTTCTTTTGTGTTTGTAATGGTGGGTTCAGAATGGTGTGTGGCTAATCCACGTGCCCGGTGGGGTCACGTGACCCCACTCAACTTTATGAAAAAATTAAAAAAAAAATTCCGAAACAACGTCGTTTTGATAAAAAAAATCATTTTTTGACCTAATTACCCGCCTAACCCCGTTTTGACCCAGAAATTTTGACCTAATTACCGTCCAACTGAAATTTTTTTTAAGTTCTACACACTTTGTATTTGGTGACCCACTGAATTTTTTTTCTTGGATTCGCCACTGGTTTCATGCCCTTGATCATTGTATTCAGCTTCTCTCATTTTTGGAACATAAACTTGTGTTTTATTAAGTGTTTTTTTTCTGTTTGGTAGGTAGTCTCAAATCTGAATGCTTTAGCATGCAATCGATCTCATCATTGCCCAAATGCCAACAAAATTTGCAATTGTAGGTCTTTCTTCTTCTTCAAGTATGGCTGGTTGCCAAAAACCATCACCATTTACTTTTTGTATACAAATTCTTGAAGGCAAAATTTTAAGAACATCGACTACTTCTATATGTACCCTAGCCAACGATAGTCTTTTCAATTTAGATGTGGCAATATCAATTTGAGAGGGGTACCTATGGACTTCATCATTGAGAAAATAAAATCTTTATTCGTGATATGGATGTGAAGCTTAGGTATAGAGATCCAGACTGGGACAATCGATGATTCCTTGTCCACATGAAAATCAGTTGTCCATTTGAAAATATGCATGATATTATTCTCGATCTGCCAAGAGTACCGTGATAATAGTCTGATATAGTCTTCATCGAGTTCAAACCGAATTATGGAATGCTTATTATCATGTAGCCCTAATGTGAAGTTCCCTTTAAAATTTTGAACATGATTTTTTTTATTGATTCAAAGATAGGTTTGTCCTGGGAAAATTTACCTATTAGAGTCCAGTTGAAAGAAATTGCTAGAGCCCACTCCGCGGCCTGAGGTATGATGATTGAAGGCTCACCTTTCAAGGTGGAAATGTGGAATGATTCTTGTGTAACTCTTGATGTAGATTGCGAATTTGCGATGCACCCTTCGTAATCTAAGCATATGATTCTGGGGGAGGAGTCGCTAAAGTTGAAGCCAGAGCTGGCGTCGGGCGACCATGCTAGCTAAAGAAGATGGTTTGAAACCCTCTGGGGGAGGAGATGCTAAAGTTGAAGCCAGAGCTGGCGTCGGGGTGACCATGCTAGCTGAAGAAGATGAGTGGAAACCTATGGGGGAGGAGTTACTCAAGTTGAAACCAGAGCGGCGTCGGGACGACCATGCTAGCTGAAGAAGATGGGTCAAAACCCTAGGGTTGTCGCTCACCATGCTAGCTGAAGAAGATGAGTGGAAACCCTATGGGGGAGGAGTTGCTCAAGTTGAAGCCAGAGCGGCGTCAAGGCGACCATGCTAGCTGAAGAAGATGGGTCGAAACCCTAGGGTTGTCGCTCTAGGGTGCTTTAAATTAAGCTAATCAAGTTTTGATATCATGAATGCAAGATAACATGGTTCATCATCAAAATAAAAGCTTACTAAAACTATTTCACAATGTAGGGCATGAATATTCAAATCTACTCTTTTAATTAAGCATAAGATGAATCATAGTTAAGTGAAAATTAAACCAAAGATAATAAACCTGATTTGTCATTCAGTTGAACAAGGTTGGCCACAGGAACAAGCTTGAATCCACTCCAATCTTTAAATACAGCTCAACCATGTTCTTCATCCTTCTTCAATAAAGACATTTCATCACAGATTGAACTTGAAATGCAGCCTTAAACCAGTACTAATATTTCCAAAGATGCTTCATGTAATTTATCAATCAATAGACCCTGATCATCACCTCAGTGTAACGCCCCATAACTTGGTTCTAGCGGCGCTAAATGAGTCATAAATGATCCGTCAATTGTTTAGACCGTCGTCCTCGTTTAGTCTAATGTGTCCTCACAGATAACAAATCATTCACCTCAGCATCTCTGGTTTCAGTTCAGTCGTGAACCTGAAATTCTGTTTCATATCAACAACACTGTTCTATTTCAATTTAGCTCTCAGCTGGCTTCTCATCAACTATGATGGCTGTATGTAACTTCAGATTATAAGATGGAGAAAATATTCTTGAAGCATGGAAGCTCCCATGGCCAAAACCAAGACAGTAGTATGACCTGTTAGATGAAAATCTTGAATTTGGATTTCAGCTTGCATATTCAACTGAAGTTGATGGAGGAAAGTATCGAACTACCATCTCAACCAAAAGTTTAAGCTGAGGGGGAGTTTTTATATACTTTAACACACCCCTTGAACGTGTGAGGTAGATAATTAACATTTTATATACTGATAATTAATATTTTATATACTTTAACACGCCCGCCCCTTAAGTGTGGGTGTTTTCAAATAGTTTTTTTTTTTTTAGATTGCCCCAACACTGGTTTAATACAATACACGTGACACATTAAGACTTAATCGTTCTTATTAGGAGACAAATTTGTAAGGGAAACAGAAAACCAGAAATTACATTTATTCTGCGTTTACATGTAGAGAACTAGATGAAAAGGATACATAAATTAGCTAACAGAGGAACGAAAAAGAGAGAAAACAGAGAAATGGTAAAAAAAAAAAAAAAAAAAAAAACAGAGGGAGTGCATGGCATCATGTTCTGTCTTAATTAGCGTTCATTTTCTTGGTTTAGGGATGAGTTCAAGTGGTTTTTCCTTCTGCATAATTAAACCAAATTTTTCAGTCATGTCTAATTCTTGAGGCACCTTTCCATCTGGAACACACCAATCAAATGACTGATTCAATGCTGCAAGGACTAAAGGAACATGGCGTCCAGCCATTGGTAAACCAGGGCAAATTCTCCTTCCTGCTGAAAAAGGAAGAAGCTCGAAATCGTTTCCTTTAAAGTCCACATCAGAATCTAGAAATCTCTCTGGTTTAAACTTCAGTGGCTCATCCCAATTCGCGGGATCTCGTCCGATGGCCCAAACATTTACCATAACCTTAGCATTTCGAGGAATCCGGTAGTTCATCACATCACATTCTTCATGAGCTCTGTGAAGAAGCAATGGCACAGGTGGGTGTAGCGAAGTGTTTCTTTAATGCATGCATGAAGGTAAGGTAGCCCTATCAAACCGGATTCTTCTACCGGATTCGTCCCGAATTCTTGATCTATCTCTTGTCTAACTTTCTTCATTGATTCTGGACTCTTTATTAGTTCAGCCATTACCCACTCGATCGTTGCAGCAGAGGTGTCGGTTCCATAATGAACAATTCCTAGTTATGCACAAACACAAGTATCTTTAATTAGTATATATACACACTCTGCTCTTCCAAAAACCAGACAAATGAGAGGGGCTTTATTTGCACTACATTGACTCTACGGGTGCGTCACACTACCTGTACACCATAGTAGAATCGACCTTGTGGAAACCGTTTCTGGCATCAAAAACCGACTTCCCGCACAGTCGATTCAGAAGTCACCTTAGGAAAGTCAGTTTTATATCCAATTCGGACTTCCCCAAAGTCGATTCAGTGAAAACGGTAGGTGGGGTGTAGCGGTAGACACTGGCGGATCTAGAATTTTTTTCAGTGGAGTCATCAAACTGTAAAACTACATTTTTTTATCCAAAAATTTGTTCTAGTGGGGTTATCGGAGTCCAAAATTACATTTTTTAACAACAAAATGATATTTTTAGACAACAAAACTGTATCTTTTTAATATTAAAAAAATTCATCCGATCTTAGTGAGATCACGTGACCCCTGAGTATACACAGATATGCCGATGGCCGTAGAACAGATGTGGTGTAAATAATAGCGCCAAAAGAAAAGCAAGTTTAAAAATGAGAAGAAATATGTTACCAAAATCAATTGGTGAATTTGAGCATTATTGAAATTGTTGGCAAGGAGGACATCCAAGAAGTCATTCTGGGTCAAAGGAATGCCTGCCTTTCTTCTTTCTTCAATAATAGGCTCCCAAATAGCCTGAATCTTGGCAACTAACATCATTGCTTTGTCCCCTAGTTTCTGGAAATCAAAACTGCTCAAAATCGGGAAATATTCCGAGAAATTCGGTGCAATTATAGTCCCAACCAATGATCTCATCAGACCTTTCATCCTTCCATCTGCAGTTTTTTCTTTCATTCCAATAAGATCTTTAGACAACAAAACATTGCTCAACATATTGAACACAGTTGCAAACACCAATTCCCCGATATTCACAACCCCACCTTCTTCTTTAGCCTTAAGATGCTCAATCATTTCTGATATCTTCCTCTTTCTTAAGCTTGATTGAGCATCTAATATCTTCACAGAGAAAAGCTCAGAACGACATAATGTTCTTAATGGCTTCCAAACACCGTTGTCGCATGTTAAAGCCCAAGTCATTGAATTCTTCTCGAAATTCACGAATTCAGACGGAAAAAGCTTTGGGACATATCGAGCTGATAAAATCCGATCATGTGTTTTGAGAATTTCGGTTGCAGCTTCACGTGATGATCCAACAACTAAAAACTGGGTTCCTAAGTGAAGCTTGATTAAAGGGCCATGCTTTTGGGCGAACTTTGCTAAAGAAACATGAGGCAATTTCCCGATTTGATGTATGTTGCCAAGAACAGGCCATGGAGTAGGCCCTGGTGGAAACGGTAGTGATTTTTTAGAAGTAACAGAAGATTTGAGTTGCTTAATAATAAAATAAAGTAAAGGCAAGATGAAGATTGGAAGTAGCAGATAATTTTCTTCAAAGATAGAGAATAGTGCCATTGAATCTCTCACTAAGGTCAAAAGCTCACAAGTCACAACTTGGATAAGAATCACCCTTTGGCCCATGCATTTATATAAGGATTACTGGGAGAAGAGAGGGAGTGTTAAATGCGAACATGCAACGACCGGGTACACGATCAAATTTCTTATCTTTGTTCATAGTGAAAATACGTCATAAACAATCGATTATACATAATGATTAAATATATGAAATTTGATTGTGTCACCCGTTATGGCACAATAATCTTGCCTCTATCGTTACGTTCTTGAATAAAATGTGCAATTGAAAGATTAATTAAAGAAGAAAGTTAGACTACTTCAGTATATGACACCTAGGATGCACGGGTATGAATACACGGTTACGGGATACGCGGATATGTTGATACGTTAATTTACGAAAATATAGGATACAGATACAGGATTTATTTAAAAAAAAATCTAAGGACTAAACCGTAAAGAGTTTAAATATAATCATTATCTATACATGTATGTACATACAAAAAGAAAAGTATCATGTTCTACGGATACTTGTATCTGTAGTCAAGATACATGTATTCAGTAAGTAGGGATGGCAATGGGTCGGGTAGGGGACGGGTTTATTTCCACCCGACCCATACCCACTCCCTAAATTTTTTACCCATACCCACCCATACCCGAACGGGTATAAATAAAATCCCATACCCACCCCCAACGAGTAACGGGTAGAATGCGAATACAATGAACATGTATAAATAATTTTTTAAGTCAAAATGAATTTGATTTTAAGACAAGTTAAGACATTTTGCAAATGAATGTCCTATTAGGAACTAATGTTTTTAGTTTTTTATCGATTCTTTTCTACTAATGAGAACGTTAGGTTTAGTTCTTTTCTAATTTCTACTAACCTCAAAGAAAAAGCAGCGGGTAGGGTAGAGTGCGGGTGGGGAATGGGTCGGGGGCGGGTAGGGTAGGGTTTTATGCTATACACGATGCCGACCCGATACCCGAACAAGTATATAAATTTTACCCATACCCGACCCATTACCCGAATGGGTAGTTGAAAATCATCCGACGGGTAGGGTATGAGTAGGCGAGGGTCGGGTTGGGCGAGATTGCCATCCCTATCAGTAAGTATTCACTTTTAAAAATTACAATTTGTCCCAAACACATATCCAATAAAATATCCGGAATATCTGTCGAGTATCGATATCTGATATGTATCGGATATGAGATAGTCTTCCGGTATCAAGTATCATATCTAAAACCCTTAAGGTTCCGTTTGTCTTGGGTTGAAGTTTTTTTTGGAGTTTTTTTTATTTTTATTTTTATTTTTATTTTTTCTTTTTTTAGATAAAGTGATTGAAGTAATGATTAGAAAGTTACGATGTTTTTTTGAAATTTATGTAGATTATGAAATGATTTGTGAAATAAATTAGTATAATAAATAAAATAGTGATAAAAAATGTTATAAAGTTGATAAAGTGAAATGATGAGAGATAATTTAATATTTTTTTAATTGTAGTTAAAGAAATGATTGGTAAGAAAATTATAAGATATGATGGGTAAAATGATATAAAAAAAACTCCGAAAAAAACTCTAACGAAAACGAACGGAAGCTAAGAAGTTTAAAACTCTTTGACTTTAGTCTCTTGCAGAGTGAAGTAAAACGTCAGTCAACTTTTTTTTCTTTTCTTTTGAAGCAATTTTACAAGTATTCAGAAAAGGCGGCTTAATTATTATCCAACCACCATCATCACTATTTATAAGTTTTGAATTCAGCTTTCACGTTTAGATTGTTTATGTAGAGGCAAATAAACGTACTACAATATAATATATATGGAATCTCTGCTAAAAAAATGACGTGTGGAAAACCTCCATAAAACTCGATTATTAAGAGACAAATCGGTCTTAACAAACAAATGAGCTAAAAAGTATTCTGATTAAAATAAAATAAAAAAACTAAAATAACAACAAACGAACAAACGACAACAGGTGGAAACATTAAAAGCAAAGCTTTAAAGTCATCAGATAGCACACCAACGTTTACATAAATTAAATTAAAGGACGTGGCTCTACTAACTACAAACAAAATGCATATTTATGACAAGTTTTTAACACTTCTCACGCACAAACTTACTAAGGGTAGGATAGTAAAGACTAGGGCTGTAAATGAACCTAAGTATTCGATTCGATCAGGAGATTCTATTTCGAAAAAGCTCGATTTGGGCTCGTTTCGTGGTTCGAACTTGAGTCGAACCTTACAAATTAGATATTCGGTGGTCGAGCCAAACATGTTCGAACATGTTCGGCCTCGGATATCATAAATTCATATCTGATTCGAGCGAACATGTTTTTAAAACCGAGCCGAACATGTTTCGATTTTTTTAAAACCCAATTCGAGCGAACATGTTCGAGCGGTTCGACATGTTCGAGCCGAACCGAGCGAGCTTTTTCCCCAAATACCATACCGAAGCCGGGCGAATAATGAAAATATAAGGCTCGGCCATTTCGAGCCGAGCCGAGCCTAAGGTTCGAACACACGAGCGAGCGAACCCCGCCAGGGGTTCGGCTCGTTCTGTGCCTAGTAAAGACACACTAATGCACATTATACATTACCCGTCCGTTCCAAAATAACTGAGCCAGTTGCTAAAATGTTTTGTTTTAAAATAACTAAGGCAAATCATTTTCCAAAGCAACATTTATTGCTAATTTTCCTAATTTACCTTTATTTAATACTAGGTAAGAAGTTAAAAAGAAAACTACATTAATTGTATACTACGGGTTTTTTTTTATTCATTCTATCCTTAAAGTCATAGCATTAAATCACATTCTTAATAAGCATGTTTTTGGCAACAATCTCAGATATTTTGGAACGGAGGGAGTATGATACTACTCTAACACCCCTTCCAAACGAAATGTGATATCAATCGGGGGTGGCTGCAGAATTTTTGTGATACGGGTCAAGATTCGAGAATAACACATCCTATTACAAGTTTTTACTCCCTCCGTCCCAATTTGTTTGGACATTTTGGAACTCACAATATTTAAAAGAGACGTCAATTAATAAGTTGTCTGATCATTTAAAAATGACTAATTTACCTTTTTGTCTTTTTTATATGTAGCTCCATTTTCACTTTATAAAATACATTGGAGCAATTTAGGCAAATAAAGCAAGAACTTTGAATCTAATTAGAGTTATGAGACTTATTTTGGGACAATCATAAATGGAATAAGTCTCAAACAAATTGGGATGGTGGGAGTAATACATTAACAATAAATATCCAAGTATAGATATGAGTCAATGGTTAATATTTTAAAAAATTAGCAGGTCAGTTAATACATATTAGTGATAAAATTTTCAAAAGATGATAAAAAAAATACATAGAATATATATTTTTGGTTTAGGGGTCAGTTGACCCAAACCCTCATAACTGATATCAACCAAATTGAGTTTATTGCTGAAAGTAGCAAAACTGGTGTCAGGCAAAACTTAGGTGAAACGATCAGCAATCTGATCATATATGATGAACTGTGAGAATCTTCCTAGCCACAAGATCACGAATAGAGTGATAACATTCAACTCAATATGCTTGGTCCTTGAGTAAAAGACAAAATTGTATGCTAGATAACTAGCTCCTATGTTGTCACACCAAGCCATATGGGTGGATTTAACTGGCAACTGAAGTTCTGAGAGAAGGTACCTCAACCCTTGGACTTTTGAGCCCACGATTGCATGTATTTTATGATATTGTCGGAAATATCACAAACGAGTTTGGTTGATTTTAGCGGTGGATATCTGACGGAAGTGTAAGATTTTTCCGGTGAGACGCAGTGTTGCGTATGAACAATATGAAGAAAATGTAAGGACAATAAAGTTGTAAATAGACGAGCTCAACTGGCGACAAATTGGAAGAGGTTGTCTGCTTTGTATTAATAATCAGATGTCTTGTTCAGGGTACAGTGCTGCTATTTATATGGACTTGGAGATTACGGTTACAAAGAGTAATTAGTGCGTAATAAACGTGGTTAACTACGGGTTGACGTGTCGTCATCTGATTGGGCGAGCTTTATGATAACCGTTGCAGGTTCCTCGCTCGTAACCGTCATGCATTAAGTCCCGTTTCCTGATCAAGCGGTCTTGGTCCGAGCTGGCAGACTGCGAGCTGGAGGGCGAGTAGATCGGCCCCTAGTGCTTTATGCCGACTTGTAAAGGGCATGTTGAAGGCTTTGCTAATCGACACCCGTTGCCCTGCCAATGATAAGTATCGTTGAGGCGAAGGGCGAGCTGGATTGAACCCGACCCAGTCCAGATTATGAAGGTGCGAACTGGTTGAGCCAAGGACCCTATTCATTATTGGGCCTACGTACGGGCCCAATGTGAATATACGGGCTCTTTTTCGAGCTTGGTGTATCAATGCCTTCTTACTCCTTGACCTATTGGTTGTTCAAAAGGAAGTAATGGAGTAAAGTTGTAGGCGAATTGATTTACCATATACCGAGGTGATTGTTATAGAGCGACCTGCTTATCGGCGTAAGGCTCAAGCGATGTCAAAATGCCGTGTTGAGATAGCAACCGGACTTATCAGCGTTATGACCCTTAAGTGACTTGCAGAGAAAGTACCATGCAAAAAACGGGCGGGCTTATATGCGTTATGCTTGGAAGCGTATAACCGCACGACGTCGTGTGGGAGACCGGACTTGGTAGCGTTAGGCTTGGAAGCAACTTAGCTGAAGGGTGCAATGTCGAAGCGACCGGTTGATTTTGCCGACTCTGATATTGAGGGCCATTAGGCGTAGTTATTCATAGCGACCTAGCTCAGATCGCCTTGTTGAGGTCGCACTGAGGAGCGAGTCGACCTGTAGCGATGACGAGATGAATTTCTAATCTTATCTTTGTTAGGAAATCAACGCGGTGATTTCCTTTTTCCAAATATCAACTTCGTTTAAGCAACAAGCATAAAAGAAGCAGGCAATAGAATACCTTGGTTGATCCAATTGGATCGACGCTTTGTCTACGGTGGTAGTTTCTGCACGAAGCCGCCCAAGCGTTCGTCCTCTACCGGTGATCCACACGAACAGCCCGCCGGAATCCCATTATGGATTGCTACAGAAAAGCTTAATTCGAAAACTTTTGATCATCCAAACCCATATAGTCTACAAGGGCTTGATGAGTTTGAGGAAATTAAGGTTTCAAAGCAAGTTGTGATTTCATTTTCTCTTAGGAATTACCATGATCAAATCTTATTTGATGTCATCCTTATGCTTAATTGTCATATAATTTTGGGAAAACCTTGGTCAAAGGAAAAGCGAGCTAAGTATGATGGTAAACTTAACAGGTTTTGATTTAAGAAAAATAAAACCATTATATTAAGTTCTTTGAGTAATCAACAAGTTCTTGAAACTACATTAAAAATGGCTAATTCAAGAAAAGAGTCATCTTCGAAATGTTTAAGCCAACAAATTGAATTTGTTGAACCAATGGTGCAAGATAATGGCATGGGTTGTAATGTGCTTCAACCTAAATTTGATCTTAATTCTCTGAATGAAAATTGTGAGCATGATTTAGAAATGGATCCAACAAATTCTATGCTTGAGAATGGATCTAATGTGTGTTTGGATTCAAATGTTGAAAATATTGAAATCAAGTGGTATACAATCCTTTGTTTGACGTGATAGAATCTAGTGTAAATGATTCCATTGGGCTAAATAATTTTCAAATGCAACATGATGCACGTAATTCTTATTTTCATGAAAGGATTGAATTGAAAGACGTTGATATGAGTAAAAGTCTTGATGTGATTGAAAGACAGTCTTTTGTTGTAAATCATGTCTTATGCAGGTTGAAGAATCTTCACCACTTGATGGTGTATGTGGTGATAAAAATGTGGCATGTGCGGAAATAAAAGACATAAGATCTTTTCATCATTATTTAGATCCGTTTCTAAGTGATCATGAAATTATCTTTAATTCTCATAATTTTGGTGATAGTAGTTTGCATGTCTTTCAATTGCCCAATACGTGTTCTTTTATTGAGAGAACTGAATGTGATGAAAATGAAGGTAAATTTGGCAAAATTGATTTAATAGATTCTGTGAGAAGGAAAGGGAAGGCTGAAGCATATCATTTTTATTTTAGTTTTCTACTATATAAAAATGTTGTGCTTGGTGAACTCAAAAACTCCACACATGCACCATCAACATTGCCTGTGAGACCATTGGCTCAAATTCATCCCTCAAACCTTTAAGGATTTTCTTGACTTGTTCAGCCTCCATATGATCCGACAGATTGCTGATTGCATTGCAGTGACATTGAGGATCACAAGAACAGACTGTTACATGCCTAATGGTCTTGATTTCTTCCCACAAAATCATTAACTTTCTGAAATATTGGTTGATAGATACTGTGCCTTGCTTCAGCAGATGCATTTCTTCAAGAAGATCTGAAAGTCTTAAGGCATCAACATTTGAAAATCTAGCTGCAAGATTCTTCCAAACTGCATGTGCATTTTTGAAGTACATCAAACTTTGAGCAATGGTGTTCTCTACAGAATTCAAGATCCATGATCTAACCGTTGTATCACATTGCCTCCATGCATGGAAGTCTGCTGAATCTACATCTGGCCTTTTGATTGTGCCGTCTACGAAGCCAATTTTATTCTTGGTAATTAACACCATATCCATAGACATTTTCCATGGATTGTAGTTGTTGTCATTCATCAATGGCAAACAAGAACCAGAGAAGGATTGTAACACCCCGAAAAAATTGGGTTGTTAACAAGACATACCTTATAATATTATGATGGTTTTATACTATTATATTAGTTTTATAAAATTTTGCAGCGAGTAATATAAAATGGAAATGTGTATTGAAACTTATTATATATTTTTTTATTATTTTAATTAATGACTGAATAAATACAAATATATTTTTTTGTTGTTTTTGTTAAAAGTGATATAAGGAAATATAGTAGTGCCTTTACTAACACCAATTGATTTTTGTACAACGGTGAGCGCTTGATCCTAATATGGTATCAGAGTGGGAGGTCATGGGATCAATCCTTGCTTCCAACATTGTTTCCCCAATTATATTGTGCAAGTGTTGAGCCCTCTTTGTTGGCCTTGTGTGCCCTTTATATGCCTTTGTGTGCCATGTTGACCCGGGCTTGTTATAGGCCCACACTTGAGGGGGCGTGTTAAAAGTGATATAAGGAAATATAGTAACGCCTTTACTAACACCAATTGGTTTTAGTACAACGGTAAGCGATTGATCCTAATAGTTTTTATTATTATTTTTATATATATATTTACCATGGAGATAATGTTTATAGTTGAGGATAGATGAGCACCATCCTCATCATCCGCACCACAATAGTTTAGATTCTTAGGAGATAGCATTTTAACAAATTAAATATATAATCTAGGTGATAATGTGTAGGTGGTTGCAACAAATTTTTAAAAGTTTAAAATTTGAATTTCCATCTTATCTTTTATCACTAGTAAGGGGTTTTAGCACTATAAATAGAAGATGGGTGTGAGTACAAAATCACTAAACCAAAATAGAGGATTGAGAAGGGAGTACTACGGTAGTTGTTGATATCAAAGCCGAGCACTGTGAGTTCCTTTCTTTGTTTTCAAGCCGATGTGTGTTTTCGTAAACTTATTTTTCAATAAAATACTAGTACGGTAAAGCATTGTTTTTATCATCGCAATATTGTGAGTCCTTATTTTACAAATATTTATTTTGATATACTCTCTCTGCAAGCATCTGCAAATTCTATCTTTAGTATTGTAAATTGTTTTGTTGATGTACACACACCAGGGCCTAGTCAACTTATCAATTATGATTCAAAGTTTTAACTCATAGGCAATACATATATGCAAATCTTAGATGACATAAACTCTTGATGTGGATGTTGCAGGTGCATAGCATTTTTTTACCATCTACTATAGATCATTTGCAAGGTTTATAATTTTATATATGAGCAACCAAAATTCACTCTATAATGACCATTGTGTAATTCTTTTCCCTCAAGCCGTATCTTTTTTTTTTTAGCAGGAGTGTCCGGTTTTTTTTTTTTTTTTTGTTAAAAATCGATCAAGCCTTGAAACATTCCATAGTGTTTTCTTAAAGTAAAAATGGATGTTCCTGCAATCCCGGTTGTTTAAAAATGATAGTTCAACTTGTATCCTTCTCTCTATTTTCGAGTACAACATTCTTACCAACGGCGTGTTAAAGGGTTTACGACATATATATCGGTTTGTCTTAAAATACTCCTTATTAGTGTAGGTTCTATTCCAGAACTTGGAAGGTCGTTTTAAAATTTGTTCACTTTCAACTTGCATCATATGCATGAACCTGCAACTCGACTTAACAGTCTAAGGCAATTCCCAACCATCAATTTTGGGTTTTGCATTCTTCACGGGCTGTGTCTTTCATTTCAATATGTTTTAACATCTGGGGCCGTTTTATTTAAAATAAGGAGCATGATAGATAGAAAAGTTTTGAGACAAGTGTTTTATTCGGTAATCTTGATAGACACCGATCATCGTGAACACAATTAACAAAAATAATAAATCAAGTCTAGACCTTGATTGATTATTTTGCACAGCTCTATGAAACTAGGTGAGTTAGGAGTATTGCACCATAGAACGGCTAGTCACCGGTCTCGGGGCCTCTTGACATTGGCTCATCGGCAGTCCTAGAGTGATGGTCCCAAAAGTTTCCCCAATGTTCCATGTGCATGGTCGGGAAAGCAAGGGCTGACGGCTAAGTCATGGTTCGGAGGGCAGTAGGGTTGGCTGAAATCCGTTGGGAGGTTCACTGGGCAGAGGTCTGTATCCTTTTCCCTGACAATCGGCCGGAGTTGTCAGGTAAGAGCTTGCTTGCTTGTGAAGTGCAGTAGAGAAAATGATGGAGTTGGGTTGGTAGACTCATCGACTAAGCAAAGTCGGTGTCAAGCGAAGTAATAGACTAAAATCCGAGAAAATTACCTGACATTTATATTTTAGCAAATATCATATTATTTTGCCATGTACTAACTACTATTTTATGGAGGTTAGGAAAGAGCCTTATGTTGTAATATTTTAACGGTTTTGTACAATTAATTTCGTATATAAAGTTTCACGACACACACCGGAACTCACTGGCTATTTTAGCTCACACGTTTGTGAAATTTCTTTCCTAGGTTTGGAAGAAAGACACCAGATGCTAGGAAATCTACGCGGGAACGCAGCGGAATTCAAAAATTTGATTTCCTTATACCCAAGATCGACTTCGTTTAAGCAATAAACAAACAAGTAGTAGACGGTGGTTACCTTGGTTGATCTAAAAGATCGACGTTTTGACCGTCTAAGGAGAGTAGTTCTGCATAGAGCCGCCCAAGTGTTCGGCCTTTACCGCTAGTCCACACGAACAGCCCGCCGGAATCCCATCATGGATTGTTATTGGAAAACTCCGGTTGCTAGACCGACATTTTTCCCCTCTCTCCAACTCTCTATAGGATGCTCTCAATTTTACACAAGAACTATTTGTTCTTGGAATTGTGTTGTACAAAAGAGCTTGACACCCACCTCTTATTTATAGTAGAAGTGGCGCCATATCTATGTGTGGAGGAGAAGAAAATATTTTCCCAATAAAATAAGGAAAATATAATTGATTGATTTATCTCATTTATTACAATATCTCATATTAAATAAATCTAGGATATTGTCAATATCTTATATTGAATATTTCCAAGATATTGTCAAAATCTAATATTGACTATATTTATCTTATTACCATAAATCAATTTACACATGTGTATATATCACATATATATAATTACAAATATAAATCTACACAAATATATTTATCATAAATGTGAACATGCATATCCTATATGCAATTCACGTGTGGTGATATATATATATATATATATATATATATATATATATATATATATATATATATATATATATATATATATATATATTCATATGTTAATATCTTATATTAATATACTGTAATATCATTAATTAAATTGCACAATCCAAGTGTATCTTATACACATTAGATGTGGCGCCCTTTGACCAACAAATTGGCTTCCGGAATATTCTTTAATTAATATAATTAATATCTTGTATTTTATTTATTCATAATAAATAAATACCACCATATTAGTTTTTACCACTATAACCTTTATAGTCTCGAGATAAACTTTCCTTATTTGGTTATCATCTATAACCACATTTTAATCCTGCTAGATGTTCATATGTGTGTGATCCGATAGGCTTCCGAATATGTTGGCCGTAGACACAAAGTGCAAATTACGAAAATGCCCTTCATACCTAACGATCACGGGATAGCGTCTAGCAACACACCGTGACCCCAATCATCGGAAGAGTCAAATGCAATGACTACTACCTTTCATGTGAAAGCGATTACCGTGTAACTTACAATCCTATCATTTGTAATAATATCCATACGGTCGTTAGTCGAGTGTAAAAACATCAACGACCGTATCTTATAATCTGGATATCATGCTCTCTCGAAGTAACTCGTTTACTCCCACTTTGCAAAGATTCACGAGAGTAAGACATTCCTTATAAGAAGGCCATTTTGGATATTCGATCTCAATCATAGGATACGCGATTCCCGGACGACCAATCATGTATACTCCGCATGCTTCAGTATCATACCCAATCACTACCACATGATCGCCCCGTGGCTAGGGGAAACCTCAATAGTGTCAAAGCATGACAATCCACACCGTGATTCCATGAAGACTCCGGTCTTAAGGATAATTACACAACCGCCACATAGTGTGACACTTATCCGTGTAAGTGGGTCAGTCTAACGTACGCATTCTCTAATACACGTCCACGTACAGTCCAAGTGTCTCTACACTTCGATAGACAAGATCTATCCCTGCCCTAAAGACAGAAGACATCTAAAACGTGCTAGCATGTTCATACTATCAATGCCCTGTTTGATAGTACATCAGCCTAGAGACATTTAAGTATCAAACTTATTAAAGTGTTTAGAGATCTCATCAACCATAATCGCCTATCATGGTTTCTCTATCACAGTTTAATACTAAGGACGTTATCATATAACAATTCATAATTGGTTCTTTAAAAGAACATATATATATATATATGACAACATAAAAGCCATTTAATATATGTATAAACACAAAGAAATAGTAGAAATGATCCGACCCGGTCGGATCCGGTCCAACCCGATTGGGTTTATGACACTATTTCAACAATCTCCCACTTGGCCTAAAACCAATCACTCGTACACACGAGACCAAGTTGAAACACAAGAATCTCATGCAATACTCGCAACCAGCTCTAGCCTTAAACAGATCACTATCCATGGGGACTCAGACTATCTTCATACCATGCTCCAAATAACCAAGTCAAAGGAACCGCCTCAACACACACACGAATCTCTGACGAGGCCTTGGTCCTTGCTTCAACCAATGAATCCACTTACTATATCAACTATATAGAAAAGGTGGAAGAACCGCACAAGGTTCAGGAATGAACCTTCTAGATCCATGTCTTTGCTCATTTAGCCTCTAAGGCACTCTTGTGTTTTGGCCTAGTTGTAGAAATTACAGTGACCCATAGGCTAGAACATTTCTAGCTCACTGTATCAATTAATCAAAGTGACTGCAAACCCAGACTGTAGCTCCCACTCGCCTTCGTAAGACTTAGGATATACATATGTAAAACTATATTTATCTAATTCCAAGTTTCGATAAACTAGGAAACCAACCTTAACTTGTTTAAGGATATTCTCGACATTCACCAGATTTACTTTCATACTTGCTCATGACTATTCATGGACTGTGAACATCCGGCATTACCTATAAGATGGTTCCTATCGCAGTAGCGAAGGAAACCTTCCATAAGCATCATCTTTCACCTTATGCTTAGGACCAACGTCCTAACATAGATAGATCTCGAGAACACTGGCCAGCAGTATCCCTGTCGCGATCTATGCTAAACTCCTTTTAGCATCACATCTATATAGGTAAACTATGATCTAACCGCAGTTATATCTATCGCTATAGATTCTTATTTCCAAAATTAAGAACTGCCAATCCAAGTGCTTTCGTAAAAACCTTGAACTACCAAACATTAATTGACTGTCCCATGGGGTGACAATTCTCGAGAGAGATATCCAACACCTTACTCGAAAATCGTAACACACTCCCACTATCCATATTGCACATGGGGCATATCCTTCTTTTGACTAAATCAAACTCCTTTGATTATCTAACAAAGAAATCGTCTAGAGAAACTTGTTTGAGTCCATAAATGGATCTCGTGGGCTTACATATCATGTCATCGTCTATGAACATCTAGCTTTCTACCCAACGTCTTCAACACTATCATATAGCCATGAAACGAAGTTATAACAAGCATCATCTGATTAAAATCGGGCTCTCATTTGGCAAAAGATAGAGGTAATTACAAGGTTTACACCCGCACCCTCACCGTCACTATAGCCACGATGGTAATCATATTACAATCCATGTAAGCCTTTCGGGGACGTTCCCTCGGGTAAGGCAGGACTAGGTTCACAACATGGTTGTCACTAATGGAATCTAATTCGCATTTTATGGCTCTGGCCATATCTCTCAAAACCGCCTTTCAAACATTCTTTCATAAGTCGTGAGATATTCATTCTTCAAGATGAACATACCCGATGACTTTTTCGAGCTTGAGGTTATCCACAGACTTATAGAACTTTTGTGTGCACTAAACAGTGTTTTACACCTCATCGCTATGCGGCGTCTGCTCATGCTCCAATGGTTGAATATATCTTTGTGGTTCTCAAACTCTTTTGAGATCTTATTTACTCCCACTGTCTCTTTTGGAAGTAACACTTCCTCTAGAAAACAGCATGTTTGGAGACAAACATTTTGCTCCGCGGGCAGGTAAATAATATCTAACGTACTTGCTTAGATATTCCACAAAGTTGCATATGTCGTACTAGGCTCCAAGCCTTTCTGACTTTGCCTATGACAACTTCAAATCATCGGTTAAGATAGATTCGACATTATCCTCTTCCATGTCTAATATGGAATTTATTCAACCTTTATTTTGGAACTAGGTTAAGTATAAGGGCACTATCCCGAAACGGGTAAGGGATACATCGCATGGCTTGCGTCACACCTTTATCATATAAAGTGTTATTTCCATTTTGGGAACACAATCTAATTGCGTATCCCAAAGATGGTATCCTTCAAGGGAGAATCTTATTCCCTTTCAGACGACTTCTGAAACACCCTTCAGGTATTAATTACTTCAATCCAATTGAAGATTAATTCCTAAGTAGCTCATCAATCTCATATTCGTACTGGCTCGAACTTTTCGGGCTTTTCCGAATTATTGTACTTCACTGAGTACACTTGACTATTTCTAAAAATAGTCATAGAGATTAATAAACAGTTATTTGTGGCATTAGTTGTCACAAGCCAACAAACATCGGTATGTTTAGGCTTTAAACAATTTTTCTAGATTTTACAACCTTTTCATAAAAGGGTATTTTGGTCATCTTTAGATAAGATACGTATTACCCACGTGATTCATAATCATATGGTTCAACATCATCAGAATGACGTTTAATTACACGCTTCCCTTCCAGAGAGACTATGTCTAGAGTTGACGATGCTGGATTTCGTCTATTAATAAAATCGGGCCGTTCTTCAATATGATAATGAGGTGAAGCCTTAAGAACCTTAAATCTTCGTGCGATAGGTGTATTTGTTTTTGTATATTTTGGACTGAGCTTGAGAATCTCTCTCAAGTTGCCTACGTATCCTGTTGATTATTCAGGAATCAAGCCCCTTTCGTAGTTCATGCTAACTAGTATTTATAGGGGCTATTTGTGCCCTAACCCTAATTATGGGTCAGCTGAGGTTATTGTCACATTTACCCTTAGTGGGCCTTGTTTCTTCTCCAAGTTAAACTAACTTCGAGATAATGGGCCTTTACAGCCTGCACTGCTTTCTAGCTTCGTGTCGTCGATATCCGACTCGAGAAGTCGAGCTTATACGCTTCTGCGGACTTTACTCATGTCGATGTGGATCGTCGATATGGGATTCTTTGCATTGGCCTCCACGAGCATGTCGAGTCGACCCCTTAGCCACTACTCGCTCTAACCTAAGAGGCTTATCTCGTGATGCCACGTGGAGGTGTTCGATACGGTATCGTCATAAGCCCCCGAGATCAAACCCGAGCTCGAGGTCGGGTCTGATCTGTTAGAGGTACAACCCGCCACTATCATCCCTTAGGCTTCGATGTCGTTGGATTTTTGTCCCGTTGGGACTTATGAATGTTGACTGTTGGCATCGGAGGCGTTCGACTCGTCAACCTATTAGATACGATGTTCTCGAGTTAACCTGTTTTCCACCGAGCTGTGTCGATCATATCGACTTTCGGGTACTATTTTTTGTCGAGTGCGTGGGGCCGATTTTATCGACTTCCCGGATTTTGTTGAGCGAGCTGGGCCGATGTTATCGACTTCCCGCGTTTTGTGCCGAGCTGGGCCGATTTTATCGACTTCCCGGACTTTGTTGAGCGAGCTGGGCCGATCGTATCGACTTCCCGCATTTTGTGCCGAGCTGGGCCGATTTTATCGACTTCCCGGACTTTGTTGAGCGAGCTGGGCCGATTTAATCGACTTCCCGCGTTTTGTGCCGAGCTGGGCCAATTTTATCGACTTCCCGGACTTTGTTGAGTTTTGTCTCGCAAAAACCGTTAAGATAATCGACAACTCATTAGTGCGCATACATAATAACAATGTGATGAAAACATTTATTTAATAATAATAATAATAAAAACTCATGAGAGCATAAATAGTTCAGGGCTTCCTGTCGTAAGTACGAATTTCCTCGAGCCAGAGGTTTCCATTTGAACTGTTCGACCTCACTGAGATCATGGGATCGTATTCATCGGGCGGTTGTCTCGGTAATCCGGTGAGTCTGGGGAATGATTTCTTCCCCGATAGTTACCTTTCTGTTCTCTATCGCCATAACTGTGGCGCTTGAACTCGTGTCCTCCCCCTCGGATCGACTGCGTGATCGATCTATGACCTCGCCAAGCTTCCTCGATTATAGCCTTGTCGATGTCCCGGATCGAGATCTCGACAATGTTCTCGATTCATGTCCCACATCTTGGTGATATTTGCAAAATTTGTTGGGATTTTCTGCGTTCTCGAGGTCCCCTCGGAGGTGGTGGAGTCTGGCTAAACCTTTTTCTCGCATGATTGCCAAGACACGCCACGAGGCCTGTTCAATGGAATGAAGTCTCTATCTCGCGAGGCTCCTTCTCTCCCAAATCGATCCGAGACGGATCCCGTAGTTCGATCCCACGTTGATTTTCTCTTCCTATCTCGAACCGTCTTGAGTTTGCTTCTCTTGTTTTCGCCTTTTTCCATCTCTCTTGATCCGATTGGCTTCTTCCACGGCGGTGTTTGTAGGCGATATCCAAACACTCTTCCATCGTATGAGGGAGCTTCTTGTTAAGTTTGGCGTGTAGTCTTCCTTCTCGCAGACACGCCACGAAGGCGCAACTAGCAACCGATCATCGGTGTCGCGTACTTTATACGGACTCTTCATTGAAACGCCTTACAAAATGTAGCACCGACTCATCATGCTTCGCTTTAATGTCAAAAGATGGGTGGTTTTCTCGAAATGGTCGTGCGGCGCGATAAAAGCATGAACGAACTTCTTGGTCAAGGTCCCAAAATCGGGTATCGACCTGGGAGGGATTTTGCTAAACCACTCCCTAGCCCTCTCTGTTAGAAGCGCGGGAAAGGCCTTGCACTTCATCTCGTCCGAAGCGTTGTACAAGTTCATGTGTGAGATGTACTGGTGCATATGATCGTAAGGATCCTTGGACCCATCATACGCACTGATGTTTGGAATCTTAAACCCAGCAGGTCGAGGATAGTTGTCGATGTGAACAGTAAAAGGTGATGCGCATATCGACTCGGCGGACTGCTTTCCAAGAAGGGTATCGAGTTCAGCCTTGGCCGTGTCCTTGTGATGTGTATGTTCGTATGGACACTTGATTCCACCGATTCGCACTGTTTTGGAACTTCCAGGTTGAATATTCGTCTCGGGATTTCGGGGGTCTCTCCCCTTGAGGGTTTCCTCCAAAATCGCTTTAATGGTAGCATTATCAAGATTTCTCAAAGAGTCCACTAATGCCTGATTAGATGGATCTTGAAGGGCAGGATTGGATACTCCCTCTGCTCCAGGATTTGCTATTCCTTCTTGAACGACAGACGTCGCTCCAGCCTGCTGGGACGTATTCTTTGGATCGGCCGTCTTCTTTCCAGTATTTCTCGGTGGAACCATAATTCTTTTTAGGGTTCTTGACGGATTCAACCAATTATCAGTAGAAGCCCCTCCTTCTAGCGCCAAATGACGATGCTGGATTTCGTCTATTAATAAAATCGGGCCGTTCTTCAATATGATAATGAGGTGAAGCCTTAAGAACCTTAAATCTTCGTGCGATAGGTGTATTTGTTTTTGTATATTTTGGACTGAGCTTGAGAATCTCTCTCAAGTTGCCTACGTATCCTGTTGATTATTCAGGAATCAAGCCCCTTTCGTAGTTCATGCTAACTAGTATTTATAGGGGCTATTTGTGCCCTAACCCTAATTATGGGTCAGCTGAGGTTATTGTCACATTTACCCTTAGTGGGCCTTGTTTCTTCTCCAAGTTAAACTAACTTCGAGATAATGGGCCTTTACAGCCTGCACTGCTTTCTAGCTTCGTGTCGTCGATATCCGACTCGAGAAGTCGAGCTTATACGCTTCTGCGGACTTTACTCATGTCGATGTGGATCGTCGATATGGGATTGCTGCATTGGCCTCCTGAGCATGTCGAGTCGACCCCTTAGCCACTACTCGCTCTAACCTAAGAGGCTTATCTCGTGATGCCACGTGGAGGTGTTCGATACGGTATCGTCAAGAGTCACCACAAATCAAGGATAATAACCATACAAATATTTAGTTGAGATCCCATCACTTATATCATCTATTTAGTGACATCAATCTAGTATGTTAGTGATGATGCTAGATAATGCACCAGTGATGTGTCTAGGTTGTTTGGGATCTAGGGGTGAAATAGAAAGGAGATGCAATATGAATAAGATGGTGCCTTTTATGGAAAGAAGATAGTTTTTGTATTGTACGGCTGGGTTCAAGAATGTATCTTGAATTGCCTACGTATCCTGTCTGGAATCCAGGAATCAAGCCCAACGTAGTTCCTGGATGTAGGTATTTATAGGCACATGCCCTTCTTCTGCCCTAACTTAAGGGCGGTTTAGTCCATTGACGAATATAACCTTGGCTTCCCCGCCCAAGTTACTTCAGTATCGGATGAAAGTATGCCTTGTATTGACTCGACGGTCATCGTCATGGTTATGCCGATATGAAAACCTTCTACATAACTAATCTATAATTCATACGACCTTGATCGTATCGAGATGGTTCGCCCACCTCGACGTCCTCATCATATCTGGACTCTCCCCACATTCCAGTTGGACCACTCAGATAACTCCACGTGGAAGGGTGGCATATCGTATCGTCATAAGCCCCCCAGATCCGACAAGGCCTCTTTAGAATGCTAAAGTCGGATCTGAAAATTTGAAAATGATATTCGATACGATACCCTCCTTCTAGCGCTGATGAGCTTAAATTTACCCCTCGAAAATACATTTATAAAGACTCGTAACTGTGGGTAAACCAACTCTCTAACCAAAGCAGAGTACCGGGTCGATTGTTAGGATAGCTACGAGAGTGCGAGGTCGATCCCACAGGAAAGCGTGGTTGTGAGTACCAAAGTGAGCGTGTTTCTTAGTCTAGGCGATCAAAGTTGTTGGTTTGTTTATACTAAAGATAGAAAAGAAATAAAATTAAACTACTTGGTTTTAAAAGACATAGCCGAACCATGATCAAAATAGCTAATTTCAACCCCACGGATAGACAAAGCTGAAGTCTCGCATTATAACAACCGAACTCTCACATTCAATCTCACGGGTGCGTGCTCCTAATTCGATGTTAAGATCTCGAACAACTCTCCTTCAACATCCTATGTGAGGTTAATTAATTCTCTTTTAGAAAACCGATTATCCTAACATGATTAAGTCTTTGTGAGACGCTTGATATAACCTCGTTACGGAAACAAGTCCAAAAATTACTCGGTCGGTTACTACCGATTCATACTCATCAACGTACTACACCAAACATCTTAACGCGAATGTGTCAAAGCAGTAAACCGAAGCTTTACCTAATCCATGGTCTACCCGAAAGACTCCGTGAAACAACTTGTCATCGTTGGCTCAAGAACCACCCGGCACTTCATAGTTCAACCCCGGGGTCTAACACTAAACTACACTAATCTAGACTACCACATTCAAGTTACTATGTTGATAATAAAACATCGATGAGCGCGGGCCTGAATTCACGACCTAAAACCCCGATATGTTTTACCTCCCGATCTTAGAACCCTTTTTCCCACACCATTCTCTCTGAACAACTCTCAAGAATGATGTGTGTGATTTTTGACCTAGGTAGCTAATCTAGCCCAAATCCGTTATAACAAGTTCTAAGACGTGAAATATGTGAGATTCAACAATAAAAAGCACAACACACTCCCAATTTCATCTTCCACGGGTTGATTTCACCAAATTTTACATGATTCGGCTATGATACGTTTAGCTACTCATAACAACGGAAATAACAACGAAATATATAAATATATCTAAATACATACATATATATATATAAATACTAGTATATAGATATATATGCGTATATATAGATATATATATATATAAAAAGAAACAAAACGAAAGAAATCAAAACGGAAATAAAATAACTACAGCTATATAGATATATATATAGATATATATATATATAGATATATATATATAATATAATATATATATATATATATATATATATATATATATATATATATATATATATATAGATAAACTAATTGCATAAAATGAAAGAAAGCAAGAAAAATGAAAAACGAAAACGAAATTATATTAAAATGATAACTAGTCGGGTTATTACACCGACATTATAACGACATATATATTACATATAGGCCCCTCCATAACATAAATAAAAGAAAGAAGAAGGAGAAGAAGAGAAATGGGAGAAGAGAGGGGCCAAAGTTGGCCAAGAAAGGGGCAAGGAAGATCAATGGAGATGGAGGAGTTTATATAGAGAAAGATATATGAGGGAGGTAGCATATGTATATGAGGGAGGTTGTTATAAGGAAGGTATTATCTTAGGGAGTTTGTATATGGGAGGGAATTTTAGCATGTGGGAGAGAATATTTGCCATCATTAATAATATTCCCCATAGAAACATCCCATGTGAGCAAGCTAGCTACTAAAATGTGCAATTTGTTTTGCACCGGCTCGAATCGGTATTTATCCGGTTCGAGCCGGGATTTCACTGTTCATAAAACGCTCATAACTTGAGTTGTAGACCTCCGATTGGCGTGATTCAAAATGCGTTGGAAAGCTCATTTGAAGATCTAAAACTTTCATGAAGAACACTTCCCAGAAAATGCCTCTCAGTTGGGTCAAATATTTATCGAAGTACGCAGAAAAACCGACCCGTTGAACTTGTAAGCTTGTGGAACATTCTTCCGTCCTTCAAAATACCTCTTTAAGCGTCAAAGCGTGTCGTCACTCGGGATTTTGGTCAACCTATAATTCTGCAATAAACCACCAAAATACCAAACGTAAATCCGACACGACACTCCGGTTACTAAACCGGTACAAAATCTACAAAAACATGATAAAAATACGATATTTTATAAAATAACTACTACTTATATATTTGGATGAATCTAAGGAATTAATGACTTGAAATGATATAAAAGTGCTCAAAATGATATTAGAAGCGGGTAAAAGTTATAAAAATAACTATGAATTTTTCCCTTATCAACAACCCCTACTTAGCTTTTTGGTCGTCCTCGAGCAAAACAAGCGATAAAACAAAATGAATGAAGGAAAAATTCATGCAAAGATAAGATAATAGGGACAACCAGACGATATAACCATTAGAATTACAACCAGGCGTTAACCTCAATATAAATGTATAACAGAGTGTGTGTGTGACAAGCCTTTTCAATTTCCACTATCCTCTCTTGAATAATTCAAGCAATACGCACAAATATCCATTCAGATAGTCCTAATGACTTTCCTAGGTATAAGCGATATGATTCTACACAAAGTCCTTCCGTGTACTTATTAGGATAATCCCTAAAGCATATCATTCGGTTTATCTTTGGGGATAGTGAGAAGATAACTAAGTTTTCAACCATGCTCGTTTTTTTTTTTTTTTTTTTTTTTTTTTTCACATTTGTAGCATATGCCTTCATTCCCAGCAATAGGACGTTTCGTGATAACCCCCTAGCTGGACTACTATCATCAGGCAGTTGCCCTCTTTCCCAGCAATAGGACGTTTCGTGATAACACCCTAGCTGGACTACTTTCATCGGGCAGTCGGGAGCTTTTAAACCTCATAGTGATATAGGACGTTTCGTGATAACGCCCTACTGCACTCAAATCATTGGTAGCTACAACCGACATATATATAGTTCATCTTAATTTGGTATTTTTCTTTTCATTCCACTTAACTTATATCCTTTCTATCACATTCAAACCTTCAGATATTCACAGTACACATTCAAAAATTAGGTACTAAGTTACTGCAATTATCTCTAGAATAACCACTAGGATACCTGAATGATATCTGATTTAAAATTTTCGCTTCAATAGCAAAGGCTTACGTGAACAATGAATTCATGTTACACAAATAAATTTGGGGTTAAAATGCACTTACGGTTCACTTTGGTTATATACATCCACATCGATCATTACATCATCAAATCCATGAAATATATACCTTATACAATTTATTTTAATCAACTCATTAATGCTCGAAAAATCAAAAACTAAAGGTTTAAACACTTATCGCCATTTCTAAACCAACCGGACTCTACCCCACTTACGATTTTGCATTATTCTCGAGTGTAAATGAGGTAGAGAGGAAGACTTAGCTTATAAACCAGACAGAAAGATGCTATCGAATCCCATAACAGCCATGAGAAAGCACGATCCGAATCCCTATACCAAAACTTAAAACAAAGAAAACACGGGACATGGTCCTCGTGCCAAGACATCGAATAGGGATATGGGAATAATAAGATAATGGCCCTGTTACGTCAGAAAATTCGATAGGCAATATATATATAGCTTTAGATGGAAAAATAACCCACACGGGTAAAGCACAGAACATCTAAGCATATATGTATCACATGAGCATATAACATAGTCAAGTCAGCTATTCCTAGATTCATTTTTTATTACACACAGTTTTATTAAGGTGGGAATACTCACCACTATACTACAACGACCAGAAATTTGAAACAGACTAGATCATAAAATGAAATGTGTGAAAGAGTATTGAGTCTTTTATACCCAGATCCCTCAAAGGGTTCAATAACCTAAGTCCAAGAAATGATGCATTTGAATTTTATCTTTTTCTCCATTGGGATTTTCGGATAACCACCTAATCGTTCCCTTTTAATGACATTCAAACATTCATCCTGAGACTTGGTTGTGCTTTGTGTTCATCTTTCATCTGATTCTACATTTCATTAAGACTAGGCTTTATCCAAATTATTATTATTTAACGGGTTGCCTCCGGTAGCGCTTTTGTTTAACGTCGTTTGCTCGACAGGTGACTCTAAAGCAGAC
Organism: Gentiana macrophylla; assembly: GCA_026214975.1. Lineage (NCBI taxonomy): Eukaryota > Viridiplantae > Streptophyta > Magnoliopsida > Gentianales > Gentianaceae > Gentiana > Gentiana macrophylla. The sequence continues at coordinate 94,000,838 of CM047811.1, forward strand.
TCAATCAACCAAAATCCGAACTCAAGAAGATCAATAGCTTAAGAAAAATTAACAATGCGAGAACCATTGAAATTGTATTGTCTAGAAAGCGTACCTCGTTTGGCCCTCGATGTTATCTCCTCCCGGCCAGAGAATCTTCTTTTATCGACTGTCGAACCATCTTCTTTTGAAAATCACCATAAAGCTCATCCATTGGGAGTATATGAACCGAATCGCAGAAAATTCATCCTCACAGAGTGGGACGAATATAGTAATCCGGGACCGTCATATCAACTATTACCAACTTTCCCGGTGGCTTTACCGAAGATGGCCGATCAATCTCATCAGTTTCTCATACACTCCTTTTGGAAATCTCCAATTGGGAGTGACAAAGATTTGGGCGATCCCGTATGCTCCTCTAACTCTGTCTCATCAAAGAGTGCACTCAAATCCATCACACACCCCTCCATATCATTATTTTGTGGTTCATCGGAAGGCTGTGTAATAGATAGAAGTTGCACCTCTTCCATCTCCAAATCCTCGCACTTCATCTTCATCCCAAAATGAGCTATTTTCATCACCAAATTCTTCTTGCTCGACCATAACAATGGTCGGTTCCCACACACTCCACCACGTTTCATCACTTTTTATCTCGGGGGTGAAGGTGTAGTAGAGAGAACGTGAAACTTGCCATAGTCAAATATCGCAATTGGAGATGGAACTATGAGTAATCCCAACTCACTATCTGGCTCAGAAATCTCATCTTGGTAAACTGAATCATCAACCTCATTCTCAACCTGAACTTCTTCAATGAGCACATCTTCATCCCGGACCACCTCTATTGCACAAGTTTCTACCTCTTTCTCATGCCTCATCATTTCAATCAATTGCCCCAACTTGTCTTCAAGATTTCTTAAGGAGGAGTCGAGATTTATCGAACTCTTGCATATCCTTCTTCATTTGAATCATATCCTCGTTGAATTGAATGAGCTCGCCCATTTGAAGGTCGGTGAGGTCTTCTTGTGGCATGGGGGAAAACTGATCATAATGACTTTGATTCATTGGAGGTGAGTAGTAGGCCTCTTGCCAATTCAGACACTGATCAGGAGGCTGAATTTGGGTGAAGCTATCAACATGCTGAGTATGAACACTGTAATCCTGATAAGCACTAGGGTTTGGACAATCCTCATAATGTTGTGGTTCATAACTTGAATAACCATAATTCTGATCTTGGTATGCACTAGGGCACTGATAAGCCCATGAACCTTGGTTATTCTGCTGTTGATATTGAGGCTGAGGCATGAACTGTTGTTGATAACATGGTTCAGGTGCCTGAGGTTGGTAGGGGTATTGTTGTTCAGGTGAGTAGTATTGATTGAAAAATCCATCCATTTAAGCTCAAACTGCAAGATCTCAGAAAACAACAAGAAAACAATAAAATAAATTTTTCTTTTTTTTTTTCTCTTTTTTTTTATTTTTTTTATATGGTAGCCGAAGGCCCTAAGCCCCAGTTCTAGCTGGACTTACAAGATATCAACCTAATATAACAACCCCGTAAAGAGATTGGGTTAAGTACCAAAGTCGTATTCAAACCGAGTTCAGGACAATATCACTTCTGCATCCCAAGACTCTTATCGAAAGTAAAATAAAAATAAAAACCTAGGCCCAAGCCTTCGGTTCACTTACAAGATATCACAACAATATCACACATTTCCCGGCTTAGCGGCGCCAATTTTGATGAGCTTAAATTTACCCCTCGAAAATACATTTATAAAGACTGTGAATCGTGGGTAAACCAACTCTAACCACAGAGTACCGGGTCGATTGTTAGGATAGCTACAGAGAGTGCGAGGTCGATCCCACAGGAAGCGTGGTTGTGAGTACCAAAGTGAGCGTGTTTCTTAGTCTAGGCGATCAAAGTTGTTGGTTTGTTTATACTAAAGATAGAAAAGAAATAAAATTAAACTACTTGGTTTTAAAAGACATAGCGAACCATGATCAAAATAGCTAATTTCAACCCCACGGATAGACAAAGCGGAAGTGCATTATAACAACCGAACTCTCACATTCAATCTCACGGGTGCGTGCTCTAATTTCGATGTTAAGATCTCGAACAACTCTCCTTCAACATCCTATGTGAGGTTAATTAATTCTCTTTTTAGAAAACCGATTATCCTAACATGATTAAGTCTTTGTGAGACGCTTGATATAACCTCGTTACGGAAACAAGTCCAAAATTACTCGGTCGAAGTTACTACCGATTCATACTCATCAACGTACTACACCAAACATCTTAACGCGAATGTGTCAAAGCAGTAAACCGAAGCTTTACCTAATCCATGGTCTACCCGAAAGACTCCGTGAAACAACTTGTCATCGTTGGCTCAAGAACCACCCGGCACTTCATAGTTCAACCCCGGGGTCTAACACTAAACTACACTAATCTAGACTACCACATTCAAGTTACTATGTTGATAATAAAACATCGATGAGCGCGGGCCTGAATTCACGACCTAAAACCCCGATATGTTTTACCTCCCGATCTTAGAACCCTTTTTCCCACACCAATCTCTCTTGAACAACTCTCAAGAATGATGTGTGTGATTTTTGACCTAGGTAGCTAATCTAGCCCAAATCCGTTATAACAAGTTCTAAGACGTGAAATATGTGAGATTCAACAATAAAAAGCACAACACACTCCCAATTTCATCTTCCACGGGTTGATTTCACCAAATTTTACATGATTAGGCTATGATACGTTTAGCTACTCATAACAACGGAAATAACAACGAAATATATAAATATATCTAAATACATACATATATATATAAATACTAGTATATAGATATATATATGTATATATAGATATATATATATATATAAAGAAACAAAACGAAAGAAATCAAAACGGAAATAAAATAACTACAAACTATATAGATATATATATAGATATATATAGATATAGATATATATATATATAATAATATATATATATATATATATATATATATATATATATATATATATATATATATATATATATATAGATAGATAAACTAATTGCATAAAATGAAAGAAAGCAAGAAAAATGAAAACTAAAACGAAATTATATTAAAATGATAACTAGTCGGGTTATTACAATCGACATTATAACGACATATATATTATATATAGGCCCTCCATAACATAAATAAAAGAAAGAAGAAGGAGAAGAAGAGAAATGGGAGAAGAGAGGGGCCAAAGTTGGCCAAGAAAGGGGCAAGGAAGATCAATGGAGATGGAGGAGTTTATATAGAAAGATATATGAGGAGGTAGCATATGTATATGAGGGAGGTTGTTATGTTAGGAAGGTATTATCTTAGGGAGTTTGTATATGGGAGGGAATTTTAGCATGTGGGAGAGAATATTTGCCATCATTAATAATATTCCCCATAGAAACATCCCATGTGAGCAAGCTAGCTACTAAAATGTGCAATTTGTTTTGCACCGGCTCGAATCGGTATTTATCCGGTTCGAGCCGGGATTTCAACTGTTCGATAAAACGCTCATAACTTGAGTTGTAGACCTCCGATTGACGTGATTCAAAATGCGTTGGAAAGCTCATTTGAAGATCTAAAACTTTCATGAAGAACACTTCCCAGAAAATGCCTCTCAGTTGGGTCAAATATTTATCGAAGCACGCAGAAAAACCGACCCGTTGAACTTGTAAGCTTGTGGAACATTCTTCCGTCCTTCAAAATACCTCTTTTAAAGCGTCAAAGCGTGTCGTCACTCGGGATTTTGGTCAACCTATAATTCTGCAATAAACCACCAAAATACCAAACGTAAATCCGACACGACACTCCGGTTACTAAACCGGTACAAAATCTACAAAAACATGATAAAAATACGATATTTTATAAAATAACTACTACTTATATATTTGGATGAATCTAAGGAATTAATGACTTGAAATGATATAAAAGTGCTCAAAATGATATTAGAAACGGGGTAAAAAGTTATAAAAATAACTATGAATTTTTCCCTTATCAAGCGCCAATGATGATGCTAGATAATGCACCAGTGATGTGTCTAGGTTGTTTGGGATCTAGGGGTGAAATAGAAAGGAGATGCAATATGAATAAGATGGTGCCTTTTATGGAAAGAAGATAGTTTTTGTATTAGACAATTTGGGTTCAAGAATGTATCTTGAATTCTTTGATGTATGAAAAATATATGATCAAATTATAAGACTTTTTATTATTATATTTATGATATTTTAGTATAATTTCATATAAATGCATTAAAAACTTATAAAAATCATAGTTAGTTATAATTAGATGCATAAGTTATAAAAACGATAAAAATGATGGTTTTTTGTCGATTTACGTTTTGTGTTTCGTTGAGTTTGTTGCCGAATCAAATGTGTACCGAGATTCCAAAATATGACATACTTTGAAGCATAAATCATGAGTTTTTGTGGGATAAAAGATTATGCCAAAATCTAACAACTTTGAGCAGATCAAGCTGTCCTTAGTGTTTCTACCGTGATTCATCTTCAACGGGCATTTGATCTAACTTAGAGGCATTTTCAGAGAAAAAGTCCTTGATGAAAGTTGTAGACCTTCAAAAGAGCTTTCCAACGAATATCAAATCATGTCAATCTGAGGTCTACAGCTCGAGATAGGTTTTTACAAACATCAGATATGTTGTATGTCCGGCACGCGCCGGAGAAGGCCGAATATTGCAGAAAAATCTCTGAAACTGGGCCCACAAATCTCGACAAGGGAATATATACTGTGTAGCCGGCACGCGCCGGTGGTGGTCCGGCACGCGCCGGCCTTGTGATATGGCCTATAAATAGACCTCAAGTGCAACCATTTTGAAGTGTACCAATGCATATATCTCTCTTCTATATATCTCTATAGTTTCGTTTTGTTGTTTTTAGTTAAATAAAAGCTGTAAACGGCACTCTGCCCGAATAATCTTTGTAGTATAAAGTCTCGTTATAATGCTTAGAGGATGTATCAAGGCTCATTGATGTCAAGGAGTTGCTATTTCCGGATGATACAACTCTGAATGCTTCAATTGTAACATGGTAACTTTTCTAATGTATTTATGTTTATGTATTAATTATAGTATCTATATTTTAGTTATTATGTTGTTAGGCTAAACTTAGTATCTAGCCAAGATATGAAATTGGATTAGTATTATCTTTTTAGGAAATGGATGATGACTATACTAAAATTGGATAAAAATCGGTTATAATGAATCTCTTTCTATATTTGTATTGAATTAGCTACTTGATATGAAAGAATTCATAATCTAATTATGAATTGACGCCTCGTAGTTAGGTTATGAACTCGTTAATAGAAAGACCGGAGGGTAAAATTGGCCGAGTGAAAACGTGACAACGGAATCCGATTTCCTAAACCGGGGGTAGATTTGTTTCGGGAGAAACAAACTCTTATTGAAATATGTACTCGAGAGATTTTTACGTTTAATTCGTTTGTTTAATTGACATACCTTAAAATTGGCCGAATGACAAAGCGGGAGTGACCCATGCTTAAGGATGACCTTGGACAAATGATTGGACATATGACAATTTAGGATGCTCGTGTGAGAATGAATTGTTTAGTTTAGAGTGCACCGTTTTCGTATAATTGATTTAACTTAAAATAAAGATCGAGCACATCCAATTTCACTAAAAGATATAATGATTCAATAACATATTCTTGGCTAGTCTATAATTATAATATCTATCTCCTCCCTTAGATATTGTTTTGGTACCTATATATACTTATATCTATATATATATGATTATATATATATTTTTATACTTATATATATATATCATTTTAGTTTTATGCTTTTATTTATTGTTTGTTAATTTAGAGTTTGGTTGGATGATAAAATTGCGACTTAGATTGAGATAATAACAGTTTCTTGGTGTTTAATCACACGGTGAATTACCAAGTTTTCCCTGAGGATCGACACCTGACTCATCACTCTATCACTACAATTTGACCCGGTACACTGCCGGTAAGGATTGATAGCATAGAAAAGGTCCGTCAGCTCTTTGGCGCCGTTGCCGGGGAACGACGCTAATTCATTGTGTGCGAATGATTTCTACTTATATTAACTCAAAAGTCTCGAGGATAAGTCAACACTCTTCTTACCCCATTTCTATTTTTCTTTTTGTTGGTACTTACCTAATAAGTAAGTTACCAATCTTTACTTTTATCGATTTCAACTATTTTCGGTTTTCGTTAGTTGATGACCAGAAAGAGTAAGGCCCCACTTACTCCTTATAAGCCCTGACATAGATACTTACGAAGGCGGTTAAGAGCAGAAAGAAAACAAGGTCATACTAGTCGGAAATCTCGACGGAGAATCATCATCAAATCAAAATACGAAAATGGTAAAACAAGTGATGAAACACTGAACAAGGGCTAGATCATGCTCAAGGGCATGGCCAAAATCTTAATCAGGATCTACCAATACCAAATAACCAGAATAGAAATAATCAAAATCGGAACCAGAACAATCGTAATAATAACCCACCAAATCCGAGACCTATTTGTGATCAGACCTTAAGAATAAACCAGACTAATAATCCAATTCGTTTACCCAATGAAGGAGCAAATAATTTTGAAATAAAATCTCATCTTTTTGGTCTAATTGACGCAAGAGCCCAATTTCTAGGAGAGGATGATGAGGATCCACATCACCATCTCTATCTTTAGAAGAATTGTGCAATCTGACCAAAAGTCAAGGTGCTCATCGTGAATTAACAAGGATGTCTATGTTTCCTTTTTCTTTAAAAGGAAGAGCACGGGATTGGTTTATGTCACTCCCACATCATTCATTGACTAGTTGGGAGGAAATTCAAACCGAGTTTTTAAAGCAGTATTTTACTCCGGGTAGAAATTTGGAATTAAAGGTCGAAATTGCCAACTTTAGACAAGGATCTCGAAGAAGCGCTTGGGAATGCGTGGGAGAGATTTAAAAGTTGCTAAGATCTTGTCCCGATCATGGTTATTCCTTAGATATGCAAATCCAACTTTTCTGTCGTAAATTAAGGAAAGATTCACGTGCAGATGTAGATCATGCATGTGGTGGTTCATTAATGATGAGTGAAGCCCAAATAGTTTACGATGCTATAGAAAAGATTTCCAAAAATAACAGAATGTGGGAAACCGGTTCTAGCACCAGGAAAGTAGCATTTGCAGGAGAATGCACATCGAATATGGAAGTTCTAGCACACTTGGAGAATTTGAGTAGGAAATTTGACAACCTACAGGCTAGTAGGACTGTAAAACCAGAAACTATCATATCAAATGACTACTCAAGTCATGATAATGTGTCATTAGGGATAGAAAAACCAGGAAGGATACTCGAGGAAGAGGTGAGTTTTTACAACAAAGATAGGAATTTGAACAACGCGTATTCAAACTCCTTTAATGCTATTAGAAGAGAGCACCCAACTTTTAGATGGTCCGAAAACCCTAATAAGCCAGGACAACCGCCATATCGATCAAATATAAGAATCCATATAGTAATCAAGTTCATCAAGGAAATACATCAAATCAGAACCTACAATCGTTACCTAAATCTTATCCACAACATACTACTCAAACTATACCAGTCACCCAAAGTTCAACCCAACCTGAAGGAGTTGATAAATGGGATAAATTAATGGAAAATATGATGGGTGTAGTATCTACTCAAGCTCAGAATATAGAAACTATGATAACTTCTATAGGTTCAGTCTCTAAGGATATGACTATGTTGAAAACGTCTATGGGTGGACATGATACGAGAATGAGAACTATAGAAGCATCGTTAAGGAATATGGAAGATCATTTGAGTAGAGAAGGAGAACGTAACAGTGGTAGACCTCAGGAGGATTACCAAGTAATCTTGAAAGAAACCCGAGAGAGGTAAATCTTTGTGATTACGAGAAGTAGGAAATATTGTGAAGATACTAGAAGCAGAAAACGCAGGAAACAATGAGGTAGAAAATGATTTAAATGGTAATATCATAAAGGAAAAGGACGAACTTGAATTTCTTGATGAAGAGGAAGAAATTATCGAAGAATTCTTAAAAGCAGAATAATGTTGAACACTGAAATTGAAGGTGAAAAATGGGTAAAAGTCCTAGAATTTCGAAGATCCTATGGATAAGGACACGAGAACCCTATTTAAGGAACATGTCGAGAAAATCGGGGAGAAAAGCAGGAAGATTTAAAAGTAATCGAGAAGGATAAAGTTGATACATGGGATGTTTTAAAGGAAAAATCTCAAGATAATGAAACTTGGCGATCAAGTAATGCTCAAAGATTCAAGGAGAAAGGAAAAGAGAAAATGACTTGAGAACCAAAGGCTATAAATCTAGAATCTTTGCCTTATCCACGAAAGATCAAATTAAAAGATAAAAGCGATAAGAAATATGCTCGATTCCTTGACACTTTTTCGTCATATTCATGTCAATATCCCTGTTATAGAAGCTTTAGTCAACATGCCCGCTGTGGAAAGTTTCTTAAAGATATCCTATCTAATAAAAAGCGATTAGAAGAATATGAGAATATATGCCTTAATGAAGAATGTTCTGCAATACTTGACATCGACTACCTCCTAAACTTAAAGATCCTGGTAGTTTCACTATCCCATGTGAAATTGGAGGATTTTGCATTTAAGAAAGTATTGTGTGATCTAGGAGCAAGTATCAATCTCATGTCTTATGAGGATTATAAGAAACTAGGAATAGGAGAGCTTACGAATCTTGAAATGACCCTTGAGGATGGCGGATAGATCAATTAAACATCCTAAGGGAATAATCGAGGGACGTGTTGGTTAAAATTGATAAATTTTACTTCCGATGAGACTTTGTAATAATGGAAATGGAAGAAGGATATTCGGCGCCAATTATTCTAGGTCGACCATTTCTAGCTACAGGAAGGACTTTGATAGATGTTCAAAAGGTGAACTAATTTGAGAGTTAATGAGGATAAAGTTTCGTTCAATATCTTCAAAGCTATAAACCATCCATACAAAGAACACTGAATCATGTTCTTTTATAGATGAATATTCTACTATACGGGATGCCAAATCTAAAGGTTATGAAAATACATTAGAAGAATGTTTGGCATTTTCTATCTATAAAGAAGATGAAGATGATCTTGAAATGAAAAGTAATCCTTTATTTAGATAAAGGAGGGTTTGTTAAACATCCATGGCATCAAAATTTGAAATTGGAAATGGAAGGACCAGTTTTAAAACCATCGGTAGAAGATCCACCAAGGAATCTGAGTTGAAACCACTTCCTTCGAATTTGAAATATGCTTTTCTTGAAAATGATAATCATTACCTATTATCATTTCATCAACCTTAACAAAAGAACAAGAGGATCAATTACTAAGAATGTTAAGAGAACATAAGAAAGCTTTTGGATGGGACGTTGGCGGATATCAAAGGAATTAGCCACGAGATTTGTGTTCACAAGATTATTTTGAATGAAGAAGCTAAACCTTGTATTCACCACAACGCCGCCTCAACCCAAATTTGCAAACAATCGTTAAGAAAGAGGTCATTAAGCTATTAGAAATGGGAATAATCTTTCCCATATCGAGATAGTGAATGGGTAAGTCCGACTCAAGTAGTTCCAAAGAAAGGAGGTTTCACAATAAAAGAAAATGATAAAAATGAATGGATTCCGACAAGGGAAATTACGAGGATATCGAATGTGTATTGACTTTCGAAGCTCGAATGATCATACTAAAAGGATCATCATCCACTTCCATTCATAAATGCGAGATGTTGGAAAGATTGAGTGGACATAAGTATTATCGCTTTTTAGATGGTTATTCGGGTTATTTCTGAGATATTCATTGCGTTAGGAGAGATAGAAAAACTACTTTCACTTGTCCCTATGGAACTTTTGCTTATAAAAGAATGCCGTTTGGATTATGTAATGCACTGCTACATTTCAAATGATGTATGATGGCAATATTTTACGATATGGTCGAGAAATTCTTAGAAATTTTTATGGACGACTTTAGTGTTTATGGAGATTCTTTTGATAAATGCTTATCACACTTAGAACGCGCGTTTTACAACGTATTTGTGAAGATACCAACTTGGTTCTAAATCGGGAAAAATGTCATTTGATGGTATCTCGAAGGAATTGTACTAGGTCATAGAATCTCAAGTAGGAATTGAAGTTGATAAAGCTAAAGTCGAAGTAATTGAAAAATTACCTCCACCAATTAATTTGAAAGCGTTAAGAGGATTTCTTGGACATGCAGGATTTTATAGAAGGTTTATTGCAGATTTCTCAAAAATAGCAAAGCCCCTGAGTCATTTGCTAGAAAAGAAGTACCTTTTAACTTTGATGATAAATGTATGGAGCGACCTAAAAGCGAAATTAACTCATGCACGATTACTAGTAGCACCGCATTGGGATTTGCCGTTTGAAATTATGTGTGATGCAAGTGATTTATTTGTAGGAGCTGTTTTAGGTCAACGGTATAACAAAATTCTCAAAGCTATCTACTATGCTTCTCACACATTAAACGCAATTTCGACTTAATTATGCAACTCACGAGAAAGAACTGTTGGTTGTAATATTTGCCTTAGATAAGTTTCGATCATATATTGTTGGTTCTAAGGTAATAGTCTACACAGACCATTCGACTCTGAAGTATCTTTTAAGTAAGAAAGATGCCAAACCGCGTCTTCTTAGGTGGATTTCATTACTTGAGAATTCGATATTGAAATTAAGGATAAAAAGGAAGTGAAAATGTAGTAGCGGATCATCTAAGCGGGATGGATAATGATGAAGGAAAAGGAAAAGAAATTCGAGGATTCGTTTCGGATGAGAAGCTATTTAAGATAGATACTCCTTCAACCATGCGATTATTAAAAACTAGAATACCATCAAAGGAAGATTCGCCATGGTTTGGGGATATTGTTAACTACATTACCTGTAAGTACATCCCACCTCATTGGACTTGGCAAATGAAAAGAAGTTCTTTTTACGACTTAAAGTTTTATTATTGGGATAAACCGGATCTTTTCGAAGATGCTCGAGATGGAATAATTAGGAAATGTATTCTGATAGTGAAATTTTAAGTGTATTATCATTTTGTCATGATCGTGAGGCGAGGAGGTCATCATGGAGGATGGAAAAGCTGTTTTCAAAGTTTTACAATGTGGTTTCTATTGGCCTACACTATATAGAGATGCATATAAATATGCAAAATCTTGTGAATCATGTCAAAAATGGGGAAATATATCGAAAAAAAACATGAAATGCCTATGCAACCGATTTTAGAATGCGAGCTATTTGATGTTTGGGGCATAGATTTCATGGGACCTTTCCCTATATCTTTTGGAAAAAGATTTATTCTAGTAATGGTAGATTATTTTTCTAAATGGGTAGAAAGTGAAGCTCTCCCCACTAATGATACCAGAGTAGTGCTAAGGTTCCTTAAAAGAATATATTCACACGATATGGCATTCGAGGGCTATCATTAGTGATAGAGGTTCACATTTTTGTAACCGACCATTTACTAAGATAATTGAGAAATATGGTGTAACTCATAAACTTGGAACACCCTATCATCCACAAACTAGTGGATGAGGTAGAGGTGTCTAATAGAGAAATTAAAAGAATCGTGGAGAAGGCAGTGGACTCGAATCGTAAAAGCTCAAGGCGAAAAAGACTTGATGATGCATTATGGGCATCTGAGTAATGACCTTTAAAACACCGATTTGGTGTTTCTCCTTACAAATTAGTATTTGGAAAATCTTGTCATCTCCTGTTGAATTAGAACACCGAGCTTTATGGGCTATTAAATTTCTAAACTTTGATCCTAAAGTCGCCGGTGATCATAGATTACTTGATTAACGTAACTAGAAGAATTTCGACTCGATTCTTATGAAAATGCTCGAATCTACAAGAACGCATACGAAAGCTTTTCATGATAAGAAAATCTATAGTCGTGAGTTCCATATAGGTGATCGAGTACTTTTATATAATTCACGTTTGAAGTTGTTTCGGAAAGCTTAAATCTAGATGGACAGTCCATATGGCGTAACAAAAATCTATAAGTCCTGAGTGTTGAACTAAGCGATGGAAAAACAACTTTTATAGCCAATGGACACGAGGGTGAAATTGTTCGTGGAAGTGAAGGGATACCTCAAAGCGGAAGAAGTATTATTACTTATCGACCCTCCAACGAATTGAGGAAGCAAAATTTTAAACTCGGCCGATTATGGTACTATCTTTCTAATTCACCTTTTAATATGCATTTTAAAGTAGTTTCGTCTTTTACCGGATAGGCGTAAAAGAAGCTGGATGCCTTTCATAGATAGAATAAAAGTTTTTATTTTACTTTTAAGATTAGGTCTAAATAAGGATGTCGCCTTTCGGATAGAAGCCTTAGTTTCTAAATTAAATAAGGAATTATTAATCGAAGTCGAGAAAGAGAACTTTGTAATGGAAATTCAAGGAGTGCAATAAAAAAGAAGAGCAAGGTTTTTAATGAAGTGTAGAATCTGTGGAAAAATGGAACATCTTTGGAATGATGTGGAAGAAATACAACCATATCCCCAGGATGAGTGTTTGAATGTTATTAAGAAGAGGAACGATTAGGTGGTTATCCGAAAATCCCGAGGAATACAAAGAGATAATTCAAACGCATCACTCCTAGGAGAAAGGTTAAGGGACCGTTATGATAACAATCTTGAGGATCCGAGATTGAGGAGTTAGCAAAAAAATCCTAAGAATTTAGGTGTGTGTTTTTAATTTTTCAAATTTTAATTAAATTTCAGTATTTTTAAAGTTATTTTTCTAAACTTAAAAGAAAAATATTTTTATGAAAAATTTATAATAAACCTATTTTATCATGTAAAGTAGGTATATTATATCAAAAATATGTGATTTCAATATTATATTAGTTTTATATTTTATCAAGTTTTATATAGAAAAATCGTATTAAACTTAGATTATATAACATAAATCATAGGATTAACATCAAATGATTTTTATGTGATATAATTAGAGCTTATTACACAAAAATGACAAAAATTCCGTTTTTGGGGACTATGTGACCGCACGCGCCGGTACACTACCGCACGCGCCGGTGTGTACACACTTAACCCTAAAAATGCGCCCCTTCCTCATTTCTCACACCCTCATTTTGAATTGAAGAACAACCCGAATTCTCCTCTCTTCTCCTCAAAAATCAACAATTTTCCATCAATTTTCTTCACTCAAACATCACATAAGTGTTAATCTCTCTTCCTCTCTTCAACTTAATCATAAAAGAAGATACCCATTGGAAAAAGTTGAAGCTTGGCAAGCTCAAGGCTCTCTTTTCTCTCATTCCGGCAACCCCCATTAATTCCGGCGACCTAGCTTTTCATTCTAGCTTCTTAAGGTAATAATATATATATATTTCAAATTTTAGTTAAATTTCTGAAATTATTTTGAATTTATTTTGATTTTATAGCCTAAGTAGTTGTTTGTTTGTGTTGTTGTTTTGTCATACCACTATCGTAGATGGCCTCATCATCTAGAAGTAATCCTAAGAGGAAAAAGACTGAAATACCCATCGTAGTACCGGTAGTTCAAACTAGACCTTTAACCAAAAAGGAGAAAGCTTTAACCTTTGAGAAAACCGCTAGTGCAGAAGCTAAGCGGGCATATGATGAGTACTTTAGTAAAAGTAAGGTTTGGTTAGAACGAGGGATTGATTTTTCAAAGATTGGTAAAGAAGTGAAAGAAATTTTCAAGGATAGAGGATGGTTGGATGTAGCTATGGATAGGAAAGATAAGATTAACGTTTCTATGGTATCGAGTTTTATTCAAGATTATCTACTTATGATGATCGATACGGTTTGAGAGATGACCTATATCCTCTAAGAAGTGTTAATGTTACTTTTTTACCTGCTATGATTAATGTATTCTATGGCTTAACCGATATACCGTAAGAGGAGGATTATCACAATGTATGGGGTTTAGAACATCCTATGGCTCTACAAACCAAAGCTTATGAAAGCCAAGCAAGCCTTTGACCTCTCTTTGAATGGATAGAAAATAGGTTTGCTTATGGGAATTGTATTAGGGACATACGGGCAATAAAACAGTTCTTAGGCCATAATGTATGTCCTTCCACACATGTTTGTGCATTTGGTCGAGAGGAAGTGGTTATTGCTTGGGCCATGGTTAATGATATTCCTATAAATCTGGGGAAATTGATCTTTTCTAAGGCTTGTGAGTTTGCAAGGACTCGTTATCGAGGGGGACGTCTCCCGTTCCCTAGTCTCATTTTCGCCTTGTGTGAGATTGCGAAGTTCTGTCTTACCTCGGATAGAAGCTGTGTCTCCTACATTCCTCCCATTGGTCTTAAAGCGAGAGCCTTACCTACTGGAGTAATAAATTACAATAATCCTAATCGTCAAACAACAACAACCACCACCTCCACCTCCTATTCACACTCAGTACCTAGACCACCTAGGCAGTCACACATCACCACACAGAGAGCCAAGTTGAGGCTATGTTTCAAAGATTTAGTTCAAGCTCAGGCTAGAATCGATGCTAATATAGCTTTAGCTTTGTGAAAAGAATAAATATTGGGTGAGGACATTAGAGTTGGTCGAGAGGATTTCGGGATGCTATGAGTGAGTTTGATCCTAGATTTCTTTGAGATATCCGCTAGACACCCCTATAGTCGGCTGACCCGTATACTATGCGAGATTGATTCGCCGATTCCGCCACCTGTTATTTATCAGGACTATACGCCGTCATCCATAGGACGAGGGTGGTATGTTTACAGTACACCAGGGACATCCTTGGGCATGGGAGGAGTGACTTACATAGCGAGATGTGATGCAAAGCAGGATTTGGTTCATTTGGTCTTGAGGATCGATTTCTATGTCGACAATGAGGATCGAGACATCATTTCGAACTTCATATCGGATCCACGGCAGATTCGATTATGGTATTCATACGACGACAATGATGCGAGGAGCTGATTATACTTCGTTACTATCTACATTTGGATCATCATCATCTCAAGATGACGACCTACTGGTGACATCGATCTTAACTATGATGAGGACGGGTGATTTTGTCTCTGTTATTTAACTATCTACTTTTGGTTTGACTTAGTTTTTGTTATGTTTGTTTTGTACGTTAAGCGTTTGATGCACTCTCGGGGTAGTGCACATTGTTATTTTGTATCTTTTTCGTAGTTTCGGATGTTTTAGATCTTTTCCCCACGTTTTAGAAATAAGCGAGAATCTATTGTCGAGAAAATAAATCTTTGGATCAAGCTAGAAATTGAAATATCTCGATCGAAAGCACTATTTGACCGGCACGCGCCGGTGTAGTAAGCTGCGCAGGATCTTCTCGGGATATTTCCATTTCGATCCAAGCTTTGTCTATAAAAGGAAACATCATGACATTCCTAAAATGCTCATTCCCTTCCTTTGCTTTTAATTCTCTTGCTATAAAAAGTTTAAAATGTCCGATCGTTCATCCGAAAAATGATTATTCACCTCCACATACACCAAATTCTGTCATTCCAAATCCATTTTTCATCAAATCCCTTACGAGCCTATGTATGCTTGGCTCACAACCCTTACATAAGTAATTTCAATCAATCACGGTGTTGATTGAGAGAGGTTTAAATTTTAGAAAGGTTGACAACTCAAGGCGTTTACGAGAATGTCGGTAGATGGGTGGGACGATTTTTGTCGTGTGCCGAGAGGTAGGATTAATGTTCTTGTGGTAAGAGAATTCTATTCAAGATCTTGTCGAAGCTAATTGTGTCGTTAACACGATCACATTCTGATGAGAGGAGTTGTTGTTCCTTTCACCTCCACCAACATAAATCAAATTTTCTTGATTCCACCAGTCCAAACTTCACCCAGTCATTTTGAGTACCAATGGAGATTGGATACCGCTGACGGTTTTATTACAAAATATTCGGAGGCTTGTCCACTCTTGTTCTACAATTATGATATTGATCAAAATGTCTCTATGACTGCTTTGCTTCCCCATCTTAGACGTGGAGGCGATTCATCAATTCACGTGTTTATCCAGCTGTTAATTTCTCGGAAGTTAGTGATGATGAATTGATGCTTCTATATGCGATTACTCTGAGGGTATTATAGATTGAAGTCTTGATTCGTAAATCATTTGTGAGTTTTTGCGTTCGGGAGAAGACCGAATTATCATCCTTTACCATTTGGATGGTTGATTTCTAGGTTATGTGTTCGTTTGGCAAGGGTTCGGAAAGAAGCGATGGATGAATATTTTCCACTCGTATTCCTTGTGTTGGGCTTTTACGGTCGATATTCGGGAGGATCGTCAAGTGGTGAAAATTAGATAACTATGTTGGGAGAAAAGAAGGAATAAAAAATAATAAGAGTAGTAATGGATGCGTTAGTATAAGTCACAATAAATTAAAATAACTTAGTTTAAAAAATTAGTTTAAATTAGTTTAACTTAATTTATGGTTTTCTAGTTTAACACTCTAGTAGTTTTAAGTTGTGTTTTAGTATTGTAATATATTTGCATGTTTTTAATTTATGTTTTTAAATGTTTTCTTTTATATTATATAAGCGCTCAAATCTATTTGACACCTAAAATAATCTACCATGATAGAATTCATTTTATTTTCTAATCCAAATTTTTACTACTCATTAGCCATCGGGACGATGCCAATTGTAAGTGGGGAGTAGAGATTGGTTAGTAAATAAATTGAATTTAATACATCAAATACTTACACACTTAGTTTAATAAGCAATAATATATAATTATTTGATAAAAATGATATATTTGGATAGAATAAATTTTTAATTAAGTAAAGTAATCTTGATATATTATTCTTATATTAATTATGTCTATTTTAGATTTTTAATAAGATTTTAAGTATATATATCTTGATAAATATTATGAAATATTTTTTATGAAATTAGACAAAAGTTACTTATAATTATAATGAAATTTTAGAATAATTTTCTTTTCAAGACAAAGTATGAAATTGGAATCGGATTAGGGATGATGAGATTTTTGGCATAACTTTGATAAACCAGAGCCAAATAAGCCTACCCGAACATAATTTCCAATTTTGTCCCCACTTCACCTTGTAGAAGTGATCAAGACCTCACTCAAAATAGCCATTATTATTAACTAGAAATTACCAACCCTAACTTAATAATGGTCTACATTTCTTTGAAAATCCCATAAGTTTAGTATGTATTTATGGATAGCGGTGATGACATGAAATTTGGTATATCTTGAGATTGAAATGAATGTTATTCGGAAGGCGATTTATTATCAAATATGGTTATTCTCGAAAAAAAAAATAATAATAATAATAAAAAAATCTAAGAAGCAGTATTATAGGTATCTTTTACATTTTTGATCGACAACCCAAAAATAAAATATCGAGATAAAATTGCACACGATGATAGTAGTCCAAATTATGGGTATTATCACGAAATGTCCTATTCTTTGGGAATGAAGGTATATGCTATAAATCGATGAAAAGAAAAAGTCGAATCAAAACTATCAAGAATTATCACGAGTTTAAGGAAACCGGATTCGTGATTTTCGATCGAAAGAGTAGTACTCCGATCAATCTTGATAAAGCAATGCCTATGTTCTTAAGTTCTTGTTTATGTCAAAAAAAAAAAAAAAAAAAAAAGAGAGAAAACCATATTTTGGAAGTTATTAAAGTTGAAAATTGAAAGCGATGTCGAGTGTATTCTTGATTGAGAAATTTTTGATCGGAAGATGAAGGTGTAAGTAAATGCGACTTGCTTTATCTCTTTTGATTTCCCTTTGTTATCCTTTTCGATTAGCCAACTACCCCGAGCACGAACGTTACAAGCCAATTTGCCAACTACTTGACTTAGTCATTGATTCCGATAAATCATACATTGGAGATTAAAAAGTTGTTCTAAATATTTTATTTATACTTATAAAGTAATTCATGAAAAATTTCATTTAAATAATATTTTATAACTAGTTTATTAAGTTATATACATTTTTATCTTCTTAATATCTTAGATAGATGAAATTAATATAATTATAATATTGACAAAGATACGTTACTAAGTTAGGAATTTATTCTAGAAGAATTATATTATCGCTTATTTTCTAGAGGACGATCAAAAGCTAAGTGGGGAGTTGTGATGTATGAAAAATATATGATCAAATTATAAGACTTTTTATTATTATATTTATGATATTTTAGTATAATTTCATATAAATGCATTAAAAACTTATAAAAATCATAGTTAGTTATAATTAGATGCATAAGTTATAAAAGCGATAAAAATGATGGTTTTTTGTCGATTTACGTTTGGTGTTTCGTTGAGTTTGTTGCGAGAATCAAATGTGTACCGAGATTCCAAAATATGACATACTTTGAAGCATAAATCATGAGTTTTGTGGGATAAAAGATTATGCCAAAATCTAACAACTTTGAGCAGATCAACTGTCCTTAGTGTTTCTACCGTGATTCATCTTCAACGGACATTTGATCTAACTTAGAGGCATTTTCAGAGAAAAGTCCTTGATGAAAGTTGTAGACCTTCAAAAGAGCTTTCCAACGAATATCAAATCATGTCAATCTGAGGTCTACAGACTCGAGATAGGTTTTTACAAACATCGGATATGTTGTATGTCCGCACGCGTCGGAGAAGGCGAATATTGCGAAAAATCTCAAATCTGGGCCCACAAATCTCGACAAGGGAATATATCTTTGTGTAGCCGCACGCGCGTGGTGGTGGTCGCACGCCCTGCCTTGTGATATGGCCTATAAATAGACCTCAAGTGCAACCATTTTGAAGTGTACCAATGCATATATCTCTCTTCTATATATCTCTATAGTTTCGTTTTGTTGTTTTTAGTTAAATAAAAGTTGTAAACGGCACTCTGCGAATAATTGTGTAGTATAAAGTCTCGTTATAATGCTTAGAGGATGTATCAAGGCTCATTGATGTCAAGGAGTTGCTATTTCCGGATGATACAACTCTGAATGCTTCAATTGTAACCTGGTAACTTTTCTAATGTATTTATGTTTATGTATTAATTATAGTATCTATATTATAGTTATTATGTTGTTAGGCTAAACTTAGTATCTAGCCAAGATATGAAATTGGATTAGTATTATCTTTAAAGGAAATGGATGATGACTATACTAAAATTGGATAAAAATCGGTTATAATGAATCTCTTTCTATATTTGTATTGAATTAGCTACTTGATATGAAAGAATTCATAATCTAATTATGAATTGACGCCTCGTAGTTAGGTTATGAACTCGTTAATAGAAAGACCGGAGGTAAAATTGGCCGAGTGAAAGCGTGACAACGGAATCCGATTTTCTAAACCGGGGTAGATTTGTTTCGGGAGAAACAAACTCTTATTGAAATATGTACTCGAGAGATTTTTACGTTTAATTCGTTTGTTTAATTGACATACCTTAAAATTGGCGAATGACAAAGCGGGAGTGACCCATGCTTAAGGATGACCTTGGACAAATGATTGGACATATGACAATTTCGGATGCTCGTGTGAGAATGAATTGTTTAGTTTAGGAGTGCACCGTTCAGTATAATTGATTTAACTTAAAATAAAGATCGAGCACATCCAATTTCACTAAAAGATATAATGATTCAATAACATATTCTTGGCTAGTCTATAATTATAATATCTATCTCCTCCTTAGATATTGTTTTGGTACCTATATATACTTATATATATATATATGATTATATATATATTTTTATACTTATATATATATCTGTTTTAGTTTTATGCTTTTATTTATTGTTTGTTAATTTAGAGTTTGGTTGGATGATAAAATTGCGACTTAGATTGAGATAATAATTGAGTTTCTTGGTGTTTAATCACACGGTGAATTACCAAGTTTTCCACGAGGATCGACACGACTCATCACTCTATCACTACAATTTGACCCGGTACACTGCCGGTAAGGATTGATAGCATAGAAAAGGTCCGTCAATTGCCTACGTATCCTGTCTGGAATCCAGGAATCAAGCCCAACGTAGTTCCTGGATGTAGGTATTTATAGGCACATGCCCTTTTTCTGCCCTAACTTAAGGGCGGTTTAGTCCATTGACGAATATAACCTTGGCTTCCTGTCCAAGTTACTTCTCAGGTATCGGACTGAAGTGTCTGCTTGTATTGACTCGACGGTCATCGTCATGGTTATGCCGATATGAAAACCTTCTACATAACTAATCTATAATTCATACGACCTTGATCGTATCGAGATGGTTCGCCCACCTCGACGTCCTCATCATATCTGGACTCTCCCCACATTCCAGTTGGACCACTCAGATAACTCCACGTGGAAGGGTGGCATATCGTATCGTCAGTTAGATTCAGTGACCTTTCAACTTTATCGGAATAACATTTATTCTTTACGATTGAATATGTCTACTAAATCCTAACAAATAACTGAAAGCATGTTCTTTATAAGAACCGGAACATAATAACATTTATTTAGTTCCCTTATCAGTTTACTAGATCCAGAATATGGTAAGTGTTACAACGTTTGCTTCACCTTCCATATCTGTATTTAATCTTTCTAATTTAATCACACTCGTAAGATATCATATATCTTAGAGTTGACTTTGAACTTAGACAGATTTATCTCAACTCACTTGCCTAGAATAGAAACTTCAATAAGTTCTCTATTTGAGCACATGCCCTAACTTTCCTTTTTAATCCTTTAAGCACTTGAGAAATGTTTCTTATTGTAGTCTTCATAAGACTTAAGAAATATCACAAGAGCTATGTCTTCAATTTCCTTTCATAAAGAAAATCTAAAGTTTATTAAATAGTTTATTTATCATTTTGAATCGTATTCAAAACATTGACTATCTAATTAACCTTTAAGCAATGATAGAATTAAGTCGATACTTAAATCTTACAATTTTGAAAACAACCTTTCCAAAATTAGATGTGGTCATTCTTATCCAATGTTTGAATTAATTGTCATCGTGTGACTGAATGATCATCTTGGATCGTATCCAATATATGAACTTCCGCCTTTCATTAATAATTAAAGTCTTGGAGTACTGCATCAAATATGTAGTCTCCTTGTCTCTAACTACTACAACTGGATTGCTCGTGTCATTGCTTATTTTAAAGGGATTAAAATTACTTAACCACATTGAGAACGTTTCTCAAAAGGTAACAGTCATAATTTGGTTTTACTAATCGAGAATAAAACATAAATATAAAGTTTGCTAAAACTACAACCTAAAATGAAAATAAAATAGTGTTGTTTTTATACACGCAAAATCAAAAATGGTCTTTTGGTTTATGATTTTGCTCCCACTAGTCAACTACTCCCAATTGACTTTCAAGAATCTTTCAAAAGTGGCGAAGATCCCATCTGGTTACTCCGATTCCCGACGAGGGCCGATCAACCGGAATAATTCGAAAGGTATGTAACTCTTACCAATCACATCTCTATGTGACTCTTGGTGGTTGACTAGTCAACTCTTTGACAATTCACATCTTTATGTGGTAGTCAACCCCTTGCCTCTAGAATAAGACGGTCCTGACGAGGGCCAATCACCACAATAATCTAGTCAAGTCATAACCCAATATTCGCGAGATCTCATACGATCATATCTCAATAACGACGATATACCCGTGGTAGGTCAACTCCCGACGAGGGCCGATCAGTTGGATCCGAACAAAGGCTCTTCACCGTCGCTATAATATTTGGAGACAATTTTTCGACTTGATTTTTGTTGTGGAAGTATTTACGTAAATTAATTCACTTAATTAATTTTAATTACGGTCTCATCAAATATATCTATCTCTATAGACATACATCCTACACATTTATCTAGATCGAGCCTAGTCATGCATCTATCGTATTATATAAAATAATACAAGCACAAAATAAATAAATGCGTGAAGTAACCGGTATGATCATGGACTTTTCTAGGTGCGGTTTGAATACAAATCGAGCGAAAACCGCGGGTCACAATCTAAGGGGTAGCTGCAACCGCCAATAGGATCTTTAATGCTCCATTCTCCAATGAGATCTTTATTTTCTTCTTTCTTTGGTCTTCATCTTCTGCTCCATTCTTGTTACATTTAATTCTATCTAATAAAATAAATACACCAGCCGCACACGGGGGGAGCTAACGGGAATGGGATAAATGCAGAAAATAAACTAGGTCACGTTCTTCATAACGGCCTAGGACAATTTTTAAACCAACATAAAAATTAAATCATTCACATCTATCCTATCGGTCGAGTCCATGATCAATCGGGGTCCATATAATCATATTATAGCTACTATATCTAATCCATACAATAAAATCTTATGAAAAAGATAAAATTAAAATTTAACTACTTGCGTCTTAATTAATCAATTAACATTTAATCTATATTTTTATCCAATCAATTAACTAATTAACATTTAATTAATTAAATGATTTTAATCGAAATAAAATTAACGATTAATTTTAAACGATTTTAATTTTAATTTTAATTAATTAGAACTATTCTAATAATAAATCAAAATTAAAATTATGTCTCTTTTGTTTCTTTCCTTTTGATTCCTAATCATAAGGGATGTCTTTGGTTTCCTAAACCAAAAGGCATCTTCCTAAACCAAATTTGGTTTAGGCCTGACCATTTTCCAAAATCAAAATTTTGGAAGTGGCCTAGGTCTAGGCCTTTTACAAATCAAATATTTGAAAATGGCCTAGGCCTATTCCAAATCAAATATTTGGAAAGGCCAAATAATTTTGGTTTAGGCCTGGCCACTTTCCAAAATCAAAATTTTGGAAGTGTCTAAAGCTGCAAGCTTTCTCAAATCAAATATTTGGAAAGAAACAGGCCTATTCCAAATCAAATATTTGGAAAGGCCAATATTATTTTAATGCCATGTGTCATCCCAATAGCCCAAACTATTTGAACCATTTGTTAGCCACATGACACAACTAAACAAAGGAGATATTAATCACAACTATGAACAATATTGAATCACAAATACACAAAACAAAAACCAGGGACCACCGCATCACACCAGCAGCCGCCGGCAGCCCGGAGGCCGCCGCCGCCGCCGGCGATCACACGGTGGTGGTGCCGCCGCCGATCGGCCGAGCACCACCAAGGCCGCCCCTCTTTTTTTTTTTTTTTCGTGTATCAATTTTGCAAATAAAAAATCTTTCATCTTTTAATTACGTGATTAGAACGATAAAATTAACTACGCAAAATAACATGCTTATTGCTTAAGCTCGAAACTCGCTCTGATACCACTGTTAGGAAATCTACGCTGGGAACGCAATGAATTCAAAATTTTGATTTCCTTTTACCCCAAGATCGACTTCGTTTAAGCAATAAACAAACAAGTAGTGAGACGGTGGTTACCTTGGTTGATCTAAAAGATCGATGTTTTGACCGTCTAAGGAGAGTAGTTCTGCATAGAGCCGCCATGAGTGTTCGGCCTCACCGCTAGTCCACACGAAACGACCCGCGGAATCCCATCATGGATTGCTATTGGAAAACTCCGGTTGCTAGACCGGCATTTTTCCCTCTCTCCAACTCTCATAGGATGCTCTCAATTTTACACAAGAACTATTAGTTCTTTGGAATTGTGTTGTACTGAAAGAGCTTGACACCCACCTCTTATTTATAGTAGAAGTGGCGTCATATCTACATGTGAGGAGAAGAAAACCTTTTCCCAATAAAATAAGGAAAATATAATTGATTGATTTATCTCATTTATTACAATATCTCATATTAAATAAATCTAGGATATTGTCAATATCTTATATTGAATATTTCCAAGATATTGTCAAAATCTAATATTGACTATATTTATCTTATTACCATAAATCAATTTATACATGTGTATATATCACATATATATAATTACAAATATAAATCTACACAAATATATTTATCACAAATGTGAACATGCATATCCTATATGCAATTCACGTGTGGTATATATATATATATATATATATATATATATATATATATATATATATATATATATATATATATTCATATGTTAATATCTTATATTAATATATGGTAATATCATTAATTAAATTACACAATCCAAGTGTATTTTATACACATTAAATGTGGCGCCCCTTTGACCAACAAATTGGCTTCCGGAATATTCTTTAATTAATATAATTACTATCTTGTATTTTATTTATTCATAATAAATAAATACCACCATATTAGTTTACCACTATAACCTTTATAGTCTCGAGATAAACTTTCCTTATTTGGTTATCATCTATAACCACATTTTAATCCGGCTAGATGTTCATATGTGTGTGACCCGATAGGCTTCCGAATATGTTGGCCGTAGACACAAAGTGCAAATTACGAAAATGCCCTTCATACTAACGATCACGGGATAGCGTCTAGCAACACACCGTGACCCCAATCATCGGAAGAGTCAAATGCAATGACTACTACCTTTCATGTGAAAGCGATTACCGTGTAACTTACAATCCTATCATTTGTAATAATATCCATACGGTTGTTAGTCGAGTGTCAAAACATCAACGACCGTATCTTATAATCTGGATATCATGCTCTCTCGAAGTAACTCGTTTACTCCCACTTTGCAAAGATTCACGAGAGTAAGACATTCCTTATAAGAAGGCCATTTCGGATATTCGATCCCAATCATAGGATACGCGATTCCCGGACGACCAATCATGTATACTCCACATGCTTCAGTATCATACCCAATCACTACCGCATGATCGCCCCGTGGCTAGGGGAAACCTCAATAGTGTCAAAGCATGACAATCCACACCGTGATGCCATGAAGACTCCGGTCTTAAGGATAATTACACAACCGCCACATAGTGTGACACTTATCCGTGTAAGTGGGTCGATCCTAACGTCACGCATTCTCTAATACACGCCCACGTCACGGTCCAAGTGTCTCTACACTTCGATAGAGCGAGATCTATCCCCGCCTCAAAGGCAGAAGACATCTAATACGTGATAGCCTGTTCATACTATCAATGCCCCTGTTTGATAGTACATCGCCTAGAGACATTTAAGTATCAAACTTATTAAAGTGATTAGAGATCTCATCAACCATAATCGCCTATCATGGTTTCTCTATCACAGTTTAATACTAAGGACGTTATCATATAACAATTCATAATTGGTTCTTTAAAAGAACATATATATGACAACATAAAAGCCATTTAATATATGTATAAACACAAAGAAATAGTAGAAATGATCCGACCCGGTCGGATTCGGTCCAACCCGATTGGGTTTAGGACACTATTTCAACACCAGAGTGGTGAGAAGCCGGGTAATCTTAGAGGCTGTTATGGGAGAGGGAATTGAGTTCAATGTTGACATGACAGCTTAGTTGTCAAGTTTTGGTTTTAGCTTGTTTCGAATTTTGGTTGTTTGATGTTCTTTTATTCTGGATTTGGTGACGTTTGAATAAAATACTAGTTCCCTCAGTGTGTTGTTTTTTTGGAGTTTTAGTACTTGGGCGGTGGATCGCCGACTTGTCCCTCTTTAGACCCCAGTGGACCCTAGGGGTCAGGGATAGGCCTATTACAAGGATTCTCATTAGGATGAATATAGAATGGACTGGAGGGACTTATTTCTTGTTTCTTAGCTGCCATGGCTATCAAGAACCCCATAATTAATCACAAATAAATAATGAAAGTGAAAAACGATCAAGAATTGATCAAGAAATAAGGAAACTAAAATGATGTCAGTTTACTCTCAAGAACTGAAATCTCGGGAAAAATGAAGAACACTTTCAAGATTCTTCAAAGATTGGAGAGAAAACGCAGGAGAGAATTCAGAAATTCTCAAATTTTTACTCTGATACCATGTTGAAATTTGTAGAATTACAAACACAAAATAAAATGCGGAATTATTATTGATGAAGTAAATGTTACAAGTTAAGTTTACAATGTAGCTGATCATGAGGTATTTATAACTTCACACACCTCATGAATCACTTAGAAGTTAGTTACAAACGGTTACTACATACTACAACTGAATAACCGTTTTCTAGATTACATCATACTGAATTGATCAGCAGACTGTTGTCCTCATCCCGTCGATGAGTTCAAAGAGTCTTTGTCCTATATCTTGTTAGCAAAGTGATTGTACTCAGCATTCCCTTCAGCCTGTATACTGTAACCAGGCCGTCCTTGTGAAAATTTCCCAACAAGCGATCGACGAAAAGCAGCGGCCATGGACGATTCGGTCTCTGTGGGAAAGATGATGGAGGGCTCACCTTAAATGGTGGAAGAGCGGAACGAAGAGGATGAGAAAGCTGATGAGAAAAAGCTCTCCATGTCGCACTCTTTTTCTTTTTCGTTTGATAAAATTTTCACACACAACACTGTTTATAATCGTAGATCCTATGTTTTGTAATTATATTTCTATCAATTTCCTTATTTATCCTTGAAAATGTCTCACTTGAAAACATTTAAATACTCACTTATGCAGGGAATTCTTTTTTTGGAAAATTAGGGATAAGGACACAATGAAATATTTTTAAGAATAAGACAAATTACATATTTTTTTATATAGAATGACAATGCATAATTTTTATAGCGAGAAGGATAAAGCAATGAATCGAAAATCGGTGAATCTAAGGTGAATCCCGAAATCAAATGAATTTCAACGGTGAATTTCGACGGTGAATCCTTAAAATTAGTGAATTTCGACGATGAATTTTGAAAATTAGTGAATTTCGATGATGAATTTCGTCAGTTAATTTAAGCGTTGAATTTCAAACACAAGTGAATTTTCGACAATGAATAAATAGTTTTGTCTTTATCAAAAGTTTCAAAAAAGCTGTCCTTCTACTCAATTGATGAAATATTTCTGTCCTTCTCCCTCATTTCCCCTTCTTTTTTTACCAGTAATCCCTTTCTTAAAAATACGGTCGTCACAACGAGCAGAGATTCTCTTTTGTGGTGGCTGCTATGTGTATCTTCAAGGCGAAAAGAGAGAAATCACCCACTTGAAATTAAAAAAAAAAAAAAAAAAATTACATTGTCATTTGTCACAGCAAATACAACACCAACATTGTACAACAGAGCATCCCAGCTGCGTCACAACATCATTCAAAATTCAAACACAATTTTTTTATTTTGATAGTTCATAGTGAACTCTGCACGTCACATATGACTGGTGCACTTCAATGGAAACTCCCTAGACACAGAAATTAAAAGTAAAAAAAGAGGATATTGTAACCCTTTCATAGTTGACACAGTTAATGCCTTCGTTTAGGGATGAGCAGCAATGGTTGTGCCTTTTTCATTGTTAGACCAAAACTTTCTTTCATGTCTAATTGCAAAGGGTCTTTGCCAGCAGGAAGACACCAGTCAAATGAATGTAGCAGTGCCCCTATGAACAACGGAACGCCGTAAAGCCAAAGGAGAGCCGGGGCAAATTCTACGTCCACCTCCAAACGGTATATATCCAGCATCAATCCTTTTATAATCTCCTACTTCAGAGTTGAAGAATCTGTCTGGTATGAATCTAGATGGTTCATCCCAAGTCGAGGGGTCACGTAAAACAGCCCAAAGGTTTACAAACACTTTAGTATTTTGTGGGATCGTGTAATTCATCACTTGGCATGATTCGTTGGCTCGATGAAGAAGCAATGGTACAGCAGGGTGAAGCCGGAGTGTTTCTTTAATACATGCCTGAAGATAAGGTAGCTGGATTAAACGAGACTCGTTTACTGAATCTTTGTTGAATTCTTGGTCCAATTCTTCCACAACTTTCTTCATAGATTGAGGTGCCTTCACAAGTTCAGCCATTCCCCACTCGATCGTTGCACTAGTCGTGTCTATACCCGCCGTAAATAGCTCCTGTTTGTTATTATACATTTTATGGAGATTGGTTACGTCATTTTATTGTCAAACTAACATTACTCCAAGATAGAGCTAGTAGGTTGTGACTTAGCCATTTTCTTTCGTTTTGGTTTGACTAGTCTCTATCTTTTTTTTCCAAAAATGGTCTCATCTTTACCGAAAAGCCGTTACTTATCCCTTATCCTGCTTCTTTTGTTTACATGTGATCAGTCCCTCATTTTTCAGTTCTTTTTGCAACTTTGGACCATTAAAGTACTAAATTTTCGGTAAGATGAAGGATCATTCTTGAAAAACCAAAATGAAAGAAAGGGCTATGTTACAGCGTTTTCGTAAAGATGGGAGACCATTCTTACACAAGAATGAAACTTGTGAGGGATTTGGTCAAACCAAAAGCGAAAGAATACAATTTAAATCACAACTTTTCGATAAAAATGGAGGATTATTCTTGCTATTAGCTCCTCCGAAATAAATATAAAAAAAAACATACTTACCAGAACCATTTGGTGAATTCGGGCATCGGTGAAATTTTCATGGAGGAGGACATCAAGAAAGTCGTTTTGAGCTGAAAAATCTCCTCTTTTTCTTCTTGCATCAATGATAGGGCCCCAAATAGCTCGAAACTTGTTGATATACTTCCACATGCTTTTCTTCCTACTTTGAAGATCAAACTTGCTTAAAGATGGATAAAAATCAGAGATATTTGGAAGAATAATCGTCTCCATTAGTAATCTCATCACATCTTTGATCCCACCATCTTCATTTTCTTCATTCAAATCAATAAGATCAGTAGAGAACACCACGTTCCCAAAGATATTGAACACAGTTGTAAGCACGACCTCTCCAACATCAACAACCTGACCTTCTTTAGCCTTCAAATGATCAATCATTTGCGTAATCTTCAAATCCCGAACATGTAATTGCGCGTCTAAGCTTTTCATAGAGAAAAGCTTAGTTCGCCAGATCGTTCGCAATGAATTCAGGCACTGTCGCATGTTTCCGCCCAAGAAACAGAGGACTTGTCCAATTTAAACAGCTCAGGAGGCAGTGATTCAGGGACAGCTCGTGCCGACAGATTCCGGTCGTGGATTTTCAGGATCTCCGTTGCAGCCGCGGGTGATGAGGCCACCACCATTTTCTGGGTTCCTAAGTGAAGCAAGAAAAGGGGACCATAGTTTTTAGAAAGATCTGCGAGACCGATAGGAGACAATTTGTCAAGTTCAGCAATATTGCCAAGAACTGGCCATGGTTTGGGTCCTGGTGGAAGTGGTGGCAAGTTTTTAGATTTAGAAGAAGACTTGAGTTGCTTAAAAATGAAATAAAGCAAAGGTAGGAGGAAGAAGATAGAAAGCATAAAATAGTTTTCTCCATAGACAAAAAGTTCAGCCATTGATTCTCAGAAAACAAAGATCACTGCTCACCACACTTGTGAAATGTTTGGTTGCAAAACCTCTATTTATAGTCTCAAGAAATTTGGATAATCTCAAAACTAACTCTCTTTTTTCTTTCGCAAACAAAAACTAAAAACACATGCTAAAATGCTTAATTTTTTATTATAAAATAATGAGTTTTTTTTTTTTTTTTAACCTCAAGAAACGAAAGTTTTTATTGATATTAACTTGTACAAAGCCAAACCGGCGTACATCCTTTCCAAAACACCCAAAATCTGATTTGAAAGCGGCCAGTTCACGCGCCAACATTGCTTTTCTATCAATGTGCAATATAGTACAAAAACAAAACTACGCGTAAAGCGTTTTAATGTCTCTCGCGGTTGTTCTACAATCAAGGGGAGGGGGGTTAGCACTATAAAATAATTTACAAGAGATAAACTATCTGACAAGCAGACTAATTTTTCTACACCTAAAGCCTGACACCGCTGCAGACACCATAGCATCGCACCTGCTTCCGCAGCGAGAGAAGAACCACTAGTACTCCTCGGCGATGCCCAAGCTTCCAAAAGCGTACCACCGGGACCAAAAACCGCTGCTCCGTAGCCTGCAAGACAAGACTCTGATTTCCAGGCTGCATCAACAAATACCCTCGCCTCCTCAGCGTGAGGGACATCGTGCTGCAAATCAGGAGAGGGAAGAAAAGTATCAGAAGTAGTCCTCTCCGAAGAAGATGCCTGAAAGTAATCGTTATTCATCTTACAAGCAAAAGTAGCAGTATCAAAGAAAGGCGAACACATTTTCAAAAATTCTTTTACATCTCGACTTCCAAATAGACGGAAGACAAAAAAGAGAGGATAACCACGATTTTAAGCGTATCAAAATTAAGGGATGCAACAAGCTTATCCCACCAGGAAATAAGTGTTGCGCCTTCATGTTGGAAGGCATCCCAATGCACTCCAACAACTCTCCAAACATAGAAATATGTAAATAATATTCTTTTGGGTAAAAGAAATATGTCATTATTTCTCTGTGATTTAAATTCTTTCGTATTCAACTACAAAAACGAATATATTTTTTCATCTGATTGTCGAAAGATGGTAATTATTTAATCACATTTTCATTTTTCCGTCCTCTTTATTTGGACATCTTATTTGATATTTTTTCAACATTATTTTCGAGGTTATTTTTGTAGAAAACACGTAAACAGTGGAATAGTGAAACATTGGATTTGAGGTCAGTTCTACTGCTGCAAACAGTAGATTTGGGGTTATTAACAGTGAATTTGTCTTTATCACCCAATTTATATTTTCACTATTGTGATTCCTATTTTTCTACTTTTTTTGGTCTTCTAAACCACTCTCCTTAAAATAATATTATGATCACTATGGTTGAGATAACAAATTTTTTCTTTATAATTAATTGATTGAGGTGAAATTTAGGACAAGAAGAAGTAGAAGGAAAAGACCTAAAATATGAGAAATTTGTATTAAAAAAACTTGCCTCACACATATATTTGTATATTGATTACATACAATGTAATTATAAGGTAACAGATAAAAACATAGGGTCATTACATAAAAATAAGTGAGTCGATTTCAAATGTATATTTGTTTTGTAAAAATTCTACTACTTGTATAATTTTTTTATTTTATTTTAAGGAGTCGGCCGCAGTCCCATTGACATGGGTGGAGCCGGGGACAAAAAATACCTAAATTAAGTGATAGGACATGTTTTCAATTTTTTTTTCACGAAGGATAAACTTATTTTAAAAAATCTGAATGTCTTTTCAGACAGCAAAACATCTCAACAAAAATAATTTTTTTCCAATTTGATCCTTCAAATTTTCACAAATATTTATTCTGACTCAAATTTAGGCAGAATGTTGGATTTTTCTGTCTGAATATGAGTCAGAATGTAAGAGATAGGCTTTCTGACCGACATTGGGTTTAAAAAACACTCAAATTTTGACTGAAATTAAGTCAGAATAATCAACCAAATGTTGACTCATGTTGGATCAGAATGATGTGTGCTGTGTCAAAAGATGGTCAAAAAAAGTGCATGTGTGCCGGAGCAAGAAAGATACTGAAACCAACACACTTTCTCTCTCGTTTATCATTGTTATACACTTATATATCACAATCTACAACCTTAAAAATTGATAATTTTTTTCACCAATTTTTATTTTTATTTTTTCTTGCTCTTTATTTCGAGACCACATTGAGCATATTTCGACGTAATTTTATCAAAAATTTACTTTCGAAATTCACTATTTTTTAATATTCACTGTTTTCATGATTTACTGGTAAGTGAATTTCGACAGTGAATCTCAAAAAAATGATGTAATTATATCAAACGAAATCTCAAAACGCAGAGCAAAAAAAATTAAAAATCTGGTGCAATGTTTATCAAAGATATGTGTGTTTAAAAATGGATGATGAAAGAGAAAAAAAACAAAAAAATTAAATACAGTGCGTATTTTTTTTGTTTTTTGTTTTTATGTTTCTTTATCCAGTAATTTTATGATATCCGGCTACACGTAAATAGGTCATCAGGTCAGCATTTGTGACCAATAACTTTGTTTTAAGAATTATTCAATTGGTGGTTTTATTCTATAAAAATGGGGTCCACAAACACATCATTAAATCTAATTGGTTGCGGATTGTCAAATCATACTAATGCATTTGGGTCAGGATAAAATTTGTCTTTTGTTTTGTTGTTGTTGTTTTTATGTCATCAAAGTGACTTAAACTCTAAATCTAAGCGGAACTAATTTGTTTGTCATCGGAGAATGACGGTCGGTGAGCAAAGTGCTCATGTATGTCGTGGAAGTCATTGAGATTCTTCACGTGTCGATGAAGCTTCGAGTGATGCTAGGTGTATGAATGCTTCGAGTTCTGTGTCCCAATTTGCATTGTTACAAGTCTAGGAAGGTAAGCGGTCTTGAGTTTCGTCGGTGGTGTCATTTGGGTGAGGCCCACATCTGGGGCATTCATGGGAATTTCGACAGTGTCATAATGGTGGCTAGAGTTAGGATTCTAAGGTTATAAAAACCCAATGGTTGTAATTAATGTAGTGTGTGAAAAACTCATATTTACGTTCATAATAAAAGTTCTCCTTTTATGTCCATATAGTCGACACAACTCCGGAAACAATGTTAAATCATTGTGTTCTTGTTGTTTCCGTTATTTTTGTCTTTGCCATTAATCTTTTACGTTTGATTACTTTTGTGTTTGTTCTTTCTTGGCAACAAGTACCTCATCTGTTTTCACAAACTGGTATCAGAGCGTTGGTTTAGAGGAAGTTGCAGGTTGAATGGTGTTGTTGTTCACCAAGACTAGTGACCGGTGCTAGGATTCTGTGATCAAAAGATCTGTACTTTAGCAAGAAGAATTTCGGTAATGAACCTTAAAGGGGATGCCAATGCCACAGATTATGCCAATCTGGAGGAGAATCCACATTCAACGATCATGTTCTGCTTGTCTGATGAAGTTATCATAGAGGTTTTAGGAAGACACCGCTGCCAAGTTATGGTCAAAGGTTGAAAGCCTGTATATGACTAAGTCATTGACCAACAAGTTGCTTCACACACATTCTGCATTGATTACAACATTGGTATTTATAGGCACTATTCCCTAAACCCTAGCCGCCATAAGATCTTCATCGGAATTATCATAAATGCCCCAGGTGTGGACCCGAAGCTTGGTTGTTATCCACCAGATGAAACTCAGCATCAGCTGGCTTTCCCAAACTTGTAATCAGTAGACCAGATTGTAGGACTCGTGCAGACAGTTGTAGAACTCAGTGAGACTCAGTGATTTGCTAACCTAGAAGGACATCAATTTGACTTCACCGGTGACTTTCACAAACATGAACACTTTTGCTCGGTGACCATCATTCTCGGTGATCCCAGATTAGTTCCACAGATTGGAGATCAAGTCACTTTGCTAGCAAGAGAGAGTGAGATGGAAGGAGGAAAGAGTCGAGTAGTTGCAAAAATTTAAGGAAGACAAAGATATTGTTAACGGAGAAGTAGTGAAAATTTGGGGAAGACGAAATGGGGTGAACATTTGATTTATTACTTTTTTTTTTTTTTTTTTTTTTTTTGCTAAAGTCTCTCAGTATCCGAACCCACTCTGGTCAGATTAATCAGGAATTCGATTTCCGGTCGTCGTGCTGCAAAGTCGACTTTTCTTTCTGGGGTAGTTCTCTGGTAAGGAGATTTAGTACTATTTTTAGTATTATGGGTAAATGAGTCCATAATCATAGAAAATATCCTTAAATCAATTTTTTTCAAATCCGCATATCTCAAATCTATTCAAATATATCAAAAACGACAATTAACTATAAAACGAACCTATTGTATTGGGATGGGGTAGTAGTGTATTCGTTTTGGTTTTTTAAGTTATTATTCTTGTCTCTTAATATAGATATTTTAATATGATATTTAATATTTATTATAATTTCTTTTATTCAACATTAATTTACACCCCGGTCAATAATTTTCAAGATTTTATATCAATTCCATCAATAATAGTGAGAAGATATTTTGGCTCTAGAGGAGGCACGATGCTTGGGGTTTTTCTCTTGATGGTGGAGAGTGATTTTCTAGTGTGTGTTCATCGTCTTGTCGGTAAGTAGAGGGCATTCTTCGCAGAAATTTGTTTGGAGGCAAGATTGTTTAGCGTGACTTCAGCTTTATTTATGCTTCTTTCGCTTATATTCGACGTGTGGAATGTCATCGCATCTTACAGTTAGATATGCTTTGTTAATTTCTGCAGTGACTTCTTGGGGCTCTTTGCAGGATTCCTGGAGACGTTTTAGCCGTTTCTTTGATGAATATTATTTAATAAATTTTTATTTTCCTAAAAGAAATTCTTTTGATTGCTTATATTTTCGAAGTAATCAAAAGCATTTGAAGGGAATAAATTAATACAAAGATTATGAGAAATATAATAAATGTTATATTTGTATTATAAAAAGAGGTACTATGGAACAGCAATGAAAATTAAAATAGATAGATATTTCGGAACGGAGGTAACAATAGTATTTGCAGTACTTAATTACCAACTCTTCGTTCAGGGAAATACTTGTTTGGAGGCATTATGTGGATAAAGATACATCATAAAATTTCATTCTGTATTAAATTATATGATTCTGGTTATTATATTTATCATTTTAACTCAAAATATACTCTCTACACGTATTTCCCCGTCAGTTGACTTTAATTTGCTAAAATACAGAGTTTGGGGTCAAGTCAAGATGGCGTAAAAGCATACCTTCATTCAATGCTTTTCTCGTGGCAATATTGGTTGTAAGTATATATACTACTAATTAAATGAGGTTGTTGGAATCAAAAGTCATGCATTGTGTGCTATTCTCCTGGTCATGCACCCAGTTGCCATATTTATTTATTTTGTCATATACGCAGTGTCCAATGTATACTGCGAGAGATTTTATAGTCTGATGGTTTGTAGAGAGGTTATCACAAAGTAAGATACATTTGTTCTCTCATTTTTATTCTCTCTTCACATAATACACTTTTATCGTGTGTGAAGTTAGAAATGAGTGGTTGTAATGTATATCGGCAGAAAGCTTCCTATAATGATTGTATTTTAAAATTTAACATGTGTACTGCTACTTGGAAGGAAAGCAACTATTGAAGTAACATAGTGCTATTTTAATATTACTTCCATCTCAAAATATAAATTCATTTGAAGTTTTTTTTACACATATTAAAGATTTGTTAAACTAGTTATGTGTTATTAATTTTAATGAAAAAATCTAAAATGACATTTGATTATTATTAATGCAGAATAGTGAAAAATTGGTGTGCAGACAATAAATAAAGGCTAAAAGAAAAAAAAAATGTAATAAAAGTTTTCTTAGTTATTTAAATAGATTTATATTATTTGACGAAGAAAAAAATAAATGGAATCATATTATAGGACGGATGTAGTACTACTATTATAAAAAGTCAAAAAAATAAAAATAAATAAACCCTACACCAACCAGAAACATTATAGCGAACTTGGAAAATTATGTCTATGGTATTAATCATGTCTATGGTGTTAATCATTAAAAACCTATTTACCGTCAAGGGCGGAACCAGGATTTTCATTTCGGGTGAAATTTAATGAAGCTATATCGAATTAAGTCGGGAAATTTGGATTAAGAATATTTTATTGATCGAACAGCATTACATACGTTTATTAGTGTAATATCTTTTTTGGATGAAACATGCAAATTTCTAAGTAAGTACTTTAACATACCTCCGCTCTTGTTTACCGATATGCTTTAAAAGCCGAGCCCTTTGCGTAAAATGAAACATTCATCTTTAGAATACATTGCAATTAATGTCCATGACAACCCGTAAAACGTAAAATAGAAGATGGGTTTTTTCTTTATATCATAATCATCAAGAGTACATGGTCTGTTATATAGCAAATACAAAAGGATAAAGTGGGAAAATAAATATCACTAAACCCTGACCTATGCGGCAATGATGGTGGGTAACTTGATGTGCAAGTTGACGAGGATAGGTCGTAGCAGTAGCTTCAATACGTCCATGCAATCCCATGAGAATGGAATAAACATGGAGATTGGATTTAAGATCATTAAACCGGACTTGGCTTAGGCATTCGAAAAAAATGAAGGCAACACATAGCTTGTTCATGACTACCAATTTGTGCATATGATGAAAGTCGATCTTAATTAATATGTTAATTATGAGAATGAAAGATTGGATTAGCAGTGAGATAAGTTGCGTCGAGAGGCGGAGGCCAGGGATTTTAGTTCGAGGGGAAGTGGGGCTAGAATAATTTTTTTGTGATGTTTTACTCTATAGCAATTTTATTTTTTTTGGAAGTTTTGAATTGAGGATCGGCCAACGGTAAGTGCTCTGGTCATTAACCCAGAGGTTCCGTGTTCGTCTTTCAATGGAGACAAAAAGTGTGTGCGTGTGTATCTTTCGTAGCGTAAAAAAAAAGAATTGAGGAACGCAAATCACTTTAAGTCTATTCAGAGGGAACACCCAAAATATATCTATACAAAGAAAACACCCAAATATATTCATTTCATTCAAAGAGTTAACAGAAAGAGACATTAAATTTTAATAATAAAAAACCTAAAAGAAATAAAGATACTAATTAACATGTTCTTTTTACAAGATCACTACCTTCTAGTGTTCACCTAGTTAGACACATGCGTTGCTAACAAAATGACGATAAAACAAGAATTACGAAAATGACTATAAAACAATGATTAAATTAAATTGATTAACGTTTTTATGAATAAGAAAAAGATTAAATTAAAGTAAAGGAAAATAAAAACACATATGTACATTAAGCTATATGCTTATTTAAGAAAATGCTAATATTTTTATGAAAATGAAGAAGATTAATTAAAGTAAAATACAATAAAAACACATCCGTACATTAAGCTATATATGCTTATAGTTAAGAAAAACCGGAAGAGCAAAAAATTAGGTGCTAATGTTTGCTACTATTATTATTTTTTATTTGATAACAAAAGATACGTTGCTTATACGAGCAAAAAGTGTTTTTCTGACTGGACCATGAATGGACTGATGGATAATGGTGGGCTGATCTGGGCTTTTTGGGTTGGCTGATCTGGAATTTCTTACCTTCTACTTAAAAAAAAAACAAAAAAAAAAAACAGGGTGGACTATACGCAGCTCCGCCCTTGGTTGCATCAAAATTGTCACACGCCACAATGTAGGAGGGTGAGAAAGTGAAATTGACATTTCCTCTAGCAAAGCAGCAATTAATCCATTGAAGTTCAACGGCAATGTGAGATAGAAAGCTTATATTCTGCATCAGTGCTACTCTTACCGACAAGTGCGATTTGCTTGAAGATGATATAGAGATCTCTCTGATAAGCGGATAAAGCGAAATTTAATCCAAATCTATAGAAAATATGAAAGCGAGGCGTCTTGAATTAAGTAGTCTTTGTAGATCTTCCAGTAGGATCCGGTTTTAGATCTACACACTTTCTATAGCCGTTCGAGAGAACCCCTTTTGATTTTCTCTGTAATCTCTCTGGGAGACAAAAAAGTAAAGAATAGTGTGTGGCGCAGGGAATGTAATGGCCGCTATATATAGTTAATTTATTTTATGTATTTCTATTTCTACCCATCAACGAAATATAAATTACATGAGTCTCTACACATAAAAGACCCACATTCTAATGACACATTATAACTCAATAAGCGAAAAACCATAGTAGATCACTTTTACATCAGTTAATACTTATTGTGATCTATAATAAATAATTATTTAGCATATAAGCGAAGCGTTGGATTAATGGTCCAATAATCTCCCACTTGGGCTATATGTGTAACCTTATAATTATTTATCACTGAGATAACAAATGGCGCTCAACATTCTTTGTCATCATAAAAATGTATCAATAAAAATCCCATCCATCAATCCCATCAACATAAGACCAAAAGCGGCCTTCGTCCACATCTATCGTGGCGGGACCCATCAATGATCAAGTGTGCTAATAAAACTAAATGAAATGGATCTTGATGTGGATACGTAGAATGGAAAATAACATGGCAAGTGATCTTAACATATATATATTTCCAACTGGTCCACCTTAAACTTTAGCGAGATCAAACCATATATCGAGATCAAAGTGTGAAATAACCAAAACTTAATTTCTACGGAAACAAGCGTAACTTTAACTTTAACCTTAAAGTGAAAAATGTGCCTATATTGAAGGAAACTCTATCAATCACAAACTCCACTAAACATAAGCATCCTTAAGCGACATGACACCCGTATGAGCAATATGCTCAAGAACATCTTAGGTAGTTGTCTTTTAGTGAGTGGATCACAATAATAGAGTTTGTCATGATAATTTCAATAGACACCCTTCCACTTTGAACTATCTTAAAGGAACCTTATATCAATGTTCTCAGTCATTGATGAACTCCCATTGTTGTTGGGTAAACAACTGCTGAAATTGTTATCACAAGAATCTTTAATGGTCTTAT
Organism: Gentiana macrophylla; assembly: GCA_026214975.1. Classification (NCBI taxonomy): domain Eukaryota; kingdom Viridiplantae; phylum Streptophyta; class Magnoliopsida; order Gentianales; family Gentianaceae; genus Gentiana; species Gentiana macrophylla. Next base: position 94,039,132 of record CM047811.1, read on the forward strand.
ATGACCAAATTCACGGCCGTGAAATATATATTTCCGCATCATATCCCATCACTAGTAGCTTCAAAAGCCCGAATTTTGTCTTCAATGTCAAAGAAGCTTGAAAGTGTGCGCTTAGCACTTTTCTAGAAAAACAACTTCTTTTGACAAAATGAAGACATAACCTTATGTGGATTTAATGTATTCTTACATCCACCAAAAACTGAGTCGATATACGAAGGATCTCTATCAATCGACTCATTATATGTGAGCATCATTTATTTTGTTTTCTGTAACTACCTTATAACCTTATAATTTGCGACCAAATGACCATTTCAAGATCTTTTAATAATATGCTCAACTTTGGTGAAATCTATGCAATAACTTTGACACATACAAACACGAGCACACATTAGACTCCCGATAAATGAATCAAAAGGATCTTCGCATTTCCTCCTACTTTAAATTATTATAAAAGACATAGTTTGAAAGGTGAACTTGTCTCCCTTAGACACATGGGTACCCATATGGTTTACAATCCAGCATGTCGAATCGCTTAAGAGAACTTTATCGATATAGCCTATTTGTAATGATCCAATTTACCTTAGGAATAATCCCGATATACATGAATCCCGAAAATGAATTAGTGTCACCTAAATCTTTCAACTCAAAGCCGGACGAGACAAAAGATTTAGTTTCTTTGCTCAAAATCTATATCGTTCTTGGATATCATCGACATGTCAAACCAAGAGTATGAACTACTCTACTAAACTTATGGTAGACACATTCATCAACCAAATTTGACTCAACCAAAAGATACAATGATTTGATGAAATCTAACATACTATTGACATGAAGACCGTTTGAGTCCATAGATGGATTTCTTTAGTTTGCAAACCATATTATTTGCGTCACCAAATGCAAAGTTTTTAGCGGAACCAAATTAATGTTTCAACAATGTCGACACTAAGAAAATTTTTCTTTACATCCATCTAATGTAACTCATAATCCATATGAGCAAGTAGAACCATAATTATTCTGAAAGAGCATTTCAATGTACCAGAGAGAAAGCCTCTTATAATCAATGCTTCCTTATGAGTAAAGTCTTTGGTGACAAGACAAACCTTATATCTTTCCACATTACCATCTGAATCCCTCTTGGTCATAAATATCCATTTACAAACAATGGGTTTCTATCCTTCTGACAATGGTAGAAGATTCCAAATGTCATCGTCCTTCATCGACTTCATCTCATATTGCATAACCTCAATCCACTTATGAGAGTTAGAGCTTTTTACGGCTTGAAGAACATTAACCGGATCGCCCTCCATAATGCCAAGATGCTTATGCTCAAGGAGACAAACAATATAATCATCCTAAATTGTTGACCTCATCTCTTTAGTGGAGTGGCTAAGTTGTGGTGTCACTGATTTCTCATGTGGTACCTCTTATGCTCATGTTGCTCCTGTATAGGTTCTTGTGGATGTTGAGGTTGCCTAATTGGAATTTCAAGAATATTGTCATAAACCGTATCTGGCAATAGTATACATCCCGTTTGGGAAAAACAAATTGTTACCAACTGCCACTGTAGGGAGAGTCATGATGGTCTCTTCTTTAAAGAAAATATTCCATACCTTATCTTCCCCCCAAACTCAATGTCCTCAAGGAAACTTGCAGATCCCGTCTAATAAAAAAATGGAAGTAGAACCATAGATCTTAAGCCCCCAATTTTTTTAAAATGCCCTATAAAATAGAAGTTAACCTATCATGAATCCAAATTTATTTCCTTTGGCATGTAAGGCCAAACCCTAGTTGGACAACCTCCAATGTGAAGACATTGATTCTTTGGGTTTGCACTGGGCGAAAATTCATATGGGGTTTTGGTTACTATTATAGTGGGTATTCAATTTAGTGTGTAAGCTGCTAACTTTACAATGACATGCATCTCATTATTGTAGGCAATTGAAACTCGAATAATCGTATATGAATTCGATATTTTATAATTCTTTGACCATTCCAAGATATCAAAGGGAATAGACAACAAGTGACCATATATATCAATTCTAAGACATCCTCGAGAGAATCAACACCTAATCTCCTTATATTGGTTTGTTTTACCCCTCAATACAACCCTACGAGACAAAACCATCGACATATCAAGGGACCAAATGTTCCGTCGACACAAGCCTTTATATTCCCTTTCGAGAATTTTTCTTAAATGCTAATGCCAAACCATATGAGAACCATCATTAGTTGACTTTGATTTGTGCCATGAGAAATAAATCACGAGTTTCATTAAGGATACAATGGTATCCACCAAATCTGATTATCATTGAAAGTCAATGTTTTGAACATATTTGATCCGAATCTTGAAAAGACTAAAGGTATCACACTTAATGGAACAAGAATGTAATGATTTGTCCAATCAAGAAATGAAAAGCCGAATTCCCCCATAAAGGCGGCTGATAAGTCTCTTACAAGTCTAGAAAATGTTCAATCTCGGTAACAATTGATGACGGTCAAATTATACCCGTAAAAGTCATCAACGTTGACCTTAAATCGAGATTAATAATGTATATATCATATTAAATCACTCGTTTATATTTATTATTTAATGTTAAGTGATTATTAATATGATATTTGGTATTTAAGCCGTTTTCATTATTAAAAGCCGATTTATTGTGCGATAAATGCTTGATTTTGTAGATCACGACAAATCGAGAGGATTAATGTCATTCAATCAATGGTCTCAAGATAATAGAGGAAGGAAATCGGAGCATTAAATGAAAGATTAATCAGATCAACATGCAAGCGTGCGGTGGGGAGCTAGGCAGGCGAAGAAAATATTTAAAAGCGTGCCAAAAATAGGTTCGGTCGACCGAGCCTATAGCTTGATCGACCGAGTGTGTCGTCTCGGTCACTTATCGGATTTTTTCGTATTTACCTTCTAGATCCTTCATAAGTCAGCAGAAACTCCTATATAAGCAGCATCTACGAAATTTGCAAAAACACACCAACACATCCCTTAATCCTTTCATTCTTTCTTCAATCTTACAATTCATAATATAACTTTGATACAATGTAGAATAATTTGAGGGTTTCCAGCAATTTAAGGGCTGCAATATGTAAGCCTTTATTTTCTGTCTTCTTTATTTTAAGTAATTAGTCCCCCCCAATTATGCTTTATCGTTTGAGTTAGTTAATCATAGCTAGATGATGTAGATCTAGGCTATGACGTTAGGGATGTGACGAATCCTTGTCTATGGGGATCCCATAACCTACGTCTTACACTTAGTATTTATTCATGAATTTACTTGATTTAATTAATGCGTATTTATGTTAGTTTATATGAATACTGTGCGAATTACTGTTTAATCTGTTCTGTATGATGAAACGCTGAGAGATATGTTCAGAGATGTAATCTGGGGACGAAATTGATTTGGGTGACCGAATAAGTTCATTCGGTCGACCGAGCCTATTCACTCGGTCGACCGAGCCCCTGTCATCTGTTAATTACGCCACGTCTTTATGGTTAGGTAACCTTGTTGAATTTATTATCTCAGTAGGTATGGCTATGGCTATGTTACTCGCTTAGTTTAATTAAAACTTGTAAAAAGGAAATACCAATATAAAACTCTTAGGTAGGCTTATGAATTGCTCTTCACGGACGTTCAGCAGTATCTAGGTAGGTTTATATTCGGGAATTGCATGCACCTGATTATACATACGTCGTAGATTAGCATGAGACTATAACTTGGTAATTGCTAGTTGGACGAGAGTTTGAGTAATCGCTTAGGAAGTACGCCTAACCATATGAATGTTGCCTAGACGAGGTGTACGGTCAATATCGGCATCCTTAGTGTCGGAAGCGTGTGAGTTATATGAGATGGAGGCACTAAAAGGCGAAGTCACGTAACAATATCACAGTGATTTAGTGACTTACCGGTGCTAAGTCAAGTTAAAGAGGATGACTCCCGTAGCCAATCTAAGATAGATACAAGCGGATTGACGAGATTAATAAGTTCAGTTTATTATATAAATTATCTAGGTCCAAGCGATAAAGACTATAATTGGGGAGGTTAATTACGTTGTGTCGAAGTCGTGTTTTTACCTTTCTTGTCTTATGTTGGTAAGTAGACCGCCTCTATGTCCTTGACATGTATAATTAATTGTTTATATATGAAATGACCCACAATTGGTTCCCTGTGGGATCGAGCCTTGATTCACTATGGCTATACTACGATGGGCCTAGTCCTCTTGCTAGTATTGGTTTATGGTGGTCAAGTATTTTATAACTGATTGACCCGATCAAGTTTTTGGCGCCGTTGCCGGGGAACCAACGGTCAATTTTATATATAAATAATTTTCTTATTCATGTCGATTTTTTTTTTTGTTGTAGAGTCTGTTTTGAGTCCCTCGGTTTATGCGCTATGTGTAAAAATTCGAATCTGGAGCAATTGGTTTCGCTCCCAGTGAGGCGCCTCGTTGCCAGCGAGCCTGGTTCTATTTTATGGGACTTGGCGTGTCTGTTTATCCCGTATGTTTAATCCGTGAGTCGATAGCGACATAGGAAACCATGTTAAAATCGATCACGGTGCTGTTTTGTTTTCTTACTGTTTTGCGAAGCCAGGAAACAATAATCTGAGTCGATTAATTTTTCAAGTGAGAAAATAACCCAAACAACATGCGGAATTCTTGCTCTACGATGGGAAAATCGATGGAGGCGATACCATTAAAGCACCAAGATGGCTCGAAAAGAAAAATATATATATATATATATTTTAAGGCTTAAATTCTTAGTGGTACAATGTTGAAGGCAAGGTACTACCTTTTTTTTGCTTATGTTTTACTACCTTTTGGTTTTTGAGCATAAGTTAGCCTATACATGAACCTTAGTATGAATCTTAGCCCGGAGTTGGTTTGTAAGAATAATTCTATTAGTGTGGAAGGTTACCTTTAAATCTGTCTCATCTAGAGGTGTAAGGAAACATGTAGTCGTTGAAAGGAAGCGGTGAAAAAGAGTTCCTCGTAGTTACTGTTAAAATCTCATTGTCCTATGCATGAGATTGCCTGCAGCCATGGGAGCAACAAATTGTGTAGTTTAAGCATTCACAATCTAAAGAAGGCGTTGAGTTTTGAGAGAACACCATCTTCTACTTTCGTTGAGTTTTATGGTGATGGCTTCTCGGTGAACCCACCTTAAATGAAGCGAGATTACGCTTTGGGTGACAATTTAGAAATCGGAGACTTTTAGTACATGGGTTCGGAAATGGTCTAACCATGGCTGGGTGAGTTCAACCGAGCTTTGGCTCAATCGACTCCCCTCCACGTGTGATGTACGTTACAACAATTCGACAAGACTTAGCATAGCCGATAAGCCTTCGGTCTAAGCGGGGCTTAATCTTGTGATTGGCACGAGCTGTCACATATGTTCCAACGAATAAGGCGGCGTAGGCTTGCTTACATAACCGACCTTATTCGGAGTACTTTGATTCATTGTTTCTTATTGTCAAGGCCAAAACCGTAATTTTAACCGAGTTTCTTAGAATTCACTAATTC